>CM046009.1:6799775-7999775 GCA_025175895.1 Wurfbainia villosa
GGTAGTAAGCTCGATAGAAAGAGCACGAGTGGTTGTTGTCAACTTCTCGGCTCGAGTCTAGTGAGTTGGTGCAGTAGGAAGCAACACTGTGTTGCTTTATCTACTACCGAAGCCGAATACATCGCGATGGGTGAGTGTGTCACGCAGCTTCTTTGGATGAAGCACACTCTCCGCGACTTTAAGTTAGACTTTACGAATACTAAACTTCACATAGATAACATTAGTTCAATTAATCTTACAAAGAATCCAATATGTCACTCTAGGACCAAACATATAGAGGTCAAACACCATTTCATTCGAGAACATGTGGCCAACGGAGCCATACAACTCCAATACGTCGAATCGAAGTCTAACTTGGCAGACCTATTTACTAAACCCCTACCCGAAGCCGAATTTAGTCTATTAAGACGAAAATTGGGCATGTGCGTAATAGAATAGGTACTTGCAAATTATATGTTCTTACTACTATTTCTTTAATTTCATTTTTATGGAACTAGCATAGGACATACCTTAGATATCATGCACCTATAGATTTAAGGAGCCAATACATCTCACAACACATAGGACTAATGTGTTTGTGTACTTAGCCACGTAGATGGGTGTGAGATGTTAGGACCTTACTCCTGGTTCCAGATGTAGAGCTAGTGCATCGCTATGAACCACGGAGTATAATCATACATACTAACCGACTCTGACCAGGACTAGTTGATCCTTTATATCAATCAAGCCAAATATGAGTTGAACATTTTATAGATGAACTTATTTTCAGTATATTATTTTCAAAATAATGTGGAACATGCTTGGACTTTAAAATTAAAACTTATTTTTATTCCACTTAGGTGCCTCACCCTTTTCGATATATGGAAAAAGGGGGAGAAAAAGGCCAAAGTTAAGGGATCAATTTTTTAATGGCCAAGACTTACTTAACTTTAAAGTTAAGGGAGTTCTTAGCTTAAACACATTTAGTTAACTTGTTTTCGTTAACAATACAAAAAATAATTTACTTAACTTTAAGTTAAATTGTTAACAAAATGGAATTAAAGGCCAAGGTTAAGAAATCAATTTTTTTTTATTTCTTAACTTAAAACTTATTTTAAACACTAAGGCCAATGTTAAGTAATTTCGGTCACTTAACTTTTTTTAGCAAATATCAAGGGGAGAGTTAAAACCCTTTCTCAAGTACTCACCCTCGGTCAAGGGGGAGGATTCCTCAAGGGGGAGCACTTGAAAAAGAGTTTTTACTCCTACACATTCATGCATATCTCTTGCTCATTTTACTTAATGCACTTAATTTGTTTTTTTTTCTTAACTTTGTATGTGGGTTTGCCGTAAATCAAAAAGGGGGAGATTGTTGGTGCAGTAGGCACCTAAGTCGAACCTGAGTTTTGATTATAGCAAACGATACAAAGTTAAGCTCATGTCATTATCTCACGAGCTGAATCGAGTGTGCAGTAAATTGTTATAGCTGGAGCAGAAGGCTAGCGACACCCAGAGAAAGCCGCGGTGGTCGGGCGACACTCGAGTGACTTCGGAGGGAGCTGAAGGAAGCGAGTGGAAGGTCGGAAGCAAAAGCAACATGTAAGTATCGAGGTAAGCTCGTGTGTGCGAGCGTAAGTGAGGTCGTATCCTCATTACAGGGATGATCTTAAGCGTAGATCCGACCAAAGACATCCTATAGATGGTCTAGGTCGAGATCGGATGGTCGACGATTGTCGAAATTATGTTTTTGTTGAGCTAACTTTGACTTGCAACAAGTATCAGTCGACTGCCAGCTTGGAGGACTCAACTGCCGTCAATCAGTCGACTGCCGGAGGTCAGCACTCGACTGATGCTGCCATCAGTCGACTGATGATGGCCATCAGTCGACAGATGGTCAAAGGATCAGCCTCGAGGAGTCAAGGTTTATCACCAAATTTCAAGGGGAGTGGTGCTCAATTGTGATTGGCTAGGGTTCCTCTCGAAAAGGGGCTCAAGGCTATAAAAGGAGGGCCAAACCTAGGGTTTCATCATCAATTCTAAGTGCTCAAAAGCCTCCGCAATGCTGCGACTCTCCGACAACTCTACGACAATGAAGTGCTGCCAACAACCCTAGTTTAAGTCCTATCTTCGAGTTGTTGGTATAATCTTGTCTTGCCATTTCTTTTAATCTTGCAATTAGTTTGTTAATCGAGGCTTTCTTTCGTTGCATTTTCATTTTAATAGAAGAGAGGGTGTGTCTCTCTATCTTGTGCTTCGAAAGTTTTTTTTTTTGTAATCGTAAACTCCTACCTCTAACGAGGAGGAGTGTTTTAGTGAATTGCCCTCCGTACACGGTCTAGGACCGTTAGGGCCTTGGAGTAGTAGCCGAAGGCTACGAACCAAGTAAAAAACTATTTGTCTCTTTTAGTTTTTATTTACATTTCCGCTGCGTATATTTGTCTTGAAACGAATTCGAAAGAAAAAGTTTTTTTCGCTATTCACCCCCCCCCCTCTAGCGAACCGCATCGATCCAACATTCTCTATATCATCTCATTATCGATTCAACCAATTGATTGATATAGATAAGAACCTACTACTCAAGGACATTATTATATTTAGTTATTTGGCACCAATACAAGTAAATATAATAACCATGCCTTTATAAATAGGAATATGATACAATAAAGTTCATACATCAATCATCACATGATTGCTCTAGGGCTTTCACTAACAGTCATAACATGTGATATAAACTTAAGCATAACATGACATTTAACTCACCCTAACTATTATCATGACATTTTATATGATAAAAATAAATATGATGTCATGACATGACAAGGCAAATAAATCATGGTAAGTATAAAATACTAAGGTATAAAATACCTAAGTGTTAAGCCCAATTTGTCATTTCTAAGATTAATTCCATTTTGCCTTAATACCATCTATCCCCCAAGTGTGCCAAAAACCCAAAATAGCACACCATGATTTTTAAGACCTATTTGTGCCAATTTGATCATTTTTTTAACTTCTCAAAGCATATTGGCACATTCTAAATTGTCCACTCTTACCATGGCTAGGTTAACTATCCATCCACTTAGGGTTGACACGCCCTAACCTATCTAGCGTGAATCGATCATGCTCCTAGGAACCCAATACCTATTGGAGCTCCTTGGGTTAACAAGGTATTCATTAAGGATAACTTCCCTAGATACCTTCCTAATGACCCTTTTTTGGCTTTGAGGCCTTAGTCATTTGGGTCTTGTCAAGGTTAACCTTAGGGATTGCCTCCCTAGTAACCTTCTTAGTGGTCTTCCTAGGTTTTATAGAACCCTTGGCCACTAGACACACACCATGGTTAATCTTAGGGATAACTTCCATATTAACCTTGGTTTTCCTAGACCTAGATTTAGTTCCATAATCAAATGGAATATTGTGGTAGAACTTAGGTTTGTGATCCAAACCTTTCTTGCCCTTGGATGGTTCTTGTCTCCTAGGTCCTAATTTTTAACCATTAGAACCCTTAAATGAGTTTGTCATTTTTGCTAGTGTCTTTTCCAATTTTTCAAGCCTTTACCTCAAAGCTTGATTTTTCAATTCTAATTTTCCCAATTTTGATTTTTCATTGGTCTTTTGGGAAAGACTCTTCTTCTTAGGCATGTGCCTACCCTTCTTAGGGTTAATGCCTAAATTCTCTTCTATCCTCCTAATACTCTCCCTAGGTAAAATAGGTCTAGAGTTGTTGTTCCTAGGTTTGTCCTTAGATAAATCTACATGCTTAGCACCTAAATAAAAAAATCTATTATTTCTACTAGCATGCTTTTCATTAACAATTGCAAGAGTACTAAAATAACTTCTAGCATCCATTTTAACCCTAGAACTAGAAGGTGCATTAAGATATACCTTAGGGTTTGCTTTAGAAGCTCCCCCTACTTGTGTACCTCCTTCTTGCCCCTTCTTCTTCCCCCTAGGGCATTGGCTTCGGTAGTGTCCCCGTTGATTGCACTTGAAGCACACAATGTGCTCTTTGCTTATCCTAGCAAGGACTCTAACATTCTTTGTCTTTTGGTTGACTTTTGGTGTCAGCACTTTCTCCTTAGCGAATTTTGGGCATTTGCTCTTGTAATGCTCGGCTTTCCTACACTCAAAGCATATAATGTGATTTTTATTCTTAATTACAATACTTGAGTTACCTAGGAAATTTTCTTCTTGTTCTTCATTTCTCCCGGATGTAGCGCTTCTTCTTGTTCTTGCTCCGGGATGGAAGATCTCTCCTCCCCCACAATGCTAGAGGTGGAGGTTTCCTCCAATTCATCCACATTCTCCGATATTGATGGCAATTCTTCCTCGACATTCTTCTCTACTTGTGCCGATTCGGGATTCTAGTGGAATTTGATTAACTTATTCCACAGCTCCTTAGCATCCCGATATTCAACTAGCTTGGAAAAAATATCATAAGGTATTAATTTTATTAACATTTTCATTACCTTAACGGTTGTCTTGAATTGTTTCCTTTGCTTCTCGGTCCATTTTAATTTTTTGATTATCTTCCCTTCTTCGTCCCTAGGTACTTTGAAACCATCTTCAATTGTTAGCATAGTATCGAAATCGGTTTCGAAGTATACCTTCATCCTTCTTCTCCACCATGAGAATTCTCCCTCGAACTTCAGTGGATGGATGTTGATGCTGGCCATTTCGTTGTTGTCGCTGCGATGAGTCCAATGACAACCTCCTCACTCTGATACCACTTGTTCGAGAATCGTGTCCCAACTAGAAGGGGGTTGAATAACCTAAATCATGCTCGATGGAATTTGATCACGTTCGTCTCTATAATTCTTGTTAGCACAGCGAAAATACAAAATACAATACAAATATGAAGATGAATACACAATTACACAAAATACACAAGGATATACGTTGTTCGGAACCTTTGGGTTCCTACTCCATGGGGTGAGCTCAACGAGCTCGAGTGACGACCACACCACTACTCAAACTCATTCTCGACAACACGTCGAAGGTGGAGAAACATTCTACAAACAATTACAACAGTAACATACAAGATACAAGTGAATACAAAGACAACAAGAAATACAAGTAAAGAAACACTTTGCTTTGAATGCTTTCTTGTTGCTTGCTTTGGTTTGCTCTTGAAGGCCTGGATGTAGCAACAATTCCCCTATAAAATCTCGCCAAAAATCACTGTGGAAATCCTCCTCAAGCTCCTCCTTTTATACTTGTCTCGGATTGATTCTGTGCCTAGCAGTCGATTGCTCATACCCATCAGTCGACTGCTCCTGTAGTCATTGTCTCACAATGACTCGATCCATGCTGGACAAGTTCCAATGGATACACCATTAGTCGACTGATCATGTCCATCAGTCGACTAATCAAGCCATCAGTCGATTGCTCTAGGCAATCAGTCAACTCAAAACCTTTACGTTAAATGACCACGCCGATTCATCGGTATCCGCGTCGCCAGCAATCGACTAATGGTGCACCAGTCGACTGCCACACCCTAGCGATCGAAACCTCAAACACATACTTGTTTGAGCATCCGACGGTTGGGTAAACCTCAACAACATGTTTGAGCATCTTACACTTGACCTCAGTCACTTGGCCAAGTTCACCTCATCCATGAGGTTTAACCCAAGACACCCTTAGCCTAGACCTAAGCCTTCTAGACACCTCTACTAGCTTCACGCCTATTGGATCCCTTTAAGTCATTCATGACTTGTTCATCCTTGTGCGGATCCCTCCAAGTCATCCATAACTTGTTCATCCATATTTTAGCCTCCAGGTGATTCCTTCTGCTATCGTCATGCTCTCAGTGTCTACACCACCAAGGTACATATGGACTTACACTCCCAAGACTACCGCTTGGTCTTACGCCGCCAAACCACCCCTTGGACTTCCCAAATGCCAATGCCAACCCATGTTGGACTTTTACCGCCAAGACTACACACTTGGACTTACGTGGCCAAGGTTATACACTTGGTTTTCCCTTGCCAACTCCATGTTGGACTTCCAATGCCAAGCCCCATGATTGGACTTTCACCGCCAAGTCTACACACTTGGACTTACATGGCCAAGGCTACACACTTGGTCTTCCCATGACAATAACATGTCATATATTTTGTCTAACATCAAAATACTACTCGAGTCCGATCAATCGTGACCTGGGTTGATTACACCAACAAGGTCTACTCAATGTAAGGTATAAAAGACTACCTATGACACTCCTATAAAGTTTCAAATCAATTGATTTTCCATCTACATCACTGTCTAAGTGAGTTTTTTGTGCCATTAGGGTGAAAATTTCCTTCATATTTTCCATGTTAAATCTTTTTAGTACTTTCATGGCATATTTTGATTGATAGATATGAATTTCTTCTTTGGTTTATTTGATTTGCAATCCAAGAAAAATGTCAATTCTTCTACTAGACTCATCTCAAACTCACTCTCCATGTGTTCTATGAATTCATTGAGGAAATCCCTATTGTTTGAGCCACAAATTATGTCATCAACGTAAATCAGAGCTACAAATATATTGTTAAATCGAGAAGCATCACTAGAGAGGGGATGAATAGTGAGCATAAAATTTTCTTTCATTCGTTCGATAAGAGCAAGCACAGCGGAAAAATAAATAACACAATTTATTTTTACTTGGTTCACAACCCACCGACTGCTAATCCAAGGCCCCGCGATCCTTGACTGTGTACGAAGAGGCAATCCACTATAAAGTCTCCTCCTCGTTGGAGGTAGGAGACAACAATCACAAAACCAAAAGTATGAGGATGAGGCAATAAGCCTACCTCACCTCATTATGATTAAAACCATGATCGAATATAGTAAATAAAAAAATACTTGCTACTACTAGCGACGAAGAAGATGAAAGTTTGGCGTCGCGTCGACATTATGACAGTGTTGGAGCTTTGGCGTTGTAGGAGCACTTAAGAATAATCTTGATTGATGTTTGGGTTGGAGTCCTCCCCTCCTTTTATAGAGCTTTTCCTTGGAATAAGTCTTGATGTAGATCCTCATCTTTTGGAACTAATCACGAGGTGGTACCATATTTTATCGCGAAGTGGTCACGTCAAACATTATCCATTTTGATATAGCGCAAAAGGTTGATTCATCGCCATCAGTCAACTGATGCCTTCCATCAGTTGACTGATGTGCATCAGTCGACTACCCAATGACAAGTAGTAGACTACTAGCCTGGCCACTTGCCTGCAGTAAGAGGTTAGCACAGAAAATGGTAAATGCGACAGTTTCTTACCATCTGATCTCGACCTAGACCTTCCACAGGAAGTCTTAGTCAGATCGCCGCCTACGGTCGTCCCCGTACAGAGGACACAACCTTACCATCTCTCACTCACACGAGCTTACCTCTAGTCCTTTATGACATGTCGCTTTGCTTTCGGTCTTCCACCTAGGTTCTTCGACTCCCATGAAGTTCCCTCGGTGTTGCCCGACCACCACAGTTTCCCGAGTCAGAATTCTCCTGGTGTCGCTGACCTTCGGCTTAGCTTAACCATTTCCTGCACACTTAATTCAGCTCATGAGATAACAATATGATCTTAACTTTGGATCTTTGCCATAATCAAAACATAGGTTCGATTATCTAGTGCCCCTGCACTAACAATCTCCCCCTTTTTGATCTATGGAAAACCAATACAAAGTTAAGGGAAAAATTAAAGAATAAAACAAGTAGAGTAAATGATGAATGCCATTTTCAAAAACTCTCCCTTAACCCTAGGTGAGTTTAACTTTCCCTTAACCTTAGGTGAGTTTTGAAAGAGATAATTTAATTTTCAAAATTAAATTTTGTGTTACTCCCCCTTAACTTTCACTCTTCTCCCCCTTTTGCCATAAATCAAAAAAAATGTTGGGGTTTTTTATATAAAATAGGAGTTTAAAAACAACATTGTATATGCGTGCATCTAGAAAAATCAACTATGAGTCCAAGCATGTGTCTAGCAGTAGGTAGATAGATTGGTTCGAGGTGTGTCCCTCTGCACCAATAATCTAAAGGTTTGTAATATAACCTTTAGGGTTAGTTTGCTCTCCCCCTTAGTCAAATATATGAAGTATAAGAGATGTAGGGGCACTAAACTTTAGCCTAGAGAGTTGTAAATAGTGGTTAAGTGCAATAGTTGAGAAAATAAATACCATTTTGAAAAGGTTATATTTCAATTATCCTTAACATCTCACCCATTCTATGTATCTCAGAATTTGTTCACCTTATATGTTTTGTGAGATGATTTGAAGTTGATTAAAGATAGTCAACCTTGTGTTAGATTCGGATTTAACCTTTATATCGTTAAGTAACTTTTCGAGAAAATAGTTTCCAGGTTGTGGCGAGGCACAGAGGCCTTCTTTGATCGAAACAATGACCACTTCCTTAGACAGAGACAAATTCAAGAAAATATCACTTAAGTCACTTAGGGTTACTTCTTGGTATAACTAGTTTAGGATACGACGAGGTAGCTTCAGCTAGTTCCACTCGGTCAAGTGCACCAAACTAGATACGCCTTATCTAGTTCGAATACACGAGACTTTGTTTCCTTAACGTACTATCATCTCGTTGCGTCCTGATACTATGTTGTCAAGAGTTGACTAACTATTTTCCTTATCTAGCTATTCTCAAAATTAAAATAAAATAACTAATCATGCAATAGTTTTGCTAAGGAAGCGGGTATACTATTTTATTGTTAGCTCCCCCTGGACCATTGAACCAATATGGTCTATTCAAATAATGAACTTGATCCTGGGGAATCCAATACTTATTAGTGCTTATATGTGAGTTCAATAAAACCTTTAGGACCCATGCATGGACTCTTTGATGACTACGATTCACAATAGACATGTAGGATTTATTCGTAGTTGTTGACCTAAATCCGAGTCCGGCTTTGTTCTACATAGCTCTTTGGGTTCCAAGTAGCCGGTTAAGATTCTTAGATCCCAACATGAACCTTTCCAACCTACCCTCAACCTCTTGAACTCGGTCTTTCAAGAGAGAATTCTCCTCCTCAAGTTTTTCAATTTGGGTTGAGTTTCCCACTTGAACTTGACTAGTTGAAGAGGTTACAATAGCCTCTTGCTTGAGGGTTTCAACCTCCTCAAGTAACGACTCAACCCTAGACTCAGACTTAGTTAATTTCCTAGTAAGAATTGTAATTGTAAGGTAAAGTGTACTAATTAAAGAGCGGCTAACCTTGACTTTCCCTTTTGGTCCGGCATTGAGTTTCCTCTCGAAGTAGTCTTCGGGGTCGGAGTCGGAGTTGTAGTTGTAGTTGGACTCGGCTTCGGATTCTGACTCAGACTCTTCTAGTCTTGCCATGTAAGCTATGTCGACGCCTTCTTCTCCATTTTCCCAAGTTGCATGGAAGCCTTTCCTTGCTCCCTTTTGCTTTGGCCGCCTCCTTGACTTGAATTGCTCTTCTCGTTCTTCAATTGCCTTCTTTCTTGTCGAACTATTCTCCGCACAATGTTGACTATTGCGGCCTCCTCTTCGGATTCGGATTTGGATTCAGATTTGGGTTCGTCCTCGAGTTCGGATCCATCTTCTTTCTTAGGAGGTGGCTTGCTCTTCTTCTTTCTTCTTCTTCCTACAAGTAAAGCAACACCTCTCTCGACCGAGACCACATTAGTTTGTTCATGTACTCAAATTCTGAAAAGAATTTGTCTAATCTAATCTTAGATAAATCTTTAGAAACCTTGTAGACATCAACCATGGATGCCCACAAGGTGGTCTTAGGAAAAGCATTAAGAGCATACCTTATTATATCTCAATTGTCTACCGTTTGTTCGATGGCATGTAGGCCATTCAATATGTCTTGGATCAGCGCATGGAGTTGTGAATCGGTCTCGTGATCCTACATCTTTAGATTATAAAGTTTATTTAAAATTAAATCTCTTTTACATACCTTATCATCGGATGCCCCTTCGTGTAGATCAATCAATTTGTTCCAGAGGTCTTTGGCACTAATGAATGGTCCAATTCGGTTGAGCTCCTCCTTGGACAAGTCGCATTGCAACATTTGGGTTGCTCTTACATCGGCTTCGATTTGCCTCTTGGTTGCATTGGTCCACTTGTCGAAATCCAAGGGCTCCTCTTGATCATTGGTGGGTAGAGCAAAGTTTGTTTGGATTATTATCCAAGTCTCGATTTGTGTTTTCAAGAAATACTCCATCCAACCTTTCCAATAATGGAAATCATTTCCGTTAAAGAACGGAGGTCGGGTGGTGCTATACCCCTCAATGTGAGCCATTAAATATCTTGCAAAACATGAATAAAAACCAAAAGGAATTCCAAGACTTGGTCTTGGATTAGTAATGCGGGAAATAATAAGAAATAAATAAGAAGAATAAGAAACGAACAAAAACTAGAAACTTACGACCTTCGATATCTCTGAAAGGGTACTAGACGTTGGTTTTTGGGGATGGAGACAGCTTGTTATGAGGGTAAACCCTCATAAAGTGTAGATCTCTCAGAGAGCTTCGATTTTGTAGGTAGATCATTTTGTGAGATGACTTGTGCAAAAGTTATGGTCGCTTTACCGTCGGCTACTCCAAAAGAGAATACTTGCAAACACACAACCAAAAGAAAAGTACCAAGACTTCGTCTTGGATTAGTAGTGTGGGAGAAAAAAAACCTAAAAAAACACGAATCAAAAAATACAAAAAGAAATCCAAAAAGTGCTAGATTTGTGGTTTCACCAAATCTTAGTGCCCCCGCTCTGATACCAATTGTTGGATCAAGAAGCGTCGCTAGAGTGGAGGTGAATAGCGAGCGTAAAACTTTCTTTCATTCGTTCGATAAGAGAAAGCATAGTGGAAAATAAAGAACACAATTTATTTTTACTTGGTTCAAATCCCACCGACTGCTAATCCAAGGTCCCGCGATCCTTGACCGCATACAAAGGGGCAATCCACTATAAAGTCTCCTCCTCGTTGGAGGTAGGAGACAACGATCACAAAATCAAAAGTACGAGGATGAGGCAACAAGCCTACCTCACCTTGTTATGATTAAAACCATGATCGAATATAGTAAATAAAAAAATACTTGTTGCTGCTACCGACGAAGAAGATGAAAGCTTGGCATCGCGTCAGCGTTATGACGGTGTTGGAGCTTTGGCATTGTACGAGCACTTAAGAAAAATCTTGATTGATGTTTGGATTGGAGTCCTCCCCTCCTTTTATAGAGTTTTGCCTTGAAATAAGTCTTGATGTATATCCTCATCTTTTGGAACTGATCACGAGGTGGTACCATACTTTATTGTGAAGTGGCAATGTCAAACATTATCCATTTTGACCTAGCGCAAAAGGCTAATTCGTCGCCATCAGTCAATTGATGCCTTCCATCGATCGGTGATGTGCATCGATCGGCCTTAATAACGTGATCATTGCCCGGCTAACCACTTCCTGTTGGGATGTATATTGAAAAGTCTATCTTTTGTATGAACATCTTTATTTTGAAATAAGAATCACATGATCATTGATTGCATATTTATGGTTATGCATATTGTCTAATGCATTACATTGTAGATAACATGGTGTGTGGTGTCATACGGGAGATCATGTTATCGGCTCCATGTAAAGTATAAGTATAGGCTCACAACCGAGATGGCTTTTGACAAAACATTGGTATGGTTGTAGTGTGATTTGGTATTGGTTTGTTTTGACCATAGAATCACACTAGTACACTTTGTGTGTATTGAGCAAGACCGACTTAGAGGTGATTCGATTTATTGCTGACTACATAATCGAATCGGACCTCTGATATTATATTCTACATGCTCTTAATCCTGATATAATAACGGGCACATATACTTAGTATTTATTTCTTTGATTTACCAATCGGAGAGATTTATAGATTAAATCGATAGGCTCGGTAAGTTGGGAAATGATATTATTTATATGGTGTGTCGTTGTTTATAGGAGGAAATTGTGTCCTATATATTAGGATGATGATGTCCCCTTGAGGAGCTCATAAGGTTCATCATGTAAACCCTGCAGGTGGACTTGGTCTGGCATGATGAAAAGGTTGAGTGATACTACTCATGGAGTTAGATGTTGATTAATTAATGGTCAGTAAATTAATTAATCAACAGACATTCGAGATCTTAAACACGGGGAGAAAAATATACAAATAATATATGGAGCCCATATTAAGTTATGGGGGTTGGTGAGGTAGATCAACGATAATCCTTTAGTGGATTGGATTATCATTAATGGATCGGACTTTATGTGGGCTTGATCCATTGGGTGGCCAAGATCCAACTCCTCCTCATGGTCCCTATTGTAGCCTATTAAAACCTCATGAATCCTAGATCCAATGGTTGAAAACAAAACTCTAGATCCAACAGTAGAGATTAAATCTCTAGATCCGACGGTTGAGATTAAATCTCTAGATCCGACGGTTGAGATTAAATCCCTAGAACCGACGGTGGAGATTAAAGGAGGCTTAGGCCTAACTCTATATAAGGGTGCTTAAGGGTGGACGACAAAATATATAGAAGAAGGATTAGGGTTAATGGGCGGCAAGCTTGGGCGATTAGGGTTTGAGGTGTAGGCGGCCACAAATAAGGAAAGGTTTTCCTTTTCTTTTCTTCTTGTTGTTGGCCGGCGCCCAAACCAGCCTTTCCCCTCCTTTGCCGGTGTCCAAACCCATTCATCCTCTTCTCCTTGGCCAGTGGGAACATAGCTTAAGGTCTTCCCTTGGATCTTTTGGCCGGTATCCATCTTTCTCATCCCTTTTCCTTGTTCGCCAGTGGCAAGTATCTAGGTTGGTGCTTGTTGGTTGGCTAAAGGAAGAAGAAGGGTCTTGTTTCTATACTTCCTCTTGTTCGGAGCAAGCAAGGCAAGAAGATTGGTGATCTAAGAGCTTCGACTTTTGGTAGATCATCGCCCACACGACGTCCAAAAGGAGGAAGGACATACAATAGAAGATCGAGAGGTATATCGATTGTCTATTTTCTTTTGTAACATGTCTATAATTGTTTTTCAATTATATATGCATGTAGTATTCTATTTTTATGGCTAAAATAACTTGGACCCCGAATACAAACACAAAAGTCGGCGATCCGTACATCGTCTATTCCGTAGCTAATCATAGAATAGAGGTTGGTTGCTTGAACAACAAGTTTGTTCAAGTTACTACTCTAATTGAATAGCACGACGATGAAATGGTTACTTGGGTGATCCCTTTTGTCTAGGATTAAATTTTTTTATCCGGGGTCATCGATGGGATCGCCATGAACAAGCGACCGAGTTGAAGTTGGAAGCGAAGTTTTCTACCTTCAAGTGGTATCAGAGCCACGGTTTCCGATTTTGTGTGTTTAGGATTCGGTTACTTTTATGAACTTTTCATATATTATATGTGCTGTATAATAGTAGGATGTGCGTAGGTTAACTTTTTGGTTGCAGGCATAGGATCCAACTATTATGGCCATATGTGTGTATGTGATCGTATGTGTGTAATTATATATTTGTTGAATCCTCGGGGTTGACGAGGCTAATATTTAATTTTTGTAATTAGATACGGCATTGTTTAGCCACTCCTTTTATTTTAGTTTACTTTCGATCTAGATTTCATGTACACTCCCTCGTGGAGTATAGGATCGATGGATGTAAATTAAAATATATTTTTCTCTACTCGAATCTCCGAATGGCTTGTACATGGCGTTGGGAGGAGCGGACAAGATGGCGATACGACGGGAAACATATTGAAGACAAAAGTCATAATAGTTGGAAAATATTTATTTTTCATGTTTATTGCTTATTGTTTGATATGCATGTCGTAGGCTAGAAAATTCCTCAATTTTAAATTACTAAGTGGGAGAGGGATATTTTTTATAAATTCCCACGGCCTTCATTACGATTTGACATGTGATGCAAAGAAACTTGCGCGTCGGCTCTGAGTGCCTTCCTCCCCATCCGATGAGTTTGTTTGCGGATCACAAGGTCGAATATTTAGGGATTTTTTATGCAAAATAGCATATGCGCAACGAAAAAATAGGATCCCTTCCAAGTGATCCTTACGAAAGAAAACCTCGTACAAAAATAAATTTCTCAAAACCTATCTTATAGGAGAATATTACCTTTGTTGCGTGCCCTTTTTAATACCGCTTCTCCTTGGGTTTGTTGGATCTTTTAACACGTTCAAATGTTCGTGCCTCTATATGTATCCACACAAGCAAGCTCTTGTCTCACAAAAGAAACTAGAAGAGCTCTCCTTTACTTCTTGCTAGAGAAGTCCCTAAAGGAGAGAAAGGTAGGGAAAAGAGAAAGGAAGAAGAAGACCACTCTTTTTGCTAGCCTACACTCACAAAAGCCACACAACCAAAGCCTCTCACCACCAAGCTCTCTCCAAGCCTCAAGCTTCCACCAAGTTGGCCGGCCACCCCATGGAGTGTTTTATAGGATTGAAAAAACCTTTCACCTCCTTTCACATTCAATGCAATCAATTGCATTGGCCGGCCACATGTGGAGAAATTCCAAAGGTCAAAACCCTTTGTCTCCTTTCACCTCATCAAGCTTAGGTGGCATGCTTATGTGGCATTCATGCATGTTGAATTAATCTTATTAATTCAATAAGCTTATGTTATCATATTGAATTAATCTCATTAAATCAATAAGGTAACATATTGAATTAATCTTATTAAATCAATTAAGCTTAGGCTATCATGATAACATATTTATTTAATCTTATTAAATTAATAAGATTAGCATATTGAATTAATCTCATTAAGTCAATAAGCTAAAATTCTCATTAAGCTTAAAGTCCAAAAACCATTTTGTACTTAAGCTTATTCCCAAATTATTCTAGTCAAACTAGAATGCACTAATTCTTATAATCATCATGCTCTTTGTGTGTGACCCTATAGGCTCTCATAACGTTGGCAGTGGATCTAAACTCTTTTAGATACACAAGCAATGAGCGGCATCTAGCAATACATCATTGCTACCCAAGTTACGAAATAAGTCAAGATCCAACTAACCTTTCCGTGACTACTATAATGTATGACCGTGTCCTTCTATCCTTGATATCAGATTGACCAATGAGGTATAGACCGTGTCATCCTCGATCAATCTATGTGTTTCTTGATTCCTGAGTAAACTAACTCAAACAAATGAGCTCAATATCTCATATTGACTCATTCGAGCATGGCCATGCGTTTTAGTAGTTCTACTCAATCAAGGGGCCCACAGATATCACTCTCGTCATATGGGAGGGATAGATCCCATCTACATCACTCACATCCCTCCGCACAATTTGTTATATACCTAGTAATCGTCTTTATGGTCCACCCTGTTACGAGTGACGTTTGACGATACCAAAGTACATAACTCCTTATGTAGGGAACCGTAGTGACTTCAGGTTTGAGGACTATTCATACCAATAGTCACATGAGAAAGTTTATGACACTCATATGACGATCCATGAAACTTTCTCATGGCGGATCAGTTCAGTATATATTCTCTAATATATACCCATGTGTCAACTTGATATCATATATCCATGACTTGTGAGATCAAGTCATCAATTGACCTACATGCTAGTCTTTATGTATTAATATTGCCCTTGCATATTAATACTTGACTAGGAACATTTAGGAAAGTGTTCTCTACAGCCTCTCATAATCAATTCTGTCAATTGATGTGTTGTTGATAAGAACCTACTTTTCTAGGGCATTATTATATTTAATTTAGCTGGCACAAGCAAGACGTAAATATAATAACCAATCCTTTGCCTTTATAGAATATGATACAAAATGTTCCCTATTCAACCATCACATGATTGGTTCTAGGGCTATAACTAACAATCTCCCACTAGCACTAGTACCAATCACTATAATATCTGATACCTAGTGACCTAGTGTGACCATCATGCTTCCTCTGTGCCAAAGCCTTGGTCAATGGATCTACGATGTTAGCTTCTGTCGGTACTCTGCATATCCTCACATCTCCTTTATCGATGATCTCTCGAATGAGATGGAAGGGCCGCAGTATGTGTTTGGTCCGCTGATGTGATTGAGGTTCCTTAGCCTGTGCAATAGTCCCATTGTTGTCACAATAGAGGTCTATTGGATCTGCAATGCTAGGAACTACCCCAAGTTCACTGATGAACTTGCGGAGCCAAACAACCTCCTTTACTGCATTAGACGCAGCAATATACTCGGCTTCTGTTGTAGAATCAGCAACTGTGTGCTGCTTCGAACTCTTCTAGCTCATAGCTCCACCATTCAGGCAAAACACGTACCCCGATTGCGATCTATAGTCATCCTTGTCTGTTTGGAAGCTTGCATCACTGTAACCCTTTACAGTTAGCTCCTCATTGCCTCCAAATATCAGGAAATATTCTTTCGTTCTTCGTAAGTATTTAAGAATATTTTTGACTGCTATCCAGTGACTTTCACCTGGATTCGACTGGTATCTACTCGTCATGCTCAAAGCATACGAGACGTCAGGACGAGTACAAAGCATGGCGTACATGATAGCCCCTATAGCAGATGCATAAGGGATCTTGTCCATGCGATATCTCTCCTCCTTAGAAGAGGGACATTGAGTCTTCAAAAGACTCACACCATGTGATAAAGGCAGAAATCCTTTCTTGGAATTTTGCATAGCAAAACGATCTAGCACTTTATCAATGTATGTACTCTGACTTAGGCCAAGTAATCTTTTAGATCTATCTCTATATATCTTGATGCCTAGAATATAGGCAGCTTCACCTAAGTCTTTCATCGAGAAACAATTCCCTAACCACATCTTCACAGACTGGAGTGAGGGAATATCATTTCCGATGAGAAGTATGTCATCTACATACAAGATAAGAAATACAACTGTGCTCCCACTATTTCTCTTGTAGACACAAGGTTCATCTTCATTCTTGATGAAACCAAACTCCTTGATTGCATCATCAATCAAGATTCCAGCCTTCAAGAGGCTTGCTTTAGTCCATAAATGGACCTTGCGCCAGCATACCTTTCCAGATGCTTTGGATCTTCAAAACCTCAGCCGTGGTCATGTACACATCCTCGAGTAGCTTTCCATTCGTAAAAGTGGTTTTGACATCCATCCGCCAGATCTCATAATCGTGGTAGGTCGTAATAGCAAGTATGATCCGAATGGATTTAAGCATCGAATCGTGAAAAGGTTTCATCATAGTCAATACCATGAATTTGTTTGAACTTTAGCCACCAATCTACCTTTATAGGTATGCTTATTACCATCCATGTCACTTTTACTTTAAAGACCCACTTACACCCAATGGGTTTTACCCCTTCGTGGATCAACCAAAGTCTATACTTGGTTAGTGTACATGGATTCCATTTCGATCTCATGGCCTCTAGCCATTTCTCGAACTGGGCTCATCATAGCTTCGATAGGATGTAGGCTCATCAAGATCGACAAGCAATACATCACCGTTGTCAGTCAAGAGAAAAGAATATCTCGGGTTGACGACGGATCCTATCAGATCTACGAAGAGGTTGGTCTACTTGAACAGGTGTTTGCTCCACAACTCTTTGGGCAACAATTTCCTCATCCACAACACTTTGTGGTGCCTGTTCATTTTCCATCGAAGCCTTAGTGTTATCTTCATCTTGAATTTCTTCAAGATGAATTTTACTCCCACTAGTTTTTCTAGAAATAAATTCTCTTTCTAGAAAGACAGCATTTCTGGCAACAAACACCTTGCCAAGTGTGGGATTGTAAAAGTAATATCCCTTAGTTTCCTTGGGATATCCTACAAAATAACACTTATCTGATTTGGGTCCTAGTTTATCTGAGACTTGACGTCTAACATAAGCTTCACAACCCCAAATCTTTATAAAAGACATTTTGGGACTCTTCCCAGTCCATAACGTTTATGGTGTCTTTTCTACGGCTTTTGATGGGACGCGATTAAGTGTGAAAGCGACTGTCTCTAGAGCTAAACCCCAAAAGGAAGTAGGTAGATCAGTCTGGCTCATCATTGATCGTACCATATCTAATAGAGTACGATTTCTCCTCTCAGATACACCATTCCATTGTGGTGTTCCAGGTGGAGTGAGTTGGGATATTATCCCACACTCACCAGTGATCAATCACGAAACTTCGATTATGTATTCGCCACCTCGGTCTAATCGAAGTAGCTTAATATGCTTACCAAGTTGGTTTTTTACTTCATTCTTGAATTCTTTGAACTTTTCAAAGAATTCTGACTTATGTCTCATCAAATGTAAGTAGCCAAATCTACTCATATCATCAGTGAAAGTAATAAAGTACTTATAGCTTCCTCTGGCTTCGACATTGAAAGGGCCACAAACATCAGTATGTATGAGTCCTAACAAGTCCATCGTTCTCTCGCCATGTCCACTAAATGGAGTTTTAGTCATCTTTCCTAAAAGACAAGATTCGCATACCTCATATGATTTAAAATCAAATGAGTCCAATAATCCATCTTTATGGAGTTGGGATATGCATTTTTCATTTATGTTACCTAGGCGACAGTGCCAGAGATATGTTTGGTTCAAATTATTCGATTTGAACCGTTTGGTATTTATGTTATAAATTGGGTTTTCTAAATCTAGAACATAGAGACCATTCATAAGTGGTGCATTACAATAGAACATTTCATTCAAATAAATGGAACAACATTTGTCCTTTATTATAAAAGAAAAGTTTTTCTTGTCTAAACAAGATACAGAAATTATGTTCTTCGTTAATGCAGGTGCATAAAAGCACTCCTCTAGTTCTAAGATAAGCCCAGTGGGCAAAGACAAAGAATATGTTCCTATAGTTATAGCAGCAACTTTTGCGCCATTACCTACTCGTAGGTCCACTTCGCCCTTTGCCATTAGTCTACTATTTCTCAGTCCCTGCAAATTAGTACAAATGTGAGATACACATCCGGTATCTAATACCCATGTAGAAGAAATAGATAGATTAACTTCTATAACATGTATACCTGAGGCAGAAGTCCCACTTCTTTTCTTCTTTACTTCCTCAAGGTAGACTTTGCAGTTCCGCTTCCAGTGTCCAGTCTCAACGCAATGGAAATAGTCCCCTTCCTTAGGTACTTTACCTTTACCCTTTGAAGTGGATGAATTGGCCTTGCCTTTGGCTTGGGTCTTACCCTTGCCTTTGCGCTTACCTTTTCCCTTCTTGACCATTAGTACGTTACTAACTTTCTTCTTGAGATTCGGTTCAGCAGTTCTTAACATACTGAGAATATCAGGCAAAGGCTTATCAATTTCATTCATGTTATAATTCATGATGAATTGATTATATGCTTTCGACAATGATTGCAGGATAACATCGGTTGCCAATTCTTGGCTCAGTGGAAAACCTAGTCTTTCAAGGTTCTCAACGTACCCTATCATTTTAAGTACGTGAGTTCCTACAGGTGTTCCTTCTTGCATCTTGCATGCAAAAAGAGCCTTAGACACTTCAAAACGCTCGTGCCTAGCTTGTCCTTGATATAGTTGTTTCAAATGCTCAACCATATCATAGGCATCCATGTTCTCATGTTGCTTCTGAAGCTCAGAGTTCATGGTGGCAAGCATAAGACATAACACATCTAATGCGTCATCTTGATGCTTCTTATAAGCATCCTTTACAGTGGCGCGAGGGCGGGTGTTTCAAGGATAGACTGCTCTAGGACATACAGTTTACATTCTTGATTGAGGATAATCCTCAAGTTCCTATACCAGTCTAGAAAGTTAGCTCCATTGAGCTTGTCTTTCTCAAGGACAGATCACAAGTTGAGGGGGTGTGTCGTGTTAGATGACATGGTGATCTACAACATTAAAATGCAAAATTAAGTATCATACCTAAGTCATTTAATTAGGCCTTTAATTAAATGAGGCTCCCGCTAAATTCTCATAGCTTTGATATGAGCTAATCATTGATGTAGGCAAACACATTTTGCTTACATCATTAGCTTCTATTTAGCTATAAATTTATATGGGATAAAGATCCACATCATACTTCGTCTTGAGTTAGCTTTGGCTAATCGCCCAAGATGTAGTATGATTAGGTAGACAATCTTTTGCCAATTACATCTGATGTAACTTTTTAATAGCTTTGGTTAAGTTTAGATTAGTTTAGCGCTTATTCCTAAACCAGCTTCTAGGCCGTGGCGAGGCACAGAGGCCTTCTTTGACAAAGCTGATGTTCGGAAATCACATCAGCTGATGTTCGGAAATCACACAAAGCTAATATACAAATAATATATGGAGCCCATATTAACTTATGGGGGTTGGTGAGGTAGATCAATGATAATCCTTTAGTGGATTGGATTATCATTAATTGATCGGACTTTATGTGGGCTTGATCCATTGGGTGGCCAAGATCCAACTCCTCCTCATGGTCCCTATTGTAGCCTATTAAAACCTCATGAAGCCTAGATCCAATGGTTGAAAACAAAACTCTATATCCAACGATAGAGATTAAATCTCTAGATCTGACGGTTGAGATTAAATCTCTAGATTCGACGGTTGAGATTAAATCCCTAGAAACGATGGTGGAGATTAAAGGAGGCTTAGGCCTAACTCTATATAAGGGTGCGTAAGGGTGGACGGCAAAATATATAGAAGAAAGATTAGGGTTAAGGGGCGGCAAGCTTGGGCAATTAGGGTTTGCGGTGTAGGCGGCCACAAATAAGGAAAGGTGGAAACCTTTTCATCCTCTTCTCCTTTGCCGGTGTCCAAACCTTTTCATCCTCTTCTCCTTGGCCGGTGGAAACATAGCTTAAGGTCTTCCCTTGGAGCTTTTGGCTGGTATCCATCTTTCTCATCCCTTTTCCTTGTTGGCCGACGGCAAGTATCTAGGTTGGTGCTTGTTGGTTGGCTAAAGGAAGAAGAAGGGTCTTGTTTTTATACTTCCTCTTGTTCGGAGCGAGCAAGGAAGGAAGATTGGTGATCTAGGTGTTGGGATGTATACTGACAAGTTTATCTTTTATATGAACATCTTTATTTTTGAAATAAGAACACATGATCATTGTTTGCATATTTTTATGGTTATGCATATTGTCTAATACATTACATTGTAGATAACATGGTGTGTGGTGTCACACGGGAGATCATCTTATCGGCTCCTTGTAAAGTATAAGTAAAGGCTTACAACCGAGATGACTTTGGACAACCCATTGGAATGGTTGTAGTGTGATTTGGTATTGGTTTGTCTTGACCATAGAATCACACTAGTACATTTTGTGTGTATTGAGCAGGGCCGACATAGAGGTGATTCAATTTATTGCTGACTACATAATCGAATCAGACCTCAGATATTATATTGTACATGCTCTTAATCCCGATATAATAATGGGCACATATACTTAGTATTCATTTCTTTGATTTACCAATGGGTGAGATTTATAGATTAAATCGATAGTCTCAGTAAGTTGGGAAATGGTATTATTTATATGGTGTGTTGTTGATTATAGGAGGAAATCGTGTCCTATATATTAGGATGATGATGTCCCCTTGAGGAGCTCATAAGGTTCATCATGTAAACCCTGCAGGTGGACTTGGTTCGGCATGATGAAAAGGTTGAGTGGTACTACTCATGGAGTTAGATGTTGATTAATTAATGGTCAGTAAATTAATTAATCGATGGACATTCGAGATCTTAAACACGGGGAGAAAATATAAAAATAATATATGGAGCCCATATTATCTTATGGGGGTTGGTGAGGTAGATCAATGATAATCCTTTACTGGATTGGATTATCATTAATGGATCGGACTTTAAGTGGGCTTGATCCATGGGTGGCCAAGATCCAACTCCTCCTCATGGTCCCTAATCTAGCCTATTATCACCTCATGAAGCTTCGATCCAATGGATAGAAACAAAACTCTAGATCCAAAGGTAGAGATTAAATCTCTAAGATTCGACGGTTGAGATTAAATCTCTAGATCCGACGATTGAGATTAAATCCCTAGAACCAATGGTGGAGATTAAAAGGAGGCTTATCCCTAACTCTATAAAAGGAGGACATGGGGTTGGCGTGGAGTAAGAATCAAGAGGAGTTAGGGTTTTGGGGTTGGCGGCAAGAATAGGAGTTAGGGTTTGGGCTTGGGCGGCACCTAATAAGGAAAGTCTTCCTTGCCTTCTTCTCCTTCCTCAAGCTGCCGGCGCCCCTCCAGCCTTTTCTAGCCATTGGTCGGCAGCCAAAGACCCCCTTCTCCTTCTCCGTTAGTGGTGGAAACAAGACTTAGGGGTTTCCCTTGGTGTCTTGGTCAGTTTCCATCATCATCTCCCCCTCCTAGTTGGTCGGCGGCAAGGATTCCCTTTGTTGCTTGTTGGTTGGCTATAGGAAGGAGAAGAACCTTGTTGCTATTCTTCCTCTTGCTCAGAACGAGCAAGGAAGGAAGATTGGCGATCTAGGAGCTTCATCTTTTGGTAGATCGTCGCCCACACGACGTCCGAAAGGAGGAAGGTCATACATTAGAAGATCAAGAGGTATATCGATTCTCCATTCTCTTTTGTAACATGTTTGTTTTTGTTTTTCAATTATGAGCATGTAATATTCTGTTTGTGGCTAAATAATACTTGGATCCCGATCATAAATACAAAAGCCGGTGATCTGTACATCGTCTATTCCATGGCTACTCGTAGAATAGAGGATGGTCGCTTGAACAACGAGTTTGTTCAAGTGACCTCTCTAAATGAATAGCACGACGATGACTTGATTTTTTGGGCAATTCCTTTTGTCTAGGATTAAATTTTTTAATCAGGGGAGATCGATGGGATCGCCATGAACAAACAACCAAGGTGAAGTGGTAAGCAAAGTTTCCCCTCACGGACTCGATAAGCAAAACCCTACACTAGGAGCTTCGACTTTTGGTAGATCGTCGCCAACATGACGTTCAAAAGAAGGAGGGACATACTGTCAAGTCTAAAATAATAATAATAATAATAATAATAGTAATAATAATAATAAAATGATAGAAATAAATGGGCGTATATAGTCAGAATAGGAGGATAAATTACGGGGGTTTATTTATACCCTAAATAAGCGCGGTTGAGGGGCATAAAGGGAAAAAACCCTAATCCTTTATATCTGGCCGAACATTTTCTTTTTTTTCTCTCTTTCTTTTTCTTTTCCGTGACTCGCCTTCTGGTCGCTGTTCGCCGTGAACTTTGGGTCGGGCGATCGGCGAGCTGCTTCCGCCGGAGACGACGCAAAGCCGCTGGAGCTAAACCGATCCTTCTCCGTCATCATCACGGTAAGTAAATCTCTGGTTAGGGCTGGCGAGGGAGAGATTTTTAGCTCGGATTTTAGGATTTAAGCGGCGGGATTGAGTTCGAGATTCAGGTTTTGATCGTGTTTAAACACTGAGTTTTTTCTAGATTGGGTTCTAGCATAGCTCGTGGGTGTATTTTCGGGATTTTAGGAATGGACCAAGCTGTGGGAATCGGTTGAGCTTTGCTACCCTTCGGATTAGAGGATTTGAAGAACAGGGGGATCACGGGAAGGGGTTTAGGGATTTCAACTTTTGGGTTGTGATGGGGGTTCTTGATGGGGAGGTGTTTGGACCGTTTGATTTAGGGTTTTCAATAGGTTAGGGATTCATCCGGTTGATATGTAATAACGGATAATATACATGTTGGGGTCATTATGAAATTGGAAATGTTGAGTTATGTATATGAGGTTTAAATATCTAGTTAATAGCCAGATAAATGTTTAATAGATGTAATGAGCAGTTAGTTTGAAAGGAATCAGCATGCTAGGTGGATGTAAATTTTTATGTACATGAGAATTATGTCAGTAGATGTTTCCCGTTATATTTGTTATCAGTTAACATGCTTAGTTAATATTTCATAAGATTTTTCTTAATGCTGTAAATGATATGTAATATGTGATAATTATCATCTACCTGTGTATGAGGTCAGATGCTAAATATATATATATATGTGGTTTAGCTATCATCTACCTGTGTATGAGGTTGGATGCTATATGTACATGTGTGTAACTACCATCTACTTGTGTATGAGGTTAGATGCTATATATAGATATATATGTTCACCCATGATGTTCTATGTTATCATTTTTAGCTAATTGTTCATCAAATCTTTCTAGTGCCTCGATGTTATGTGAATAAGTTATACTATCAACTACCTGTGTGTAAGGTTAGATGCTATATGTATATGTGTGTAATTATCATCTACCTGTGTATGAGGTTAGATGCTATATGTATATGGGTGTAATTACCATCTACCTGTGTATGAGGTTAGATGCTATATGTATATGGGTGTAATTACCATCTACCTGTGTATGAGGTTAGATGTTATATATATATAGATATAAATGTTCACCCATGATGTTCCATGTTATCCTTCTGTGACGGAGCATGATAGATAATGACAGAAATTCTTTATTTAGCTAACTGTATGTACATGAGCATTAGTGGTGCCTAGACGGGTTGGGCTCCTCGGGTTGAGCTCCAGGGAGGGCCCACCCAAATTGACAGATTGACTGATGATTGATGACTGATTCACTTAGTTTCTTTCTAGAGGTACCTCAGGATTGCACAAGAAAAATAAGCTATTTGACTGGCTCAGCATTATAAATGCATAATGTGAGGTACCACGAGGGTTCATGTTTAGGTACAGTTAGTATAACAGAAAGGCATGATTGGGTTCGCAGTATTTGTAATAATGGCATGTTTCTATAGGTATTGGCTATGTTTCATACTGACGTACAGAAAGTGCAATAGAAATTGTATGTTGAACTTACAGTAGCTTTACACTTACAGTAGATGAGCTATATGATTCCTGTTTGGATTTACCTCCCTGCGCTGTGTCCCTATCATTGATCTACTTACTGAGCTGTGAACTCATGATTTCACTTAATATTTTCAGGTAGGGAACAGGGTTCTCAGATTGAGTTAGAAGAAGCGGAGGTGGTGTAACTGAGGAGATGACGATGAGCATGGCACACAATGTCCGGGACTTCTAAGATGCAGGATTTTCCAGTTTGAGCATTTTTTATTTTGATGTTCTATTTCTACATGTTGAGAGGGTAAAGTGTGTAGTTGAGACTTCTAAGCTGAAAGGAATAAAATAAAGTAGGATGTTCCAATCATGTGTATGACTTGGTAGTTTTGAGGTATGATTGGGGGTTAAATATATATATATATTACGGGTTAGGTCTTTTCACATACAATAGAAGATCGAGAGGTATATCGATTGTCTATTTTCTTTTGTAACATGTCTATAATTATTTTTCAATTATATGTGCATGTAGTATTGTAACGCCCGTGAAATTCTAAACTATGCAAAGTAATTATATAGGTTTTAAGGCTATAAAAGGTTTAACATAAAATAAAATAAAAGATGGTCATAGGTAGGATTTGAACCATGAACCCACTAATAGGGAGGTAGCCTTGACACCACTAGACCCTAGGATAATTTATGGATAAGATATATAAAGAATATACAAAGAATATAGATGGGAAGATGAGGAGTGGGTTCATCCCCACCCATGAAAGGATGGAGAGTGTTCATTCCCTAGGTATTAAAGAGGAGAATTAAGAAAAGAGAGGAAGTAAAACCCCAACTTCCTTCTTCATTCTTCTTCTTCCTCATCCTTGGCCGAATTCCCCATTTCCCTTTCCTCCCTTTTCATCCCAAGCTCTATAAATTTTATAATAATTTTTTTATAAAATTTAATTTCATGTCTAGGAAATTATATATGGAATCTTGGAAAAAATGATAAAAGGATAAAAAAAAAAAGTGGAGAGGTGAGGTTTGAACCTTAAACCTCTTGGTAAGAGTTAACTCTTACCATGCATGTGATGACCAAGTGCTCAGCAGTAGCTTACTGTTGGAGAAAGAGGGGAAATTGTAGATAAATGTGATGAGGGAAAATGAAGTGGCATGGAAAAGAGAAGAGAAACTTCTCTTCCTCCCTTTATAAAGAAGAGGGAAGTTTCCACTTGGCCACTTCTTCTTCTCTTCTTCTTCCTCACCAAAAACCATCTCTCCCCCTCTCCATTTTCACCCTTTGGCCGAACCTCATCCAAGCAAGGGAAGGCTAGTTCTTGGCTTCCATTAGGTCACCTACCAACTAAAAGCAAGAGAAGCATGTAAGATTTTCCTCACCTGCAGTATATTAATTTTTGTAGGACATGTTACATGAAAGAAAATATGAAGTTTTGTGCCCTACATGTTTCGGCCAACATTAGGTTTAGGGTTAGGGTTTCATGAAAATACCCCTTATGAAGTTGTATTAGGTTGTATGCCTTCAAGGAGGAGTTCATGTAACAAAAATAAAGAAAATGGTGCCCTACATGTTTCGGCCAACATTAGGTTTAGGGTTAGGGTTTCATGAAAATACCCCTTATGAAGTTGTATAAGGTTGTATGCCTTCAAGGAGGAGTTTATGTAACAAAAATAAAGAAAATGGTGCCCTACACGTTTCGGCCAACATTAGGTTTAGGGTTAGGGTTTCATGAAAATACCCCTTATGAAGTTGTATTTGGTTGTATGTCTTCAAGGAGGAGTTTATGTAACAAAAATAAAGAAAATGGTGCCCTACATGTTTCGGCCAACATTAGGTTTAGGGTTAGGGTTTCATGAAAATACCCCTTATGAAGTTGTATTAGGTTGTATGCCTTCAAGGAGGAGTTTATGTAACAAAAATAAGGAAAATGGTGCCCTACATGTTTCGGCCAACATTAGGTTTAGGGTTAGGGTTTCATGAAAATACCCCTTATGAAGTTGTATTAGGTTGTATGCCTTCAAGGAGGAGTTTATGTAACAAAAATAAAGAGAATGGTGCCCTACAGGTTTCGGCCAACATTAGGTTTAGGGTTAGGGTTTCATGAAAATACCCCTTATGAAGTTGTATTAGGTTGTATGCCTTCAAGGAGGAGTTTATGTAACAAAAATAAGGAAAATGGTGCCCTACATGTTTCGGCCAACATTCAGTTTAGGGTTTGGGTTTCATGAAAATACCCCTTATAAAGTTGTATTAAGTTGTATGCCTTCAAGGAGGAATTTATGTAACAAAAAAATAAGGAAATTGGCACCCTACAAGTTTCGACCAACAATGGTGGCAGGGCTAGGGTTGCATGAAAACACCCCTTAGGAAATTAGGACATGTGGTATGTTTATGTGATGAACATGATCATGATTTTTATATGCCAAGAAATATGTTTATGTGATGAACATGATCATGATTTTTATATGCCATGAAATATGTTATGTGGATGATTATAATATGCCATGAATTACGCTTATGTGATGAACATGTTTATGATGTAATATGCCATGAAATATGCCTATGGTATGAACATGTTTTATGATTTAATATGCCAAGAAATATGTTTATGAAATATGCCTATGTGATGAACATGTTGTATGATTTAATATGCCAAGAAATATGTTTATGAAACATGCCTATGTGATGAACATGTTTATGATGTAATATGCCATGAAATATGCCTATGAGATGAACATATTTTATGATTTAATATGCCATGAATATGCCTATGAAATATGCTTATGTGATAAACATGTTTATGCTTTAGGACCCCTTTAGGGTACTCTTATGTTATGAATGCATGTATGCTATGAAATGCCTAAGATGGAGATGCTTCCCTTTCAAGTAGGGATTAAGAGCTCTCCTTATGATAAGATAAGATGGAGATGCTTCCCTTTCAAGTAGGGATTAAGAGCTCTCCTTATAATGAGATAAGATGGAGATGCTTCCCTTTCAAGTAGGGATTAAGAGCTCTCCTTATGATAAGATAAGATTGAGATGCTTCCCTTTTTATGTTGGGGATTAAGAGCATTCTTTATGATATGACAAGAAAGAAAGGAATTAAGTATTTTACTTTGTAAGAGGTTAAGTACCCGACCCGTCAGGTGGTCGTTAATCAAATCCATAGGGACATAAGAAGACGTAAGAGGTCTTGCCCTGGTAAGACATAAGAGGTCTTGCTCTAGTAGGTCTTTTGGCTCGCTACCCCAGCCTATTAAGGAACGCGCATTATGTGGTACTTAACCTGGGGCCCCCATTCAAGTTATGATTATGTTGAAGTATCTATATGTATATGCTTTGAAAAGAAAGGACTTTTATGAAATCGTGCATGCTTATGTTAAAGTTTATGAATGCTTATGAATATGTCCTCTATGCATGTTTAGAATTTATGATGTTATGAATGCTTATGGTTAAGTTCAAAAATGCTTATGACTACGCCCTTTATGTATGTTTGGAATTTATTATGTTACAGATGCTCATGGTTAAGTTTCAAAATGCTTATGATTAAGTCCTTTATGCATGTTTAGATTTTATGAAGTTATGATGCTTATAGTTTTAGTTAAGGATATTTGTGGTTATGTACTTTATTCATGTCTAAGATTTATAATGTTATGGATGCTTATGTCATGAATGCTTGTGTTTAAATTATGCCATGCTTAGTTTTAATTATGCTTAGCATGCTTATGTAAATTTTGTGCCATGCTTATGTTTTATTACGTTGGTATGTTAATGATTAGCGTTGTTATGAAATACTCATGCTATTTATGCTCGTATGCTCATGTTTCTAATTGTTTGATGAAGTTTGTGGCTTTTGTGAGTAGGCAAGAATCTTACTAAGCTATATGCTTATAGTTTATGTTGTCCATATACTGCAGATAAAGGAACCCTGAACTAGAGGAAATAGCAGGAGGGGCCAAGTGTGTGTGATAGTGGCATGGTGGAGGAAGACCCTGTTACTATCTGCTTATATTACATGCTCCATGAACAACTTCAGTCTTTGCTTCCGCTTATAAGACTTGTGAATCCTTAGTACCATGTTGGATGTTACTTATTTACGTTACTTTTCAAGTACTTGAGAACTCATGAATGACTCCTATGTTATGCAAGATATGTTAACATGCTAATTATGAATATGATATGTGATGCATGTGCAAAAGAAGGGTTAAGCTATGATAACATGTTAAGGTATGTAGACTGTGAAATGATCCCTATACGTTATGATAAAAAAAAAAGTTGCACCACCCTGAGAGCAAATAAGGGCGGGCGTTACAGGTTGGTATCAGAGCTGGTTCACCTTTCCACTATCACACATCAAGCCTCCATCCTGCTATTTCCAAGTAAGTAACTTTATGCATACCTAAGTTTCTTTTATAATGAAGAATGTCTTCTTTTTAGATAGAAATAATACCTCATCATGTTTTAGTAAAATGGAATCACACTTGTGATTTAGATAGAAATAATACTTCATCATGTTTTAAGTAGAATGGAACCATACTTGTGACTTAGATAGAAATAATACCTCATCATATTTTAGTAGAATGGAACCATACTTGTGACTCAGATAGAAATAATACCTCATCATGTTTTAGTATAATGGAACCATACTTGTGACTTAGATAGAAATACTACCTCATCATGTTTAGTAGAATGGAACCATACTTGTGACTTAGATAGAAATAATACCTCATCCTACTTTGGTAGAATGGAATCATACTTGTGACTCAGATAGTAATGATACCTTACCATGCTTTATATGATGGGAACATGTTTCTAACCTAGAAATACCACTAGAAAGGACACCTTACCTTGTTTATGATAAGGAATGTTTAGATGCATTAATATGAGTAGAAATTATAATAATACCTTAATTATTTATTTATCACTTAGATAACGTGGCTGGGAGACGTAGTACTAGAGGGAAGGAATCAGCACCCCCACCAGATTTGATGCATGTGGTTACCGAGCTACAGCGTCAAGTCACAGAACAACAACAAGTAATAAATGCTTTAATGAACCAGCGAGGAAACCAGTAGTTAGAAATAAAGCAAGGTTAGTCGCCAAGGGTTTTAGTCAAGTCGAAGGATTAGATTACAATGAAACCTATGCCCCCGTAGCTAGACTAGAATCCAACTGAATGTTGTTAGCCTACGCTGTACATCGAGGATTTAAGTTATGTCAAATGGATGTAAAATCAACATTTTTTAAATGGACTTATTAAAGAAGAGGTGTACGCTGGCCAACCCCCAAGATTCGAAAGCCTAGATAAACCTGATCTCCAAGGCACCTTACCGTATGGCACCGACTGAGTTGAAAGAACTTCAGAAACAGCTACAAGAGTTACTTGACCAGGGATTTATCCGCCCTAGTCACTCACCATGGGGAGCTCCCGTGTTGTTCATAAAGAAAAAGGATGGGTCTATGTGAATGTGTATAGACTATCGGGCACTGAACAACGTGACCATCAAGAATAGGTACCCCCTTCCCAGGATCGACGACCTATTCGACCAACTGAAGGGAGTTACTGTCCTTTCAAGGATCGATCTCAGGTCTGGCTATCATCAGGTAAAAGTAAAGTCAGGCGATATTCCGAAGACGGCCTTCCGGACGAGATACGGACATTATGAGTTTGTAGTTATGCCCTTCGGAGTGACGAATGCACCTGCGAGGTTTATGGATCTGATGAATCAGGTCTTCTCGGCATCTCTCGACAAATTTGTGATCGTCTTCATCGACGATATACTGATATAATCGAGAACCCAAGAAGAGCACGCCGAACACCTGAATACGATGTTGTAGATTCTTCAGAAAAAGCAGCTGTATGCAAAATTCTCCAAATGCGAATTTTGGCAATCAAGTATCGTACTCAATGGAACAACTAGCTCAGTTGTATGTTGAGGTAGTGATCAAATTGCATAGAGTTCATAAGACCATGTGATCGAGCCACAAATGGTACGAGTTCAAGAAGATTTAAGTTATGAAAGTCGACCTACTCAAATAATAGATCGAGAAATCAAGAAATAGAGAACCAAAGAAGTACCCTTAGTGAATGTCATATGGCAAATCAAATGTTTAAAGAAGAAACTTAGGAACGCGAGGATGACACGAAATAAAAGTATCCGGAGTTGTTCTAAGTTTTGAGGATGAAACTTTTATAGGTATGAAGGATTGTAACGCCTATGAAATTCTAAACTATGCAAAGTAATTATATAGGTTTTAAGGCTATAAAAGGTTTAACATAAAATAAAATAAAAGATGGTCATAGGTAGGATTTGAACCATGAACCCACTAATAGGGAGGTAGCCTTGACACCACTAGACCCTAGGATAATTTATGGATAAGATATATAAAGAATATACAAAGAATATAGATGGGAAGATGAGGAGTGGGTTCATCCCCTCCCATGAAAGGATGGAGAGTGATCATTCGCTAGGTATTAAAGAGGAGAATTAAGAAAAGAGAGGAAGTAAAACCCCACATTCCTTCTTCATTCTTCTTCTTCCTCATCCTTGGCCGAATTCCCCATTTCCCTTTACTCCCTTTTCATCCCAAGCTCTAGAAATTTTATAATAATTTTTGTATAAAATTTAATTTCATGTCTAGGAAATTATATATGGAATCTTGGGAAAAATGATAAAAGGATAAAAAAAAAAAGTGGAGAGGTGAGGTTTGAACCTTAAACCTCTTGGTAAGAGTTAACTCTTACCATGCATGTGATGACCAAGTGCTCAGCAGTAGCTTACTGTTGGAGAAAGAGGGGAAATTGTAGATAAATGTGATGAGGGAAAATGAAGAGGCATGGAAAAGAGAAGAGAAATTTCCCTTCCTCCCTTTATAAAGAAGAGGGAAGTTTCCACTTGGCCACTTCTTCTTCTCTTCTTCTTCCTCACCAAAAACCATCTCTTCCCCTCTCCATTTTCACCCTTTAGCCGAACCTCATCCAAGCATGGGAAGGCTAGTTCTTGGCTTCCATTAGGTCACCTACCAACTAAAAGCAAGCGAAGGATGTTAGATTTTCCTCACCTGCAGTATATTAGTTTTTGTAGGACATGTTACATGAAAGAAAATATGAAGTTTTGTGCCCTACATGTTTCGGCCAACATTAGGTTTATGGTTAGGGTTTCATGAAAATACCCCTTATGAAGTTGTATTAGGTTGTATGCCTTCAAGGAGGAGTTCATGTAACAAAAATAAAGAAAATGGTTCCCTATATGTTTCGGCCAACATTAGGTTTAGGGTTAGGGTTTCATGAAAATACCCTTTAAGAAGTTGTATTAGATTGTATGCCTTCAAGGAGGAGTTTATGTAACAAAAATAAAGAAAATGGTGCCCTACATGTTTCGGCCAACATTAGGTTTAGGGTTAGGGTTTCATGAAAATACCCCTTAAGAAGTTGTATTAGGTTGTATGCCTTCAAGGAGGAGTTTATGTAACAAAAATAAAGAAAATGGTGCCCTACATGTTTTGTCCAACATTAGGTTTAGGGTTAGGGTTTCATGAAAATACCCCTTATGAAGTTGTATTAGGTTGTATGCCTTCAAGGAGGAGTTTATATAACAAAAATAAGGAAAATGGTGCCCTACATGTTTCGGCCAACATTAGGTTTAGGGTTAGGGTTTTATGAAAATACCCCTTATGAAGTTGTATTAAGTTGTATGCCTTCAAGGACGAATTTATGTAACAAAAAAATAAGGAAATTGGCACCCTACAAGTTTCGGCCAACAATTGTGGCAGGGCTAGGGTTGCATGAAAACACCCCTTAGGAAATTAGGACATGTGGTATGTTTATGTGATGAACATGATCATGATTTTTATATGCCATGAAATATGTTTATGTGATGAACATGATCATGATTTTTATATGCCATGAAATATGTTATGTGGATGATTATAATATCCCATGAATTATGCTTATGTGATGAACATGTTTATGATGTAATATGCCATGAAATATGCCTATGGGATGAACATGTTTTATGATTTAATATGCCAAGAAATATGTTTATGAAATATGCCTATGTGATGAACATGTTGTATGATTTAATATGCCAAGAAATATGTTTATGAAACATGCCTATGTGATGAACATGTTTATGATATAATATACCATGAAATATGCCTATGAGATGAACATGTTTTATTATTTAATATGCCATGAATATGCCTATGAAATATGCTTATGTGATAAACATGTTTATGCTTCAGGACCCCTTTAGGGTACTCTTATGTTATGAATGCATGTATCATATGAAATGCCTAAGATGGAGATGCTTCCCTTTCAAGTAGGGATTAAGAGCTCTCCTTATGATAAGATAAGATGGAGATGCTTCCCTTTCAAGTAGGGATTAAGAGCTCTCCTTATAATGAGATAAGATGGAGATGCTTCCCTTTCAAGTATGGATTAAGAGCTCTCCTTATGATAAGATAAGATTGAGATGCTTCCCTTTTTATGTTGGGGATTAAGAGCATTCTTTATGATATGACAAGAAAGAAAGGAATTAAGTATTTTACTTTGTAAGAGGTTAAGTACCCAACCCGTCAGGTGGTCGTTAATCAAATCCATAGGGACATAAGAAGACGTAAGAGGTCTTTCCCTGGTAAGACGTAAGAGGTCTTGCTCTAGTAGGTCTGGTGGCTCGCTACCCCAGCCTATTAGGGAATGCGCATTATGTGGTACTTAACCTGGGGCCCCCCATTCAAGTTATGATTATGTTGAAGTATCTATATGTATATGCTTTGAAAAGAAAGGACTTTTATGAAATCGTGCATGCTTATGTTAAAGTTTATGAATGCTTATGAATATGTCCTCTATGCATGTTTAGAATTTATGATGTTATGAATGCTTATGGTTAAGTTCAAAAATGCTTATGACTACGCCCTTTATGTATGTTTGGAATTTATTATGTTACAGATGCTCATGGTTAAGTTTCAAAATGCTTATGATTAAGTCCTTTATGCGTGTTTAGATTTTATGAAGTTATGATGCTTATAGTTTTAGTTAAGGATATTTGTGGTTATGTACTTTATGCATGTCTAAGATTTATAATGTTATGGATGCTTATGTCATGAATGCTTGTGTTTAAATTATGCCATGCTTAGTTTTAATTATGCTTAGCATGCTTATGTAAATTTTGTGCCATGCTTATGTTTTATTACGTTGGTATGTTAATGATTAGCGTTGTTATGAAATACTCATGCTATTTATGCTCGTATGCTCATGTTTCTAATTGTTCGATGAAGTTTGTGGCTTTTGTGAGTAGGCAAGAATCTTACTAAGCTATATGCTTATAGTTTATGTTGTCCATATACTGCAGATAAAGGAACCCTGAACTAGAGGAAATAGTAGGAGGGGCCAAGTGTGTGTGATAGTGGCATGGTGGAGGAAGACCTTGTTACTATCTGCTTATATTACATGCTCCATGAACCACTTAAGACTTTGCTTCTGCTTATAAGACTTGTGAATCCTTAGTACCATGTTTGATGTTACTTATTTACGTTACTTTTCAAGTACTTGAGAACTCATGAACGACTCCTATGTTCTGCAAGAAATGTTAACATGCTAATTATGAATATGATATGTGATGCATGTGCAAAAGAAGGGTTAAGCTATGATAACATGTTAAGGTATGTAGACTGTGAAATGATCCCTATACGTTATGATAAAAAAAAAAAAAAGTAGCGCCGCCCTAAGAGCAGATAAGGGCGGGCGTTACAAGTATTCTGTTTTTATGGCTAAAATAACTTGGACTCCGAATACAAACACAAAAGTCGGCGATCCATACATCATCTATTCCACGGCTAATCATAGAATAGAAGTTGGTTGCTTGAACAATAAGTTTGTTCAAGTGACTACTCTAATTGAATAGCACGACGATGAAACGGTTGATTGGGTGATCCCTTTTGTCTAGGATTATATTTTTTTATCCGGGGACATCGATGGGATCACCACGAACAAGCGACCAAGTTGAAGTGGGAAGCGAAGTTTCTTACCTTCACTTCCCTATAGCAAGAGGTTAGCACAGAAAATGATAAATGCGATGGTTTCTTACTGTCTGATCTCAACTTAGACCTTCCACAGGAAATCTTAGTCGGATCGCTGCCTATGGTCGTCCCCTTACAGACGACACGACCTTACCATCTCTCTCACACACAAGCTTACCTCTGGTCATTTATGACTTGTCGCTTTGCTTCTGGTCTTCCACCTAGGTTCTTCGACTCCCACAAAGTTCCCCCGGTGTCGCTCGACCACCACGGTTTCCCGACTCAGGATTCTCTGAGTGTCGCTGACCTTCGGCTTAGCTTAACCATTTCCTGCACACTTAATTCACCTCATGAGATAACAATATGACCTAAACTTTGGATGTTTGTCATAATCAAAACATATGTTCGATTATCTAGTGCCCCTACACAAACATATACTTTCACCATTTCTTTTCAGAAATAGTGTGGGATCAATCTGACCTCTTCTAAAACATCTTTCAACTAGGAAAGTTGACAACCTTTCGTACCAAGCACGAGGTGATTGTTTTAGCCCGTAAAGAGCCTTCTTAAGCTTATACACATGATTTGGAAATTCAGAATTTTCAAACCCCGACAGTTGATCAACATAAACTTCCTCCTTATTAAGACCATTCAAAAACGGATACATCACATCCATTTGGTATAACTTGAAGCCTTTATATGCTGCGAATGCTAGCATAAGGCTTATGGATTCTAATCTATCTACGAGTGCATAAGTTTCATTATAATCCAGTCCCTTAACTTGATTGTAACCTTTGGCAACTAACCTAGCGTTATTTCTAACAATTTCCCCCTTATCATTCATTTTATTTTTAAATACCCATTTTTTGTTGATTATGGTAGCTTGATCAGGTCTTGGGACTAAATCCCAAACTTGACTTCTCTAAAATTGTCCCAATTCATCTTGCATTGCTATGATCTAGTCTGAATCTAGCAAGGCTTCATTAATTACTTTTGTCTCAATTTCAAAGCTTAATGTTACTTGATTCACTTCATTCCTAAAGAAATATCTAGTCCTCGCCCCATGATGGATGTCTCCAACAACTTGGTCTAAGGGATGACTAGAGACAAACCTAGTGGATCTTGGTACTTGAGATGTCTCTTGTACCTCATTGTTTAGCACAAGCTCAAGTGATGACCCTTCTGTCCTAGGTCTTTCATTATCGGAGTCAAATCTAACTCCCCCTACATTGGTATTCTCATTCAAACTCAATCTCTTGAGTTCGAACACGACTTCATCGCTCTCTTCCTTAGAATCAATTTACGCTTTACTTTCTTCAAAAACTATATTTGACGATTCCTCCACCAAATTTGTTCTTTTGTTATAAATTCAGAGAGCCTTACTTGTGAGGAAATATCCTACAAGGATACCTTCATCCTCTTTAGTAGTGAATTTTCCTATATGATCCTTAGTGTTTAAAATGAACACCTTGCAACCAAATAACCTAAGGTGCTTGATTGTTGGTGGTTTTCCAAACCATAGTTTGTGAGGTGTTTTTTCTAAGAATCTATGTATCAAAACTTTTTTTTGTACATAGCATGCAATATTTAGGGCCTCAGCCCACAAATAGCTAGGAAGAGCATACTCGTTTAGCATGCTCCTTGCAGCTTCTTGTAAGACTATATTCTTCCTCTCTACCACACCATTTTGTTGTGGTGTCCTAGGAGTGGAGAATTCATGTTTGTACCCTTTTTCTAGACAAAAATCCTTAAATCTCATATTTTTAAATTCTCCTCCATGATCGCTTCTAATTGTTTTAATTGTTTCATTTTTCTCATTCTTAATTCTTTACAAAAAGGGATAAAAATTTCTAGTGTTTGATCCTTATGTTTGAGAAAGAAAATTCATGTATATCTAGAATAATCATCTACTACCTGAAATGAGGAAACGTCGCTTCCCACTTCAACTCGGTCGCTTGTTCATGGCAATCCCGTCTACGTCGCCGGATAAAAAAAATTTATCCTTGATAAAGATGGATTACCCAAGCAACCATTCCATCGTCGTGCTATTCGATTAGAGTGGTCACTTGAACAAACTTGTTGTTCAAGCAACCTACCTCTATTCTTCGAATAGCCACGGAATAGACGATGTACAGATCGCCGATTTTTGTGTTTGTATTAGGGGTCAAAGTAAATTATCCACATAACAAAACATACAATATACAAAGAAACAAAAGGAAAGCAAAATAAGAATTATACCTTTTGTTTACCTCAAGGTCTTCTATCGTATGTCCTATCCTCCTTTTGGACGTCGTATGGGCGATGATCTTCCAAAAGTCGAAGCCTCCTAGAACACATTCTTCCCTTCCTTGCTCGCTCCGAACAAAGGGAAGAATGAAATGAAACTTCTCTTCCTTTCTAAAACCGGCCACCAAGTCAAAGGACTTGATGTTGCCGCCGGCCAAGGAATAGGTGATGGAGCGCTGGCCAACCTTGAAGAAGGGTTGCCGCCGGCCTCAAGGAGAGGAGAGGACGCCGGCCAAGGAAGAATAAAGGGAGGGGATGGGCGCCGGCCAAGGATGAGAGGATGATGATGGGCACCAGCCAACTCTTAGGAAGAGAAAGGAAACAAACCTCAACCTTCCACCTTGTTGCCGCCCAAGCCAAAACCCTAGCCGCCCAAAGCTTGCCACCCCAAACCTTAATCCTAGCCTTGTGTGTCTCACGCCCAAGCCTTGGCCTCCTTTTTATAGAGCTAGGCTTAAGCCTCCTTTTAATCTCCACCGTCAGATCTAGGGAATTAACCTCAACCGTCAGATCTAGAGATTTAATCTCAACCGTCGGATCTAGAGATTTAATCTTCACCGTCGGATCTAAAGATTTAATCTCCACTGTTGGATCTAAAGATTTAATCTTCACCGTCAGATCTAGAGATTTAATATCCACCGTCGGATCTAGAGTTTCATTTTCCATCATCGGATCTAGGCTCCATGAGGGTTTTAATAGGCTACAATAGGGACCATGAGGAGGAAATGGATCTTGGCCACCCAATGGATCAAGCCCACATAAAGTCCGATCCATTAATGATAATCCATTCCACTAGAGGATTATCATTGATCTACCTCACCAACCCCCATAAGTTAAAATGGGCTCCATATATTATTTGTACATTTATCTCCCCGTGTTTAAGATCTCGAATGTTCGTCAATTAATTAAATTACTGACAATTAATTAATCAACATCTAACTCCATGAGCAGTACCACTCAACCTTATGATCATGTCGGACCAAGTCCACCTGCAGGGTTTACATGATGAACCTTATGAGCTGCTCAAGGGGACACTATCATTCTAATATATAGGACACGGTTTCCTCCTATAATCAACGGCACACCATATAAATAATATCATTTCCCAACTTATCGAGCGTATTGATTTACTCTATAAATCTCGCCCATTGGTAAATCAAAGAAAATAAATACTAAGTATATGTGTCCATTATTATATCGGGATTAAGAGCATGTATAACATAATATCCGAGGTCCGATTCAATTATGTAGTCAGCAAGAAATCGAATCACCTCTAAGTCGGTTCTGCTCAATACACACAAAGTGTACTAGTGGGATTCTATGGTCAAGACAAATCAATACCAAATCACACTACAACCTTTCCAATAGTTTATCCATAACCATCTCGGTTGTGAGCCTTTACTTATACTTTACAAGGAACTGATAAAATGATCTCCCATATGACACTACACACCATGTTATCTACAATGTAATTTATTAGACGATATGCATAACCATAAATATGCAAACAATGATCATGTGATTCTTATTTCAAAAATAAAGATGTTCATACAAAAGATAGACTTTTCAGTATACATCCCAACAATCTCCCACTTATACTAAAAGACTATGCTATCCTCATACTGCCATACATATGATTCTCATTCCCTTCACATCCCTATCAAAAGCTCTCACTGGAAGAACCTTACTCAAAGGATCTGCCAGGTTATCCTCTGATGCAATCTTGGCCACAACAACTTCTCCTCGCTTTATGATTTCTCGTATCAAGTGGTTCTTATGCTCTATGTATTTACTTGCCTTATGGGCTCGTGGTTCCTTTAAGTTTGCAACTGCACCACTATTATCACAATAAATTGTGATAGTTCTGGGTAAACCAGGAATCACATCCAAGTCCATCAAGAAGTTCCTGAGCCACACAGCTTCTTTGGCTGCCTCAGAGTCCGCCACATACTCAGCTTTCATGGTAGAGTCCGCCACACATTTCTGCTTAATACTCCTCCATACAATGACTCCACCTCCCAAAGTAAACACAAAACCTGAGGTAAACTTACTGTTATCCCTATCTGATTGGAAGTCAGAATCTGTGTAACCCACAGGGAGTAATTGATCTGCCTGGTATACCAGCATATAATCCCTAGTCCTTTTCAGGTACTTTAATATATGCTTTACCGCAGTCCAATGTCCCTGTCCCAGATTACTCTGATATTTGCTAACCATGCCCACGGCAAAGTAGATATCTGATCTCGTACATAGCATGGCATACATGAGGCTTCCTACTGCCGAAGCATAAGGAACTGCCTTCCTCTCCTCTATCTCGTTAGATGTTCTAGGACACATCTCCTTAGATAAAGGAACTCCATGCCTGAAAGATAGAAAACCTTTCTTGGAGTTTTGCATGCTAAAACGATCCATAATGGTGTCTATGTATGAAGCTTGAGATAAGCACAACATCCTTTTCTTGCGATCACTTATAACCTTGATCCCAAGGATGTGTCCCACTTCTCCCAAGTCCTTCATATCAAACTGTTTGGACAACCATACCCTTACATCCGATAACACCTTGACATTGTTGCCAATTAACAAAATTTCATCTACGTATAGTACAAGAAAAACCACTATGTTTCCATCACATCTCTTGTATACACAAGACTCATTCGAACTTTGAATAAATTCATAAGACTGGATTACCTCATCAAAGCGGATGTTTCAAGACCTCGAAGCTTGCTTCAATCCATAAATGGACCGATTAAGCTTGAACACAAGATGCTCTTTTCCCTTTGCAATGAATCCTTCTGGTTGCTTCATATAGATGTTTTCCTCAAGACTTCCATTAAGGAAAGCTGTCTTGACATCCATCTGTCATACCTCATAATCCATATGAGCAGTAATACATAAAAGAATTCGGATAGACTTAAGCATGACTACCGGCGAAAAGGTCTCCTCATAATCGATACCCTCTTTCTGAGTATAACCCTTCGCAACAAGCCTCGCTTTAAAGGTCTCAACCTTCCCATCTATTCCTCTCTTTCTTTTGTAGATCCACTTGCATCCAATGGTTTTTACACCATTAGGTGGTTCTACTAGCTCCCATACCTGATTTGAATCCATAGATTCTATCTCAGAATTCATCGCACTTTGTCAAGATACCGCATCTTTATCTTGGATTGCCTCGTCATATGTCCAGGGATCAGGTTCATGTTCGCTAGGGACCAAATCAGAAGATTCTCCCAAGAACATAAATCTGTCAGGCTGTCTAACAACCCTCCCACTATGATGAGGTATCACCTGTGTATCCTCTGTGACACACGGTGCAGTCACTTGTGGTATATCCTCTTGTACCGGTGGTACTGAAGTAGTGACTTCCCATCTCAATTCCTCTAGAACAATCTTACTCATGGGCTTGTGTTTTATCACATAGTCTTCCTCTAGAAATCTGGCGTTCGTGCTAACGATCACCCTCTGATCTCTAGAACTATAAAACAAACCACCTTTTGTTCCTCTAGGATAGCCAACATGCAGACGAGGTTCTAACTTACCAAAGATTCGCCATCAAGACATGTCCGGACTCTAAATCCAAATATGTCTCAGACTAGACTTTCGCCCAGTCCACAATTCTGCGGGAGTAGAAGACACTGATTTAGATGGTACCAAGTTCAGAATATACACTATCGTATCTAGAGCATATCTCCAGAACGAATCTAGAAACTCAGAAAAACTCATCATCGATCTAACCATCTCCATAAGAGTCCTATTCCTTCACTCTGCTACACCATTCTGCTGGGGTGTACCAGGTGCAAACAATTGGGATTGAATCTCAGCCTCTGATAAGTAATTCCTAAAATCTCCCAAGAGGTACTCACCACCATGATCAAATCGAAGTGTCTTGATACTTTTACCCTGACGTTTCTCCACATCAGCCTTGAATTCTTTGAACATGTCAAAGCATTCAAACTTATGGCGCATCAAGTAAATGTATCCATACCTTGAATAAGCATCTATAAAAGAGACGAAATATTCAAAACCACCTCTTACCTTGATAGACATAGGACCACACAAATCAGAATGAACCAATTCCAACACATCTTTGGCTCTATACCCCTTTGCATTAAAAGACCTCTTGGTCATTTTACCCTCCAAGCAAGATTCGCAGGTTGGGAAATCTTCCACCACTAATGAACCCAGAGGTCCATCAGCTATCAACCTTTAAATTCTGCTTAGGTTAATATGACCTAGCCTTAGATGCCAAGGATATGTTCGGTTCATCTTCGAATGTTCTTTTCTCTTATTGGTATTAGAAGATGAGTTATTTACTTCTATTTGTATCGTGGGAGCTTTTGGTTCAAGTGTATATAAATTTCCTATCGATGCACCAGAACAGATAATCTCCCTATTCCCTTTTATAACAACTCTGTCATTAAAAGAAATAGAATATCCATCCATAAACAATTTAGAAACCGAAATCAAATTCTTTCTAAATAAAGGTCCAAAAAGGCAATTTTTCATAACCAAAACTTTATTCCTCTCAAAAGACAAATAAACATCTCCCACTGCAACAGCCGCTACCTTCGTAGCATCACCCAAGTAGATGATAATCTCCCCTTCAGCCAGTCGTCTGGTTTCCTGGAACCCCTGCAAAGTATTGTAGACATGATCAGTAGCTCCTATATCTACACACCAGGTGTCGATAGATAACACCGCTAAACATGTTTCAATGACTAGACCAAAAGATATACTTTTGTTCTGCTTTCGGTTGGGCCAGTCCTTCTTCTAGTGTCCAGTCTGCTTGCAAGTGAAGCACTTTCCTTTCGGCTTCTTCACTCCTCCCTGAGGTCCTCCCGCCACCTTTTCCCTAGCTTGTTTCTTCTTCTTCTTGCCTTTCATCTTAGAAGTAGAAACCTTTTGGGAAACCATGGCCTGCGCCTGAGCACTGTGACAAAATAGCCCCTCTGCCACCTAGAGTTCTGTCAGAAGTTCTGCCAACGAATACAATCTTTTATTCATGTTGTAGTTCAAGCAAAACTACTCAAAACTCCTAGGTAGAGACTAGAGAATGATATCGACCTGGGTTTCCCCATCGATCTCAGCTCTGAGGACTTCCAGCTCATTCAAATGAGCCATCATCTTGAGAACATGATCTCTCACGGGTGTTCACTCGATCATGGTGGTCGTCATCATGTTCCTCATGGCTTCCTGCCTAGCATCCCGATTTTGGTGTCCGAAAAGCTCTTTGAGATTGAGCATCATGTCATAAGCAGTGGGCATGGCTTGATGTTGATGTTGTAGTACATTTGACATAGATGCCAAAATGTAACATCGCGCCATCTCATCAACCTTAATCCACTTCTTATAACTCTCCTTCTCCTTTTCCCCAGAATCATCCACAGGCTTAGGAGGACACTCTTCGAGGAGTACATATTTGTATTCCTCAGCAGTTAAGACAATATCAAGATTCCTCTTCCAATCAACATAATTGGGTCCAGTAAATTTATTTTCTTTCAGTATCACAGCAAGCAGGTTGAAAGTCAATTTGAAAAACCTAAGAATCACATAGATCAAAACATTAGATTTCAAAAAATTATTGATTCCTCAAACAATAAAATTTTTAAACCAACCAACACCTCAAAACACCGAGAATATCATATGTCACGATAGTGTGGACGTATACGAATTCTACATTTGTAAGAGGAGATTTTACCCATTAATTTTACTATCTTGTCAACCTAACTTTTTGACAAATAAAATTAATAGTTGTTTCCTCTTCGGCCCTATAAATAAAAGCAGTGACTCCGATGGAGAGGATACTCCTATTTGCATCTAAGTGTCCACCATTACTCGGTACCAAGGCAATTATCTCGGGTTATGTACCTTCCGATGGGGAAGTACACATGCTCCTTAATGTTAGGGATCGTTTGGAATCTAGAGGCAAGGTGAATAGCGCGTTTTCATTTCTACAAGAATGATTAGCAGAAGCAAACAAAAATAATATAAGTGAAAACGAAAGAACAATGCTAACAAAGCCTTTACGTGGTTCGGAGATAACGCTCCTACTCCACGGCGATCCTTAAGGTAGATCAACCCAAGCAATTCCACTAAGAAACTTTCCTTTACAACAAACCTCCTCTTCTTTACAAAGAATGAAAGTTTAGCTTAGAGAGAGGAGGAGGGGATTTAAGATCACTTAGAAAGCTTGAAAACTCGTGGAGGCTTTGGAGAAGAATTAGAGAATAAGCATTTACCCCAAAAACCTCCACCAGCCCTCTTTTTATAGAGAGAGGGCTGATTTTCCCGTTGGAGCACGATCAGTCGACTGATGCACAACATCAGTCGACTGCCGGCGCGATTAACGGCTTCTGAACAGCCGGATTCGTGGGATTCCGAGTCATTTCATCCAACGACATTCTCATCAGTCGACTGATCCATCCATCAGTCGACTGATGTAGTGATCAGTCGAGTGATCACATGCCACAGTCAAGTGTGACTCCACTCTGTGCCCGTTTTTACCTTGATCAGTCGACTGCCACTGTTGGCAGTCGATTGACATCAACATTAGTCGACTGCCATGATATCAGCAATGATCGTCGGTTTCATCCTCGACTCGGGCCGAGCACCGACCGATACCGATACATCATATCGATGGGATCGATACTCATTAAGTATGAGTAATTTATACTTGATTTTACCCCTTAGACCTAGACTCAACCTCCTAGCTCTTCCTTAAGCCTTGCGCCTCCAGGATCCCTCCGAGTCTGCGACTTGTTCATCCTTTGCACTTTGCTTCCAAGAGCTTCCTTTGGTTTTGTCATGTCTTGGGTTTCCTTTGCCAAGGCGTGCTTGGACTTTACGCCGCCAAGTCTACATGCTTGGACTTATGCTGCCAAGACTTGCCTTTGGACTTCCTTTGCCAAGGTCCTTTTGGACTTAATGCTGCCAAGACAACATGCTTGGTCTGATGCCGCCAAACTTTTACCTTGGACTTCTTTTGCCAAGATCATACTTGGACTTTGCCTTTACCTGTCACTTAATCATGTTCACCATTAGATCACAATTTATTGCCTAACTTAGATGATTATCCAAACATCAAAACATATAAATACTTGGGGCATTGTTGCACCAACAATCTCCCCCTTTTTGATGTTTGGCAATCATTTAAGTTAGGTCTTTTTAAAGATACACATAATCATATCACATAATCATGTATCCAATTCTAACTTAAACTTTCTTCTCCCCCTTTGACATACATCAAAAAGAGAAGAAATCATATATTTCATAGAAGAACTGAATGCATTGTAATCTTGAACTAAAGTGTAGAATTGAGATTTAGCTCCCCCTTAATCCAAGATATAGTTCATGATGAGTAAAATTCATGTGGAGAAAAATTCTATCAACAATTTGAAGGTTTAAATCCTAACTTTGCACCAACAATGTAAATTTGGGAATGAAAAAGATACATCTTATGAAACTCCCCCTAAAACACCGTTTTAAATAGTCCTAAAAGCTTTCATACCCAGTATTATCATGCTAGAGTTTTAGGAGATCAAAGATATACTAAATATCAGAAAATGGAGCTATTTATCAGAAAACAATATCGATCTGGTTTCAACAGAACGATCAACTAAGTTCGAATCCGAATTTTAGCCTTTTCATTAAATTAAAATGCGTCAGAAATTCCAAAAACCTCAAAAAATCATGAAATTTTGCGTATACATTTCTGAGATCATACTTTATCAAGGAAAAATATTTCGAAAAATATATATTTTCCAGATTTCGAGATTGATACAAACTTGAAAACTAACAAAAGTTCTAATATTTTTGTAAACTTTATATCACTTTTGTGTTTCACTTGAAAACTGTTTTTCAAAATATGATAAACATAGTTTAAAATATGTTTTATTTGACATTTCCAATCATGTTCTTGGAGCTATATGCACATCAATTGTGTATAAGCCTTCCCAATGATTGGTCCAATTAAGGATTAATGTCTCTAGATGACACTTTGGTCCATAGTAATGCATCATAACAAGCATGATGAACCAAGTGCATCTTCCTAACATCTCACATGTTGTCTAAGTGGCTCAATACAAAAATCATGGTTTCTTAGGTATTTTGTGAGATGCTTAATGGTATAAATCCTAGTATTTCTATAGGATCATGCAAGCCTATACCTTTACTCAACCAAGCACACTCCAAGTTCTCTCGTAAGTGATGAAAATTCTACCTCGAGGAGAGCCTTGGTGAAAATGTCGGCTAGGTTGGACTTGGATTCAATGTAATTAAGCTCAATGTCCCCCTTTGCCACATGATCTCTAATGAAGTGATGTTTCACTTCAATGTGCTTGGTCCTAGAATGATGCACAGGATTTTTGGTCAAGTTAATGGTGCTCACATTATCACAAAATACTTTCATGTTGGAGTAAGATAGCTCATAATCTTCTAAGATATGTTTCATCCATAGTAATTGAGCTACACAACCACCCACAGCCACATACTCGTCTTCGGTGGTGGATAGGGAAACACAAGGTTGCTTCCTACTACTCCAACTAACTAGGGAGGACCCAAGGAATTTACATCCACCACTAGTACTCTTCCGATCCAATTTGCAACCGGCATAATCGGAATCAGTGTACCCAATCAAATCAGAAGATCTAGTCCTAGGGTACCATAATCCTACATTTAGTGTGCCTTTAACATATCTTAAGATTCTCTTAACGGCAACTAAATGAGATTCTTTAGCACATGATTGATATCTAGCACACATACCAACCGCAAATAATATGTCGGGTCTATTAGCGGTTAAGTACAAAAGACTACCAATCATGCTCCTATAAAGTGCAAGATCAATTCGTTTTCCTTCATTATCACTATCTATTTTAGTATTGGTTGTCATTGGAGTTAAAACTACCTTAGCATTTTCTTAACCAAATTTCTTAATCATTTCCTTAGCATATTTGGTTTGATAAATATAAATACCTTCACTAGTTTGTTTGACTTGCAATCCTAGGAAGAAATTTAATTCCCCAACTAGACTCATTTCAAACTCTTTTTCCATATTCTTAATAAAGTCTTGGAGAAGTTCATCATTTGTTGACCCAAAGATAATGTCATCAACATATACTTGGGCTACAAAGATGTCCGTTGATGTTGACTTTATAAATAGAGTTTGATCTATACTACCCCTCTTAAAGTCCTTAGAGATTAAGAAAGATGATAATCTTTCATACCAAGCCCGGGGAGCTTGTTTCAAACCATACAAAGCTTTCCTAAGCTTGTATATAGGTTTGGATAGTCCATATTCTCAAACCCGAGAGGTTGTTCTACATATACCTCTTCCTTAATAAACCCATTTAGGAATGCCGATTTGACATCCATTTGATGGAGTTTGAAATCCATATAGGAGGCATACCCTAATAGTATTCTAATAGACTCTAATCTAGCAACCGGGGCATATGTTTCATCATAGTCAAGCCCTTCAACTTGATTAAAACCCCTTGCAACTAATCTTGCTTTATTTCTAATGATATTTCCTTGGTCATCTAGTTTGTTCCTAAAGACCCATCTTGTAGTAATGATGGTGTTTTCATTAGGTCTAGGAACTAACTCTCATACTTGACTCATTTCAAATTGAGTCAATTCATCTTGCATTGCTAAGATCCAATCCGGATCAAGTAATGCATCTTTGATTGTTTTGGGCTCAATTTGAGAAAATAGAGCAATATGACTAGTGGGATCCCTATGAAATGACCTAGTCCTAACACCTTGAGATAATTCACCCACAATTTGATCTAAGGGGTGATTTTGATGAACTCTTATAGTTCTAGGAGGTGTATTAATTTGAGTTTGATCATGATTAACCTCAATCCTTTGCTGATCATCGGAATCACCTCTTACTCCCCCTTGTTTCAATCCTCCCCCTTGATCATTACCCCCTAAGGTTAAATTTTGAAATTGTTGGGTAATTTCTTGATTTTCATTATTAATATCATCATCAATAGGGGATTTCCTAGGGTATGTATTGGAAGTTTCATCAAATTGAACATTTGAAGATTCTTCAATCTTTTGAGTCCTTTTATTGTAAACTCTATATCCTACACTAGTGGATGAGTATCCAACTAGGATTCCCTCATCCGCTTTGGACTCAAACTTACCTAGGTTGTCTTTGGTATTTAAAATATAAACTTTACATCCAAAGACCTTAAAATAATGAATTGTTGGAATTGTACCATTCCACAATTCAAATGGAGTTTTTCCTAAAAACCTATGAATCAATACCCTATTTTGGATATAGTAAGCGATATTGATCGCTTCCGCCCACAAGTAGCTAGGTAAGGAGTATGCATTAAGCATTGTGGTTCGAAGATAATGCTCCTACTCCACGGCGATCCTTAAGGTGGATCAACCCAAGCAATTCCACTAAGAAGCTTTCCTTTACAACAAACCTCCTCTTCTTTACAAAGAATGAAAGTTTAGCTTAGAGAGAGGAGGAGGGGATTTAAGATCACTTAGAAAGCTTGAAAACTTGTGGAGGCTTTGGAGAAGAATCAGAGAATAAGCATTTACCCCAAAAACCTCCACCAGCCCTCTTTTTATAGAGAGAGAGCTGATTTTCCCGTTGAGACGATCGATCGTGATGCATAGCATCACGATCGGTGCATCGATGCGACTCCGAGCGAGCAGTTCGCGGGGATTCCAAGTCGTTTCGTCAACAACATTCTCATCGATCACGACAGATCCATCCATCACCAACCGATGTAGTGATCGAGTGATCACAGCCGCAATGAGTGTGACTCCACTGGGCCCATTTTTACCTTGATCACCGACCGCCATCGCTAAGGGCCGATCGACATCAACATCACGACCGACATCAACATCACGACCGATAGTCGTGGTTTCATCCTCGACTACCGAGCACCGACTGGGCCGATCGATACATCGATCGGGCCGATCGATACTCATCAAGTATGAGTAATTCATACTTGATTTTACCCCTTAGACCTAGACTCAACCTCCTAGCTCTTCCTTAAGCCTTGCGCCTCCAAGATCCCTCTGAGTCTGCGACTTGTTCATCCTTTGCACTTTGCTTCCAAGAGCTTCCTTTGGTTTTGTCATGTCTTGGGTTTCATTTGCCAAGGCGTGCTTAGACTTTATGCCGCCATGTCTACATGCTTGGACTTACGCTACCAAGACTTGCCTTTGGACTTCCTTTGCCAAGGTCCGTTTGGACTTAATGCCGCCAAGACAACATTCTTGGTCTTATGCCGCCAAACCTTTACCTTGGACTTCTTTTGCCAAGATCATACTTGGACTTTGCCTTTACCTGTCACTTAATCATGTTCACCATTAGATCACAATTTATTGCCTAACTTAGATGATTATCTAAACATCAAAACATATAAATGCTTGGGGCATTGTTGCACCAACACTTAATAATTTTCTATAACCATATTCGACCCTGTGATCCACAAACAAACTCATTCGATGGGGAGGAAGGCACTCAGAGCTGACGCGCAAGTTTATTTGCTTCACATGTCAAATCGTAATGGAGGCCGTGGGAATTTATAAAAATATCCCTCTCCCACTTAGTAATTTAAAATTGAGGAATTTTCCTAGCCTACGACATGCATATCAAACAAGAAGAAATAAATATGAAAAAAAAATATTTTCCAACTATTATGGCTTTTGTCTCCAATATGCCTCTCATCGTATCGCCATCTCGTTCGCTCCTCCCTACGCCATGTACAAGCCATCCGGAGATCCGAGTCGAGAAAAACTATTTTAATTTACATCCATCAATCCTATACTCCACGATGGAGTGTACATGAAATCTAGATTGAAAGCAAACTAAAATAAAAAGAGTGGCTAAACAATGTCGTACTTAATTACAAAAATTAATTACTAGCCTCGTCAACCCCGAAGATTCAAATAATATTACACACATGCAATAACATACACACATATGGCCATAATAGTTGGATCCTATGCCTGCAACCAAAAAGTTAGCCTACGCATATCCTACTATCATCCGGCACATACAATATATGAAAAGTGCATCCCAAATCCTAAACACACAAAACTGAAAATTGTGGCTCTAATACCACTTGAAGGGTTTTGCGGACCAAAGCTCTGATACCACTTGAAGAGAGGAAACTTTGCTTCCCACTTCAACTCGGTCGCTTGTTCATGGCAATCCCGTCTATGTCCCCGGATAAAAAAAAATTATCCTTGACAAAGATGGATTACCCAAGCAACCGTTCCATCATCGTGCTATTAGATTAGAGTGGTCACTTGAACAAACTTGTTGTTCAAGCAACCTACCTCTATTCTTCGAATAGCCGCGGAATAGACGATGTAAAGATCGCCGGTTTTTGTGTTTGTATTCGGGGTCCAAGTAAATTAGCCACATAACAAAATATACAATTTACAAAGAAACAAAAGGAAAGCAAAAAAAGAATTATACCTTTTATTTACCTCAAGGTCTTCTATCGTATGTCCTATCCTCCTTTTTGACGTCATGTGGGCGACGATCTTCGAAAAGTCGAAGCCTCCTAGAACATGTTCTTTCCTTCCTTGCTCGCTCCGAACAATGGGAAGAATGAAATGAAACTCCTCTTCCTTTCTAAAATTGGTTACCAAGTCAAAGGACTTGATGTTGCCGCCGGCCAAGGAATAGGAGATGGAGCGCCGACCAACCTTGAAGAAGGGTTGTCGTCGGCCACAAGGAGAGGAGAGGACGACGACCAAGGAAGAATAAACGGAGGGGATGGGCGCTGGCAAAGGATGAGAGGATGATGATGGGCGCCGGCCAACTCTTAGGAAGAGAAAGGAAACAAACCTCAACCTTCCACCTTGTTGCCGCCCAAGCCAAAACCCTAACCCTAGCCGCCAAAAGCTTGCCGCCCCAAACCCTAATCCTAGCCTTGTGTGTCTCACCCCCAAGCCTTGGCCTCCTTTTTATAGAGCTAGGCTTAAGCCTCATTTTAATCCCCACCGTCGGATCTAGGGATTTAATCTCAACCATCAGATCTAGAGATTTAATCTCAACCGTCGGATCTAGAGATTTAATCTCCACCGTCGGATCTAAAGATTTAATCTCCACAGTCTGATCTAGAGATTTAATCTCCACAGTTGGATCTAGAGATTTAATCTCCACCGTCGGATCTTGAGTTAATTTTCCATCATCAGATCTAGGCTCCATGAGAGTTTTAATAGGCTACAATAGGGACCATGAGGAGGAGTTGGATCTTGGCCACCTAATGGATCAAGTCCACATAAAGTCCGATCCTTTAATGATAATTCATTCCACTAGAGGATTATCATTGATCTACCTCACCAACCCCCATAAGTTAATATGGGCTCCATATATTATTTGTACATTTATCTCCCCATGTTTAAGATCTCGAATGTCCGTCAATTAATTAATTTACTGACAATTAATTAATCAACATCTAACTCCATGAGTAGTACCACTAAACCTTATCATCATGTCGGGCCAAGTCCACCTGCAGGGTTTACATGATGAACCTTATTAGCTCCTCAATGGGACATCATCATCCTAATATATACGACACAGTTTTCTCCTATAATCAACGGTACACCATATAAATAATATCATTTCCCAACTTACCGAGCCTGTCGATTTACTCTATAAATCTTGCCCATTGGTAAATCAAAGAAATAAATACTAAGTATATGTGCCCGTTATTATATCGGGATTAAGAGCATGTACAACATAATATCCGAGGTCTAATTCAATTATGTAGTCAGCAATAAATCGAATCACCTCTAAGTCGGTGCTGCTCAATACACACAAAGTATACTAGTGTGATTCTATGGTCAAGACAAACCAATACCAAATCACACTACAACCATTCCAATAGTTTGTCCATAACCATCTCGGTTGTGTGCCTTTACTTATACTTTACAAGGAACTAATAACATGATCTCCGTGTGACACTACATACTATGTTATCTACAATGTAATGTATTGGACGATATGCATAACCATAAATATGCAAACAATGATCATGTGATTCTTATTTTAAAAATAAAGATGTTCATACAAAGGATAGACTTTTCAGTATATATCTCAACACTACCACCAAGCAATATCTACAATCATTCAAAGATTTAGTTGAACTACTATAAAAAAAATCCATGTGAAATAAATCTAAAACACTTGACATACTTACAGTGTTTTTGCTTTTGTGTGATGCTTTTACTTGTTTACCTTTTTGACATGCATCACATAGTTTGTCCTTCTCGTACTTAAGCAACGGTAGTCCTCACACAAGTTCTTTCTCAGCAAACCTCTTAATGTTCTTCATGTTGACGTGTGCAAGTCTTTGATGCCACAACCATGTTTCATCTTCTTTAGACAAAAGACACTTCACATACTTGTTAGTAGCACTATTAAATTGAACTTGATAGATATTCTCCTTCCTAGTTCCTACTAACATGGTAGCGTTGGATTCATTATGTTTAATTAGGCATTGAGTTGAATAAAATTTAACTCTATACCCTTCATCACATAATTGCCTAACACTCAAAAGATTAAAAGTCATTCCCTTAATCCTAAATTGTTCAGAAATAAAAATATCTTCTACTCCTATGACTTTTAGTTTACCACTATTACCAAAAGAAATAGTACCTCTATTTCTATTTTTAATTGTAGCAAACTTTGATAGGTCCTCAGTCATGTGCTTGGAATATCCACTATCCACAAACCATATCATCGGATACTCCCCCTTGACCAGTATCTGTTCAAACACTAAACACAAGATCTTTTGGAACCCAGATTTTGGGTCTATTAGCATTCACAACATATTGTTTTAGTATCCATGCTTTAGTTACTTTAGCTTTTAACACTATGAGTTCTATTAACTAAAAGCATGAAGCTAAATTCCTTTTGTTTTAGCTTGTATCTTATTCCAACTTTGTTGTAGACTACCCTTTGAGCATCTAGAATCATATTAATGGTTTTAGAGCTCGTTGTGAACTTTTCAAGTGTACATTTGAGATTATTAACCTACGCTCTCAAAGAGGTGTTCTCTTCTCTAAGTTCCTCAACCTGTGAAGTATTAGTCCTATTTGCTTCAGAAATTGAGTTAAGTTTTCTAAGTTCCTCCGCCTCAGATTTCAAAACCATAACCTTATTCTTGGATCTATTTAAGGCATTAGTTAAACATGCTATCATTTCATATAACTTATCAAGTTCAAGAGAAGTTACCTCATCATCAGATGATGATGATGTGTCTTCCGGTGATGTTCCAGTCATACTCTCATCTTCCTCTGAATCTAAATTGTTAAGAGCCATTAAAGCAGCATGCTTGGTTCCATTTTCTTCAGCTTCCCATGCCTCCCGTGCAATTCACCAATAGTTTCTCCATCCCTCATAGCAAAGTTTTACAGTTAGTTCATGTAGAGATCTCGTTTCACTATTCTTGAGTCTCTTGTGCCTTCATTAAGCTCTATCAGCTTGTTCCAGAGATCTTGAGCACTACTGAACAACCCAATTTTATTGAGCTGGTCCTTCGCTAAGCCACATTGCAGAGTTACGGTGACCTTGGCATTTGCTTGCGCCTTGCATCTTTGTTCAACATTCCATTATGTATATTCAAGGACCCTTCCTTTTGTATCAATGGGTGGTATGAAACCTTCCATCACGGAGAACCACATATCTATCTCAATCATGAGATAGTACTCCATTCGTCTTCGCCAGTACTAAAAGTTAGTTCCGTCAAAGAAGGGAGGTCGATTTGTTTTGTAGCCCTCTTGCATTGCCATTTGAGCTTTCTCTTGCTGTTGTGAATCTGGAGAAGAGCACCAAGCTCTGATACCACTTGTAGGACCATTAGTGTTTCTAGAAGGGGGATGAATAGCATCGATCGTCGTCACTCAAAGTTTCACAGAGAAAAGAGCTCGTTAAATGATAAGCAATGGAAACAAAAGAAAAGAAAATAACACACACAAAAACACTCAGATTTTTACTTTGTTCACAATTCTCCCGTGAACTGTTACGTCCAAGGCCTACCTCTACCCTTTCTCCTTCTTGGAAAAGCTCCGAAGGTAGAGAAACCTCTTAATACAAACTTTCAAGAGTTATAGAAAAACATATAGCAGAAACTATTTGAGAAGAGCAATATTACAATATGCAGTTAATAGCTAGGGCTTCTTCTCTTTACTCCCTTGATTGCCTTTGAAGATGATTGGAGTTGGAGGATGAAGGCAAAATGCAGGAGAATCACTTCAGAGAGTTTCGTGAATAGTAATGTTGGTAAGTCATGAAGTGAACCGAAGAAAACCCTTATAACGAACACGATTAGGGATTTATCTACCCACGCAGTCAAGTCGCCTTGACTGATGCCTCGACTAGAATTTGATTACCATTGGTAACGGTAAGTTTCCCCCCTCAATTTTGACTTATTGCCTATTGTAAAATAGATTCAATCAAGGTAATAGTTAATCGCCTCGACTGGTAACCTCAGTCAGGCTCACATTTGAGTTCACCTCACTTCTATTCAACTGAACAAAACATCAGTCGAGGTGCCACCTCGATTGTGATGGGTTTCTGCTCAAATTATGCCATCTCAGTCGAGGTGGCAGTTGACTTCACCTTGCTTTTATTCAATTGAACAAAGCAACAGTCGAGGTGCCATCCCGAATAATGTCGCTTCCTGAGCACCCACAAGGCCAATCGAGCTACATCCTGAACTCCACTAACCACATCTAGTCGAGGTACCGCCTCAACTTGGAAAAGCTTTAATGAGTCCTGACCTCTGAGCTCAGTGACTCACCTAGAATACTAGGTAATAGTCGAGACACTTCCTTGACTGATAATGTAATCAATCGAGGTGCCGCCTCGACCACTGCCTTGAACCTTGTCCGTTTCAATGCATCTAAAGTTGAAACTACACCTAAGAAAGGGTCTACCCTGTACCCCTTACTTGATGCATGTGAACCCCTATTCATAGGTCTTTTGTGCCAAGAATTTCTTTCAGGACTTCGTTTTCCAAGACTCCTTGTTTAGGACTTCATTTTCCAAGACTCCTCATCCGGGACTTCATTTGCCAAAACTCCTCATTCGGGACTTCATTTTCCAAGACTCCTCGTCCGGGACTTCATTTCCTTGTATCTGATCCTCAACCTTCAAACAACAAAACATCATTTGGGCCTGATTGCACCAACAACCTTAAGGGTGATGATAATTAATTAAACAACCCTTGTTCAGCCAAAATTAGACTCGACAGTCGACTGAAATCAAAAACCAATCAACTACTCCAAGAGCCAAATCAATTGGTTTCTGCAATTGCACAAAATAATTTTTCATAATTGAATTTCAAAAATTCATATGTAATTATATAATTTTAAAAAAAAACTTGAAATTTCATATGTATAATACTTATATAAAACATTATGGGTGAAAAATAATTTTAAATAAAAATACCCATTAAATTCAAAGAATGATACAAAGTTTAAAAGCATTGAATCCTTCAATGTTTTGCCTAGCTTTGTGTCAATCTTGTCAATGATGGTTTCTATCAAAAGATAAACTTCACCAAGGTTTATCAAAATATTTTTTGAAATTGTTTTCAAAATTTAATTTTAATCATGGTCTATGGGCTAAATGTATATGACTTGTACATTAGCTTTCGTCACAATTTCTTCCTATGATTGCAAGAGTTTAAGTTCATATTGATGTACCATGTAAGCACATTGAACTCAGATGACCCCCACTTGTCTGATTCCGGAGGAGATCTAAAGCCCTTTCCTGGATTCAGATGACCCCCACATGTCTTGCCCACCACATCAAGGCCCATAGGGCCCTTCGTCATTTACCTTGTGAGACAAGCCTATGGGAACCACTAGGTTGGCATATTCCAACCTTTTATGGGTAAGCTCATTGAACTCAACTCAATTTCCTAAAATCTCACATGTTTCTAGAGTGTATCAATATACACATATGTCATCCTATAGGTTTTGTGAGATATGGACGTGTTCTTCCCTAAATCTAAGGGTTCATACATTTGATTCCTTTATCTAGAACATCAAATAATATCATTGTTCTTAATTTCAATTTGATTGACCTAAATACATGAATATGATCATGGCATAATGATTGCATAATTTAAGCATATTTGTCAATGATGTATGATATCATAGCATGATACAAATTAACTTAAGCATTATCATGACATTTTTAATAATAATATGAGGATGATGTCATAACATGGTATTTGACAAACTGTTAGTGTTAGCCCTTAGTACCAATCATGAGATAATTGATTAGGGATCATATGTATCATATTTTATTAATAACAGGAAAAGATTGATTATTATATTTACTTTATGTGTGTGCCAGTAAATAAATATAATAATGCCCTTGAATAGTAGGTTCTATCTATAGTATATCAATTGGTAGAATTGATTATGAGAAGCTATAGAGAACACTATTCTTAAATATTCCTAGTCAAGTATTGTATTAATAGACAAAGGGATATATTGATACATTGAGATTAGCATGTAGGTCAATGGATGACTTGATCTCACAAGTCATGGATATGTGATATCACATTGACACATGGGTATATATATTAGAGAATATATGTACTGAATTGACCCGGCATGAGAAAGTGTCATGGATCGTTATATGAGTGTCATATATTTTCTCATGTGACTATTAGTATGAATAGTCCTTAGACTTGAAGTCACTACGGTTCCCTACATAAGGAGTTATGTACTTTGGTATCGTCTAACGTCACACCGTAATAGGGTGCACTATAATGGCGATCACTGGGTATGTAATTAATTATGAGGAGAGATGTGAGTGATGTAGATGAGATCTATCCCTCCTATATGACGGGAGTGATATCTTTGGCCTCTTGATAGAGTATGACCACGAAATGCATGGTCATGCTCAAATGAGTCAATATGAGATATTGAGCTCATTTGTTTGAGTGAGTCCACTTAGGGATCAAGAAACATAGAGATCGATAAGGGGATGACATGATCTATGCATCATTGATCGATCTAAGATATCAAGGATAGAAGGACACCATCATACATGATAATAGTCACGGAAAGGTTGTCGGATCTCGACTTTCTTGTAGTTTGGGTAGCAATGATGTATTGTTAGATGCTGCTCATTGCTTATGTATCAAAAATGGTTTTAAATACATTAACAAAGTTATGAGAGCCTATAGGGTCACGCACAAAGAACATATTTTAGAGAAATGTTCGTCTTAGTTTGACTAAATGAATCATTAGTTAATTGAATATAATGGACTAGAATGAGTTAGACTCATTGCTTGGCCAAACTTGTGTTGGACTCAAATTGGTTTAACTTGAGTTAGACTTAAGTGAAATCAATTGAAGAAGGTTAGCATGATTAATGATGATTAATCATGCATGCAAATGGGAGTTGTTGCATGCAAATGAATTAATGCATGCATATGGATTAATTCATGCAATGGGATTAATTGCATGAAATGGAATTATGGATTAATTGCATGAAATGGAATTTGAATCATTTCTCAACGTGATGTGGAGTTGAATGCATGCAATGGAATTAATTGACTCCTAAATGTTGCATGAATTTAATTGGTGCATGCAATTGAATCAATGCTTAAAATGAGATTTTAATGCATGGGAAAAATGAGATTTGACCTCCTCCTCCTCAACGTGAGTATAAAGAGGATTTGATTTTTCATTTTGTTAGAGTGGATTCCATTTTCTCCTTCTCTCTTCTTCTTGGCCAAAGTCCAGAGTGGAGAGTCTTAGTGTGGTTGCTAGCACAACCAAAGGTGTTATCTCCATCTCTAAGATATAGTTCATGTGGATACCTTAGAGATACGATTGTCCTTACCATATTGAGATCCGACTGCGTTTGTATTAGTGGGATTGCGAAGGGCTCGCATCAAAGGTATATTTCTTCTTCTAGATAAGATCTAGATTAAAGAAAATGACTTATATGTTTTGCATGGATCTCTGGAGGGTTCCGGTTTATTTTTTTTTCCACTATGTGTTGGTGCAGGGGCACCAGATAATCGAACCTGTGTTTTGATTATGGCAAAGACACAAAGTTAAGTTTATATTGTTATCTCACGAGCTAAATCGAGTGTGCAGAAAAGTACTAAAGCTGGAGATGAAGGCTAACGACACCCGGAGGAAGCCGCGGTGGTCGGGTGCCACACGAGTGACTTCGGAGGGAGCCGAAGGAATCGAGTGGAAGGCCAGAAGCAAGAGCTACAAGGTAAGTATCGAGGAAATCTCATGTGAGTGAGAGATTGTAAGGTCGTGTCCTCTTTATGGGGACGACCGTAGGCAGCGATCTGACTAAGACTTCCTGTGGAAGGTCTAGGTCGAGATCGGAAGGTTAGAACCCGTCACATTTATCATTTTCCGAGCTAACATCTTATTGCAGGGAAGTGGCCAGCGGTCGATCGGCCGGACGTTAAGGCCGATCGGTGATGTACATCGATCGGTGACCGATGGGAGGCATCGATCGATGGTGATGGTGAATCGACCATTGCGCTAGGTCAAAACGGATAACGTTTGACGCGACCACTTCGCGATAAAATTTGTACAACTTCGTGATCTATTCTGAAAAAAGAGGAGACAAATTCAGAGGCCAAAATCTATAAAATGAGGGGAGGATTTCAACTCCAAAAATAATCAAGTTTATTCTCAAGTGCTCCTACAACGCCAACGCTCCAACGCCGTCATAACGCCGACACGACGACAAGTTCAAATCTCCTTCGTCGGCAGCAATAGCAAGTAATTTTTTTTATTGTATTCTTTGTTTTAATCATAACGAGGTGAGGTAGGCTTGTTGCCTCATCCTCGTACTTCCAGTTTTGTGATCGTTATCTCCTACCTCCAACGAGGAGGAGACATTATAGTGTTTTGCCCTCCGTACGCGGTCTAGGACCGTTAGGGCCTTGGAGTAGCAACCGCTGGGTTGTGAACCAAGTAAAAATAAACGTGTCTCTTTATTTTCTACTGCTCTTACTCGTGTATCGAACGAACGAAAAAGAAAAGATTTACGCTCGCTATTCACCTCCCCTCTAGCGACGCTTCACGATCCAACACTACGGTTGAGCGAAGTATTCACCCGTGATATTATGAATGTCATGATCCAAAATTTTTCCTATTGTGCTATCAGAGCCACTTGTAAAACATATATTTCTTTATGATGATTTATATGTGATATAAATTTAGATTTTCGTGTTTTCTATGAGATATAAAACATGTGCATTATGGGTATACGAATTTTAGGATTAGTATGTTAATAAGGGGCAAAAAAACTGTGTTGAACACGGGACACTCTAGAAATGAAGGTCATTGGTTCATATTGATGGACAAAGGGCAGCAACTCAATTCAAGGAGTTGAGTTGAAAATAAAATTTTACTTTGGGGGTGCTGCCTCCTGAGGCCCCACAAGGGGCGCTGCCCCTTGACCCCACCCGCATAGCATTGCGCCTTATCGGCGAAGTGGCTTAAAATTTGTGTGTGTATTCATAATAAAGTTTATAAAAAAAATTACATCATTATGAATGATATGATGCATGGTGCATGGTTATGGCCTATGACCCAATGTGATTGTGGTTGTGTGTTGTATGTGCATGTTGTAATTCATAATACAACCTGTGTGTCATGTCTTCATCTCTATTTTCTTGGTTGTAAAATAGACTTAGACTCGAATGTAACTCGAGTGTTCTTATTTTGTAATATACAAAATAAAGAAATGAAGAGTCCATTGAAGTTTGAAGTTACAAGGAGGATGCCGACAACACAGGATGACCGAAGGAAGCACTTGGAGAAGATGTCATCCCTAGGTTATCCATTTGCTCTTCTCATTGGCTGGAGAATATCGTAGATTCGAGCCATAACCATATCACGTTTAAAGTTATATGTTGATATATATTATGCTTGCATGTGATGCTTGTGTATGTGATGCTTGTGTATGATGCATACGTAATTAGTTGTCACAAAATTAGGTCACTTATCATATGCCTACCAAAGTTTAATACTTACTATTACCTTGTTCAATCGTAGTGCATTTGCCAAAGCAAAGTGACTAGATTTATCTCGGTAAAGTACGACAGGGCAATCGTGATGTCCGCCTATGAAACTTTGGGTTTGACTTAACTAAGCTCTCTCAATTAGATTGATGAACTTAGAGGCATAGCTCATACGAGACATCTACCTACATTATACAAATCTTGGGAGATTAGCCAAAGCTAACTCAAGATGAGTAGTAATTTAGAAGGATATCTCATTCGATGAGCACTATGAACAAATAATGTTGTTCATATAGATATACAAGAGTTACATTAGATGTAATTGGTACGAGTTACCTACCTAACTTATACGCATCTTGGGCAATTAGCCAAAGCTTACTCAAGATTCGGTATAATATGGATCTTGTCCCACTTTGTGACCAGTGGGAGAATCATTTAGTTAAAGGCCCAATTAAATGATAGAAATATGATACATGTCTGCATTTCTGAATTATAGATCACCATGTCGTCAAATACGTCGAACACACTCTCTCTATGATTTGTCCTTGATAAGGACAAGCTCACTGGAGCTAACTTCCTAGACTGGTACAGAAACTTGAGGATAGTCCTCAAGAAAGAACGCAAACTATATGTCCTAGACCAGTCCATTCTTGAACCACCCACACCTACAGCCACTCGTGCTGACAAGAATGCTTATAAGAAGCATCAAGATGATGCATTGGATGTGTCATGCCTTATGCTTGCCACCATGAACTCTGAGCTTCAGAAGCAACATGAGAACATGGATGCCTATGGTATGGTTGACCATTTAAAACAACTATATCAGGGAAAAGCAAAGCAGTAGCAATATGAAGTATCAATGGCCTTGTTTCAATGCAAGATGCAAGAGGAAACTTCCGTAGGCACTCATGTACTCAAGATGATTGGGTACGTTGAAAACCTACAAAGATTGGGATTTCCATTAGGCTAAGAGCTGGCCACTGAGCTTGTTCTGTAATCACTTCCAAAAGGCTACAGTCAATTTTTCATGAACTATAACATGAATGAAATTGATAAGCCTTTACCTAAGTTGTTGAGCATGTTACGAACTGCCGAACTCAACCTTAAGAAGGCAAATCCTAGCACCAATTTGATGGTGAACAAGAACAAAGGCAAAGGAAAGCATAAGCCTAAAGGTAATGGTATGACCCATGCCAAAGGCAAAGGCAAGGCAAATGCATTGAAACCCAAAGGAGGGGTGTCTAAGGAATGGGAATGCTTCCACTGCGGTGAGACCAGACATTGGAAGAGAAACTGCAAGTTATACCTGGAAGAGGTGAAAAAGAAGAGAAGTGAGACTTCTGCCTCCGGTATATATGTTATAGAAGTCAATTTATCTATCTCATCTTCTTGGGTATTAGATACCGGCTATGCTTCTCACATTTGTACCAATGTGTAGGGCCTTCGAAAGACTAGATCATTGATGAAGAGCGAAGTTGACCTACGGGTAGTCAATGGAGTAAAGGTTGCCGCCATCGCTGTAGGGACATATTCTTTATCTTTGCCCACTGGGCTTATCGTAGAACTAGAGAACTGTTGTTATGTTCCTACCTTGACGAAAAACATTATCTCTGTTTCTTGTTTAGACAAGAAAGGTTTCTCTTTTGTAATAATGGATAAGTGTTTTTCCATTTATTTACATGATATGTTTTATTGTAGTGCATATCTTGTGAATGGTCTCTATCTTCTAGATCTTGAAACCTCATTCTATAACATAAATACCAAATGGTTCAAATCTAATGATCTGAACCAAACATATCTTTGGCATTGTCGCTTGGGTCACGTAAATGAGAGTCGTATATCCCAGCTCCATAAGGATGGATTACTGGACTCATTTGATTTTGAATCATATGAGACATGCGAATCTTGTCTTCTAGGCAAGATGACCAAGACTCCATTTAGTGGACATGGAGAATGAGCTACTGATTTGTTAGAACTCATATACATACCGACATGTGGGCCTTCAACAAAATGCAGAGGAGGCTATTAGTACTTCATTACTTTTATTGATGATTTCAGTAGATATGGATATGTGTATCTTATGAGACACAAATCTGAATCCTTTGAAAAGTTAAAAGAATTCAAGAATGAAGTACAAAATCAACTTGGTAAGAGTATTAAAGTGCTTCGATCAGATCGAGGTGGAGAATACCTTAGCCAAGCTTTTCGTGACTATCTCATTGAGTTTGGGATTAGATCTCAACTCACTCCACCTGGAACACCACAGTGGAATGGTGTATCAGAAAGGAGAAATCATACATTATTAGATATGGTACGATCAATGATGAGTCACACAAATCTTCCTTCTTTCTTCTGGGGATACGCTTTAAAGATGGCTGCTTTCACACTTAACCGCGTCCCATCTAAGGTAGTCATAAAGACACCATATATGATATGGACTAGGAAGAGTCCCAAGATGTCTTTTATGAAGATTTGGGGATGTGAGGCTTATGTTCATTGTCAAGTCTCTGATAAACTAGGCCCCAAATCAGACAAGTGCTACTTTGTAGGATATCCTAAGGAAACGAAAGGATATTACTTCTACAATCCCACACAAGGCAAAGTGTTTGTCGCTAGAAATGGAGTATTTCTAGAAAGAGAGTTAATCTCTAGAAGAACTAGTGGGAGTAAAGTACATCTTGAAGAAACTCAAGATAAAGATAGCACTGAAATGGAAATTGAATAGGCACCACAAAGTGTTGTGGATGATGAGATTGTTGCACAAGAAGTTGTGGAGCAACAACCTATTCAAGTAGACCAACCTCTTGGTAGGTCTGATAGGATACATCGTCAGCCTGAGAGATATTCATTTCTCTTGTCTGACAATGCTGACATTATGCTTATTGAGTTGAATGAGCCTACATCCTATCAGGAAGCTGTGATGAGCCCAGATTCTAAGAAATGGCTAGAGGCTATGAGGTCTGAAATGAAATCCATGTACACTAACCAAGTATGGACTTTGGTTGATCCACCTAAAGGGGTCAAACCCATTGGGTGTAAGTGGGTCTTTAAGAGAAAGACTGACATGGATGGTCTTATGCATACCTATAAAGGGAAATTAGTAGCTAAAGGTTTCAAACAGATTTATGGTGTTGACTATGATGAAACTTTTTCGCCAACTGCGATGCTTAAGTCTATTTGGATTATGCTTATTATTGCAGCTTACCATGATTATGAGATCTGGCAAATGGATGTCAAAATTGCATTTCTGAATGGAAACCTCCTCGAGGATGTGTACATGACACAACCTGAGGGTTTTGTAGATCCAAAGCATGCTGGTAAGGTATACAAGCTGTAAAGGTCCATTTATGGTTTAAAGCAAGCATCTAGAAGTTGGAATCTTCGATTCGATGATGCGATCAAACAGTTTGGTTTCATCAAGAATGAAGATGAAGCATGTGTCTACAAGAGGGTTAGTGGGAGCATAGTTATCTTTCTTATCTTGTATGTTGATGACATACTTCTCATTGGAAACGATATCCCTACGCTGCAGTCTGTGAAGACTTGGCTTGGGAATTGTTTCTCAATGAAGGACTTAGGTGAAGCAACCTATATTTTAGGCATTAAAATCTATAGAGATAGATCTAAGAGATTGCTTGCCTTAAGTCAGAGTGCAAACATTGACAAGGTGGTTAAACGTTTTGCCATGCAGAATTCCAAGAAGGGATTTCTGCCAAGGTCACATGGTGTGAGCCTTTCGAAGTCTCAATGCCCTTCTTCTAAGGAAGAAAGGGAATGCATGGATCAGATCCCTTATGCATCTGCTATAGGATATATTATATACGCCATGCTATGCACTCGTCCTGATGTCTCGTATGCTTTAAGCATGATGAGTAGGTACCAGTCAGATCTAGGTGACGGTCACTGGATAGCTGTCAAGAATATTCTTAAGTACTTGAGAAGAATTAAAGAATATTTTTTGATATTTGGAGGCGATGAGGAGCTCGCTGTAAAGGGTTACAACAATGCTAGCTTCCAAATGGACAAGGATGATTATAGATCGTAGTCTTGGTATATCATTTGTTTAAATGGTGGTGCTGTGAGCTGAAAGAGTTCAAAGCAAGACACAGTCACGGATTCTACAATAGAGGCAGAGTATATTGCTGCTTCTGAGGCGGCAAAGGAGGTTGTTTGGATCAAGAAGTTTGTTTCTGAGCTTGGTGTAGTTCCTAGCATCGTGAGCCCTATAGAGCTTTATTGTGACAACAACGGGGCTATAGCACAAGCTAAGGAACCTTGTTCTCAGCACCACTCCAAACATATACTACGGCGGTATCACCTCATTCGAGAGATCATTGATAGAGGAGATGTGAGGATATACAGAGTAGATACTGATGCTAACATTGTGGATCCCTTGACCAAGTCTTTGGCATAGAGAAAGCATGATGGTCAAACTAGGTCACTGGGTCTTAGAGATTATAGTGATTGGCACTAGTGCTAGTGGGAGATTGTTAGTGTCAGCCCATAGTGTTAATCATGAGATGATTGATTAGGGATCATATGTATCATATTTCATTAATAACAGGAAAAGATTGATTATTATATTTACTTTATGTGTGTGCCAGTAAATAAATATAATAATACCCTTAAATAGTATGTTCTAATCTATAGTATATCAATTGGTAGAATTGATTATGAGAAGCTATAGAGAACGCTATTCTTAAACATTTCTAGTCAAGTATTGTATTAATAGACAAAGGGATATATATTGATACATTGAGACTAGCATGTAGGTCAATGGATGACTTGATCTCACAAGTCATGGATATGTGATATCACATTGACACATGGGTATATATATTTGAGAATATATGTATTGAATTGACCCGCCATGAGAAAGTGTCATAGATCATTATATGAGTGTCATATACTTTCTCATGTGACTATTGGTATGAATGGTCCTTAGACTTGAAGTCACTACGGTTCCCTACATAAGGAGTTATGTACTTTGGTATCGTCTAATGTCATACCGTAACAGGGTGCACTATAACGGCGATCACTGGGTATGTAACGAATTATACGGAGTGATGTGAGTGATGTAGATGGGATCTATCCCTCCCATATGACAGGAGTGATATCTTTGGCCTCTTGATAGAGTATGACCATGAAATGCATGGTCATGCTTAAATGAGTCAATATGAGATATTGAACTTATTTTTTTGAGTGAGTCTACTTAGGGATCAAGAAACATAAAGATCGATAAGGGGATGATACAATCTATGCATCATTGATCAATCTAAGATATCAAGAATAGAAGGACACCATCATACATGATAATAATCACGGAAAGATTGTCGGATCTCGACTTTCTTGTAACTTGGGTAGCAATAATGTATTGCTAGATGTTGGGGATCGAAACGGCCGGCTAGAGGGGGGTTAATAGCCCTCAATCGTTGGATGTCGGAATTCGCTCGTTCTCGTTGCGTTGCTTGTCTACGATTATCGTTAGCGCAGCGGAAACAATAAAACAATAATAATACTAACAACAAATAAGCACACGCAAACACACATGATATACGTGGTTCGAAATCGAATGGTTCCTACTCCACGGGCGAGCTCCTCGAGCTCTAGAGATGCACACAGCAATACTCAAACTCCTTCTCGACTACACGTCGGAGGTGGAGAAACCTCTCACAAGCAATTACAACAGTAATATACAAATACAAACAAGAATACAAATACAATACAAAAGAAAACACTTTTCACCGATTGCTTTTGATCACTTGTTTGTTGCTTGCTTTGATTGGCTCTTGAAGGACTGGAATGCAGCAGCAATTCCCCTCCAATAGCTCCACAAAAACCATTGCGAAATCCTCCAACTCGAGCTCCTTTTATAACCTGCATCAAGCTGTTTTCGCGCCCATCAGTCAACTAATCGTGACCATCAGTCGACTGGTCCCGTAGTCGTTGTCTCACAACGGCCAGATCCACGTTGGTTAAGTTCCAACGGATCACACATCAGTCGACTGATGGCATCCATCAGTCGACTGATCATCCATCAGTCGAGTGCTGGCGAGCTCGACTCCATTCTGTGCCCGTAAACAGTGTCATCAGTCGACTGCCATCCCTCGGCAGTCGACTGATTCTCCCAATAGTCGACTGCCCTCTCTCGGTAGTCGATTGATCAGCCAGACTTGGTTCAGTCGAACACTGGTCGAACCCATACAACCTAGAGCAGTCGACTGACACCTATGCCAGTTGACTGATGTCAGCTAAAACCTCAAACACAAAGTTGTTTGAGCGTCCGACACTCAGCCTTAGCCACTTGGCCAAGTCCACCTTATCCCTCATGGAGTTCCCCACCGAAGCTCTCTTCCCTCGGCCTACGTCCCTCGGATGCGCCAAGCGCACGACTTCGCAACGCCATCCTTCGCATATCATGCCCTAGAAGTATGCTTTCCTTTGGGCTCACTCCATTCGCTCCCCGTCCGGCGGTCCCTCGGATGCACCAAGCGCACGGCTTCGCAATGCATTTCTGACCAAGCACCAAGCGCACGGCTTCGCAATGCTTTGGATTTTCCCATGCCAAGGCTTCCCCCTTGGACTTCCACACCAAGCTCCATGCTTGGATTTTCCATGCCAACCCCATGTTGGACTTGCCCATGACAATTCCATGTCATGAGTTTTGTCTATCATCAAAATACTATCAAGGTACTGCTCGAGTCAACCTGGGCCGATTGCACCAACAATCTCCCCCTTTTTGATGATTGACAAAACTACCATCTCAAGTCTACCAATTCTCCCATATTGGCAATTCTCATATCCCAATGAGAATTCCAACGAACCCTAATTGGTAACTTGGTAACTTCTCCCCCTTTTTGACATTACATCAAAAAGGTCCTCCCCAAGGGTATGAATGTCTCATATCCCAATGAGATCTTACAATCTCTCCCTTGGAGGAACACATGCCTACAATCTTTCTAGTGATCCCATATCACTTAAAGAGAGGCAACCCAATTTTCCTCCCATGAGGAAATACACATCCATCTTCCCATGATGGATACCTCCCCCTAGAGGCTTGCTCCCCCTTGACCATTGCACCAACAATGTCCTTGGACAGTCTCTAAGCCAATAGGAACATTAAACCAAACAAAATTAAGGCAAAGTTCAACAATGAACTCTCATCCACCTTAAAATTGATACTCACCCTCAACCCAACTCCTAATCCATATCCAATGGATTTCCACCCTCTCTAATGCTCTCCCAAGCATATCCTAGGATTAGGAGTGGTTAGGGGACCAAAACACAGCTGAACATGGGTCTAACCAACAAGGTTTACTCGAAATCAGCATTTTCAGTCAACTACGTTCGAAACGGCCGATCGACACACTCATCATTGATCGCCTCCTGGCAATGATCGATAATGCATTTAGTTTTGAATTTCAGAAATGACTTTCCGAAATTCATAAGTAAATATACATAAGTAGATAAATCTTGAAATTTGGTATGTATACTACTTATCACAAACATTATGGGTGAAAAATATTAGAAAATTATTTTACCCATTAAACTAGGAGATTGATACAAAGTTCAAAATTTAAGAAAAGCTTGAATAAAGAGCCCTCTTTGTATCATCTCATTCAATGGTGATAGCTATCAAAAGATAGGCTTCACCAAGGTTTTTCAAAATATTTTCAAAATGTTTTCAAAACCTTTAATTTCTTTTCCTTAAACATCTCACTTATATCTAGATATGTAAAACACATTCAAGGCAATTAATCTAGTGAGATGTGGGTTTTTATTCTTTTAATGGTCTCATGCATATTTCTAGACAATATTATTTGATTCCCATCAAATCATGTCATAGTCCTTAATTTCATTTTATTTATATGCATGATATGATTATGGCATAGATATGATATAAGTAAAAGCATATGCCAATATCATGATGTCATGGCATGTAAATGAGATCTAGGCATTCATGACATCTAAACATAATTCTAAACATGATCGTGACATTTTATAGATAAAAATGAAAATGATGTCATGACATGGTAAGGCAAACAAATCATGGCAAGTAAAATATACTAAGGTATAGAATACCTAAGTTTGAAAATTTAATTTGCCATTTTTAGGGATTAAATACATTTTGCCTTAATGCCATTATTTCCTTAGTGTGCTAAAAACCCAAAATGGCACACCAATAACTCTAAAACCTAATTGTGCCAATTTGAATCATTTTAAAACTTCTCAAACCATATTGGCACATCCTAATGTGTCAACTCATCATGGCTAGGTTAACCACCCATCCACTTAGGGTTGACACACCCTAACCCATTTAGTGTGAATCAATCAAGCTCCAAGGAACCCAATACCTATTGGAGCTCCTTGGGTTAACAAGGTATTCCCTAGGGATAACTTCCCTAGATACCTTCCTAATGACCCTTTTTGGCTTTGAAGTCATAGTCAAATGGGTCTTACTTGGGTCAACTCTAGAGGTGACTCCTCTATTGACCTTCTTAGTGGCTACATTTGATTTCTTTGAGGTGTTAGCCACTAAACACATACCATGGCTAGACTTAGGGATGACTTCCCTATTAGCCTTGGTTTTCCTAGACCTAGATGTGGTTCCATAATTAAATGGAACATTATGGTAGGACATAGGTTTGTGACCCAAATCCTTCTTTCCCATAGACATTTCTTGTTTTCTAGGTCTTGACTTTTGTACATTATACCCCTTAACCGAATTTGATATTATTGCTAGGGTCTTCTCCAATTTTTCTAGCCTTGACCTCAAGGCTTGGTTCTCCACCTCTAATTTCCTCAATTTTGAATTTTCATTAGGTTTAGGGGAAATGTTCTTCTTCTTAGGCATGTGTCTACCCTTCTTAGGGTTAATGCCTAGATGGTTTTCAACTCTCCTAATGGACTCTTTAGGTAAAATAGGTCTAGAATTATGAGTCCTAGGTTTATCCTTAGTTATATGAACATACTTGGCACCTAAGCAATAAACCTTATTATTTCTCTTAGCATGCTTTTCATTTATAATTTCAAGAGAACTAAAATAATTTTTGGCATGCTTTTTGACTTTAGGAAATAAAGGTGCATTAAAAGAATTTACCTTAAGGTTAGCTTTAGAAGCTCCCCCTACATGAGTCACACCTTCTTGCCCTTTCTTCCTCCCCCTAGGGCATTGGCTTCGGTAGTGTCCCCGTTGGTTGCACTTGAAGCACACAATGTGATCTTTGCTCTTAATTGAGGGAACACCGACATCGTTTGACTTTGGGTTGACTTTTGGTGTTGATGCCTTCTTCTTAGCCAATTTAGGGCATTTGCTCTTTTAATGCCCTTTCTCCCTACACTCAAAGCATATTATGTGATTTTTATTTAAAATAATAACACTTGAGTTACCTAGGGAGGTGGTGGAGGCCTCTTCTTGATCTTCACTTCTCCCGGATGTGGATGCTTCTTGTTCTTGCTCCGGGATGGAAGATTACCTCTCCTCCCCCTCAATGCTAGAGGTGGAGGTCTTCACCAAGTCATCAACATCTTCAAATGTTGTGGGTTCTTCTTCCTCGGAATTTTCTTCTACTTGTGCCGGTTGGGAATTTTCTTAGAAATTTATTATCTTATTCCATAGTTCCCTTGCATCCCTATAATCACCCAATCTAGACCAAATTTTGTTACGTAACAAATCACTAAATAATTTTATTACCTCGAGATTTGTCTTGATGTCCTTAATTTGGTCTTGGGTCCACATTGACTTTTCAATTTGCTTGTTGTATTTGTCCCTAGGCATCTCAAAACCATTTTCTACAATAATCATATACTCAAAATTGGTTTCGAGATATACCTCCATCTGTTTCCTCCACCAAGCAAAATCTCCATCGAATTTCGGTGGATGGATGAAGCCGCCCATTTTGTAGTACTCTCACGGCGGTTAGTCCTTGAAGAGCGACCTGGCTCTGATACCACTTGTTGGGGATCGAAACGGTCGGCTAGAGGGGGGTGAATAGCCCTCAATCATTGGATGTCGGAATTCACTCGTTCTCGTTGCATTGCTTGTCTACGATTGTCGTTAGTGCAGCGGAAACAATAAAACAATAATAATACTAACAACAAATAAGCACACGCAAACACACACGATATACGTGGTTCGGAACCGAATGATTCCTACTCCATGGGCGAGCTCCTCGAGCTCTAGAGATGCACACGGCAATACTCAAACTCCTTCTCGACTATACGTCGGAGGTGGAGAAACCTCTCACAAGCAATTACAATAGTAATATACAAATACAAACAAGAATACAAATACAATACAAAAGAAAACACTTTTCACTGATTGCTTTTGATCACTTGTTTGTTGCTTGCTTTGATTGGCTCTTGAAGGACTGGAATGCAGCAGCAATTCCCCTCCAATAGCTCCACAAAAACCATTGCGAAATCCTCCAACTCGAGCTCCTTTTATAACCTGCATCAAGCTATTTTCGCACCCATCAGTCGACTAATCGTGACCATCAGTCGACTGGTCTCGTAGCCGTTGTCTCACAACGGCCGTTGTCACACATCAGTCGACTGATGGCACCCATCAGTCGCCTGATCATCCATTAGTCGAGTGCTGGCGAGCTCGACTTCATTCTGTGCCCGTAAACAGAGTCATCAGTCGACTGCCATCCCTCGACAGTCGACTGATTCTCCCAACAGTCGACTGCCATCCCTCGGCAGTCGAATGATCAGCCAGACTTGGTTCAGTCGAGCACTGGTCGAACCCATACGACCTAGAGCAGTCGACTAACACCTATGCCAGTCGACTGATGTCGGCTAAAACCTCAAACACAAAGTTGTTTGAGCGTCCGACACTCAGTCTTAGCCACTTGGCCAAGTCCACCTTATCCCTCATGGAGTTCCCCACCGAAGCTCTCTTCCCTCGGCCTACGTCCCTCGGATGCGCCAAGCGCACGGCTTCGCAACGCCATCCTTCGCGTCTCATGCCGTAAAAGTATGCTTCCCTTTGGGCTCACTCCATTCGCTCCCCGTCCGGCGGTCCCTCGGATGCACCAAGCGCACGACTTCGCAATGTCATCCTTCACCGACTCAAGGACCCGAGCCTAGTGAACCTGCCAAGTTCTCAAGACTTCCCAAATACACCAAGCGCACGGCTTCACAATGCTTTAGATTTTCCCATGCCGAGGCTTCCCCCTTGGACTTCCACACCAAGCTCCATGCTTGGATTTTCCATGTCAACCCCATGTTGGACTTTCCCATGACAATTCCATGTCATGAGTTTTGTCTATCATCAAAATACTATCAAGGTACTGCTCGAGTCAAACTCGAGTCAACCTGGGCCGATTGCAACAACACTAGATGCCGCTCATTGCTTGAGAGCCTATAGTGTCACACACAAAGAACATGTTTTGGAGAAGTGTTCGTCTTAGTTTGACTAAATGAATCATTAGTTAATTGAATGGACTAGAATGAGTTAGACTCATTGCTTGGCCAAACTTGAGTTGGACTCAAATTGGTTTAACTTGAGTTAGACTTAAGTGAAATCAATTGAAGAAGGTTAGCATGATTAATGATGATTAATCATGCATGCAAATGGGAGTTGTTGCATGCAAATGAATTAATTCATGCAAATGGATTAATTCATGCAATGGGATTAATTTCATGAAATGGAATTATGGATTAATTGCATGAAATGGAATTTGAATCATTTCTCAACGTGATGTGGAGTTGAATTCATGCAATGGGATTAATTGCATGAAATGGAATTATGGATTAATTGCATGAAATAGAATTTGAATCATTCCTCAACGTGATGTGGAGTTGAATGTTGCATGAATTTAATTGGTGCATGCAATTGAATCAATGCTTAAAATGAGATTTTAATGCATGGGAAAAATGAGATTTGACCTCCTCCTCCTCAACGTGAGTATAAAGAGGATTTATTTTTCATTTTGTTAGAGTGGATTCCATTTTCTCCTTCTCCCTTCTTCTTGGCCAAAGTCTAGAGTGGAGAGCCTTAGTGTGGTTGCTAGCACAACCAAAGGTGTTATCTCCATCTCCATGATATGGTTCATGTGGATACCTTAGAGATACGGTTGTCCTTACCGTATTCAGATCCAACTGCGTTTGGATTAGCGGGATTGCAAAGGGTTCGCATCGAAGGTATATTTCTTCTTCTAGATAAGATCTAGATTAAAGAAAATGACTTATATGTTTTGCATGGATCTCTGGAGGGATCCAGTTTATTTTTGTTTCTGCTGTAGTTGAGCGAAGTATTCGCCCACGATATTAGAATATCATGATCCGAAATTTCCCTACACGGAAAAAACATGACAAATATATAATATATGGTATATAAATACCTAAGTTTAAAACTTGATTGTCATTTGCTAAAACTTATACCACTTTGTCATAACCCACTAAATTCTAAAGTGTGCCAAAACCCAAAATGACACACTATAGACTTCTAATCTAATTGTGCCAATTATGATCCATTTTTCAAGCTTCATAATTTCTATTGGCACATCCTAAAATCTTTTAGTATTATTTCTAAACTCATTTCTAATGTATCAAATTACCTTGAAAATGTCCTAAGGTGTCAACTCTACCATGATTAGGTTAACTACATCCATTTAAGGTTGACACACCCTGAACCCATCTAGCGTGAAGGGATAATGCTCCTAAGAACCCAATAGTTATTGGAGCTCCTTGGATTTACTAGGTACTCATTAAGGATAACCTCCCTTATTTGTAGGATCATAAAGAAGCACTAGATGGGGGAGGGTGTGAATGGCATTTAAAATATTTTATTTCCTTATTTAACAAACTTCATAAAATCAAAACAAAGCACACCAGAATAAGTAAAAACAAATACACAAGTACATGGAGGAATTTTACTTAGTTCATAGCCTATCGACTACTAGTCCAAGGTCCTACGATCCTTGATCATTTTTAAAGGGAAAACACTAAAAGAGTCTCTTCCTCGTTGGAGGTAAGAGACACACGATTAAAATAAAATGAAAAGGGGAGGTAACAACCTTACTTGTCCATATACAAGTTAAGTACAATGAAAACAAGCAACAACTAAAGATTACCTACAACAAATAAACTAAAGATGGAGCTTCATCGGGTTTTAGAAGGTGTGTGCAAATTCGTTGCTTGAGAACTTGTGAGAGCTTGAGCATTGGAAAGCGTTATCTAGGGTTTACAATTGAGCCTTCTTTTATAGACCTTCCTAATCTTTCAAGATCACTATTTTCATCAAAATTTAGATCTAGATCTAGATAAAACTCTATCCACAATTCTTATCTTTGAAGTGACATTTGGCTCTTCACGAGTATGACAGACGACTGCTCCTATTGTCAGTCGACTACGGGAAATCCCAGTTGACTGACATTTGTATTTTCGTTCAACTGAAAAGAAGCAGCAACTCCAGTCGACTATTGTATGGCGTTTGGCAAATGTACTTGGTTCTCACGCAGTCTTTCACTTGCATTACACGATTAGCACAGTATATAAATAGTGATAGTCCTTTGACCATCCGATCTCGACTTTGGCCTTCCTCTAGAAACCTTAGTTAGAACGATGCTTATGGTTGTCCTCGTACTAAGGACGCAACCTCACCATTGCTCCTCACATGGAGCTTACCTTACTTTACCTTTTGGCCATTTGTCTTGTTGCTTAGCATTTGATCTTTGACCACCACTCCTCTTGGTGTCTTTGAGCCCAACTAAGCCTACTCAAGTTCTGCACACTTGACATAGCATATTATATAACAATATGACTTAACTTTAAATCTTTGTCATTATAAAAACTCAGGTTCGATAGTCTGGTTCCCGTGCACCAACAATCTCCCCCTTTTTGATCTATGGCAATCGGATTCAAAGTTAAGGAAATAATAAGCATTAATCAACCATTTTTCAAAAACTCCCCCTTAATATTACCTCCACCTTAACACTTGGTGAGTTTTGAAAAATCATTAAAAAAACATTTAAAAATGATTGTTTAACCTCTTAACTTTTCTCTCTCCCCCTTTGCCATATATCAAAAATTATGTAACGAAGAGAGTTTTTAAGATTATTTTTTTTTAACTTTAAGTTCAAAAATATTGTCAAGTTCAAAGAGCACAAATTATCACTTAAAGTATGAATCCAAGCATGTGTCCTTTAAAATAATATTTTTAAAATAAGCAATCTAATAAATTACCCTTAAGAAAATATCCAACTCCCTTTTCAATGTTTAATTTAAACTTAGGGTTGTATGTCAATCTATAGGCAATTAGAGGTATCTTTCTCTACCCTTTGATGTTTATGACCTAAGGTTTCTATATTATGCACCAACAATGTTTACTTTACTTTTGTGAAAGAGTCTATTGTAATTCTTGTAAAATAATTTTTGAAAACTTTATTCAAAAAATAATCCAGATATAAAAAAAATCCTATAACTATTGATTTCTTAATCAATATCTTCCCCCTAAATCTAACATAGATATAGGACATTCTTGTTAACCACAAGAAAGACTTACCTAAGTGTCTAGAGAGTTTTAAAGTTGACCTAAAGATTTAGACACCTAGTATTGGTCAACTATAGATTTTCAAAAGTTAAATATAACTACACGCCATAATCATGAAAATAAATATTTTTTTAGATTTTGAAAACATTTCAAAAATATTTTGAATTTGATTATCCTTATCATCTCACCTATTCTATGTTTCTTAGTATGGACAAAACATGTTATCCTTTATGTGATGTGAGATGAAGGTTCATTATTTATTTTTTAATTTTAATAAAAATTAAAGGTATTTAAACTTGTGTTAGATTAAAGTTTAGCTTGGGCTAGTCTAGTAAATTTTGCAAAATCAATTTCCAAGTAGTGGTGAGGCATATGGCCTTCTTGGATATCATGTTGACCACTTCCTTAGACAAAAATGATTAAGGAATTAAATACTAGACTTGCTAGACTAATATTTGGTCTAACGAGTTAAAGACTAAGTGAGTTAGCTTCAGTTAGTTTCACTCAACTTAGTGCACTAGGTTGGAGGCATCTAGCCTAAACATGCATTTCAAATAGATTCTCTAACTTACTATCAGTTCACTTTGCCTTGGTACTAGGTTGGCCAAGTTTAACTAACTTTGTTCCCTATCTAGCCCATTCTAAGTTAAGCAAGTAAATTAATCTAAGCATGAAATCATTAGCAACTGAATCAATCATGTAATTATACATATAAGTTTAGTATAGACTCCCCTTGGATCATTGTATCAATATAGTCTATCCACATAGTGGATTTGATCCTTGGGAACCCAATATTTGGTTGATCCTACTTGATTATTTAGACTCAATTTAGGGACGCATGCTTGGATTCGTCTATGATTTCGATTAATAAGTGAGAGAAATGATCTATTTGTCGATCTAAAACCGAGTCTAGCCTTGTTGTACACGGCTCTTTGAGATCCAAGGATTAGGTCAAGACCCTTGGAACCCAATTTGATCCTTTCCAATGATGTCGTAAGCTCTTGAACTTGCCCTTTCAAAAGAGAATTCTCTTCCTCAAGGTTTTTGACTTGACTTGAGTTTCCCTCTTGGACTTGACTAGTTGAAGAGGTTAGGGTAGCCTTGTGCTTAAGGATTTTAACCTCCTTAAGTAAAGACTAGACATTAGACTTGGATTTAGACAAATTTTTATTCAAATATTTTATCACATCGTATAAAGTTTTAATTAATGAATGACTCTGTTGGAAGTATGAGGAATACAATTAAAGTCTCACATTGGTAAGACAAGGAAAAGATCATGTGCTTATAAGATAAAAAGATATCTCCATTGGTATGAGGCCTTTTGGGTGAAGCCCAAAAATAAAACCATGAGGGTTTAAGCCCAAAGTGGACAATATCATACCATTGTGAAGATATATGAATCTTATAGGCACTAACAATTGGTATTAGAGTCATGGTCCATGTCAATCTATGAACCTCGAATGAAGGAAGTACAACTCCCATGTCTAGATCAAGAGAACCAGACACTAGGCAGGATGTCCAGTTGGGTCGAGAGGATCGAACAACTGGTAGGAAGTCCAATTGGGCCAGAAGGGCTGGGCAACTGGCAGGAAGTACATCTAGGTCAGGAGGACCAGACAGTTGGCAGGAAGTCCTGATGGGTTGAGGATCGGACATCAAGCAGAGGAAGTCCTTCAAGGAAGGATAGGCTTGAGGGGGCTCAATGTGGTCCTTCGTTTGAGGGGGGGATTGTTGGAAGTATGAGAAATATAATCAAAGTCACACATTGGTAAGACATGGAAAAGATCATGTGTTTATAAGATAAAAAGATATCTCTATTGGTATGAGGCCTTTTGGGTGAAACCCAAAAATAAAACCATGAGGGCTTAGGCCTAAACTGGACAATATCATACCATTGTGGAGATATATTAATCTTATAGGCACTAACAGACTCACCTTGATTGACCCTTTTGAAACGGATATGAATCCGTGGCTTGGCTCGAACTCAAACTCGGACTCGGACAGTCTTGACATGAGAACCAAGTTGTTGACTTGGTCTTCTTCTTCCTTCAACGATTCCTCCCATATTGCATTAACTGCTATCTTGGTTTCAGGTTGCTTATTCTTTAGCTCTAGACACTTGGACATGAAGTGTCCCTTCTTGTTGCACTCATAGCACTTGTAGTTTTGACTTGTGTCGGATCTCTTCTTCTTCGTTGGCTTGGTTTGTCGGCTTCTACTCTTGATCAACCTTCAAATATCCATCTCTTCATCTAACTCCAATTCGGACTCATCTTCCTTAGGAGGAGGCTTGCTTTTCCATTCTTTTGTCCTGCATACAAAGCAATACTATTCTCGACCAGGGCCGAATTTGATTGTTCATGTATCTCAAATTCAGAAAACATTTCATCTAACCTTATTTTAGACAAATCTCTAGATATCTTGTAAGCATCAACCATGGATGCCCACAAAGTAGTCCTAGGAAAAGCTCTTAGGGAGTACCTTATGATGTCACGGTTCTCCACCTTTTGTCTGATGGAATGAAGGTCATTTAATATGTCTTGAATGCGAGCATGGAGTTGGCTCACAGTTTCATTATCCTACATTTTTAAATTATATAATTTATTGACCAATAAATCTCTATTACACACCTTTGTGTCAAAAATCCCTTCGTGAAATTTGATGAGCTTATTCCATAGATCCTTGGCGCTAATGAATGGACCAATGCAGTTGAGCTCCTCCTTGGATAAGCCGCATTGCAAGATTTGAGTGGCTTTTACATTGTCTTCAACTTGTCACTTCATTGCATTAGTCCACTTGTCACAGTCCAAGAATTCTCCTTGATCATTAGTCGGTAGATCGAAACCCATTTGGATAACAATCCACATATCGACTTGAGTCTTGAGGTAACACTCCATCCCTTCCAATAACGGAAGTCATCTTCATTAAAGAACAGAGGTCGGACGGTGATGTACGCCTCAAGAAGAGCCATTGGATTACCTCGCAAAAATACAAACACAAAAAGGATTCCAAGACTTGGTCTTGGATTAGTAATGCGGGGGAAAAGAGAAAAAATTAAAATACACCAAAAAAATGCAAGAAAGAAAAGAAAAACAAAATTTCTCAAAATGGTGGTTGCTGATGTGAGCAAAATATATAGGGTTTTAGGAGTAGTTTTCACTCACATATCATTATATTTTATGTTAGTTTCATTCATATGTCACTCTATTTTGCATGCATTTCCTATTTTTTTATTCAGATGTTTGCTCTTTGTACTTTTGTGTGCAGGATAGTATTTCGGGGGAAAAAGGTGCACTTTCAGAGCAAAAGAAGGGCATTTTGTAGCTAGACGCAGAATGGGACATGGCTAGGGCATGTGGCTACACACGACCATGTCCAATGGGTGAGATCATCCACCCCAGGGCCATACACAGCCTGGCCATTTGGAAACACACGGTCATGTGGCGACCCAGCAGATTGATGCGGCTAGGGTTTCTTTCGAATTTTACAGCGGTCCGAGGTGATGTCTATATAAGGATGGCTCCGGCCAAACCCTAGGGGGGAGGTATGATGGCTGGGACGGCACACTGAAGCCCTAAAAAGCTTCGGGAACTCGCAACAGAGAGGAAGAATGCTATCAGAGGTCCAAGTTCTGCACTTCAACGCCGAAGAGAAGGCCACATCAGCATTGTAACTTCTTGTTCTTGCATTTTATTTCTGATATATTTGAACATGAACATGCCTTGTGATTCTTCTCTTCTATCTATGGAGTAGTTCCTTCGATTCTAGGATTAGGGAGTAACTTATGTGCGCATGACATGTTGCTTCAAATTGAATTCTATTTTTAAGTTTGAATTTGCAATTGAAAATTGTTTTTACCAATATCTATGCGTATTTAGTTTTCTACCTACTGTGCTTAGGCAATACGAGGGGTGACAGCTCTCATATTTAAGATTTAGGGGATTTATACAAGGAACCTAGGGGTAAACCTAATCTTCTATAACCGTGGGTAGAAGGATGCGATAGAACTAGAAACGGTTCATCGAAGGGATTGATTCGGCATCCTCGTACCGCCTATCTTGTCCTTGTAAGGCAGAGATAGCTCCTGATAGATGCGGTGGCTCATCGGGAGAGTGTATGATGTCCCTTCCACAAAACCATAGGTAGACGTTTAGACAACACCCAGTTGATAGCATGTTTTGCAACACACAAGAGAAACCGAAGTCCTAGAATCCCTTTTAAAGATCTTGCGGCAAGCTCCTTTCTTCCTCCATGTGACATCGAACTAGAGTTTAGTCCACCGACAACCCTCACAATCGCAACCCTTAGATTTGACTTCTGAACAATTTCACCCACTAAATAAATTGGTACTCGAATCTCAGTCCCTGTGGGATCGATAATCTTTTATTACTTGATGACATCCGTGCACTTGTAGGCATTGAGCGCGAGTGCAAGCTTTGAGTCCTCGATAGTCTTCGTCACAAGGTTTGAGGTTGCGTTCGCATGCATCAAGTTTTTGGCGTCGTTGTCGGAGACTGATTGATTCGATATCGAATCGAGCAGTGAAAATTGGATCGGATTTAGGATTAGATTTATTTACATGCTTTATTTTCTTTTTAGTTTGCTTTATTTACTTTAGTTCTAAATTTTCCATATTTAGATTTAGTTTTTAATTTTTATTTTTAGCAGTTGGTTTCTATTTCCTTATTGCATCTTTGATTTTATTAGCTAGATTTGTTTATTTCCCGTTTCTTAGTATTAGGTAGCACTCCTAATTTTTGTGGCTTGGTTCTTCGTATGCTTAGAAGCTTAGGATCGAAAGGTCTGATTTCGATCGACTTAGAAATCGAACGAACCTTTCATCGCTAGAAAGCAGAACAGAAGAGGATGGAGGATCAAGCTGCATCTGAAGTACATATAGGTAGCCGACCTCTGCGAGATTATGTAGCTCCTAGCGTTAGAGGATTTAGGCCGAGTATAGCTGGACCATCTATTTTGGCGAACAACTTTAAACTTAAACCAGCACTTATATATATGGTCCAGCAGAGTCAATTTGGGGGAGTTGCGACTGAAGACCTGAACTGGCACCTTGAGGCATTATTAGAAATCTGCCCAACAATGAAGATGAACGGAGTCCCTGCTGACGCGATCTGCCTGAGCTTATTCCCGTTCTCATTGTAGGATAAGGCTAAGGCATGGCTTCACTCCCTACCTTCGAGAAGAATCACTACATGGGAGCAATGTGAGCAGCAGTTCTTGAATAAATATTTCCCACCAAGCAAGACTACTCACATGCGCCATCTTATCACAAGCTTCCGTTAGAAGGAGGGGGAGTCCTTATTCGAAGCTTGGGATCGCTACAAGGGGTTTCTCTACCAATGCCCCCACCACGGACTGGAAAGGTGGTTGGTGATCCACATCTTCTACAATGAGATCGCGTACGCCACGAAGATGTCCTTGGATTTTGCTATAGGAGGAGCACTTATGAATAAGACCATAGAGGAAGCGGTAAAGATGATAGAAGAGGTGGCCCAGAACCACTATCAATGGGCTTCTGAGCATGGTCACCCAGCTCCTGCGACAGGATGATATTCTGTCAACTCCGTTGACCACTTATCAGCAAGGATGGATGCACTTAGCAGATGGTTTGACTCTTTGAATCCTACATCTGCATGTGCGGCCATTGACTTGGGAGAAGGAGTAGTAGCGTATCGGGAGGACAATTGTGGAAGGTAGAGAACCTTAGAAGAGCAGATTGAGCATGTTGATGCTGTTGGAGACTATAATCAAATGCCCAATAACCCATACTCCAGTACCTAAAATCCTAGATGGAGGAATCACCCGAATTTCTCCTATAAGAATAACTCGAGGAACTTCCAACCATTAGGAGGGTATGGGCAGCAGCAGGGCAATGGGCAGCAACAACAGAGTCTAGATTGGAACTGATGATGGAAGACTTCATTGCTACCCAAACAATGGCCAATGAGGAATTTCGTCGGCAACATCAGAGAACAGAGGAGTCACTCAGAGACTTAAAGGCCACTGTCGACGGTCTTGCAAGTCATACAAAGATGCTGGAGACACAAGTGGCCCAGATAACCTAATCTGTGTTGCAACCTATGAAGAGCTCTCCGTTACTACCCGAGTTGAGTCAAGCAAAGGAGGATGAAGTATACAATGAGGGATTAGCACCGAGAAACAGATTCACCAAGGGGTGTACAGCCATGATTACCACCCTACCTGACCAAGCTGAAATTGAAGATAAGATTCCACCACAGCTTGAGGACACTGTCAAATTTGGTATCCCCTACTTAATTTATGGGGAGAGCTTCGATAAAGCATTTTGCGACTTGGGGTCATCAGTAAGTGTGATGCCCTATGCATACTATTTGGAGATGGGACTCAGAAATATACAACCAACGAGCATAGGGATACGTATAGCGGACGACACGATCAAAAAGCCAGTTGGCATGCTAGCACAAGTGCTTGTGGTGATTGAGAATTTTGTGATACCCACGGACTTCATCGTACTAGATACAGCACCAGATCTCCAGAATCCCATCATTCTGGGAAGGCCTTTTCTGGCAACTGCGGGAGCGTGCATAGATGTGAAGGCACACTAGATCTCCCTGGAGGTAGATGAGGAGATCATCCTCTTCAGCCTTTCAGAGCACAGAGCCCCCTACCTAGACGGCTTCACTTTCAGCAGGTTAAAGACGAGGCCACCAGATGGAGAAACTGAGACGAATGAATGGAGGTTCACTGAACCTCCAGAACCAAGTTGATAGTGGAGTGCGGTCGAGCTAAACGACCTTAAACAAAGTGCTTCTTGGGAGGCAACCCAAGTTTAGTTTTTAGATTTCCCTTTGATTGTATTGCATGCATTTAGTTAAATTGAATTTGGATTTCCATCTCATTTAGAATTAGGACTACAAAGGAACTTTTCTAGGTAAAAATAAAATTCATATTAGCTTACACGGCGAAGTGTATGAGGAAATTTGGACCGTTGTGCAAAAATGGGAGAAAAAGGGGGACACACGGCCTAGCCGTGTGTTTTCCCACAGTCGTGCCCGACTGACCTGAAGTGCACACAGCCTGGTCGTGTGTTTTCACATGGCCTGCCCGTGTGTTTGCACACAGCCATATCGCGCAAGGTTAAATAAGGCGAGTAGTGTGTTTTCACCCCATTTGCATCGTGTGCTTCGATTTCTCTTGCCCTAGCTGTGTGGTTTCTTCTTCCCCACCACCTAGAAGATTTTCTAACCTTCAAGGAAGCCAAAGAAGCAAGGATGATGAGGATCAAGCATGTAGCGTCTCGATTCAGTGCTTCGAAGCGATGAACAAGGAGAATCGATGCCCCTCAAGCTCTGGAGGAGGGTAACGCCCTACCAACCCTTGTTTTTCATAATAATGAACATAGAGATAGATATAATATGCTTTCTACTCGTAAACTCACTGCTACTAGGTACCTAGATGAAGATTTGCTAGAGTCCTTAAGGTTGTTGGGTGACATTCAAGCCCTACTTGCAAAAATAGGGTGGGAAGAGATAATGGGAATAAGACACCCACCTACCCTAGGATAGTTCTAGAATTTTTGAGTTCCTTAGAGGAGGAAATTTTAACGGGTAGAGAGAGCGAAGAGGGTAGAATAACTTTTAGAATTTTTAACATTGAGCATGAATGGACCCTTCACCAATGGAATTCATGCTTTGGCTTGCCTAGTGGGGGAGTGAGAAGAATCTCTATTAGGTTTAACTCTCGGATATGTTGGATCGAGTTGATGGGGGAGCACGCTTATGACCCTTCTAGGGCCAAAGCATCGCGCCTCCAAAATCCCATTTTTCGATACCTCCACCGAATCATGGTCAGTACTATATTTGGTCATGGGGAGAGTGACGATGTAGTAAGAGCTAGCGAGCTGCTTTTCCACTGGGACATGCTACAATAAAGAAGTAGCATCAATGTAGGGTCCCACTTCATCAGACACTTAGTGAAGATGGACAAAGCAGCACGAGGAGAGATTAATGTGGGGGGCCTACTTACCTACATTTGCCATAGGATGGGGTACGATTACACTGCATTATAGAGTTTAGAGGGGAGCACTAGGATCGACCTAAAAGTGTGCATGGCTATGAAGATGATTGTGAGAGAAGGACACTCCTTATGCTTTGTAAGGAAAAATCTGACGACCCTTAGGCTCCCCGACCCTGATCGTACCACCATCACTACATGTGCCAACTAGCGCTTGGACCTGATAGTGGAGTCCCCTCCACATGAGGGACCATCCACATCGTCACCCATCTCTCTCCCTTTGCATCACTCTCCCTCTGGTCCACACATGCATAGGAGCCCACATAGTCCACGCTGACATGAGCCTGCACCTACACCACGACCTTTTTCCACTTTTGAGTAGGATGCAGGTACGTCGGCCTATGATTTCTCGGAGTTCCGATTGCATCTCGACGATATATACGCCATGTTGAGGATTCAGTGATCGGTAGAGGGGGTGAATAGCGTTGTCGATGATTGATGGATTACAATTGTGTTCGATCGTCAACACTCTTATTAGCATAGCAGAATAGTAATGACAAATAGAAATAACAAGAAACACAATCACAATGCAAGAAATAACATGGTTCGGAACCGAATGGTTCCTACTCCATGGATTAGGCTCTAAAAGACCGAGGAATGCAAACACGCACTACTAATTAAATAAGCTCCTTCTCGGAACAATCCGGAGGTGGAGAAATCTCGTACAATAGCTCTTACAATAGTAAGGAATAAATACAAGCAAGATACAATAATAAATTGCAATACAAGTAAAGAAAAACAACTTTACAAGAGCTTTTGGAATGCTTGCTTTGTGGTTGCTTGAGTTGCACTTGGAGACCCTGAATTACACCAGCAATTCACCCCAAAACTCCTCAAGAAATGCTTATCGAAATCTCCTCCATGAGATCCCTTTAAAGCTACTGCCTGGGCTAGATTTCGCCTATCAGTCGACTGATCAGGACCATCAGTCGACTGATGACACTGTTGTTGTAAGACAACGGTGCAACCCACGCTAGAAAAATCCAATGGATAGGACAACAGTCGACTGATCATACCCATCAGTCGACTGATAGAGCCTTCACTCAACTGTTAACCCCAGCAGTCGAGTCCGACTCCATTCTGTGCCCGAATTCTCGAGCACTAATCGACTGATCACAAGATCAGTCGACTGATTGAGCTAGAAGTCGACTTCCCACCTCTGGCAATCGACTGCTAGGGCACTCCCCGTAGTCAAACCCTAGTTGACTCACTCCAGTCGACTGCCCATAGGTCCCAGTCGACTGATACACCTCAAATATGAGGATTTACCTCAAGTATGGTGCCCCCATACTTGCTAGATCACCCTTAGCCTAGACCTAAGCCTTCTAGCCACCTCCGTCAACCTCACGCCTATCGGATCCCTCCAAGTCATCCATGACTTGTTCATCCATACACTAACCTTTAGGTGCTTCCATCGGCTATGTCATGCTAACGGTGTCTACATCGCCAAGACACATTGGACTTACGCTGCCAAGACTCCGCTTGGACTTTACGCCGCCAATTATTAGACTTATGCTGCCAAGACTTCACCCTTGGACTTTACGTTGCCAATATCAAACCCCTTGGACTTCTCAAATGCCAAGACTCAAGCTTGGACTTTCCCTTGCCAACCCATGTTGGACTTTTGATGCCAAGACCCATGCTTGGACTTTTCCTTGCCAAGACCCATGCTTGGACTTTATATGCCAAGTACTCAAAACTTAGACTTTCCATGACATGGTCAACCCCAGTCAACCATCAAAGTCCCCCTCAAGTCAAACTCGAGTCCGGTCAATCATGACCTGGGTCGATTGCACCAACAATCTCCCCAAAACATTATCAGACATCAATGTCAAACCTTCATTTCAAACATTAAAACATCGCTCGTGTCAAACTCGAGTCCGGTCAATCGTAACTTGGGCCGATTGCTTCAACCAATGGAAGGCAAGGATTGAAGACTTCTTGATGATGAGGGACTTTGAAGAATGGTCCATTTTGATGGAGGGATTTAATTATCCAAGAGGACCAAAGGGAGGCTTTCTCAAGAAGAAGAGATGGACCGAGGAGCAACTCCAATAATTTGATAAAAATAAGAAGGTAGTCAAATTTATTTTTGATCTAATTCCTAATGATATCGTGTATAGCCTAGGGGATTGCATGGATGCCAAGGAGCTTTGGAGGGAACTGGCAAGATTCCATGAAGGCCCATCACTGTTTCAAGAAGAGAAGACCGAAGATGAATCCTCATCCTCACAAGCAAGTGAGGATTCGGAAGTTGATAGAGAGTCAACCTCCGAATTAGTGAAAGAAGAGGTGGAATTGGAAGAAGCCTCCACCTCTAGGATTGAGGCGGATGTGATTAGACCTTCCACACCGGAGGAACCTCAAGACGAACCATCCACCTCCGATCGAGAGGAAGAGGAAGCTCGGGACTCCCATACCGTGGAAGGTAACTCAAACATACCGTTTCAAAATAAAATTTATATAATGTGTTTTGAGTGTAGGGAGTTTGGGCACTATAAGAGCAAGTGCCCAAAGAAGGTCAAGAAAAGTCCATCGGCACCTTAAAGTCAAAGGATGTCAGTGTCCCCACCAAGAAGAACAAGGAGCTCGTAGCATTCAAGTGTCATAAAAAGGGGCACTATAGAAGTCAATGCCCTAGGAAGAAGGAAATCAAAGATAAGGAAGGAGCATCACATGTAGGGGGAGCTAAGGCTAACCCTAAGGTATATTTTAATAATGCACCTTCTAGTTTAAATGTCAAAAAACATGCTAGGAATAATTTTAACAGTCTTGCTATTGTACATGAAAAGCATGCTATGAATAATAAATATTTTTGTCAAGGTGCCAAGAGTGTTAATTTTTCAAATAAGGAGAAATTTGGGACTAATGTCCCTAGAAAGACTTTACCTAGGGCAAGCATTAAGAAAATTGAGGACCATCTAGGTTTTAACCCCAAATGGACTAGGCATATGCCTAGAAAGAACAATGCCCAAAGATTAAATCAAAATTCAAAAATTGAGCAATTAGAGTTTGAAAATCAAGCCTTGAGGTTAAGGTTTGAAAAACTTGAGAAGACCCTTAAGATTATGAAAAACCAAATAAAAGGGTCAAATGGTCAAAGTCAAGGGTCTAGGTCCAAGAGTCAAGGTCTAGAGTCTAGGAGGCAAGGCTCATCTATGGGCAAGAAAGGCTTGAGCCACAAGCCTAGGTCCAAGGTAGATAAGCCTACCTACCATAGTGTTCCGTTTGACTATGGAACTAAACTTAGGTCTAGGAAGACCAAGGTCAATAGGGAAGTAATCCCTAAGGTTGACCAAGGTAGGTGCTTAGTGGCCAAGGTTTCCATGAAACTTAAGAAGACCACTAAGAAGGTTACTAGGTGTTAGGGCAATCAACCCGTGATATGGTTTTGATGTGTATAGCAAAGGGTTTAAGTTAGGTTGTTATTGTGATTTGATATGTGCATTGGAGTCTTGCAGGACTTAGTAATTCGCACATGGAGCCTTGGCGAGTTTCACATCTCATGACTCGGTCTTTGAGTCAGTGAAGGATGGCTTTGCGAAAGCCGTGCACTTGGAGCATCCGAGGGACCGCCGGACAAAGAGCTTGGAGTGAAGCCGGAGGAAGTAGACTTCAGGGCGAGATGCGAAGGATGGCGCTGCAAAGTCGTGCGCTTGGCGCATCCGAGGGATGTGGCCGAATGAAGACAACTTCGAAGGTGAGTCACTCCAAGGGATGAGAGTGAGCGAATGTAACCCGGGAAGGGGTAGTGCTCTTAGGTGAAACTTGGCCATTTGGCTTAGTGTCGGATGAGATTTCCCGACATCAGTCGACTAGAAGGCTTAGGTTTAGGCTAAGGGTGGTCTAGCAAGTATGGGGGCATCATACTTGGGGTAAAACCTCATATTTGAGGTGTATCAGTCGACTGGGACCTATGGGCAGTCGACTGGAGTGAGTCAACTAGGGTTTGATTGTGGGGAGTGCCCTAGCGATGCGCCAGGTGGGCAATCGATCATTCTTGGCTCGATCGATCGTGATCTAGGATCGATCCGTGCTCGAGAATTCGACGCACTGAGTCGGACTCGGCATGCTGGGTTAAGCTGAGTGAAGGCTCTATCACCGGTGATGGGTATGATCAGTCGACTGATGTCTTATCCATTGGATTTTTCCAGCGTGGATCGCACTGTTGTCTCTCAGCAATAGTGTCATCAGTCGATTGATGGTTCCGATCAGTCAACTGATAAGTGAAATCTAGCCCAGGTAGCATCTTTAAAGGGATCTCATGGAAAAGATTTCGATAAGCATTTCTTGAGGAGTTTTGGGGCGAATTGTTGGTGTAATTCAGGGTCTCCAAGTGCAACTCAACCAACCACAAAGCAAGCAATCCAAAAGCTCTTGTAAAGTCATTTTTCTTTACTTGTATTGCAATTTATTATTGTATCTTGCTTGTATTTGTTTCTTACTATTATAAGAGCTATTGTACGAGGTTTCTCCACCTTCGTATTGTTCCGAGAAAGAGCTTATTTGATTAGTAGTGTGTGTTTGCATTGCTAGGGCTTTTATAGCCCAATCTGTGGAGTAGGAATCATTCGGTTCCGAACCACGATATATCTTGCATTGTGATTGTGTTTCTTGTTATTTCTATTTGTCATTACTATTCTGCTATGCTAACAAGAGTGTAGACGATTTAACGCAATTGTAATCCATCAAGCATCGACAATGCTATTCACCCCCCTCTAGCGGTCACCGAATCCTCAACACGCCGAGCAACAAATGCATAGGCAACGATGGGAGGAGAAGAGTTCCTACACACAGGCGGAGTTCCACAGTTTCCGGGAGCACTTCCAGCAGGCTGAGGAGTTCTACGATGAGGCCCGCATCTACTTCTAGGAGAAGGCTGCCCGTTGCCAAGATGAGGCCGCCTACCACTAGGAGATGCGCCAGCACATGCATGCCCAGCAGGCACAGTGGGCTAGGGAGGAGGAGCACCGAGCAGCCGCTACATCCACCAGCTCCCAGATCGACCACATGTATATATGGCATCAGCGGCTCAGCAACAGGTTCTCCCAGGATCCCGAGATGTCGAGGCTTCCAGACTTTCCACCTCACCCACCATACTAGAGGAATACTTTCATTTAAGTCTGGGGGGAGACCCCAAATTTTATTTTGTTTCTAGCAGTAGTTTCTTTCCTAATATTTGTTGGATCGAAAGTGTCGCTAGAGGGGGGGGGTGAATAGCGATACGATGTCGTTAAAAAACTTTTGCAATAAGTAAAAAGCAAGTAGAGAATGCACAGCGGAAATATAAAGTAGACAAGATATTTTTACGTGGTTCACAATCTTTCGATTGCTAATCCACGGCCCTAGTGATCCTTGATCACGTACGGAGGGCAATTCACTAAAACCACTCCTCCTCGTTGGAGGTAGGAGCAACGATTACAAAAAGAAATCAAGGCAAAGGGACACTCCCCCTTTCCTTGTTACGATTAAAGCACAAAGACAATTTAAAGAAGTAGAACTTAAATAAATATACCGACAACTCTTATAAGTAGAAGATGTAGCTTTCGTTGTCGGCGGCACTTCGTCGTAGCAAATGTGAGTAGTAGTAGCGGCGTTACGACGGCGTGTTGAGAGCTCTTGAATTCTTGTTATTTGCTTGGCTTGAACATGTCTATTTATGGATATTGATCTATGAATTTAGACATAGGTAGTGTCCAAGGTGAGGTTCTTATCCCCCAAGACTTGTTCATCCACATCCTTTGCGCCAACTCAAGGATGAGGTGTTTCATCCAACCACCTTGTGCCACCTCCAACCTCCTTGTGCGCCAACTCAAGGATGAGGTGTTTCATCCAACCACCTTGTGCCACCTCCAACCTCCTTGGGCGCCAACTTGAGGATGAGGTGTTTCATCCAACCACCTTGTGCCACCTCCAACCTCCTTGGGCGCCAACTTGTTGGAGCCATTCAACTTGTGCCACATCATGGGAGCCAACCATCTTGTGCCAACTCACCTTATCTTGGGCGTCCACCACAAGGAAGCTTGGTGATGGTTTGGATGTCCACCTTGATGCCACATCACCCTTTGTACCAAAACACGAGTCAAGTCCAAATTCACCCCCTTGAAATTCGAGCTCTTCTCGAGGCTGGAACTTGACTAGCAGTTGACTGTAGTCAAAGGGTTTTGGACTGCAATACAAGTTAGCTTAAAATATAAAGTACGATGGTTCTAACCATTTGATCTCGACCTAGACCTTCCATTGGAGGTATTGGGTCGGATCTACGCTTAACGACCTTGCTTCGCTTTCACACGAGCTTACCTTGTAGCCTCGCTTCCGGTCTTCACCCGAGTACCTCGGCTTCCTCCGAAGTCCCTCTGGCGATGCCCGACCACCTCGGTTCCCACCGGGTGTCGCAGACCTTCCGCTCAACTTTAGCATTTCTGCACACTTAATTGAGCTCGTAAGATAACAAATATACCCTTAACTATTGAGCCTTTTGCCATAATCAAAATACCGGTTCGACTTTGGTGCCCACTGCACCAACAATCTCCCCCTTTTTGATTCATGGCAAACCGACACAAAAGTTAAGGAAAATTTAAGCATAACAGTAAGCTAGCATAATGATTAAGCATGAATGAGCTAGCATAAAGATTAAATATGAATGAGCTAGCATAATGATTAAGTATGAATGAGCTAGCATAATGATTAAATATGAATGAGCTAGCATAATGATTAAGTATGAGTGAGAAATATTATTGTTTCAAGTTCTCCCCTTTGAGGTAACCTCCCACTTGACAGAAGGTGAGTTCTTGAAAAATAATTTTACTCCCCCTTAATAGTTGCTTAAGTAAACGGAATTACTTAATATAAAAGGTAATAATTTTGTTTACTTTCTTCCTTACTTTTGTGACTTTCTCCCCCTTTTGCCTTAACTCAAAAAGTTTGTAAATATATTTTAGGGTTTGTAAGTCCAAGCAAGTTCCCAATATAAATATATTTTTTAAAATAATAATAAGCTTGAAAATATGTTCATCTAAAATGTACAACTCGGTTGGACTTGATTGATATAGAATGATCAATAAGTCTTGAAGGAGTTGATTAATTTTAAATAATTATACTCCATGGTTCATGTCGATGCATGCGAATCTACATCGGAACAGAGTAAGGTCCTAACATCTCACGCCCGTCTCGTGGCTAAGTACACAAACACATTAGTCCTATGTGTTGTGAGATGTGTTAGCTCCTTAAATCTATAGGTATATGATTTCTAAGGTAAGACTTAGGCTAATTTCATAAAAGAAGCAAAAGTAGAGTACATATATAGAAAAATTTAAATCCTACTCTATTACGCACATACCTAACTTTCGTCTTAATAAACTAAATTCGGCTTCGGGTAGTGGTTTGGTGAAGATGTCCGCTAGGTTTGATTTGTACTCAACATACTCTAGTTGTATAGTTCCATTAGTTACATGTTCCCTAATGAAGTGGTGTTTAACTTCTATATGTTTTGTCCTAGAATGACATATTGGATTTTTAGTTAAGTTAATTGAACTAATGTTATATATGTAGGTTTTAATGTTGTTAAAGATTAAGCTAAAGGCTTGGAGTGTGCTTCATCCACAGGAGAGGAGACACACTCACCCATCGCATAGCGTATTGGCCGGTGGTAGATAAGGCAACGCAATCTTTGCTTCCTCGCACCAACTTACTAGACTCGAGGAGGATTTGACAACAACCACTCGTGCTCTTTCTATCGAGTTTACTACCGCATAGTCGGTCGAGTAGCCGATTAGATTAAACTCGGTAGATTTAGGGTACCAAATACCTACGTTTAGCGTGCCTTTAGATATCTAAGGATACGCTTGACTAGGGTTAGGTGAGACTCCTTGGCACAGGTTTGTAACCTTGCACATACTTACATGAATAAAATGTCGAATTAGGCTCGCGGTTAAGTATAGGAGACTTCTATTGCGCTCCTATAGTATTTTAGGTCAGCGGGTTTTCCTTCTACATCTTCGTTTATATTAACATTAGTTGCCATAGGTGTATTGATTATTTTAGCATCTTGCATTCCAAATCGATTTATTAAGTCCTTAGTATATTTTTGTTGATGTAAATATATTCCATCTTTAGTTTGTTTAATTTGTAAACCTAAGAAGAAACTTAACTCTCCCACTAAATTCATTTCAAATTCACTTTCCATAAGTGAGATGAATTCGTTTAGCAGGATCGAGTTGGTAGTTCCAAAAATTATATCATCTACATAGATTTGGGCTATAAAGATTTCTTTTCCTACGGTTTTAACGAATAAGGTTGGGTCGACTAAACCTTGGTTGAATCCTTTGGACTTAAGATAGATCGAAAGCCTTTCGTACCAAGCTCTTGGGACTTGTTTGAGTCCATATAGGGCTTTCTTAAGTCTAAGGACATGGTCAGTTTATCTAGATTTTCGAATCCGGAGGTTGGTAGCGTAAACTTCTTCCTTAATGTATCCATTCAAAAATGCTGACTTGACATCCATTTGAAACAATTTAAAACCTCGATGTGCAGCATATGCTAACAACATTCGGATGGACTCTAGTCTGGCTACGGGGGCGTAGGTCTCATCGTAATCTAAACCTTCGACTTGACTAAACCCTTTTGCGACTAACCTAGCTTTATTTCTAACTACTTCACCTTTATCATCAAGTTTATTTCGAAATACCCACCTTGTTCCAATAATTGATTTTTCTTTAGGTGGTGGTACTAATTCCCAGACTTCATTTCTAGTGAATTGAGCTAGCTCTTCTTGCATAGCAATAATCGATCGGGATCGAAGTGCTTGTTCAATAGTTTTGGGTTCGATTTTGGAAATTAACGAGATTTGACTAAGGTTTCGATATGAAGCTCTAGTTCGAACCCCTAAATTTGGATCACCTATAACTTGATTGATAGGATGATTTGTTTGAGTCTTAGTGTGACTCGGGTTAGGGTCATCTATCACTTGGTCGATAGGATGACTTGGGTGAGTTCTAGTTTGACTTGGGTTAGAGTCATCTATCACTTGGTCGATAGGATGACTTGGGTTAGGATGAGATTCAAGTTCAAGATCAGTCGGGTTCGCTATAAGTTGATTTGCTAGTTGGTTTTGTTAAGGATTGAGCGGGTTCGTGTCCTTCGTCGAAACTATATTAATGGTTTCTTCGACTCTAAGAGTGTCGTGATTGTATACCCTATAAGCTCTCTTGGTGGTTGAGTATCCTAGAAAGGTTCGATGGGGTTTTGGATTTGAATTTCCCTAGGTAATCCTTAGTGTTTAAGATATGTACCTTGCATCCAAATACCCTAAAGTACTTGATGTTCGGTATTTTATCGTGATAAATCTCGTCAGGTCTTTTGGTGCCTCTTTACCATAAGGATCCTATTTTGGACATAGCAAGCCGTACTAACGGCTTCTGCCCAAAATCTATCGGGTAGGTTATACTCGTTTAACATTGTCCTAGCGGCTTCTTGTAGGGTTCTATTTTTCCGTTCGACTAACCCATTTTGTTGTGGGGTTCTAGGACATGAAAACTCATGGTGGTATCCGTTTAGGTTACAGAAATCTGTAAACCTGTGGTTTTCGAATTCACCACCATGATCGCTTCTAAGTCTTTTAATCTTAAGGTTCTTTTGATTTTCGATTAACCTACAAAGATTGATTAGTTGGTCTAGGGTATCATTTTTATGTTTGATAAACCTAACCCAAGTAAATCTAGAATAGTCGTCAATTATGACTAAGCAAAATTGACTACCATTGAGTGACTTAGTTCCATGTGAATCAAATAGATCCATGTGTAGGAGCTCAAGAACACTTTTGGTTCGTTCTTGATTAGTTAATTGATGTTGTGTCCTAGATTGTTTACCTTGTTGACAAGCATTACATATTTTATTATCCAAGTTGTTTAGTTTAGGCAAACCTATAACTAAGCCACTCTGACTCATCTTGTGGACGAGTCTTGGGTGCAGTGTCCAGTCTTGTGCCATAACCAAGATTCCTCTTCTTTGTGTCATAAGACACTTGGTTGAGGAGTTAGGTAAATTTATTGTGTAGATGTTGCTACTCCTAGTTCCTTTAAGTATTATTTTAGATGTTGCATTTATTTTGATTACGCATTCATTTTCTAGAAATATGACCTTATAATTGTTATCACACAATTGGCTTACACTAAGTAAATTATATTGAAAGTTTTCTACTAATAAGACATTTTGAATTGTAAAGTTAGAGTTGAGCTCAATATCACCGATCCGATGATTTTGAGCTTGCCGTTATTTCAAGGCTCCGATCCTTGTCGTTTGAATCGTAACCGAAAATTTGAGTTGATCCCGGTCATGTGTCGAGCAACCATCGCTCCAACATCCATTGATCCTACACATAAGGTAGTTGGATCGGATATTGGAATTAATAAAGGGTTGTTTGTAAGTTTTAAACCTAAATCATCTCACCAATATCTACATGATCAAAACATGTTATTCCTATGTGTTATTGTGAGATGACTATCAATTTTACTTGATTAATTTTAATGAATTTAAATTAACCAACATTAGGTTAGATTCGGATTTAGTCTAAGCTCATCAAGTAATCTTTTCAAGAGATTAGCTTCAGTCGTGGCGAGGCCTGAGGCCTTCTTTGATCGGAACACGACCACTTCCTTAGACAAAGCTAATTTCAAGAAATTGATAACTCGACTTACTTGAGACTACGTCTTGGTCTAACTAGTTATTTTTGAAAAGAGGCTCCCGAGGCTCAATCTTTTAAGTAGGATTTTAGTTGGTTTATTTTTGAAAAGAGGCTCCCGAGGCTCAATCTTTTCAGCAGGATTTTAGTTGGTTATGAGTCCTATCTAACCATTCTAAAAATAAAGGAAAAACTAAGCATGCAATTTCTAAGACTTAACAAAAATACATTTTGTATTGGCTCCCCTGGACCATTGAATCAGTGGGTCTATTCACATAGTGAATTTGGTCCATGGGAACCCAATACATGTTAGATCCTAAAGTTGAAATCAAAGTGGTCTTAGGGACCCATGCTTGGACATTTTTCTTATGTTGGTTTACTATAGACATATATGACTTATTGGTTGTATTTGAGTTAAACCGAGTCGGCCTTGTTGTACCACGGCCCTTTGTGATCCAAGTAAGAGGTCAAGTCCCTTGGATCCCAAAGTGAACCTTTCCAACGTGTTCCTAAGGTCTTGACTTGTGTTTTCAAGCGAGTTCTCAACTTCAAGCTTTTCAGCAGTTGAGTCCTCCTCTTGAATCTGAGTAGTCGAAGAGGTTAGGAGACCTCATGTTTGAGAAGGTTAACCTCCTCAATTAGGGTCTCGACCTTGGACTCGGACTTAGCTAGTTTCTTATTTAAAAATTTAATTGCACCATACAAAGTATTAAGTAACGACCGACTTACCCTAAATGATTCTTTTGAACCGGATACGGATCCGTGGCTTGTCTAGAATGTAAGCTCATCATCGGATTCGGACTCGGAATCTTCTTGATTTGAGTCGTGCTCGGGCTTGGCCATTAGAGCTTGGATATCGTCTTCTTCCTCCGACAACTCCTCCCAAGTAGCGTTTAAGCGCTTTCTTGGTCTTTGATCGTTATTCTTTAGCTTTGGGCACTCGGACTTGATGTGACCGAACATTGCACTCATAGCATCTAAAATTAGAAGTATTTGAATTAGGTTTAGGCTTAAGTTGTGTTGTTGGTCGTTTTCGTCTATTTATCATCTTCCGTACTAGATTGACTTGTTCTGATTCTATTTCGGAGTCTACTTCCGATTCGGACTCGTCTTCTTCCTTCGGGGGTGGCTTGCTTGCGGGCTTCTTCTTCTTGGAACACGCAACTACGCAATACTCTTCTCGGCTGGACCACGTTAGTTTGCTCATGTAATTCAAGTTCGAAAACAATTCGTCTAACCTAATTTTAGAAAGGTCCTTGGAGACCTTGTAGGCATCGACCATGGATGCCCACAAGGTAGTCCTAGGAAAGCGAGTTAAGAGAATACGATAAGGTCGCGATTCTCGACCTTTTGTCCGATGGCATGGAGTTGGTTGTGATGTCTTGGATCTGAGCATGTAGTTGAGTTGCGGTCTCGTTTTCCTGCATTTTCAAGTTATACAATTTATTTAAAAGTAAATCTCTTTTACATACCTTCGTGTAAATCGGTGCCTTCGTGTAGTTCCACTAGCTTGGTCCATAAGTCCTTTGCACTAATGAAGGGCCGACGCGGTTGAGCTCTTCCTTGGACAACCCACATTGCAAGATTTGAGTTGCCTTGGCATCGGCTTCTACTTGTTTTTCATGGAATTTGACCATTGATCGTAACCCAAAGATTCACCATCTTCATTAATAGGAAGTGTGAAACCGGTTTGGATTACGATCCACATCTCGATTTGGGTTTTAAGAAAGCATTCCATCCGACCCTTCCAATAGAAAGTCATTACCGTTGTAAAGCGAAACGGGGCGTGCTAAACCCTTGAGATGGGCCATTTAAAAACAAGAAGAAGAACGGGAATCTTTCAAAACACACGGAAAGAATATTCCAAGACTTTCGTCTTGGATTAGTATCTTGAGAAGTAAAAAGATATATAAAATGTAACTTGCAAAAGAAATAAACAATCAAATCACGAATGTCGTTGAAGTTCGGAGGATAACCTTACTCGGGATCTAACCCGAAGGACAACCTTATCCGGATCCTAAAGCCTCTAATGCAATTCTATATGTAGGAGAAGATAAGCAAGTGAAATAATTATACGAAAACAGAAATAAATAAACAAAAATCTGTAAAAAAAGAAAAACAAAGCTAGATTGGTGGTTTCACGAATCTTAGCGCCCGACTCGATACCAATTGTTGGATCGAAAGTGTAAGCTAGAGGGGGTGAATAAGCGATACGTTGTCGTTAAAAAATTTTGAAATAAGTAAAAAGCAAGTAGAGAATGCACAGCTGAAATATAAAGTAGACAAGATATTTTTACGTGGTTCACAATCTTTCGATTGCTAATCCACGGCCCTAGTGATCCTTGATCACGTCACGAGAACAATTCACTAAAACCACTCCTCCTCGTTGGAGGTAGAACACGATTACAAAAGAAATCAAGGCAAAGGACACTCCCCTTTCCTTGTTACGATTAAAGCACAAAGACAATTTAAAGAAGTAGAACTTAAATAAATATACCGACAACTCTTATAAGTAGAAGATGTAGCTTTCGTTGTCGGCGGCACTTCGACGTAGCAAATGTGAGTAGTAGTAGCGGCGTTACGACGGCGTGTTGAGAGCTCTTGAATTCTTGTTATTTGCTTGGCTTGAACATGTCTATTTATGGATATTGATCTATGAATTTAGACATAGGTAGTGTCCAAGGTGAGGTTCTTATCCCCCAAGACTTGTTCATCCACATCCTTTGCGCCAACTCAAGGATGAGGTGTTTCATCCAACCACCTTGTGCCACCTCCAACCTCCTTGTGCGCCAACTCAAGGATGAGGTGTTTCATCCAACCACCTTGTGCCACCTCCAACCTCCTTGAGCGCCAACTTGAGGATGAGGTGTTTCATCCAACCACCTTGTGCCACCTCCAACCTCCTTGGGCGCCAACTTGTTGGAGCCATTCAACTTGTGCCACATCATGGGAGCCAACCATCTTGTGCCAACTCACCTTATCTTGGGCGTCCACCACAAGGAAGCTTGGTGATGGTTTGGATGTCCACCTTGATGCCACATCACCCTTTGTACCAAAACACGAGTCAAGTCCAAATTCACCCCCTTGAAATTCGAGCTCTTCTCGAGGCTGGAACTTGACTAGCAGTTGACTGTAGTCAAAGGGTTTTGGACTGCAGTACAAGTTAGCTTAAAATATAAAGTACGATGGTTCTAACCATTTGATCTCGACCTAGACCTTCCATTGGAGGTATTGGGTCGGATCTACGCTTAACGACCTTGCTTCGCTTTCACACGAGCTTACCTTGTAGCCTCGCTTCCGGTCTTCACCCGAGTACCTCGGCTTCCTCCGAAGTCCCTCTGGCGTTGCCCGACCACCTCGGTTCCCACCGGGTGTCGCAGACCTTCCGCTCAACTTTAGCATTTCTGCACACTTAATTGAGCTCGTAAGATAACAAATATACCCTTAACTATTGAGCCTTTTGCCATAATCAAAATACCGGTTCGACTTTGGTGCCCACTGCACCAACAATATTTGCATCATTGTTGGCATTCATTTGTTCATGCATAAGTTGTTGAGTTTCTTTCAACACTTAGTTTTTGCAATATGTAAAGTTGCCTCAGTAATATTTTTAGAGTTTTCTTCATGAGTTGTTTCCATGAGTAGTATAACTTCATTTACCTCGTGGTATTTCATTTTGTTGGCTTTGAATGGATATTCTAGACTTACACTGGTTAACTTCTATTTTTTTTACACCTACACGTGTCGAACATTCTGAAAGGGAGAATCTAGTACATACCTAGTTATAATTCATCTCAGTAGTCTAGTACTTTGGAATCCATAGGTGACCCTAAGACTAGCATTTTAGTTACTGGAGATGCTCGAATTATGTAAGCCCATTCGGAAAAATCAAAATCCCAGTGAGCCAAAAAATAAAAGAGAGAAAGGAAAAAAAAGAGAAATAAGAGAGAGGTAGAAAGAAATGAAAAAGAAAAGAAAAAAAGAAAAAAAAGAGAGAGAGAGAGAGATTATGAGTGTAAAAAATAGTCTTCGTTGGTGGAAATGGCTAGGTGCCCCTTTGAGATCGAGTTAGGTTACTAGGGAAATACCTACCAATTTCTCTCAATACCAAGCATGCCTTTGAGACTTTGTGCTAGATCTAGGGAATGACCCTTGCTTTGGGTAGGTAAGTGCCTAAGAGCCGGAGACCTTAGGAAAGCTATAGGATGACGACTTAACTCACCATGCAACGAGTATCCCCTAAGAATGATTCGCTTAGCACGAGCACGAGGAGCTAACCTAGTGAATTTCTAGAACATATTTATTTTTCTTTGATTGCAAATACCACTTGATAAATTTAATTAACATGCTAAGTATGGAACAATATCTTTTTAAAAATTTCATGGCACTGAGGTTTGCTTGAGGACAAGCAAAGATTTAAGTCTAGGGGAAGTGATGTGAGCAAAACATATAGGGTTTTAGGAGTAGTTTTTACTCACATTTCATTACATTTTATGTTAGTTTCATGCATGTCACTCAGCTGGACGCAGAATGGGACACGACTAGGACGTGTGGCTACACACGGCTGTGTCCAATGGGCGAGATCAGCCACCCTAGGGCCACACATGGCCTGGCCGTGTGGAAACACCCGGCCGTGTGGCGACCCAACAGATTGACGTGACTAGGGTTTTTTCGGATTTTGCAATGGTCTGAGGTGATGTCTATATAAGGATGGCTCCGTCCAAACCCTAGGGGGGAGGCACGATGGCTAGGATGGCACACTAAAGCCCTAAAAATCTTCGAGAACTCGCAACGGGGAGGAAGAACGCTGCCGGAGGTCCAAGTTCTGCACTTCAACACCGGAGAGAAGGCCACATCAGCATTGTAACTTCTTGTTCTTGAATTTCATTTCTAATATATTCAAACATGAACATGCCTTGTGATTCTCCTCTTCTATCTATGGAGTAGTTCCTTCGATTCTAAGATTAGGGAGTAGTTTGTGTGCGCATGACATGTTGCTTCAAATTGAATTCTTTTTTTGAGTTTGAATTTACAATTGGAAATTGTTTATACCAATATTTATGCATATTTGGTTTTTTACCTACTGTGCTTAGGCAATACGAGGGGTGACAACCCTCGTATTTAAGATTTAGGAAATTTATACAAGGAACCTAGGGGTAAACCTGATCTCCTATAACCGTGGGTAGAAGGATGCGATAGAACTGGAAATGGTTCATTGCAGGGATTGATTCGGCATCCTCGTACCGCCTATCCCGTCCTTGTAAGGCAGAGATAGCTCCTGATAGATGCGGTGGCTCATCGGGAGAGTGTATGATGTCCCTTCCATAAAACCATAGGTAGACGTTTAGACAATGCCCAGTTGATAGCATATTTTGTGACACACAAGCGAAACTGAAGTCCTAGAATCCCTTTTAAAGATCTCGCGGCAAGATCCTTTCTTCCTCCATGTGACACTGAACTAGAGTTTAGTCCACCGACAACCCTCGCAATCGCAACCCTTAAATTTGACTTCCGAACAATTTCACCCACTAAACAAATCGGTACTCGAATCTCAGTCCCAGTGGGATCGATAATCTTTTATTACTTGATGACATCCATGCACTTGCGGGCATTGAGCGTGACCACGCACTTCGAGTCCTCGATGGTCTCTGTCATGAGGTTTAAAGTTGTGTTCGCATGCATCAGTTGCACCAAATTTGAGTGTCCCCGACTCTAATACCAAATGTAGGATCATAAAGAAGCGCTAGAGGGGGTGAATAATATTTAAAATCTTTTCTTTCCTTGTTTAGTAAACCTCATAAAATAAAAGGCAAAGAATAGAAAAATAAATAAAAACAAAAACACTACACGAAGGAATTTTATTTGGTTCACAGCCTACCGACTGCTAGTCTAAGGCCATGTGATTCTTGACCGCTTCAAAGGGCAATCACTAAAACAGTCTCTTCTTTGTTGGAGGTAAGAGACCACGTGATTACAAATAAAATAAAAGGGTTGGTAACAACCTTACTACTCCCTACAAAACTTAAGTACAAATATAAACAAGCAACAACTAAAGATTACCGACAACAAATAAACTAAGGAGGAGCTTCATCGGGTTTTAGAAGGTGTGTGGAAATTGGTTGCTTAAGAACTTTTGAGAGCTTGAGCATTGGAAAGTGTTAGCTAAGGTTTGCAATTGAGCCTTCTTTTATAGACCTTTCTAAGCCTTCAAGATCACTATTTTCGTCAAGATCTAGATCTAGATATAGATAAAACTCTATCCATAATGTTTATCTTTGAGGTGGCATTTGGCTCTTCATGAGTACAACAGTCGACTCATCTTTGTATTTTGGTTCGACTGAAAATAAGCAACAACTCCAATCGACTGCTGCAAGGTGCTTGACATATGTACTTGGTTCTCACTCAGTCTTTCACCTGCATTACATGATTAGCATAGTATATAAATAGTGACAGTCCTTTGACCATCTGATCTCGATTTTGGTCTTCCTCTGGAAGCCTTAGTTGAATCAACACTTATGGTTGTCCTCGTACTGAGGACGCGACCTCACCATCGCTCCTCACATGGAGCTTACCTTACTTTACCTTTTGGCCCTTTGTCCATTTTCTTAGTATTTGATCTTTGACCACCACTCCTCTTGGTGTCTTTGAGTCCAACTAAGACTACTCATGTTATGCACACTTGACATAGCATATTAGATAATAATATGACTTAACTTTGAACCTTTCCATTATCAAAACTCAAGTTCGATTATTTGGTGCCCCTGCACCAACATTAGTACCTTTCTAATGATCCTCCTAGGTTTAGAGGCCTTGGTCATTATGGTCTTGTCTACGTCAACTCTAGAGATGACTTCCCTTGTCACCTTCTTAGCGACTTTTCTAGGTTTCTTCGAAACCTTAGCAAATAGACACCTACCATTGTCAATTCTAGGGATGACTTCCCTTGTGGCCTTGCCATTCCTAGACCTAGGGTTGGTTCCATAGTTAAATGTAATATTATGATAAAATGGCATTACCTTCTTGGACATAGGTTTGTGACTCAAACCTTTCTTGTCCATAGATGCCTGTTTTTTAAAATCTAAGTTTTGTCCGTTATACCCTAGATTTTGCCATAAGACCCTTTAAATGCATTTTTTTTCTTCCTAAGGGTCTTTTCCATTTTATCAAACTTTGACCTTAAACCTTGATTTTCTAACTCTAATTTCCTAATTTTTTTATGTCTCATTTTTCTTTTGGGCATTTCCCTTCTTTCTAGTCATATGTCTACCCTTCTTAGGGTTATTGCCTAGATTTTTGTCATTCTTCCTATCCTTAGGTGGGATAGACCTAGAGTTATCCTTAAGCCTAATATTACAATTTTTAGCACCTAAACAAAAATATTTATTGCTAGGATGCTTCTTATGATAAATTGCAAGTGCATTAAAACCATTCCTAGCATGCTTCTTATCATTACATAAAGGAAGAACATTATTGAAATATGTCTTAGGGTTTGCCTTGGCTCCCCCTACATTTGAGATTTCTCCTTTGTCCTTGGTAAGGTGACTCCCCCTCAGACATTGGGCCCTATAGTGCCCCTTTTGTTGGCACCAGAAGAATACTATATGCTCTTTTCCTTTCCGTACCAGGGCTTCAACCTCCTTGGTCTTCACCTTGGCCTTAGGTGCTTGAGTCGTCTTCTTGACTTTTTTTGAACACTTGTTCTTATAGCGTCCCACTTCCCTACACTCAAAGTATGTAATATGATTTTTATTTTTAACAATCAAGCTTGAGTTACCTATCTTGGTTGTAGGGGATCCTTGAGCTTGTTCTTCATCTTTCCCGGAGGAGGAGGGTTCCTCTTCTTGCTTCGCCTCCGGTGATGATCTTGTTGGGTTTCCGGCACCGCGGCGTGTGTGTGTTCGATCATGTTTCGTAAACATGAGCACAGCAGAAGCAATAAAATTAATAAATCTACATTTATTACAACACACACATCACACGGATGCATAGTACAATATGTGTAGACATAACCGTAAATTTAAATTTGCAATAAAAGGAAATTTAACTACGTTATACCTTTCGTATGACGTGTAGCGGGAACGGCATCAATCGGAACAATCCTCGCTAGAATCGTCTCTATCCGTATCCACGCCGAGTATCCTCTGGATGACTTCGCTAAGCCACGAGCTTCGTCTTCGTACGGGTTACTAGCCTCGTGTTGAAGACGACGTGATCGAGAGATGATCATGATCCGAATCCAAATTCGGATCCAAAAATGAGTCCTCAAAACTCGCTTCTCCGGAGAGGTATTCGTCAACCGATTGACGAATCCTTCGTCCTCCACCTCAGAGGATTACCGGAGATCGAATCCCCGGTAAGTTAGCCGCTTTCGGAGCTCTAACCGTTGTCCAAACGACGCTCCGACGAGAGGAGAACAAGCTGTCCAGAAAACTGGACAGCTTTGGTGGAGGAGATAGGCGCCGGCCAACCAAGGGAAGATAAAGCTCACCTTGATGCCAAACCTAAAGGAGATCACTGGAAAATCACCGGCCGAAGCTTGGACACCGGCAACAACTTGGACGGCGGCACAAGAGGTTGGGCGGCAATGGAGGTTGGCGCCAACTCTTAGAGGGGATGAGGTGGGCGGCAACTTGAGCTAGGGTTTTTGGATTAGGGCTTAATTATACCTTAAGCCCTCTTTTATAGAGAACTAATTATCTTAACGGTTATTGGGTCATAACCATTAGGCCCGTTAACCCGCTCCATTAAGATAAGTTAAAATAAACCAAACCATGATGGTTTATTTTAAGTTAAAACGAACCGAACCAACTTTTGGTTCATTCGTTTAAAATAAACTAAACCCTTTGGTTTATTCTCCTCCATTGGATTAAAACCAAACCATTTTGGTTCATCCATTATGTCTTCATAAGACACGGCCCATCCACGCTTCCATTGCGACTGAAATGATTTCATGCTCGCTTCTTGTTTGGTCCAACCAAACCTTGTTTCTCTCGGTCTGAAAATCCCATTCTCAAGCTCGTTTTAAATCCTTCGGATTACGCTCGTTGTGCGTGTGACCAAATAGGTTCTCGGTTTATGTTGGCCGTCTATAATTAACCATTAATTATAGAATGATCATGAGTGGCACCTAGTAGTACATCATGATCCCCAATTAACCGAAAAGATCAACGGTTGATCAAGAACTATTTCTGAAACCCTTCAGCAGCTCGAATGATTCGTGCCCCATTCCCTTCACTCATCTTATACCCACTTGGTTCAGGACATGGTCTATAGTGTCAGTCCCCACTAGGCTGACTACGTCACACCTAGCCCAGGTATCATTTCCTCGTCCTACGGATTCTAGTTACTGCACATGTATCAAAGAGTACCTTACTCTAAACATGTAATGCTTTGGCCAAAGACTTTAGTAACAATCTGACCAGAGGCCATGGGTATACATCTCCTCGCAAGGAGTGGTGAATCCTTTATAGGCTATTCAAACACCTTCGATCACTTCGACTTATACCCAATCATCCCGGGTCCACATCTCCACAGAGATGCTTGCTTAAGATGTCAAAGCATAAGTCTTTATGATCAAGATGACTTGAATACCGCAAGTCAAAGGAACATCGCACTTAAGCTACAGTAAGAACTTCATTGACATATCTATATATGCAGAGAACCATATGAAGTCTTACGGTTGGTCACTCCAATGAACTAGTTACCATAACTAGCATCCACGATTAACTCTGGACATCACAATGTCTCCAGCCAATGAGAAATCAGCTGCTTGGATACACCATGGAGTATACCTCATGCTAGTCTCGACAGAATCGATGGTGTCCAAATCCATCAATTCATCGACTAGGGATAATTCCGATACATCACAATTACACATGTAGGGATACTCACTAGTTGTGATCCAATCACAAATTCTCTCATGCTGTGAATCGTATCATGGACATTCAGTAAATGAGTTTAAGATCCAATCAAATACATCAAAACATGTATACTCAAATAGTGAATCTTCATTTATCATATAAATGATTCATACATAAGGCGATTGCCTTAGAACATCTCTCATATATTACTAACAGACTCCCACTTGGCCTAATGTCAATCACTACGGTATCCAATACCATAAGCTCTAACATGACCCTCAAACTTACTTTGAGGTAATGCTTTAGTCAAAGGATCCGCTAAGTTCCTTTCAGTGGGAATTTTCTCGATTTGTATTTCGTTCCTACTGATGATCTCTCTGATAAGATGATAGCGGCGAAGCACATGTTTGGATCATTGATGAGACCACATCAAGTTCAAACATGAACTTCTTGATCCAAACTGCTTCCTTTGCTGCTTCCAAAGCTGCAATGTATTCTGCCTTAGTGGCAGAATCCGCTATAGTGTCAAGCTTGGAACCTTTCCAACTTATTGCGCCTCCATTCCAGGTGAATACATACCCAGACTGAGACATGGAATCATCCTTGTCTGTCTGGAGCTGGCATCCGTATACCCACGTATCACCATGTACCCTTCTCCATATATTAGGAACGTATCCTTAGTTCTTCTTAAGTACTTAAGGATCGTCTTAATGATCCACCCAATGATCCATTCTGGATCGAGTATCCGCCGTGACACTCAGAGCATACGATACATCGGGCCTCGTACATAACATAACATACATGATAGATCCTATTGCGGATGCATAGGGAATCTTACTCATGCAAATCCTCTCGTCTTCTGTGTGCGGACACATAGACTTCGAAAGGTGTACCCCATGCCTGATGGGTAGGAAACCTTTCTTGGATTCCGACATGCTAAACCTCTTTAGCACTCGGTCTATATATGTAGACTACGAAAGATCAAGCAACCGTTTCGATCTATCTCTATAGATCTTAATCCCGAGGATGTAGGTTGCTTCTCCCAGGTCTTTCATGGAGAATGTCTTGGATAACCAAACCTTAACTGACTGTAAGATTGACACATCATTTCCTATAAGTAATATGTCATCGACATACAATACTAGGAATACGACTGCACTCCCACTAACCTTCTTGTACACACAAGGTTCGTCTGGATTTTGTGAGAAATCAAACCTTTTGATTGTCTCATCAAAACGGATATTCCAGCTCCTGGATGCTTGCTTCAATCCATAAATGGACCGTCACAATTTGCATACCTTGGTTTATCAACCGATGTTAAACCCTCAGGTTGTATCATATACACGTCCTCGAGCAGGTTTTCATTTAGGAAAGCTATTTTCACATCCATCTGCCATATCTCATAATCATAATGAGCCGCTATGGCCAGGAGCATCCGAATGGATTTAAGCATAGCTACAGGCGAATAGGTTTCGTCATAATCAACACCTTGCTTTTGACGATATCCTTTCGCCACCAATCTAGACTTATAGGTAATCACATTACCATCCATGTCGGTTTTCTTCTTGAAAACTCACTTGCACCCTATAGGCTTAATGCCTTCAGGTGGGTCAACCAAGTTCCAAACTTGGTTTTCATACATGGAATCCATTTTCGACTTCATGGCATCAAGCCACTTATCCCTTTCTGAACTTGTCAGCACTTCTTCATAACTGGTAGGCTCCTCATCATCAATGAGTAACACGTCATTCGATTCACTTACGAGAAATCCATATCTCTCAGGAATGTTGCATGTTCTACCAGATCTACGAAGATGTGGTATTACAATAGGTCCAGCCGATTGCTCATTGATGGCTTGTTTTCCGCAAGTGCATGGTTGTCGTCAAGTAATAAAAATATCGATCCCACAGAGATTGGGCCAATTACCGAGTGGTCGTGATACCAAGTTATCTAGTCAATCGAATTGTGGTTTAAGCAAAGAACCTGAGAAGTCAAGAACAACGAATGAGAAGAATGAGCTGAAAGTCAAGAGTTGAGGAGAATCTAAGGATATAGGTTTCACCACGTCGATGATTTATAAGGTGATTTAATTCTTTCCTAACCTTATTAGAGTTGTTTTGATGGAACCTATCCTAAGGTAAATCAACGACCCCTTTCGAGGTCTACGTTAACTGTACCTATCAAACTCAATTTACCTGTCACGGTGTTCGAGCATAGGGGATCATAATCAGCTAAGAGGACCTGTCACGAGACCCCCGCAAACCTCCCTATGTCTTACCTCCGTTACTTGGTAAAAACTGGATTTGATAGATCCATTAAGTTCATGAGAGTTCCTCTAGAGTCAAATTTCCTCTTCACGGTAGGTTTGCACACGGGACCATAATCAGCTAAGGGGACCTGTCACGAGACCCCCGCAAGCCCTCATAGATACACTACCGCTACTAGTAGGAGTTATTCCCTAGTTGGTTCTGGCTTTCGGGAACTCGGGTTCACTGTTAGGTACTTCCCCTTTGCTCCTTAGGTTTATCAATAAGAATCCAAAAGAACCAGATCAAAATAAACAATAGTTCAGGTAGTATAGATTATATCATCCGTCATAAATCGTCAAGGGCTACTCCCCCATCCTAAGATTATAGGATACTACTCCATAGTCTGACAAGAATTACTAGAGAAAGAAATTACGATACTGGGTGTCATATCCTTCTTCTTGAAGCTCCTTCTCTTTATCTTCTTACGTCATCTCGATCTCTGACCACCCGCCGTCCTCCTCTTAGGGTTAGAATCTCTTCTCTTTTATAGCCTTGGCCTCCTCTTCAATTAAGGTAATAGATTTTCTCGTAATTTAGATGAAGATCCTGATTGCTCGCAGAAAAGGAATTCTGGAATCAGGCCAACATGCCCATGCCGAATGAGGGCACTGGCGTGTCAGGCATTTCCCTCCGAGCGTGTTGCGCTTGAACTGGGGCGTGTTGGAGCTAAACTGGGCGTGTCGGCTGCTGGAATTACCCTGACACAGGCGTGTCAATCGGTGAGCCAGGGCGTGTTGGAGCTGAACTGGGCATGTCGGCCGCTGGAACCCCTGACACAGGCGTGTCAATCGGTGAACCAGGGCGTGTTGGCTGCTGGCTCTCATGACACGGGCGTGTTGATTTCTAACACGCCTGTGTTGTTTTGATACGCCTGTTTCTTCGCCCTGTTAACACAAAAACACCCAAAAGCAGTCTCTTCGTCCAAAATATGCTAAACTTTAACTGAATCATGATAAAATACATGCCTAGGATATGAAATGTGATAGAATGCATGTATATGGAGTAGTGAAAACATAGCATGATTTACACACATCAAAATCCCCTAGTCCTAAACTTTTGCTTGTCCTCAAGCAAAGAAAACCCAAAAGACAACTTAATTGTGGAAATGCTAGACACCATCCAGAGGTATACAATTTGATCTTAATCTTTTCAAATCATTCCTAGTTGCCAAGTTTGAAAGATCCCTATATAGTGCACGTGAAAAGGTGGACTAAAGTCATTGGACACCAATCTGGACTTGACATCCCTTCTATCGTAGAACATTCTTATTTCCGGCATAGAGGCACTTACCTGCCTTAATGCATGGATCAATCTTACCTATCATCAAAAGGTCTCAAAGGAGCACTTTCTAAGAAGAGAGAAGGAAAGGAATTATAGAGAGCATTTCCCCAGTAACTAGTTAGTCTCAAAGGGGCACCTTTTAGGTGTTTCCCCAGTAACTACTTGGTCTCAAAGGGGTGCTTGAAAACAATTCCAGTAACCTTTTTTTTTTTTTTTTTTAACATACTTCTAGTGAAAGTGTTTCTCCAGTAACCAAGTTACGCAGGTAAGTCTCCAATGGAAAATCGAGTACTCGTCAGATATGGGGGATTTAAATCTTTTATTTGGATACCTCAGACCTATAGACCGTGTTAGAAGTGAAATAGGGTTCTTATCAAATAGGCAAAAAGGAATATCATGATCCGACCAATGTTCAGTTGTATTACGCTAGATGATATAAAAATGCAATTATGATATATGAAAAGATGCAAACAAAATGGCAAGAACAAACTAAAAATCTAAGTAGAGATAGAACAAACAATAAAGGATGTGCATCAAACTCACAAAATAGTTCAAGGTGGTCAGCCTTCACTACTAGCATCTTCCTCTCTTCACTCGCTTGCTCATGGCGTTGGTGATGGAGAGAGTTAGCTCCTACCGCTTGAGAGAGACCGCTCAACCTTGGATCGCGAGTGGAAAATTAGGGCGTGCTCGGTCGACTTTAGAGGGCTATCCGCAAGATAGGCGCGGCATCCTCTTACGCAAATACGACCGGTTTAAGCGCGACATATGCGTGCTCTCGCTGTGTGTCCGATCTCACCTAGGCGCGGCAGCTCAGTCTAGCGCGTGCTTAGGTTGAGAAGTGTGTGACACGGGCGTGCTAGTCGCTGACGCGCTCTCTGTGTTGTCTTCGCCAACAACGCTGTCGTCGCACAAAGGGTCGTGTCAACTTGGCACGCAGTGGCACGTATCCTGAAAACCTAAAAAAAAAATAGAATAAAGAATAAAATAAAATAAAATACAATAACTAAAAAGAAATGAAAATAGTTTGGGTTGCCTCCCAAGAAGCGCTTGTTTAAGGTCGTTAGCTTGACCCCTCGGTTACTCCCTAGTTTTGGGGATATGGCTTGAGGAGTATGCTCGCCTCTCCTCATCTCCAATTAGCTCAATGAATTGTTTGTGAAGTATCTCTTAAGTCTTTGACCATTTACTTTGAAAATTCCCGTAGACTCACTAGATATATCAATAGCTCCATGACGATAAACCTTTTCAACTCGATATGGCCCCGACCATCTAGATTTCAGCTTCCCAGGAAAGAGTTTCAATCTGGAGTTGAATAGTAATACCAAGTCTCCTTGATGGAATTCTCTGCGCATGATGTTCTTGTCATGCCACCTCTTCGTTTTCTCCTTGTAAGACCTTGCATGTTCATAAGCATCAAGGCGTAGTTCTTCAAGTTCATTTAGCTGCAGTTTTCTTTTCTCTCCGGCTTTCTTCAGGTCAAAATTAAGCCATTTAATTGCCCAATATGCCCTATGCTCTATTTCAACTGGAAGATGACATGGTTTTCCATAAACTAATCGAAACGGAGTCATTCCAATGGGTGTCTTGTAGGCAGTTCGATAGGCCCATAGAGCATCATCAAGTCTTAAAGACCAATCCTTCCTTGATCTTGATACATCGCTTTTCCAAGATAGTCTTGATTTCCTATTCAAACTTCTACTTGCCCGCTGCTTGTGGATGATATGGTGAGGCTAGTTTATGGGTTACTCCATACTTCTTGAGAAGACTTTCAAATTGTCTTTCGATAAAGTGTGAGCCTCCATCACTTATTATCGCTTCCTGGTATTCCAAATCTTAGAAATATTATACTCTTAAAGAGCTTAATGACTGTTTTTGCATCACAAGAGGGGGATGGTAGAGCCTCAACCCATTTAGACACATAGTCCACTGCTACCAGTATATAGGTATTTTTATAGGAAGTAGGGAAGGGTCCCATATAGTCAATTCCCCAGACGTCGAACAATTCGACTTCCAATATCGAATTTTGAGGCATCTCATGTCTCCTTGATATGTTCCCGGTCCTTTGACAGCGGTCACAAGTCGTCACATAATTCCGAGAGTCTCTAAAAATATGAGGCCAATAAAATCCTGCTTGCAAAACCTTTGCCGCAGTCTTGTCTGTGCTCGCGTGACCTCCATATGCAGAAGAATGACAGTGATACAATATATCCTCAATCTCTTCTTCGGATACGCATCTTCGATATATAGCATCCGCCCCTTGCTTGAACAAGAATGGTTCGTCCCACACATAATGCTTTACATCCGAAAGGAACTTCTTCCTCTGATGATAACTCATGTGAGAAGGTATTATCCCGCAAGCTAGGTAGTTGGCAAAATCAAAGATACCACTGAGCTTGATTGTTCTAACCGCTCGCTAGTAGCCGCCATTCGGAAAGAAGTCATTTATAGCAAGATCATCGGCTCTTCCGCATTTGGTTCTAGATGAAGCCTCGATAGATGGTCCGCAACCACGCTTCTCCGTTCCTTGCTTGTCTCGAATTTCTAAGTCAAACTCTTGTAGGAGAAGTATCCACCGGATAAGTCTTGGCTTAGATTCCTTTTTACTCAGCAAATATCTTATGGCTGCATGATCTGTGTAAACTATCACCTTGGTCCCTATGATATAAGATCTGAACTTGTCGAAAGCAAATACTATAGCCAAGAGTTCCTTCTCTGTGGTAGCATAATTCATTTGTGCTTCATCCAATGTTTCTTGGCATAGTAGATTGCATACACCTTGCGATCCTTCCTTTGTCCTAACATCGCTCCCACAAAGAAAATCACTGCATCACACATAATTTCAAAGGGAGACTCAACTGGAGGTTGCATTATTGGGCGGTTGTTAATGCTTCCTTTAACTCGGAAAATGCATCAAGACAAGGATTATCAAGTGAAACACATCTTTAGCAAGCAAATTAGTTAATGGTTTTGAAATTTTTGAGAAGTCTTTGATGAACTGGCTTCAGAGAACCTCGCAAGTCCTAGGAAACTACGCACTTCGACATCGCTTGAGGAGGCAACTTCTGATCACTTCAGTTTTTGCAATGTCCACCTCGATACCACGGTGTGAGACTAGGTGCCCAAGTACTATGCCTTCTCGCACCATGAAGTGGCACTTCTCCCAGTTAAGCATTAAATTCATTTCCTCGCATCTCTACAAGACCTTTACCAAATTAGATAAACACATATCAAAATCTGCTCCATATACGTAAAAATCATCCATGAACACTTCCATTATATTCTCGATCATATGTCGAAACAATTGAAGTCATACACCTCAAATGTGTGGTGCATTGCATAGTCCAAAAGGCATTCTTCCAAAGCAAAAGTACCATATGGGCAGTGAAAGTTGTTTTCTCTTGGTCATTAGGATAAATAGGATTTGATAGAAACCGAGTATCCATCTAAATGTAAATGCAGTGTTTTGCCAATCGGTCTAGCATTTGGTCAATAAATGGGATTGGGAAGTGGTCCTTTCTAGTTTCCTTATTCAATTTCCTATAATCAATGCACATTCTCCATCCCGAATGCTTCTAGTGGGGATTAACTCATTCGTAGCAGCATTCCTTATCATTACCCCCTTTCTTTGGCACGACATGGTGGACTTACCCATTCGCTATCGGATATTGGATAGATAATTCCTGCATCTAGCAATTTCATGACCTCTTTCTTGACTATCTCTTTCATAGTGGTTCAAACCTTCTTTGATGCTCTATAGAGGTTTTAAAATTGTCTTCTAGTAGAATTGCATGCAAACCGATGGACTAATTCCCTAATATCATCAATCTTGTATCCAATGACATTCTTATGTGTTTTTAATACCTCAATCAGTTTTTCGGTCTCTGCATTGCTCAGATTAGCATTAATGATCACAGGATAAGTAGAGTTTTCGCCAAGGAATTCATACCTGAGTGTGGATGGAAGAGGCTTAAGTTCTACCTGTGGCGTGAGGTTGGGGTCGCAAATCTCTACCTCTTTATCCTCAAAATCCCCTCCGAGCTTATTAAGATGAGTTTGTTCTGGTGCTCCTTCTAGTGCTATTGATCGAGATCATCAATCCTACAACAAACATCAAAAACAGAAGGTTGTTTAACAGTTTTTGAAAGGTCAAATTCAATTTTGTCGTTTCCAAATGCAAGTGAGAGTTTGTGGTTCTTGACATCTATCATTGCTCCTGCAGTAGACAAGAAAGGTCTCCCCAAAATGAGTGGAATACATGGGTCTTCATCCATGTCTAGTACTACAAAATCTGCAGGAATAATAAAATTTCCCACCTGCACTGGTACATCTTCTAAGATTCCCAAAGGATATCTAATGGAGCGATCGGCTAACTGCAAGGCCATAGTAGTTAGTTTCATTTCTCCTAAATCTAGTTTCTTGCATATGGAAAGAGGTTACAGATTTACACTGGCGCCTAAATCGCAAAAAGTCTTATCAAAATTTGAGTCATTAATTATGCAAGGGATAGAAAAGCTACCTGGATCATTTAGTTTGGGAGGTACCATGTTCTTAATTAAAGCGCTGCACTCCTCAGTAAGAGCCACTGTTACATGCTCCTCGACTTTTCTTTTATTTGTTAAGATGTCCTTCAAGAACTTGGAGTATGTGGGCATTTGTCAAGAGCTTCTGTAAAAGGTATATTGATATATAGCTTCCTAATTACCTCAAGGAACTTACCAAATTGTTCATCCAATTTTTCCTTAATCAGCCTTTGAGGGAACGGGATAGAGGGCTTATATGTTCTTGGTTCCCTATTCGACATGCCTGTGTCATTCTAAGACAGCCGGGCGCCGGAGTTACCCGACACGGGTGTACCTACGACACGCGTGTGTCCGCTTCCTCAGCGGTTGAACAACATGCCCTGGGTCAGGGTGTGTTGTCGGCTTCCTTTGCTACTCAACCCAGCGTGTCTTTGTCTTCTTCCAACTCGCACGCCGCGTGTCGAGGTCGCTTGTTGAGCTCTATCTCCTTCTAAAATCCTTCCACTTCTCAAACTTATAGAATTACAATGCTCGGCTGGGTTTACTTCTGAATTTCCAGGAAATCTGCCGGGCGTCCTTGATGCTGAGCTGGCAATTTGGGAAATTTGATTTTCCAGCATTCTTGTGTGATTAGTCAAATTATCAACCTTGCTTCCCAATTGCTTGATTGCCTCGGTATTATTTTGATGTTGCCGGTTTGATTCTACAATATGTTGTCGAAATTCATCATTTATCTTCCCCTGACACGTAATAAAATTTTCCATCATCTTTTCTAAGCTCGACTTGGGTCCTGGCTGAAATCCCGAAGGTGCTCCAAAATTGTTCAGTCCAGAAGAATTTTGATTTGCTCTATACGAAAAGTTGGGATGATTCCTCCAATCGGGATTGTACGTGTTTGAGTAAGGGTTGCCACCATTAGGCTTCTGATTAAAATTATTTAGCGCATCCACTTGCTCAATCCCAGCTCCTGCAGATGGTGCGTGTAGGAATTGGCAATTCATCGCTACATGTCCTGTTACACCACAGATCTCGCAAGTGACATTAGATGAGTTTACAGCTGATACATTAAAATGTTCGAGCTTTTGAGTTAACGCATCGACTTTCGCACTGAGTAGATCAATGGTACTTACCTCAAACTTACCTGGCATTTTAGTTTGATATCCTCGTTCTGTAGCCCATTGGTGAGAATTCATTGCCACATTCTCGATGATCTCAAAAGCTTCTGTTAGGACCTTTGTAACGCTAGAGGGGGGGTGATTAGCGTCAATGGAATTCAACCGCGGTTGTGTCTACAAATTCGTTAGCACAGTGGAATATAGATAATACAATAACAATAATGAAAACACAACACGCTAACATGAGTATATAACGTGGTTCGGAACCGCACGGTTCCTACTCCACGGATCGGGCTCAAATGAGCCCTAGCGATGCCAATCACACACCACTATCAAATAACTCCTTCTCGGAACAATCCGGAGGTGGAGAAACCTCGTACAATATGATTACAACAATAATCAAATGAATACAAGCAATATAGTGAAATACAAAGCAATACAAGTAAAGGAAACACTTTACAAATGCTCTTTGAATGCTTGATCACTTGGTTGATCGAGTAGCACTTGGAGACCAGTTGCGCAGCGAACTCGCCCCAAATCGCCTCAAAGAACCATGCCTTTTCTTCCACCACGAGCTCCATATATAGCTTCAACTGTCTTGGAAAAAGTCGATCGATCGATCGATCGAGACCATCGATCGATCGATGCCCTTTGTTGTCGTGAGACAACGGCTAGTTCCACGTTGGATAAGTCCAACGGAACTACCATCAGTCGACTGATTGTGACCATCAGTCGACTGATGGAGTCCTCACTCGACCAGTCGAGTCTCGACTCCATTCTGTGGCCGAATTCTCGAGCACCCGGTCGGTGATCGACGATCGATCGATCGCTCGAGCCATCATCGATCGCCAACCTATGGCGATCATTGCTAGGCCATAACCCGCAGTCAAACCCTAGTTGACTTGGTCGGTCAGCCACATGGCACCCGATCCGTGGCACACCTCAAACATGAGGTTTTAACTCAAGTATGGTTCCCCCATACTTGCTAGACCACCCTTAGCCTAGACCTAAGCCTTCTAGTCACCTCCATCAGCCTCACGCCTCTCGGATCCCTCCAAGTCATCCATGACTTGTTCATCCATCGCGCTAGCCTTCAGGTGCTTCCGTCGGCTATGTCATGCTAACGGTGTCTACACCGCCAAGGCACATTGGACTTACGCCGCCAAGACTCCGCTTGGACTTTACGCCGCCAACCATTGGACTTATGCTGCCAAGACTACCGCTTGGACTTTATGCCGCCAATATCAATCCCCTTGGACTTCAAATGCCAACCCATGTTGGACTTTCCATGCCAAGACCATGCTTGGACTTCTCAAATGCCAAGACCATGCTTGGACTTTCCCTTGCCAACCCATGTTGGACTTTACATTGCCAAGACCCATGCTTGGACTTTTCCCAATGCCAAGTGTCCCACTTGGACTTTCCATGCCAAGTACTCAAGACTTGGACTTTACCAAATGACAATTACATTGTCATATGTTTTTGTCGAAACATCAAAACACATCAAAACATCACTCGAGCCAAACTCGAGTCACAGTCAATCGTGACTGGCCGATTGCACCAACAATCTCCCCTTGATGTTTGACAAAAACTAAACAAATAATTGAGTTAGAATACTAACTCAAATCCTTTACCAATTATCCCAAATGTTCTCCCCAAACATTCTCCCTTTGACTAACATCAAAAAGGTTTTCTCTCAAGGAAGTCAATGTCTCATGTCCCAATGAGATCTTACAATCTCCCCTTGGTTCAAAATACCTAGGATGCCTACCATCTTCCTAGTGATAAGTCCCATATCACTCAAGAGAGGCAATCCTAATCACTCTCCCAATTTCCAAATTGGGTTTCTAAAAATCCATCAATTTCCCAAATTGATAACATTCCCATAACTTCTCCTTTTCAAGGAGAAAACACATCCATCATCCCAAGATGGATACCTCCCCTAAAGGCTTGCTCCCCCTTGACCATTGCACCAACAATGTCCTTGGGGAGTCCCTAAGCCAATAGGAACTCTAAATCATCAAAATTAAGGTTGGAAATTCAACATTGAACTTTCCACCACCTCAAGTTGATACTTTGACCTAACACCTCTCCAAATCCATATCCAATGAATTTTCACCCTTCATAATGCTTCCCAAAGCATATCCTAGGGTTAGGAGTGGTTAGGGACCTTTACCGTAGCTGAATTCGGGTTAAACAAACCTTGTCAACCCAAAATCAACCTTGGCATCGACTACGATAACAATGACGATCATATCTATCGATCATGCCACCTAAGAGCGTCGATCGATAATCAAAAATCCGATTTTGATTATCGAAATGAATTTCAAAATCATAAATAATTCTCCGCTTATCGAAAAATCACGAAATTTGATACGTATAATACTTATGACCAATACAATGGGTGAAAAATGTTTGAAAATTATTTTACCCATTAAATAGTGACATTGGTACAAAGTTCAAGAACATTGAAATTTACAATGTTTTGGCCCTACTTTGTATCAACTTCATCAATGGTGATTGCTATCGAAAGATAGACTTCACCAAGGTTTTTCAAAATGATTTTAAAATGTTTTCAAACCTTATCTTGGACAATAATTTATTGGCTAAATATACATAGCTTGTATATTAGCTTTCCTTATGATTTTTGGTGATAATTAAAATAAGTTTGAGTTCATCTAGATGCACTACCGATGCACCTTGAACCTAACCTATTATCCTAGCATCTCACATGTATTTAGGGTGTATACATACACATACATGTCAATTAGATGTGAGATGTGGGTTTTGTTCTCCTAATCTAGAGTTTTATGCATTTTCTAAAGCAACTCTACTTGATTCCCTTATAACTGGGACTCTAAGTCATGCCATAGTCCTTAAATCAATTTTAATCAAGTTAATGCATGAATGTATGATCATGGCATAAATAATAGTATTATTAAAACGTGGCCAATGATCATGATGTCATGGCATAAGATGAGATCTAAAAGACACATGACATTTATCCTTAATTCTAAAGCATAATCATGACATATAAAATGATTAAGAATAAACATGATGTCATGACATGGCATATGGTAGCAATACAATTATACAAATATTCATTCATACACACAAGATTTTTTCAGAAATAAGGATTTCATTTAAACTTAAATTTGTCTTTTACAATCAAAAGAAGATTGGCTAAGCTCAATCTTACTACAAACATTGACAACCACAAAAACAATATCCTCTAATCGTCCGCAGGAGGTGGCGATGGAGGTTGCTGCTGACTCAGAGTCCAGGCCCGCATCATCTCTAGCATATCGCGCTGATGCTGCTCTATGCGGCCCTGGGTCTCCTCCATCCTATCGAGACGTGTGCCAAAAGCTGCCTGGCCTGCCAATAACTCTGTCTGGCACCGAGTCAACCGATCACGATAATCCTCAATCTGGACTCGGTAGCCACGATTCGATGGACCCGGCGATGTGTTCGCGACATCGGTCATCCTCATCGAGGTGTCCGCATCCTCGCTCCCTTGCATCTGGGCGGCGGAGGAGGCCGCTCAGGCGCGCTTCGGGTGGTCGTGGCGCCAACTCCATCTCGGCCGCCCATCCAGAAGCTGCTAAGGAGAAGTTACGAATCGATATACGATCGTACACTTCCGATGGTAGCCGCAGAGAGCCCTATGGATGTTAATGCCTACGAGTCGAGCCATCTTTGTGATGATATGTCCAAATGGCATATGCACTTTCCTTGTAGTGGAAGTGAAGTGCACAATGCAATGGAAGATGTTCAATGCAAAGTTTATGTCTAACTGAAGACGCATGGCATATAGAAGAAAGAGATGGGGAGGCCGAATCTTAGCCAGACCCCGAGTGACAATGGGCAGAAAACACCCAACAATGACCTTATAAAGGACATTGTCAGGTGCATAACTTCGATGATAGAAAATAGGTTTTGGGCGGTGGGACGTGGATAACCAAAAATGCGCTCATGCATGGACTCCATAGTGATATGGGCAAAAGGCTCGTGTAGGGAAAGTCCATGGTAGGGTAGAAGATAAAGGTATCATTTGGCCTACACTCGAGAAACTCCTGCAGTATTGCAGGAGTGAACTCTAAATCGCGTTTTGCAACGCGAGTAGTGTATGTAGGGCCGTCATCTACCTTTTTAAGGTTTTGATAGAATTCCTTAATAAGGTCATCATTGATTGGATGCGTGCACAAGACGATCTTCATCAAATTGTAGTATGCAATGAGTTCCATGACGTCACTACAATGCCTATCGAAAAAATTCCTATCTATGTACCTAACCAACATAGGTTGGTACAACCGAGATTCACTCTCGGATGGATCATTCCTACGGGCTCTCCTATTATGAATGTAATGTGATGATATGCAATGCAATGGCAACAATACGCGATTAGATAAACCTACATTGTAATGGAAATGAAAATTAGGGCTCGGAAAGAAGAATCGTTACTTAGGCGCCATGTGTGTCGGAGGGAAGACTCAAGAGTTGCTGAGGATCGCCGGAAAAGTCGCCGGAAAGCTTCAGCCGCCGGAACCCTAAACGGAACAAAGACAATAAACCCTAAATCGCGTGAACTAGTGCTCCAAGATAGGTCAAAAACAAAGGAAGGGGAGAGACATGCTTATCAAACCTAGGACTTTGGAAGGTTGACACGCCGGAAGAGCTGGTCGGAGAGGGAGACGGCGATCGGAGATCGAAGGAGGAAGAAGCTTTCGTCGCGTGAAATGCCGAACCCTAGCGGTTCGCGTTTTAAAAACACGATTCAGTCGACTGATGTGGAGCATCAGTCGACTGATAGCGGTTTAACACTGGGTTTACCGAGCCGTGATCGGTCGATCCGGCTCGGCGATCGCTATTGAACCTTCCGTAACGTAGCGCTGATAGCATCGACCGTCGATGTTGCTCATCAGTCGACTGATGTGCATATCACTCGACTGCTCGTCGAGCACTCGACTGATGGCCTTCGGCCTCGGTGAACAGTACCATCAGTCGACTGATGGACCACATCAGTCGACTGATGGTCGATCAGTCGAGTCATGGAGCTAGCACTCGACTGATGGCCGTATCGTATCGTATCGCTGATGTTATCGATCGATCGATAATCAGACGGGCCGATCGATGTCCGATTTCGATTCGAAAATCAGAAAATCTCAATTTTATCATCTTAATTGTTCCATTTTATCACGTTAGATCTTGTATCTTGAATGTATTGATGTTATACTTTTATTTATGTATTTGTTCATGTATTTTAATGTTTTATTTCATTTTTGCAAACATTAACATTCAATGATTTCCAAAACCTAACATCTCACCCTTTCTAAGTGTTGAAATACACAATCAAGGTAAAAGACTTGTTTTGTGAGATGTAATCTATCCTAGACATTCATTTCATGCAAACATATGGTAAAACATATGAAGCATGGTGAATACAAGACATCAAGTTGTGTGGCACTTGAGTATCACTCTAGATATTACCTTTACATCTTAACCACACATTTCTTGATACATGACCTTCCCAAGTGTGCCAATAATCAAAAGTACACACTATGACCTCTAAATCTAGATAGTGTCAATTTTATTGATTTTCATGTTTTCAAGATATATATTGACACAACCTAAAATTCTTTGAAATTAAAACTCAAGGATATTTCCAAAGTAACCATAACCTTGAAAGTAACCTTAAAGTGCCACCTTTATTATGGTTGAGTTAACTACCCATCCAATCAAGGTTGGCACACCCTAAACCATCTTAGCGTGAATCAATCACGCTCTTAGGAATCCAAAATCGATTCGAGCTCCTAGGGTTCATTAGGTATTCCTTAGGATAACCTCCTAGATACCTTCCTAATGACCCTCCTAGGCTTATTAGCCTTGGTCATTTTGGTCTTGCCTAGGTTAAACTTAGGATTGCCTCCTAACAACCTTATTGGTGGCCATCCTAGGTTTCTTCGAAACCTTGGTCACTAGGCACAAACCTTGGTCAACTATAGGAATGACTTTCCCATTGACCGTGGTCTTCCTAGACCTAGTTAGTGTCCCATAGTCAAACGGAACACTATGGTAAGTCACCTTGCACTTAGGTTTGTGACCCAAACCATTCTTGCCCTTGGTTGACTTTTGACTCTTAGGTCCTAGATGTTGACTTTGACTTCTTGACCTAGGAGTTTGACCATTAGACCCTTTAGATTGATTTTGTATCTTATTTAGGTATTTTCAAGTTTCTCAAGCCTTGACCTCAAGGCTTGGTTCTCTAATTCTAATTGCCCAATTTTAGAATTTTTATTTAACTCTTGGGCATTGGACTTTCTTGGCGAATGCCTAGTCCATTTTGGATTAAACCCTAGATGTTCTTGGATTTTCTTAATAGATTTCTTAGGTATTGTTTTTCTAAGGACATTAGTCCCAAATTTCTCCTTATTCTTAAGGTGAACATTCTTAGCTCCTAAACACATATGTTTGTTATTTCTAGCATGCTCTTTATGATACATACCACAATTGCTAAAATTAGTTCTAGCATGCTTTTTAATACTTAAATTAGACGGAGCATTATTTAAATATACCTTAGGGTTTGCCTTAGTGGCTTCCCCTACTTGTAATGCTCCTTCTTGGGTCTTTTTGCTCCCCCTAGGGCATTGATTTTAGTAATGCCCGGTTCTGCACTTGAAGCAAATGACTTGCTCCTTGCTCTTTAGACTTGGAGAACCGCGTCCGTTGACTTTGTTGACTTTTAGGCGTGAGGAGCTTTCTTGATCCTCTTTGGGCATTTGCTCTTGTAATGCCCATACTCCTACACTCAAAGCACATAATATGTTTTTATTTAAAACTAAATTGCTTGAGTTACCTAGTTCGATGGTGGAGACCGGAATTGGACTTTGGGCTTCTTCATCTTGGCCAGATGTCGAAGCTTCTTCTTGAGGTTGCTCCGGTGTAGAAGATGGTCTCTCCTCTTCTTCTATTTCCTCTTCCGATCCGGAAGTTGACTCCTCACTTCCTCCCGATTCCTCACTTTCACTTGAGGATGAGCTCTCTTCTTCGGTCTCCTCCTCTTCCGAATCTTCTTGGACCGATTCGAGATTTTCGTGGAACTTGATCAACTTGTTCCACAATTCCTTGGCATCCCTATAGCTTCCTAATCTAGACCAAATATCGTTAGGTATCAAATCAATTAGCATTTTTGTTACCTTAACGGTTGTCTTGAATTTTTCCGTTGTTCCTCGGTCCATCTCTTCATCTTGAGGATTTCGCCGTTTTCTCCTCTCGGAGCATCAAAACCTATAGTCACGGCAAACCAATTTTCTATATTTGTCATTAGAAAATATTGCATTCTACCTTTCCAATACGCGAAATGTTCGCGGTTGAAGGAAGGTGGGATGTTGACGTCGTCACCCAATTTTTCTTGAAATTCCATATTCTTCCCTCTAGCTTCTTCAACTCTCGGCGGTTAGTCAGTAGAAGAGCCGGCTCGATACCACTTGTTAGGACCTTGGTCACGCTAGAGGGGGGGGGTGATTAGCGTCAATGGAATTCAACCGCGGTTGTGTCTACAAATTCGTTAGCGCAGCGGAATATAGATAATACAATGACAATAATGAAAACACAACACGCTAACACGAGTATATAGCGTGGTTCGAACCGCACGGTTCCTACTCCTGATCGGGCTCAAATGAGCCCTAGCGATGCCAATCACACACCACTATCAAATAACTCCTTCTCGGAACAATCCGGAGGTGGAGAAACCTCGTACAATATGATTACAACAATAATCAAATGAATACAAGCAATATAGTGAAATACAAAGCAATACAAGTAAAGGAAACACTTTACAAATGCTCTTTGAATGCTTGATCACTTGGTTGATCGAGTAGCACTTGGAGACCCTGAATTGCAGCAGCAACTCGCCCCAAATCGCCTCAAAGAACCATGCCTTTTTCTTCCACCACGAGCTCCATATATAGCTTCAACCTGTGCTGGAAAAAGTCGATCAGTCGACTGATCGAGACCATCAGTCGACTGATGCCACTGTTGTCGTGAGACAACGGCTAGTTCCACGTTGGATAAGTCCAACGGAACTACCATCAGTCGACTGATTGTGACCATCAGTCGACTGATGGAGTCCTCACTCGACCAGTCGAGTCTCGACTCCATCGGCGAATTCGAGCACCGATCGGTGATCAGACGATCGATCGCTGGAGCCATCGATCGCCAACCTATGGCTGATCGCGCTAGGCCATAACCCGCATGATCAAACCCTAGTTGACTTTGGTCGGTCGGCGCCACATGGCACCGGTACGCACACTCAAACATGAGGTTTTAACCCGGCATGGTTCCCCATACTTGCTAGACCACCCTTAGCCTAGACCTAAGCCTTCTAGTCACCTCCATCAACCTCACGCCTCTCGGATCCCTCCAAGTCATCCATGACTTGTTCATCCATCGCGCTAGCCTTCAGGTGCTTCCGTCGGCTATGTCATGCTAACGGTGTCTACACCACCAAGGTACAATGGACTTATGCCGCCAAGACTCCGCTTGGACTTTACGCCGCCAACCATTGGACTTATGCTGCCAAGACTACCGCTTGGACTTTACGCCGCCAATATCAATCCCCTTGGACTTCAAATGCCAACCCATGTTGGACTTTCCATGCCAAGACCATGCTTGGACTTCTCAAATGCCAAGACCATGCTTGGACTTTCCCTTGCCAACCCATGTTGGACTTTACATTGCCAAGACCCATGCTTGGACTTTTCCCAATGCCAAGTGTCCCACTTGGACTTTCCATGCCAAGTACTCAAGACTTGGACTTTACCAAATGACAATTACATTGTCATATGTTTTTGTCGAAACATCAAAACACATCAAAACATCACTCGAGCCAAACTCGAGTCCTGGTCAATCGTGACCTGGGCCGATTGCACCAACAAATGTCACGATCGATGATACTCGATCACAGCTATGGGAAAAATGATCCGATCAAGGAAAGAAATGTGAATCGTCTCACTCGATCGCGCCATGATCACTGATCGACTCACCCATCACCGATCGATGGAGAGATCGATCGATCACTGGCCGTTGGAGATGGCGGCTACGACTCTCCGCGGAGATCGCGTTCGAAGCCGTTGCTGAGCGGCAATGATCGATGGCATGCATCGGTCGGTCGATCGAGGCCCAACGGGAAAAACAGCCCCTCTTCTATAAAAAGGGGTCATGGGGAGCATGGTTAGGCTAGTGCTCTAACTCCTAACTTCATCCTCGTGCTCACCAAGTTTTCTAAGTGTTTTTAGCAATCCAAAACCTCCTCTTCTCTTGTTCTTCATCATCCATCATTGTAAAGAAGAGGAGTGCATTGTAAGAAAGGTTTCTCCACCTTGGTTCATCCAAAGGAGAAGATAGTGAAGCTTGGCTAGGGCTAATCCACCTTACGGATTGCCGTGGAGTAGGAGCGTCATCTCCGAACCACGTAAATTGGGTGTTAGCGTTTGGTTTCTTATTTCGTATTTGTATTCGTTTTGTATTTGTATTGCTTCCGCTAACTTGATTGTAGAAACGAAGAAACGCTAATCACCCCCCCTCTAGCGTTACAAAGGTCCTAACAGCTTCATCCAATGTTTTGTTCATAAGAGCTCCTCCTGCAACAGAATCAAGAGAAACTTTAGTAGCATACGAGATTCCTGTTGGATCGAAAGTGTCGCTAGAGGGGGGGGGGGTGAATAGCGATACGATATCGTTAAAAAACTTTTGCAATAAGTAAAAAGCAAGTAGAGAGTGCACAGCGGAAATATAAAGTAGACAAGATATTTTTACGTGGTTCACAATCTTTCGATTGCTAATCCACGGCCCTAGTGATCCTTGATCACGTACGGAGGGCAATTCACTAAAACCACTCCTCTTCGTTGGAAGTAGGAGCAACGATTACAAAAAGAAATCAAGGCAAAGGGACACTCCCCCTTTCCTTGTTACGATTAAAGCACAAAGACAATTTAAAGAAGTAGAACTTAAATAAATATACCGACAACTCTTATAAGTAGATTTAGGCTGCACTTCGTCAGAGCAAATGTGAGTAGTAGTAGCGCGCATTACGGCGTGTTGAGAGCTCTTGAATTCTTGTTATTTGCTTGGCTTGAACATGTCTATTTATGGATATTGATCTATGAATTTAGACATAGGTAGTGTCCAAGGTGAGGTTCTTATCCCAACTCAAGGATGAGGTGTTTCATCCAACCACCTTGTGCCACCTCCAACCTCCTTGGGCGCCAACTCAAGGATGAGGTGTTTCATCCAACCACCTTGTGCCACCTCCAACCTCCTTTGGCGCCAACTTGAGGATGAGGTGTTTCATCCAACCACCTTGTGCCACCTCCAACCTCCTTGGGCGCCAACTTGAGGATGAGGTGTTTCATCCAACCACCTTGTGCCACCTCCAACCTCCTTGGGCGCCAACTTGTTGGAGCCATTCAACTTGTGCCACATCATGGGAGCCAACCATCTTGTGCCAACTCACCTTATCTTGGGCGGCCCACCACAAGGAAGCTTGGTGATGGTTTGGATGTCCACCTTGATGCCACATCACCCTTTGTACCAAAACACGAGTCAAGTCCAAATTCACCCCTTGAAATTCGAGCTCTTCTCGAGGTCGAACTTGACTAGCAGCTGACGTAGTCAAAGGGTTTTGACCGCAGCATAAGTTAGCTTAAAATATAAAGTACGATGGTTCTAACCATTTGATCTCGACCTAGACCTTCCATTGGAGGTATTGGGTCGGATCTACGCTAACGACCTTGCTTCGCTTTCACACGAAGCTACCTTGTAGCCTCGCTCGCCTTCACCCGAGTACCTCGGCTTCCTCCAAGTCCTCCGGCGTTCACCACCTCGGTTCCCACCGGGTGTCGCACCTTCCGGCCAACTTTAGCATTTCGCACACTTAATCGAGCTCAGAAGATAACAAATATACCCTTAACTATTGAGCCTTTTGCCATAATCAAAATATCGTTCGACTTTGGTGCCCACTGCACCAACAATCTCCCCTTTTGATTCATGGCAAACCACACAAAAGTTAAGGAAAAATTACATAACAAAGAAGCTAGCATAATGATTAAGCATGAATGAGCTAGCATAAAGATTAAATATGAATGAGCTAGCATAATGATTAAGCATGAATGAGCTAGCATAAAGATTAAATATGAATGAGCTAGCATAAAGATTAAATATGAATGAGCTAGCATAATGATTAATCATGAGTGAGAAATATTATTGTTTCAAGTTCTCCCCTTTGAGGTAACCTCCCCCTTGACCGAAGGTGAGTTCTTGAAAAATAATTTTTACTCCCCCTTAATAGTTGCTTAAGTAAACGGAATTACTTAATATAAAAGGTAATAATTTTGTTTACTTTCTTCCCTTTAATTTTGGTTAATTTTGGTTACTTTTGTGACTTTCTCCCCTTTGCCTTAACTCAAAAAGTTTGTAAATATATTTTAGGGTTTGTAAGTCCAAGCAAGTTCCCAATATGATTTCTAAGGTAAGACTTAGGCTAATTTCATAAAAAGAAGCAAAAATAGAGTACATATATAGAAAAATTTAAATCCTACTCTATTACGCACATACCTAACTTTTAATGTTGTTAAAGATTAAGCTAAAGTCTTGGAGAGTGTGCTTCATCCACAGGAGCTGAGAGACACACTCACCCATCGCAACGTATTCGGCCGGTGGTAGATAAGGCAACGCAATCGCTTCCTCTGCACTAACTCACTAGACTCGAGCCGAGGATTTGACAACAACCACTCGTGCTCTTTCTATCGAGTTTACTACCGCATAGAGTCGGAGTAGCCGATTAGAGATTAAACTCGGTAGATCTAGGGTACCAAATACCTACGTTTAGCGTGCCCTTTAGATATCTAAGGATACGATTGACTATGGTTATGTGAGACTCCTTGGAACAGTTTTGTAACCTTGCGCACATACTTACCGCGAATAAAATGTCGGGTCGGCTCGGTTAAGTATAGGAGACTTCCTATTGCGCTCCTATAGTATTTTAGGTCAACGGGTTTTCCTTCTACATCTTCGTTTATATTAACATTAGTTGCCATAGGTGTATTGATTATTTTAGCATCTCAAATCGATTTATTAAGTCCTTAGTATATTTTTGTTGATGTAAATATATTCCATCTTTAGTTTGTTTAATTTGTAAACCTAAGATAAAACTTAACTCTCCCACTAAATTCATTTCAAATTCACTTTCCATAAGTGAGATGAATTCGCTTAGGTGATCGAGTTGGTAGTTCCAAAAATTATATCATCTACATAGATTTGGGCTATAAAGATTTCTTTTCCTACGGTTTTAACGAATAAGGTTGGGTCGACTAAACCTTGGTTGAATCCTTTGGACTTAAGATAGATCGAAAGCCTTTCGTACCAAGCTCTTGGGGCTTGTTTGAGTCCATATAGGGCTTTCTTAAGTTTAAGGACATGGTCAGGTTTATCTAGATTTTCAATCCGGAGGTTGACTGACGAAACTTCTTCCTTAATGTATCCATTCAAAAATGCTGACTTGACATCCATTTGAAACAATTTAAAACCTCGATGTGCAAGATATGCTAACAACATTCGGATGGACTCTAGTCGCTACGGGCGAGGTCTCATCGTAATCTAAACCTTCGACTTGACTAAACCCTTTGCGACTAACCTAGCTTTATTTCTAACTACTTCACCTTTATCATCAAGTTTATTTCAAATACCCACCTTGTTCCAATAATTGATTTTTCTTTAGGTGGTGGTACTAATTCCTGACTTCATTTCTAGTGAATTGAGCTAGCTCTTCTTGCATAGCAATAATCCAAATCGGGATCAAGAAGTGCTTGTTCAATAGTTTTGGGTCGATTTTTGGAAATTAACGAGATTTGACTAAGGTTTCGATATGAAGCTCTAGTTCGAACCCTAAATTTGGATCACCTATAACTTGATTGATAGGATGATTTGTTTGAGTCTTAGTGTGACTCGGGTTAGGGTCATCTATCACTTGGTCGATAGGATGACTTGGGTGAGTTCTAGTTTGACTTGGGTTAGAGTCATCTATCACTTGGTCGATAGGATGACTTGGGTTAGGACGAGATTCAAGTTCAAGATCAGTCGGGTTGCTATAAGTTGATTTGCTAGTTGGTTTTGTTAAGGATTGAACGGGTTCGTGTCCTTCGTCAAAAACTATATTAATGGTTTCTTCGACTCTTATGTGTAGGATCAATGGAATTACTAAAGGGTTGTTTGTAATTTAAACCCAAATCATCTCACCAATATCTACATGATCAAAACATGTTATTCCTATGTGTTATTGTGAGATGACTTTCAATTTTACTTGATTAATTTTAATGAATTTAAATTAACCAACATTAGGTTAGATTCGATTTAGTCTAAGCTCATCAAGTAATCTTTTCAAGAGATTAGCTTCCGTGTCGTGGCGAGGCACAGAGGCCTTCTTTGATCGAACAACGACCACTTCCTTAGACAAAGCTAATTTCAAGAAATTGATAACTCGACTTACTTGAGACTACATCTTGGTCTAACTAGTTATTTTTGAAAAGAGGCTCCCGAGGCTCAATCTTTCGTGAGGATTTTAGTTGATTTATTTTTGAAAAGAGGCTCCTGAGGCTCAATCTTTTCGCAGGATTTTAGTTGGTTATGAGTCCTATCTAACCATTCTAAAAATAAAGGAAAAACTAAGCATGCAATTTCTAAGACTTAACAAAATACATTTTGTATTGGCTCGACCATTGAATCGAGTGGGTCTATTCACATAGTGAATTTGGTCCTTGGGAACCCAATACATGTTAGATCCTAAAGTTGAAATCAAAGTGGTCTTAGGGACCCATGCTTGGACATTTTTCTTATGTTGGTTTACTATAGACATATATGACTTATTGGTTGTATTTGAGTTAAACCCGAGTCCGCCTTGTTGTACACGGCCCTTTGTGATCCAAGTAAGAGGTCAAGTCCCTTGGATCCCAAAGTGAACCTTTCCAACGTGTTCCTAAGGTCTTCGACTTGTGTTTTCAAAAGCGAGTTCTCAACTTCAAGCTTTTCAACTTGAGTTGAGTCCTCCTCTTGAATACGAGTAGTCAAGAGGTTAGGGAGACCTCATGTTTGAGAAGGTTAACCTCCTCAATTAGGGTCTCGACCTTGGACTCGGACTTAGCTAGTTTCTTATTTAAAAATTTAATTGCACCATACAAAGTATTAAGTAACGACCGACTTACCCTTAATGATTCTTTTGAACCGGATACGGATCCGTGGCTTGTCTTGAATGGAAGCTCATCACTCGACTCTTCTTCGGTTTCGAGTCGTGCTCGGTCGGCTTGGCCATTAGAGCTTGGATATCGCCTTCTTCCTCCGACAACTCCTCCCAAGTAGCGCTTAGCGCTTTCTTGGTCTTTGATGCTATTCTTTAGCTTTGGGCACTCGACTTGATGTGACCGAACTCGCTGCACTCATAGCATCTAAAATTAGAAGTATTTGAATTAGGTTTAGGCTTACCTTGAGTTGTTGGTCGTTTTCGCCTCTTGATCATCTTCCGAACTAGATTGACTAGTTCGGATTCTATTTCGAGTCTACTTCCGATTCGACTCGCCTTCTTCCTTCGGGGGGTGGCTTGCTTGCGGGCTTCTTCTTCTTGGAACTCCGCAACTAACGCAATACTCTTCTCGGCCCGACCACGTTAGTTTGCTCATGTAATTCAAGTTCAAAACAATTGCCTAACCTAATTTTAGAAAGGTCTTGGAGACCTTGTAGGCATCGACCATGGATGCCCACAAGGTGGTCCTAGGAAACGAGTTAAGAGAATACATAAGGTCGCGATTCTCGACCTTTTGTCCGATGGCATGGAGTTGGTTGACGATGTCTTGGATACGAGCATGTAGTTGAGTTGCGGTCTCGCTTTTCCTGCATTTTCAAGTTATACAATTTATTTAAAAGTAAATCTCTTTACATACCTTCGTGTCGCTTCGGTGCCTTCGTAGTTCCACTAGCTTGGTCCATAAGTCCTTTGCACTAATGAAGGGCCGACGCGTTGAGTTCTTCCTTGACAACCCACATTGCAAGATTTGAGTTGCCTTGGCATCGGCTTCTACTTGTTTTTCATGGAATTTGACCATTGATCGTGAACCCAAAGATTCACCATCTTCATTAATAGGAAGTGTGAAACCGGTTTGATTATGATCCACATCTCGATTTGGGTTTTAAGAAAGCATTCCATCCGACCCTTCCAATAACGAAAGTCATTACTGCTTGTAAAACGGGTCTGGTGCTAAACCCTTCGAGATGGGCCATTTAAAAACAAGAAGAAGAACGATTTAAAAGAATCTTGCAAAACACACACGAAAGAATATTCCAAGACTTTCGCCTTGGATTAGTAAAAAGGGAAGTAAAAAGATATATAAAATGTAACTTGCAAAAAGAAATAAACAATCGAATGTCGCTGAAGTTCCGAGGACAACCTTACTCGGATCTAACCCAAGGACAACCTTATCCGATCCTAAAGCCTCTAATGCAATTCTATATGTAGGAGAAGATAAGCAAGTGAAATGATTATAAAACAGAAATAAATAAATAAAAAATCTGTAAAAAAAAAGAAAAACAAAGCTAGATTGGTGGTTTCACCGAATCTTAGCGCCCCCGGCTCTGATACCAATTGTTGGATCGAAAGTGTCGCTAGAGGGGGGGGTGAATAGCGATACGATGTCGTTAAAAAACTTTTGCAATAAGTAAAAAGCAAGTAGAGAGTGCACAGAAATATAAAGTAGACAAGATATTTTTACGTGGTTCACAATCTTTCGATTGCTAATCCACGGCCCTAGTGATCCTTGATCACGCACGGAGGGCAATTCACTAAAACCACCTCTTCGCTGGAAGTAGGAGCAACGACATAAAGAAATCAAGGCAAAGGGACACTCCTTTCCTTGTTACGATTAAAGCACAAAGACAATTTAAAGAAGTAGAACTTAAATAAATATACCGACAACTCTTATAAGTAGAAGATGTAGCTGTTGTCGCTGCACTTCGTCAGAGCAAATGTGAGTAGTAGTAGCGGCGTTACGACGGCGTGTTGAGAGCTCTTGAATTCTTGTTATTTGCTTGGCTTGAACATGTCTATTTATGGATATTGATCTATGAATTTAGACATAGGTAGTGTCCAAGGTGAGGTTCTTATCCCCCAAGACTTGTTCATCCACATCCTTTGCGCCAACTCAAGGATGAGTTGTTTCATCCAACCACCTTGTGCCACCTCCAACCTCCTTGTGCGCCAACTCAAGGATGAGGTGTTTCATCCAACCACCTTGTGCCACCTCCAACCTCCTTGGGCGCCAACTCAAGGATGAGGTGTTTCATCCAACCACCTTGTGCCACCTCCAACCTCCTTGGGCGCCAACTTGAGGATGAGGTGTTTCATCCAACCACCTTGTGCCACCTCCAACCTCCTTGGGCGCCAACTTGTTGGAGCCATTCAACTTGTGCCACATCATGGGAGCCAACCATCTTGTGCCAACTCACCTTATCTTGGGCGCCCACCACAAGGAAGCTTGGTGATGGTTTGGATGTCCACCTTGATGCCACATCACCCTTTGTACCAAAACACGAGTCAAGTCCAAATTCACCCCCTTGAAATTCGAGCTCTTCTCGAGGCTGGAACTTGACTAGCAGTTGACTGTAGTCAAAGGGTTTTGGACTGCAGTACAAATTAGCTTAAAATATAAAGTACGATGGTTCTAACCATTTGATCTCGACCTAGACCTTCCATTGGAGGTATTGGGTCGGATCTACGCTTAACGACCTTGCTTCGCTTTCACACGAGCTTACCTTGTAGCCTCGCTTCCGGTCTTCACCCGAGTACCTCGGCTTCCTCCGAAGTCCCTCTGGCGTTGCCCGACCACCTCGGTTCCCACCGGGTGTCGCAGACCTTCCACTCAACTTTAGCATTTCTGCACACTTAATTGAGCTCGTAAGATAACAAATATACCCTTAACTATTGAGCCTTTTGCCATAATCAAAATACCGGTTCGACTTTGGTGCCCACTGCACCAACAATTCCATTGTAGAAAGTATGAACAATGAGCCACTTCTCCAGCCCATGATGAGGGCATTGCTGTAGTAATCCCTTAAATCTGTCCCAGGCTTCAAATAATGTTTCTCCATCCTTTTGCGCAAAATTCGTGATTTGATGACGAAGACTTGCAGTTTTGCTGGGTGGAAAATACTTGTCTAAGAATCTTTGCTCTAGCTGATCCCAGGTAGTTATACAATCTGCTAGAAGAGAGTGTAGCCAAGCTCTAGCTTTGTCCCGCAATGAGAAAGGAAACAAGCGCAGTCTAATAGCATCAGCTGAGGCTCCATTCAGTTTTAAAGTTTCACAAAATTCCAAAAATACTTCCAAGTGTAGATTTGGATCTTTAATGAGTGCTCCTCCGAATTGATGCTGTTGGACCATGGATAGTAGAGCCAGTTTTAATTCAAAATTGTTCGCTTCAATAGGGGGTCTTCTAATACTCGATCTCAATCCCCTTGTACTAGGTGCTGCATAATCCCTTAAAGGTTTATTCTCATTCTGATCAGCCATGTTGGAGGTCAGATTTTCTTCCTATCGTTGCTGAAATCGTCTTCTAGCAAGGAACGTTCTCTCTATCTCAGGATCAATATCGAGGATTTCCCTATTAAATCTGTGCATGCAACAACAAGAGAGGCTCCCAAAACAAGAATTCAGAATAGATACAAAAGAAAAATAGGAACAATCAATATTCAGAATAGAATTCAGAACAGAAATCTAGATTAACTAAATCACGCTCAATTCAATATTGAGTGCCAATCCCCAGCAACGGCACCAAAAACTTGATGGCTTGTTTTCCGCAAGTGCACGGTTGTCGTCAAGTAATAAAAATATCGATCCCACAGGGTCAATAATACCGAAAGTGGTCGTGATACCAAGTTATCTAGTCAATTGAATTATGGTTTAAGCAAAGAACCTGAGAAGTCAAGAACAACGAATGAGAAGAATGAGATGAAAGTCAAGAGTTGAGGAGAATCTAAGGATATAGGTTTCACCACGTCGACGATTTATAAGGTGATTTAATTCTTTCCTAACCTTATTAGAGTTGTTTTGATGGAACCTATCCTAAGGTAAATCAACGACCCCTTTCGAGGTCTACGTTAATTGTACCTATCAAACTCAATTTACATCACGGTGTTGAGCATAGGGATCATAATCGGCTAAGAGGACTGTCACGAGACCCCATGACCTCCCTATGTCTTACCTCCGTTACTTGGTAAAAACTGGATTTGATAGATCCATTAAGTTCATGAGAGTTCCTCTAGAGTCAAATTTCCTCTTCACGGTAGGTTTGCACACGGGACCATAATCAGCTAAGGGGACCTGTCACGAGACCCCCGCAAGCCCTCATAGATACACTACCGCTACTAGTAGGAGTTATTCCCTAGTTGGTTCTGGCTTTCGGGAACTCGGGTTCACCGTTAGGTACTTCCCCTTTGCTCCTTAGGTTTATCAATAAGAATCCAAAAGAACCAGATCAAAATAAACAATAGTTCAGGTAGTATAGATTATATCATCCGTCATAAATCGTCAAGGGCTACTCCCCCATCCTAAGATTACAGGATACTACTCCATAGTCTGACAAGAATTACTAGAGAAAGAAATTACGATACTGGGTGCCATATCCTTCTTCTGCCGACTCCTTCTCTTTATCTTCTTCTGTCGTCGATCTCTGACCACCCGCCGTCCTCCTCTTAGGGTTAGAATCTCTTCTCTTTTATAGCCTTGGCCTCCTCTTCAATTAAGGTAATAGATTTTCCCGTAATTTAGACGAAGATCCTGATTGCTCGCAGAAAAGGAATTCTGGAATCAGGCCAACACGCCCATGCCGAATGAGGGCACTGGCGTGTCGGGCATTTCCCTCCGAGCGTGTTGTGCTTGAACTGGGGCGTGTTGGAGCTGAACTGGGCGTGTCGGCTGCTGGAATTACCCTGACACAGGCGTGTCAATCGGTGAGCCAGGGCGTGTTGGAGCTGAACTAGGCGTGTCGGCCGCTGGAACCCCTGACACAGGCGTGTCAATCGGTGAACCAGGGCGTGTTGGCTGCTGGCTCTCATGACACGGGCGTGTTGATTTCTAACACACCTGTGTTGTTTTGATACGCTTGTTTCTTCGCCCTGTTAACACAAAAACACCCAAAAGCAGTCTCTTCGTCCAAAATATGCTAAACTTTAACTGAATCATGATAAAATACATGCCTAGGATATGAAATGTGATAGAATGCATGTATATGGAGTAGTGAAAACATAGCATGATTTACACACATCTCTCATCACTATGAGTTGTCGGCTGTTGTGCTTCACCAGGTATCTCATCAATGTCTATTTAAGTCTCTCGACCCTCCTCAAGTTCGACGACACTCCCACTGTTTTCTTGCAAGAGAAACTCTTTCTCTAGAAACATAGCATGCCTTGAAACAAACACCTTTTGTTCCACAGGATGATAGAATTGGTAACCCCTTGTTTCCTTAGGGTATCCAATAAATAGACATTTATCAGACTTAGCATCCAATTTGTCTGATACTGTCCGCTTCACATAAGAAGAACAACCCCATATCTTCAAGTAAGATACATGAGGTTTCTTACTATTCCATATCTCATATGGAGTAGTAGAGACTACCTTGGTTGGCATTATGTTTAACAAGTAAACAGCTGTCTGAAGTGCATAGCCCCAAAAGGACTTGGGAAGATTCGCATGATTCATCATTGACCTTACTATGTCCAACAAGGTCCGGTTATGCCTCTCAGATACACCATTATGCTGTGGTGTATAGGGTGGAGTCCATTGAGATAATATGCCATTATCTCTTAGATAATCAAGAAACTCTTGACTTAAGTATTCACCACCTCGATCCGATCAAAGTATTTTAATACTCTTGTCATGTTGTTTCTCTACTTCATTTCTGAATTCTTTGAACCTTTCAAAGGCTTCAGACTTGTGTTTCATCAAGAACACATACCCAAACCGTGAGTGATCATCGGTGAAGGTAATGAAGTAGCTATAGCCTCCTAAAGCTTGAGTTGACATAGGTCCACATACATCAGTATGTATTAGACCTAGTAACTCTCCCACTCGTTCACCTTTTCCAGTAAAAGGTAACTTAGTCATCTTGCCTTTTAAGCATGATTCGCATGTATCGTATGAATCCAATTCAAACGATTCTAGAATTCCACATCGGTGTAATTCGGACATGCGTTTCTTGCTTACATGGCCAAGACGACAATGTCACATGTAGGAGTCTAATTGATTATCCTTTCGAGCACGCTTGTTGCTCGCTTCGATATTAAAAATGTCACTGGATACGTCAAACGTATAAATGTCATTGCTTAAAGTTCCAGTCCCATAAAGAACTCCATTCAAAGTTATGTAACAACAATTGTTACTAAAAGTCAAATGGTACCCATTTCTATTTAAACAAGAAATAGAAATGATGTTCTTTATCAACGAAGGAACATAAAAGCAATTGTCCAGTTCTAAGACAAGTCCTGCAGGGAGTTTCAACAAATACATTCGGATGGCGAGTGCAGCAACCTTTGCTCCATTCCCAACACGTAAATTTGACTCTCCCTTGACGAGTCTTCTTCTATTCCTTAGCCCATGTATGTCATTACATATGTGAGCCACACCCAGTATCTAATACCCAAGTGTCTGAGGAAATAGAATGACAATCAATAACGAAGATATATGAAAAAGATGGAGCATCTTATGCCTTATTCTTCTTCATGGACTCAAGATAAATCTTGCAATTTCTTCGCCAATGGCCCTTCTTGCCATAATGATGGCAAGTGCCCTTTTGAGCTAGTTTTGCCTTTTTAGCCTTTTTCTTCTTCCTCTTCTGTTGTTCCTTTGACTCCCTCTAAGAACCTTTCTTTGAGGAATCAACTAACAACACCGTCCCCTGCTCAGGCTTCTCAGAAGGCTCCACAGTCTTCAGCATGTTGAGCAGTACCACAGATGAACCTTCTTGCATCTCAGAGGTGAAGAGGAGCTTGGAGACTTCGAACCTTTCGAATCTCACTTGCTTATCAAACAACTCATAAAGATGAAGGACTAAGATATGAGCATCCATATGCTCATGCTGCTTTCGTAACTTGGGTTCCATCGCGGCTAGCATGATGCAACTCACCATTTCAGAATCATTCACATGTTTCTTATAGGCCAACAATTGGTCCAGAGTTGTATTGTCACTAGGACGGGCAGGAAGAGGCGCTTCTAGGACATACGGAAGCTTTTCCACCTTGAGAACAATTCTCAAGTTTCTAAGCCAGTTCAAGAAGTTCGGCCCAGTCAATTTTATTCGAATCCAAAATGGAACACAAATTCAAAGACATCATGATCAATCTTAGAAATAACAAATGAGCATATATGAGAAAGATGATTTTAAAATGCATCCACATACATTTACAAAATCCCATTCATTTTTTCGAATTCAAAAACCCTTGAAATCAATTCGGGAGATCGTAGTTCAATCTCCGAATGGGCTGATATCCAATATAGATAAGAACAACCTTGGAGTGAGTCCAACAAGTCATTCTTAGCTATGATGGTGGGTATCAAGTATACCGATTACATATCATGTATATGTAACTATCACAATGTGCTATCAACTAATTGAATGTTTAAACATACATTGGGTTGTTAACACATTAACAAGTATGCATCATATGCATAGCACCCAACTTCACCTCTCTTCACATCGACCTTGGAGTGAGTCCAACAAATCGATGCTCCAAGTTAGAGCCGACCCATTAATCGCGAAATAGTTTTAATATGGTTAGAGCGCATTCAACTAATTAGCCCAGCTTGGAGAGAGTCCAACAACCAAAGCTAACGATTGACCTCTGACTCTTACCATATTAGTATTAAACTATTCCATGGTTTGAACATATTCAGGTTCGAGCCGGGCTTGGAGAGAGTCCAACAACCCAAACAAGAAACAGAACTCTGGTTCTAACCATATTAATGGAAGGTGTAGGCTTTAATATTGAGTTAGGGTTTTATGTCTCATCCTCTTTGCATGCAAATAACTATTATCTACATGACATGGCATACATGGCATACATCTACATGTCACGACACGCATGGCATAATGTTATGCATCTAATGCAATTACATGACATACAATTATGTCATGTACATAATTTCCTTATTTGTCATAACTATTTATGGAAATAAAATATGTTTAAGATTTGATTCTCCAAATCAAATCATGATTGAATTAGGAAACAAATTTCCAAATCTAATCACATATTTTATTTATGAAAATAATTGATTAAGGAAAATCAATTTAGGAAACCAATTTCCTAAATCATCAAAACTACTTATGGAAATAAAATATTTTAAGATTTGATTCTCCAAATCAAATCATGATTAAATTAGGAAACAAATTTCCAGAATCTAATCAAATATTTTATTTATGGAAAATATCAATTTCCATAAATACTTCCAACTTTCCAAAAGTAGAAGATTTCCATAAATACATCTAGACTTTCCAAAATTGAAAAATTTCCATAAATACTTCTAAATTTCAAAAATTAGAAAATTTCCAGAAATAACATTATGACTATCGCAAAACCATTTTACGATTATGTCGAAACACAACCTGGGCTCTGATACCACTGTTGGGTTTCCGCCACCGCGGCGTGTGTGTGTTAGATCATGTTTCGTAAACATGAGCACAGCGGAAGCAATAAAATTAATAAATCTATATTTATTACAACACACACATCACACGCATGCATAGTACAACATGTGTAGACATAACCGTAAATTTAAATTTGCAATAAAAGGAAATTTAACTACGTTATATCTTTCGTATGACGTGTAGCGGGAACGGCATCAATCGGAACAATCCTCGCTAGAATCGTCTCTATCCGTATCTACGCCGAGTATCCTCTGGATGACTTCGCTAAGCCACGAGCTTCGTCTTCGTACGGGTTACTAGCCTCGTGTTGAAGACGACATGATCGAGAGATGATCACGATCCGAATCCAAATTCGGATCCAAAAACGAGTCCTCAAAACTCGCTTCTCCGGAGAGGTATTCGTCAACCGATTGACGAATCCTTCGTCCTCCACCTCAGAGGATTACTAGAGATCGAATCCCCGGTAAGTTAGCCACTGTCGGAGCTCCAACCGTCGTCCAAACGATGCTCTGACGAGAGGAGAACAAGCTGTCCAGAAAACTGGACAGCTTTGGTGGAGGAGATAGGCGACGGCCAACCAAGGGAAGATAAAGCTCACCTTGATGCCAAACCTAAAGGAGATCACCGGAGGGTCGCCGGAGGATCACCGGCCGAAGCTTGGACGCCGGCAACAACTTGGACGGCGGCACAAGAGGTTGGGCGGCAATGGAGGTTGGCGCCAACTCTTAGAGGGGATGAGGTGGGCGGCAACTTGAGCTAGGGTTTTTGGATTAGGGCTTAATTATCCCTTAAGCTCTCTTTTATAGAGAACTAATTCTCTTAACGGTTATTGGATCATAACCATTAGGCCCGTTAACCCGCTCCATTAAGATAAGTTAAAATAAACCAAACCATGATGGTTTATTTTAAGTTAAAACGAACCAAACCAACTTTTGGTTCATTCGTTTAAAATAAACCAAACCCTTTGGTTTATTCTCCTCCATTGGATTAAAACCAAACCATTTTGGTTCATCCATTATGTCTTCATAAGACACGGCCCATCCACGCTTCCATTGCGACTGAAATGATTTCATGCTCGCTTCTTGTTTGGTCCAACCAAACCTTGTTTCTCTCGGTCTGAGAATCCCATTCTCAAGCTCGTTTTAAATCCTTCGGATTACGCTCGTTGTGCGTGTGACCAAATAGGTTGTCGGTTTATGTTGGCCGTCTATAATTAACCATTAATTATAGAACGATCATGAGTGGCACCTAGTAGTACATCATGATCCCCAATTAATCGAAAAGATCAACGGTTGATCAAGAACTATTTATGAAACCCTTCAGCAGCTCGAATGATTCATGCCCCATTCCCTTCACTCATCTTATACCCACTTGGTTCAGGACATGGTCTATAGTGTCAGTCCCCACTAGGCTGACTACGTCACACCTAGCCCAAGTATCATTTCCTCGTCCTACGGATTCTAGTTACTGCACATGTATCGAAGAGTACCTTACTCTAAACATGTAATGCTTTGGCCAAAGACTTTAATAACAATCCGACGAGAGGCCATGGGTATACATCTCTTTGCAAGGAGTGGTGAATCCTCTATAGGCTATTCAAACACCTTCGATCACTTCGACTTATACCCAATCATCCCGGGTCCACATCTCCACAGAGATGCTTGCTTAAGATGTCAAAGCATAAGTCTTTATGATCAAGATGACTTGAATACCGCAAGTCAAAGGAACATCACACTTAAGATACAGTAAGAACTTCATTGACATATCTATATATGCAGAGAACCATATGAAGTCTTACGGCTGGTCACTCCAATGAACTAGTTACCATAACTAGCATCCACGATTAACTCCGGACATCACAAAGTCTCCAGCCAGTGAGAAATCAGCTACTTGGATACACCTAGGAGTATACCTCGTGCTAGTCTCGACAGAATCGATGGTGTCCAAATCCATCAATTCATCGACTAGGGATAATTCCGATACATAACAATTACACATGTAGGGATACTCACTAGTTGTGATCCAATCACAAATTCTCTCATGCTGTGAATCGTATCGTGGACATTCAGTAAATGAGTTTAAGATCCAATCAAATACATCAAAACATGTATACTCAAATAGTGAATCTTAATTTATCATATAAATGGTTCATACATAAGGCGATTGCCTTAAGACAACTCTCATATATTACTAACAGACTCCCACTTGGCCTAATGCCAATCGCTACGGTATCCAATACCATAAGCTCTAACATGACCCTCAAACTTACTTTGAGGTAATGCTTTAGTCAAAGGATCCGCTATGTTCCTTTCAGTGGGAATTTTCTCGATTTGTATTTCGTTCCTACTGATGATCTCTCTGATAAGATGATAGCAGCGAAGCACATGTTTGGATCATTGATGAGACCACATCAAGTTCAAAGATGAACTTCTTGATCCAAACTGCTTCCTTCTTTGCCTAAAGGCAATGTATTCTCGCCTTAGTGGCGAGAATCCGCTATAGTGTCAAGCTTGGAACCTTTCCAACTTATTGCGCCTCCATTCCGGTGAATACATACCCGGTGAGACATGGAATCATCCTTGTGCATGCGGGTGCATCCGTATACCCACGTATCACCATGTACCCTTCTCCATATATTAGGAACGCATCCTTAGTTCTTCTTGATGCCAGGATCGTCTTAGATCACCCAATGATCCATTCCTAGATCGGTGGTATACTCGTGACACTCAGAGCATACGATACATCGGGCCTCGTACATAACATAGCATACATGATAGATCCTATTGCGGATGCATAGGGAATCTTACTCATGCAAATCCTCTCGTCTTCTGTGCGTGGACACATAGACTTCGAAAGGCGTATCCCATGCCTGATGGGTAGGAAACCTTTCTTGGATTCCGACATGCTAAACCCCTTTAGCACTCGGTCTATATATGTAGACTGCGAAAGACCAAGCAACCGTTTCGATCTATCTCTATAGATCTTAATCCCGAGGATGTAGGTTGCTTCTCCCAGGTCTTTCATGGAGAATGTCTTGGATAACCAAACCTTAACTGACTGTAAGATTGACACATCGTTTCCTATAAGTAATATGTCATCGACATACAATACTAGGAATACGACTGCACTCCCACTAACCTTCTTGTACACACAAAGTTCGTCTGGATTTTGTGAGAAATCAAACCTTTTGATTGTCTCATCAAAATGGATATTCCAGCTCCTAAATGCTTGCTTCAATCCATAAATGGACCGTCGCAATTTGCATATCTTGGTTTTATCAACCGATGTGAAACCCTCAGGCTGTATCATATACACGTCCTCGAGCAGGTTTTCATTAAGGAAAGCTGTTTTCACATCCATCTGCCATATCTCATAATCATAATGAGCCGCTATGGCCAGGAGCATCCGAATGGATTTAAGCATAGCTACAGGCGAATAGGTTTCGTCATAATCAATACCTTGCTTTTAACAATATCCTTTCGCAACCATTATAGCCTTATAGGTAATCACATTACCATCCATGTCGGTTTTCTTCTTGAAAACTCACTTGCACCCTATAGGCTTAATGCCTTCAGGTGGGTCAACCAAGTTCCAAACTTGGTTTTCATACATGGAATCCATTTCCGACTTCATGGCAACAAGCCACTTATCCCTTTCTGAACTTGTCAGCACTTCTTCATAACTGGTAGGCTCCTCATCATCAATGAGTAACACGTCGTTTGATTCACTTACGAGAAATCCATATCTCTCAGGAATGTTGGACGGCGGCACAAGAGGTTGGGCGGCAATGGAGGTTGGCGCCAACTCTTAGAGGGGATGAGGTGGGCGGCAACTTGAGCTAGGGTTTTTTTATTAGGGCTTAATTATCCCTTAAGCCCTCTTTTATAGAGAACTAATTCTCTTAACGGTTATTGGATCATAACCATTAGGCCCGTTAACCCGCTCCATTAAGTTAAGTTAAAATAAACCAAACCATGATGGTTTATTTTAAGTTAAAACGAACCGAACCAACTTTTGGTTCATTCGTTTAAAATAAACCAAACCCTTTGGTTTATTCTTCTCCATTGGATTAAAACCAAACCATTTTGGTTCATCCATTATGTCTTCATAAGACACGGCCCATCCATGCTTCCATTACGACTGAAACGATTTCATGCTCGCTTCTTGTTTGGTCCAACCAAACCTTGTTTCTCTCGGTCTGAGAATCCCATTCTCAAGCTCATTTTAAATCCTTCGGATTACGCTCATTGTGCGTGTGACCAAATAGGTTCTCGGTTTATGTTGGCCATCTATAATTAACCATTAATTATAGAACGATCATGAGTGACACCTAGTAGTACATCATGATCCCCAATTAATCGAAAAGATCAACGGTTGATCAAGAACTATTTCTGAAACCCTTCAGCAGCTCGAATGATTCGTGCCCCATTCCCTTCACTCATCTTATACCCACTTGGTTCAGGACATGGTCTATAGTGTCAGTCCCCACTAGGCTGACTACGTCTCACCTAGCCCAAGTATCATTTCCTCGTCCTACGGATTCTAGTTACTGCACATGTATCGAAGAGTACCTTACTTTAAACATGTAATGCTTTGGCCAAAGACTTTAGTAACAATCCGACGAGAGGCCATGGGTATACATCTCCTCGCAAGGAGTGGTGAATCCTTTATAGGCTATTCAAACACCTTCGATCACTTCGACTTATACCCAATCATCCCGGGTCCACATCTCCACAGAGATGCTTGCTTAAGATGTCAAAGCATAAGTCTTTATGATCAAGATGACTTGAATACCGCAAGTCAAAGGAACATCGCACTTAAGCTATAGTAAGAACTTCATTGACATATCTATATATGCAGAGAACCATATGAAGTCTTACGGCTGGTCACTCCAATGAACTAGTTACCATAACTAGCATCCACGATTAACTCCGGACATCACAATGTCTCCAGCCAGTGAGAAATCAGCTGCTTGGATACACCAAGGAGTATACCTCGTGCTAGTCTCGACAGAATCGATGGTGTCCAAATCCATCAATTCATCGACTAGGGATAATTCCGATACATCACAATTACACATGTAGGGATACTCACTAGTTGTGATCCAATCACAAATTCTCTCATGTTGTGAATCGTATCGTGGACATTCAGTAAATGAGTTTAAGATCCAATCAAATACATCAAAACATGTATACTCAAATAGTGAATCTTCATTTATCATATAAATGGTTCATACATAAGGCGATTGCTTCGTTCAGTTACGTATTGCTTGCTTAGGCACTATTACTAGCAGCTCTCTGCCAAATGAAGCTTCTTCAACCTCTTCTTCGGATGTTGAGCACCTTTCAACCTCCAAAATTTCAAACTCTTGAAGAGATGAGCTTGATTCCTTGGACTCCCCTTTATGTTGGGTCGATGAGAAGTTATGTGAAATTTTACCAATTTGCTTTATAGCTCGTTGGCATCCTTATAATCACCTAATTAGACAAAATATCATTAGGAATTAAATTAATTAAAAAATGTGTTACCTTAATGTTTGTCTCAAATTTTTGAACTTGCTCCTCTATCCACATCTTCTTCTTGAGGAAGAAATCCTCCCTTCTTGCCCCATGGAGGTTCGAACCCTTCCATTAAGATGAACTAATCTTCAATGTTCATCATGAGGAAGGTTTCTATACTCACCTTCCATTTATCAAACCTTCAAAATCTGCAAAATCCATAAGGAGGATGCACGTTGATGTCATGTCCTAGTCCAAAATTTGGCAACTCCATTCTTCTACTCCTCTAGCACTTTTCCTCTCTTAGCGATTAGTCCATGAAGAGTGTCCTCGCTCTAATACCACTTTTTGTGGACCTTTGGATGTGTTAGAGAAGGGTGAATAGCATTCTTTGATTTCTCTTCAATTTGGTTCGTACTTGTTTATCTACAAGCGTTAATGCACAGTCGAATATACAAAAATAAACACAAACAAAAACAACACAAGCACAACACAATATTTTACATGGTTTGAAACATACGGTTCCTACTCCACGACGGTGCTCTAATGATCTACACTCACTAAAACCTCTCCTCAGTATGACACCGGAAGTGGAGAAATCTCATACAATATTAAGCTTACAAAGTGCTACAAACAACCAAATACAAGATTATGAATGAAATACAAAACAAAGAGCTAAAAACACTTTACAAGAAGTGTGCTTTTCTTGCTTGATGATTTGGTTGCTTTAGATGCCTTTGAAGATCTGAAATGCAGTAATACTTCACCTTAAAATTTCCTCAAACACCGCTATGGAAAAAGCTCCTGTCATTCTCTATTTAAAACTCTGCTAGGGCTAGATTTATGGTTAGTAGTCGACTGCCCTTACTCAACAGTGAATTATCCATAGTACCATTATCTCACAATGGACTAATCCACATCGAATTCGGCCCAACCAATCGACTGCCCCTACTTAGTAGTCAACTATCATAGCCACTAGTCAACTGTCATAAGCTAACAGTCAACTACGAGACCTTATGTGCCCATGTACACTGAAACCAATCAGTTGCTCAACTCTTATAGTCTATTGGCCACTAGCAGTTGTCTTCTAAACTCTAGTAGTCAATTGCCATAGTCATAGGTGTTGGTGCAACAATGCTCCAAGCATTTATATATGTTTTGATGTTTGGATAATCATCTAAGTTAGGCAATATCTTGTGATCTAATTGCGAAAATGTTTAAGTGACAGGGAAGTCCAAGTATGATCTTGGCAAAGGAAGTCCAAGTATGATCTTGGCAAAGGAAGTACAAGGGATGGACTTGGCAGCGTAAGACCAAGCTTGTAGTCTTGGCAGCGTAAAGTCCAAGTGAACCTTGGCAAAGGAAGTCCAAAGTAAAGTCTTGGCAGCATAAGTCCAAGCTTGTAGTCTTGGCAGCGTAAAGTCCAAGCATTTGGCAACCCAAGACATGACGAAACCGAAGGAAGCTCTTGGAAGCAAAGCGCAAAGGATGAACAAGTCGCGGACTCGGAGGGATCTTGAAGGCGCAAGGCTTAGTGAGGAGCTAGAAGGTTGAGTCTAGGTCTAGGGTATAAAATCAAGTATGAATTACTCATACTTGATAAGTATCAGTCGATCGATGTATCGTCGCGTTCGGTGAGTCGGTGAAACCCTAATCATCGATCGACCGCCTTGGCGAAGCGATTGGTGATCGTGATCGATCGATCGCAAAGGCATCGATCGACCGATCAAGGAATATCAACCACGAGAATGAAGTCGCGCTCGACTGCCTTGATCACTCATTGATCACCCCATCGATCGGTGATGGAGGATCGGTCGGTGATCACTGGCCGTTGGAGATTGCGGCTCACGAATCTCCACGAGATCGATCGCATTTTAGAAGCCGTTGGATGGCGATCGATGATGGTAAGCATCGATCGATCAAGCCAACGGGAAAAATAGCCCTCTTCTATAAAAGGGGCCATGGGGAGCTTGGTGAAGCTAGTGCTCTTGCTCCAAACTACACCTACGTGCTCACCAAGCTTTCCAAGTGTTTTTAGCATCCAAAACCTCCTCTTCTCTAATCCTAATCTTCCAAAGAAGAGGAGTGCATTGTAAGATAAGGTTTCTCCACCTTGGTTCATCCAAAGGAGGTTCTAGTGAAGATTGATTAGGGCTAATCCACCTTACGGATTGCCGTGGAGTAGGAGCATCATCTCCGAACCACGTTACATCGGGTGTTAGCTTTGTTTCTTGTTTTGTTTGTGCTTATATTTGTATTGCTTCCGCTAACCTTTTTGTAGAAAGAAAGAAAGGCTAATCACCCCCCCTCTAGCCATTCCAAGGGTCCTAACAAGTGGTATCAGAGCCCGGATAGCTTGGAAGATCTCAACATCAACCAAGACATCAATGGCTCTTCAAGAGGGATATAGCACCGCTAAGGCACCGCTCTTCGATGGGAGCCATTTTGCGTATTGGAAAGGTAGGATGAAGTACTATCTTATGAGTAATATTGAAATTTGGCATAGTATTGTAGATGGCTTCGAAGAACCGGTGGATGAACATGGACATCCTATTCCAAGCAAGGATTGGACAAGAGAAATAAACAAGAAATTTGAATCAAATGCAAAGGCCGTCCTCACCATCCAATGCGGCGTCACAATGGAGCAACTCAACAAGGTGGGGCCTTTTGAATCCGCCAAGGAGCTATGGGAAAAGCTCATTGAGATAAATGAAGGTTCCAAGGAATCAAAGAGGGCCAAGAAGGACCTATTAGTTGGACAACTTCAAGCCTTCCAAATGAAGATGCATGAAACTGTAAGTCAAATGCATGGAAGGTTCAAGGAAATTGTCAACGGACTCCATATCATAGGTGAGCGAGTTGATAATCAGGATTTGGTAAGGTATATTTTACAAGCATTTCGTATGAATTCTTTATGGACTTCTATAGTTGATGCCATTAAGGTAACTAGGGATCTTTCGCAAATTAAAATTGATGAATTATTTTGTGAGTTCGAATTACATGAGCAAACTAACATGTCCTCTAAGGAAAAGGGTTTAGCTCTATTTGTTGAGAAGAAAGAAAAGAAGAAGAAGGAAAGAAAAGAAGCATCATCATCATCCGAGTCCGAGAATGAGTCAAGTAGTGATGAAGACTCATCTAGTGAAATGGCAAATTTTGTCAAGAAGCTTTATAGAAGGTCAAAAGAGTTCAAGAATAGAGAAGCAAGGAAGGGGTCTTATTCCTCAAAAGGTAAATTTAGTGGTAATTCAAGTTTTAGTAATAATGTGATTTGTCATGCTTGCAACAAGAAGGGACACATAAAGCCGAATTGCCCGGAGCTAAAGAAGAAGGAGGAAAAAGAAAAGAAAAAGAAGGACAAAAAGGAGAAGAAGAAGAAGGAGGCTATGGTGGCTCAAACCACATGGGACACACCAAGCGTTGAAGACTCTTCCTCCGATGATGAGCTTTTCTACATTACACGCCATGTGGCACTCATGGCATTAGAAGATGATTCTGGCACATCAAGCCAAGAAGACTCTTCAAGTGATGAATCGTCATCTAGTGACGATGAGGTAATGAATTCTCCCAAGATTAAGCTTCTTTATAAATCAATTGCATATCTTAAAGAAGCTCTAGATAAGTCAAAATCTAAGGTTAAGAGCATGAAGGTAGAACTAAAGGCCATTAGGGATGAAAAGCTTTCACATATTGACTCTTGCATGCTTAAGGAAGAAAATGACAAACTTAAGGATGAGGTTAGTGAATTGAAAGTATGTTTAGAAAAATTTTCAAATGGCTCAAAGTGTCTTGATATGATTCTTAATAGGCAAAGAGCGGTTTATAACAAGGCCGGTTTAGGATATAAGCCAAAAGAAAAAGAAGTTGCTTATATTTCATTAATAAATAGGAAAGCAACTATTAAGGGTAAGGTTAAGAAAGCTTGGGTACCTAAGAAGTTTTTGCTTAATGTTACCGGTCCAAATGTTTGGGTACCAAAAGCTTGTGTTTTTCATGTGATTTAGGTAGGAGAGCGAGGGATGTCGATTGTGGATAGCGGTTGCTCAGCACATATGACCGGGGATGTGAGCAAGTTCTCCACAATTAAATATGTGAAGAAGGGAGCGGTGTCCTTTGGGAATAGTGGAAAACTCAAGATATTAGGTAGAGGAACAATTGAGGTATCCCCCAAAATTGTTATTCACAAAGTCTTGCTAGTTGAAAATATGAAATTTAATTTATTAAGTGTTAGTCAACTTTGTGATGCAAACTATCATGTCTCCTTTGAATCCTCTAAATGCATGATTAGACACAAGGAATTAAATGATTGCATGTTAGTTGGATATAGGAAATCAAATATCTATTATGTTGATCTTTCATATGCTTCTAACATTTCTACTAAGTGTTTTGTTGCAAAAGAAGAGGAAAGTTGGCTATGGCATAGAAGATTGGGGCATATCAACATGAAAAACATAGCCAAGGTAGCCAAGATGGAGTTGGTCAAAGGGCTACCAAAGATCAAGTATGTCAAGAACAAATTGTGTGATGCATGCCAAGAAGGAAAACAAACAAAGGCATCACACAAAGGTAAAACCCTAACCAATACCTCTTTACCATTAGAATTATTGCATCTTGACTTATTTGATTGCCATAGTACTCCATCTTTAAATGGTAATAAATATTGTTTGGTTATAGTAGATGATTTTTCTAGGTATACTTGGGTCTATTTTATGAAACATAAGGATGATACCTTAGAAATAATCATAGGATTTAGTAAAAGGGTTGAAAATGAAAAGAGTCTCAAAATCAACCGGATCCGTAGTGATCATGGTGGTGAATTTGAAAATCTAAAATTTTCACAATTTTGTTTAGAGCAAGGGTACAAGCATGAGTTCTCTTGTCCTAGAACACCCCAACAAAATGGGGTGGTGGAAAGGAGAAATCGTACCCTACAAGAGGCGGCTAGGACTATGCTTAATGCATATTCTCTACCTAGCTACTTGTGGGCGGAAGCGGTTAATACCTCTTGCTATATCCAAAATAGGGTTCAAATCCATAGGTTTTTAGGAAAAACACCATTTGAATTATGGAATGGGACTATACCCACAATTCATTATTTCAAAGTCTTTGGATGTAAAGTTTATATTCTAAACACCAAAGATAACTTAGGAAAATTTGAATCAAAAGCGGATGAGGGAATCCTAGTTGGATACTCATCCACAAGTAGAGGGTATAGAGTCTACAATAAGAGAACCAAAGGGATTGAGGAGTCTTCCAATGTTCAATTTGATGAAACTACTAGTACCTACCCTAGAAAGTCCTCCATTGATAAGGATATTAATGACAATAATCAAGACATTACCCAAAAACTTCAAAATTTGACCATTAGTGGTAATGATCAAGGGGGAGGAAGAGGAGACTCTGATGATGAAAGAAGGGTGGAAGATAACAATGATCAAATTGAAACCCCTTCTAGAAACCTAAGAATTCATCAAGATCATCCACTTGACCAAGTAGTAGGAGATCTATCTCAAGGAGTAAGAACTAGGTCATTTCATAGACCTCCTACTAGTCAAGTTGCTCTTATCTCACAAATTGAGCCCAAATCGATCAATGATGCATTACATGATCCGGATTGGATTTTGGCAATGCAAGATGAATTGGCTCAATTTGAGAGAAGTCAAGTGTGGGAATTAGTACCTAGACCCAATGATAGCACCATAATTACTACAAGATGGGTCTTTAGGAATAAGCTAGATGATCAAGGAAATATCACTAGAAATAAGGCTAGGTTGGTTGCTAGGGGATTCAATCAAGTTGAGGGGCTTGACTATGATGAGACTTATGCCCCGGTTGCAAGGTTAGAATCTATTAGGATTCTCTTAGGGTATGCTTCCTACATGGGATTTAAACTTTACCAAATGGATGTTAAATCGGCATTCTTAAATGGTTTTATTAAGGAGGAAGTATATGTAGAGCAACCACCCGGATTTGAAAACATAGATTATCCAAATCATGTATGTAAGCTTAGGAAAGCATTATATGGGTTAAAACAAGCTCCCCGGGCATGGTATGAAAGATTGTCATCCTTCTTAATTTCTAAGGATTTTAGAAGAGCCCAAGTAGATCAAACCTTGTTTATAAAGTCAACATTAAAGGATATATTCATTGCCCAAGTATATGTTGATGACATTATTTTCGGGTCAACAAATGATGATCTTCTTCAAGATTTTATTAAAAACATGGAAAAGGAATTTGAAATGAGTTTAGTTGGAGAGCTCAATTTTTTCCTAGGGTTACAAGTCAAACAAACAAATGAGGGTATTCATATTTATCAAACCAAATATGCAAATGAAATGATCAAGAAATTTGGTTTGGAAAATGCCAAAATTGTAACCACACCTATGGCCACTAGCACTAGAATAGATAGTGATCATGAAGGTAAATCAATTGATCTTAAACTTTATAGGAGTATGATTGGTAGCCTACTATACCTAACCGCTAGTAGACCCGATATCTTATTTGCGGTTGGTATGGGTGCAAGATACCAATCTTGTGCCAAAGAATCACATTTGGTAGCCGTCAAAAGAATATTAAGGTATATTAAAGGCACCCTAAATGTAGGACTTTGGTATCCTAGGACTAGGTCATTTGAATTGCTTGAATATACCGATTCCGATTATGACGGGTTCAAATTGGATAGGAAGAGTACTAGTAGTGGATGCCAATTTCTTGGGTCCTCCCTAGTTAGTTGGAGTAGTAGGAAGCAACATTGTGTTGCTTTATTAACCACCGAAGCCGAATATGTGGCTATGGGTGGTTGTGTAGCTCAATTACTTTGGATGAGACATACTCTTGTGGACTATGAGCTACACTACTCTAACATTAAAGTTTATTGTGATAATGTGAGTATCATCAACTTGACCAAAAATCTGGTACATCACTCTCGAACCAAGCACATTGAAGTGAAACATCACTTCATAAGAGATCATGTGGCAAGAGGGGACATTGAACTCAATTATGTAGAATCTAAGTCCAACCTTGCCGATATCTTCACCAAAGCTCTTCCCGAAGCTGAATTTTCATCATTAAGGAGAGAGCTTGGTATGTGCTTTGTAGAGTAAAATTCTAGATTTGCATGATCCTATACTTATATAGCTTCTTTAATACCTTGATGCATCTCACAAAAGCCTTAAGAAACCTTGATTTTTGTATGGGAATACTTAGAAACATGTGAGATGATAGGGAAGGTGTACTTGACTCATCATGCTTGTTATGATGCATTACTATGAGCCAATACTACACCTAGAGACATGAATACCTTATGGACCAATCATTGGAAAGGCTTGTATTCAAGTAATGAATACATAGCTCAAAGAACATGGTTGGAAATTCCAAATAATATATATTTTAAACTATGTTCATCATATTTTGACAAACAGTTTTCAATTGGAACACAAAAGTGATACAAAGTTTGCAAAATCTTTAGAACTTTTGATAGGTTCCACGTTTGTATCAATCTTCTAATATGGAAAACATATATTTTTCAAATTATTTTTCCTTGATAAAGTATGAATTCAGAAATGTGTACGCAAAATTTTGTGATTTTTCGAGAATTTTAGAATTTCTACGCATTTACGAAAATTGGGATGACAAATTTGAAATTTCGGTTTCAGCCTAGAATGATCGTTGAAAACTAGTCGATACATATGTGTTTTCTGATAATAAACTCTATTTTCTGATATTTGGTGTATCTTTGATGTCCTAACACTATAGTATGATAATATTGCGTATAAACAAGATTTAGGACCGACTAATGCAAAGTGTTTTAGGGAGTTTTCATAAATTATATCTTTTTCATCCCCAAAACCATTGTTGGTGCAAAGTTATGACTTAAGTTTTGAATTTTTGGTATGCTTTGCTTCAACTATTGTTTACATTATAAAGCATATCTTGGATTAAGGGGAGCTTAATTTCAATATTGTACCTTAGTCCAAGATCTAACACATTATTTCCTTCATGTTTGAATCCTTCTCTTTTTGATGTATGTCAAAGGGGGAGAAGGAGTGTTTAAGTTATAATTCATATTGAAAATTTGATTATGTGTGTATTTAAAGACCTAACTCAAATGATTGTCAAACATCAAAAAGGGGGAGATTGTTGGTGCAACAATGCTCCAAGCATTTATATATGTTTTGATGTTTGGATAATCATCTAAGTTAGGCAATATCTTGTGATCTAATTGCAAAAATGTTTAAGTGACAGGGAAGTCCAAGTATGATCTTGGCAAAGGAAGTCCAAGTATGATCTTGGCAAAGGAAGTACAAGGGATGGACTTGGCAGCGTAAGACCAAGCTTGTAGTCTTGGCAGCGTAAAGTCCAAGTGAACCTTGGCAAAGGAAGTCCAAAGTAAAGTCTTGGCAGCATAAGTCCAAGCTTGTAGTCTTGGCAGCGTAAAGTCCAAGCATTTGGCAACCCAAGACATGACGAAACCGAAGGAAGCTCTTGGAAGCAAAGCGCAAAGGATTAACAAGTCGCGGACTCGGAGGGATCCTGAAGGCGCAAGGCTTAGTGAGGAGCTAGAAGGTTGAGTCTAGGTCTAGCGTATAAAATCAAGTATGAATTACTCATACTTGATAAGTATCAGTCGATTGATATGATGTATGAGTCGACTGGTCAGGCGTTCGACTGAGTCAGGGTGAAACCCTAATCATCAGTCGACTACCTTGAAAGCGATCGGCCGATATCGCGTGATCACCGATCGCCAAGGGCATCGATCGATCAAGGGAATATCGCCACGGTAATGCATCGCTCGATCGCCGCTTGATCACTCACTGATCACCCCATCGGGCCGATCGATGGAGGGATCAGTCGACTGATCACCTGGCCGTTGGAGATTGCGGCTACGAATCTCCGCGGAGATCGCGTTTGGCCGTTGGCGGCGCAATGATCGATGGTAAGCATCAGTCGACTGATCGAAGCCCAACGGGAAAAATAGCCCCTCTTCTATAAAAAGGGGCCATGGGGAGCTTGGTGAAGCTAGTGCTCTTGCTCCAAACTACACCTACGTGCTCACCAAGCTTTCCAAGTGTTTTTAGCAATCCAAAACCTCCTCTTCTCTAATCCTAATCTTCCATCATTGTAAAGAAGAGGAGTGCATTGTAAGATAAGGTTTCTCCACCTTGGTTCATCCAAAGGAGGTTCTAGTGAAGATTGATTAGGGCTAATCCACCTTACGGATTGCCGTGGAGTAGGAGCGTCATCTCCGAACCACGTTACATCGGGTGTTAGCTTTGTTTCTTGTTTTGTTTGTGCTTATATTTGTATTGCTTCCGCTAACCTTTTTGTAGAAAGAAAGAAAGGCTAATCACTCCCCCTCTAGCCATTCCAAGGGTCCTAACAATAGGTCACAGTCGAGCCTCAATCGACTACACGACTAGTTAATTGGGTCATAACCCCAGTCAACTACTCGATTCAACTAGGTCTCCCGAGTGTCATGCACTCGACTAGTTGACTGGTCCAAAGCCCCAATCGACTGCTAAACCTCAAGCATGAGGTTTAACCCAAGTACGATCTCCTCATACTTGATACTTACCCTTAGCCTAAACCTAAGACTTTAAGCCACCTCTATCAACCTCACGCCCTCAGAATCTATTCGAGTCTTCCATGACTTATTCACCCTTTGTGCTAGCCTTCAGGTTCTTCCATCGGCTATATCATGCCATTGGGTACCTTTTCCAAGAAGTCATGCTTATGGGACTTCTCCATTCCAAGCCTCAATGCTTGGACTTTCATCGCCAAGACTACACACTTGGCCTTACATGGCCAAGTCTACACCCTTGGACATTTCTTTTTCCAAATATCCATATTTGGACTTTTTCCACTAAGACTATACGCTTGGACTTACACGACAAAGACTACACCCTTGGACTTTCCGTTGACAAATATTCATACTTGGACTTTCCTTTGCCAAGACTTCGCCCTTGGACTTTTCCTTGCCAAGTATCCATACTTAGACTTCTCCATTTCCAAGTTTCCAAACTTTGACTTCCACTCGAGTCTCACTTGAGCTAGGTAAACCTTGACCTGAGGCCGATTGCTCCAACAATCGCTTCCTAACATCTCCCCCATATAACCTTGGATATCTCATTCATCCACTTGTCATATGATCAAACCATATTATCAAACACTTGACAATCCCATTGTCAAACTTCAAAAACCTACTCAATTCCCACTCGAGTATGGTCAATTGTGACCTGAGTCAATTGCACCAACACCTTCCATCGCAGGTGTTCTAAACAGAGAGAGATGGAAGTGAATAGAGGACCTTCGAATAATGATTTGGTGAATGTCAGGAATAGACCTCTGCGAGATTATGAAGCACCAAGCACGAAGGGATTGTGATCTAGTATTGTTAGCCTAACCATTGATGCTAATAACTTCGAGCTAAAGCCTGCACTTATATACATGTTCCAACATAACCAATTTGGTGAAATGACTATGGAGGATCCAAACTTACACTTAGAGATCTTTATGGAGATTTTCTCAACAATGAAATTCAATGGAGTTCCTACCGATGCTATTAGATTGAGTTTGTTTCCTTTTTCACTGAAAGACAAGGTGAAGACCTGGCTACATTCTTTACTTGCAGGAATAATAACCTAATGGGTGCAATGCGAGCAACAATTTATGAATAAGTTTTTGGACCAAGCAAGACAACCCATATGCATCATTTAATCACTAGCTTTTGGCAGAAGGAGAGAGAGTCTTTATTTGAAGCCTCAGACTAATTTAAGAGTTTGCTCCATTAGTTCCCTCATCACGGATTTTAGTGGTGGCTAGTGATTCACACATTTTACAATGGAATCACATATGCCACAAAGGTATCCTTGGATTCTGCTATAGGAGGCTTTAATGAACAAGACTATCAAGGAAGCAGAAGAGTTGATTGAGGAGGTCACACAAAATCATCATCAATGGTCTTCCGAACATAGTCATCCCAACCAAGCTGCATGGAAATACATTGTCACCTTTATATACCACCTAGCAACTAGGATGGGCGCGCTGAATAGGAGGTTTGACTCTATAAATTTAAATATTGCATATGCTGCTAATTTTCTTTATGCAAGTTGTGGATTGACAAGTCACTCGAAAGAATATTATTCTGGGGATTCTTATAACCAAGGAGGCCAAACAGAGCAAGTTGATGTTATTAGTAATTTCAACTGAAGGCCTAACAATTTGTATTCCAACACTTACAATCTCGGTTGGAGAAACCACCCTAATTTTTCCTACAGAACAACTCCGAGAGTTTTCAGCAACCGGGAGGATATTGATGGGAGGGGAAACTTTGCTTCCCCTTTCGACTTAGTCACTTGTTCATGGCGATCCCTTCTACGTCCCCGGATAAAAAAAATTTATCCTTGACAAGAGGGATTGCCCAAGAAACCTTGTCATCGTCATGCTATTCGTTTAGAGTAGTCACTTGAACAAACTTGTTGTTCAAGAGACCAACCTCTATTCCACGAATAGCCGCAGAATAGACGATGTACGGATCGCCGCCTTTTGTGTTTATGTTCGGGGTCCAAGTATATTTAGCCACAAAACAGAATATATATCATGCATATAATTGAAAAACAAATATAAACATGTTACAAAAGAGAATAGAGAATCGATATACCTCTCGATCTTCTATTGTATGACCTTCCTCCTTTCGGACGTCGTGTGGGCGACGATCTACCAAAAGTTGAAGCTCCTAGATCACCAAACTTCCTTCCTTGCTCGTTCCGAGCAAGAGGAAGAATAGAAACAAGACTCTTCTCCTTCCTTTAGCCAACCAACAAGCAACAAGCAATTTGCTTGCCGCCAACCAACAAGGAGAAGGGAGAAAAGGTGAATGTCGACCAAAGCTCCAAGGGAGAACCCTAAGCCTAGGTTTTACCAGCCAAAGAGAGGGAGAGAGGATGCTTTGGACGCCGGCCAAGGGCTAGAAAGGGATTCTAGGTCACCGGCCACCTTGAGGAAGAGGAAGATAAGGAATATATTTCCTTAATAGGCCAACTCCAAACCCTAGCCTCCAAGCCTTGCCGCCCAAAACCCTAATCCTATCTCTAATTGGATTCAAGTTGTCGCCCACCCCTTGCCCTCCTTTTATAGAGTTAGGGATAAGCCTTGTTTTAATCTCCACCATTGGTTCTAGGGATTTAATCTCAACCGTTAGATCTAGAGATTTAATCTCAACCGTCGGATCTAGAGATTTAATCTCTACCTTTGGATCTAGAGTTTTGTTTCTATCCATTGGATCTAAGCTTCATTAGGTATTAATAGGCTACAATAGGGACCATGAGGAGGAGTTGGATCTTGGCCACCCAATGGATCAAGCTCACATAAAGTCTGATCCATTAATGATTATCCATTCCACTAAAGGTTTATCATTGATCTACCTCACCAACCCCATAAGTTAATATGGGCTCCATATATTATATGTACATTTTCTTTCCGTGTTTAAGATCTCGAATGTCCGTCGATTAATTAATTTACTGACCATTAATTAATCAACATCTAACTCCATGAGTAGTACCACTCAACCTTTTCATAATGTCGGACCAAGTCCACCTGCAGGGTTTACATGACGAACCTTATGAGCTCCTCAAGGGGACATCATCATCCTAATATATAGGACACGGTTTCCTCCTATAATCAATGGCACACCATATAAATAATATCATTTCCCAACTTACCGAGCCTATCGATTTAATCTATAAATCTCGCCCATTGGTAAATCAAAGAAATGACTACTAAGTATATGTGCCCGTTATTATATCAGGATTAAGAGTATGTACAATATAATATCTGAGGTCTGATTTGATTATGTAGTCAACAATAAATCGAATCACCTCTAAGTCGGTCCTGCTCAATACACACAAAGTGTACTAGTGTGATTTTATGGCCAAGACAAACCAATACCAAATCTCATCTCGGTTGTGAGCCTATACTTATACTTTACAAGGAGTCGATAACATGATCTCCCGTGTGATACCACACACCATGTTATCTACAATGTAATGTATTAGACAATATGCATAACCATAAAAATATGCAAACAATGATCATGTGATTCTTATTTCAAAATAAAGATGTTCATACAAAAGATAGACTTTTCAGTATACATCCCAACAATCTCCCACTTATACTAAAAGACTATGTTGTCCTCAAACTGTCATACATCTGATCCCCATTCCCTTCACATGTCTATCAAAAGCTCTCGCCGGAAGGGCCTTAGTGAAAGGATCTACCAGGTTATCCTCCGATGCAATCTTGGCCACAATAACTTCTCCTCCCTTTACAATTTCTCATATCAAGTGGTACTTGCGCTCTATGTGTTTACTAGCCTTATGGGATCGTGGTTCCTTCGAGTTTGCAACTGCACCACTATTATCACAAAAAATCGTGATAGTTCTGGGCAAACTAGGAATCAAATCCAAGTCCATCAGGAAGTTCCTGAGCCACACAGCTTCTTTGGCCGCCTCAGAGGCTGTCACATACTCAGCTTCCATGGTGGAGTCTGTCATGCATTTTTGCTTGACACTCCTCCATACAATGGCTCCACCTCCCAAAGTAAACACAAAACCTGAGGTAGACTTACTGTTATCCCTATCAAATTGGAAGTCGGAATCCGTGTAACCCACAGGGAGTAATTGGTCTACCTGGTAAACCAGCATATAATCCCTAGTCCTTCTCAAGTACTTCAATATATGCTTTACCGCAGTCCAATGTCCCTGTCCTGGATTACTTTGATATTTGCTGATCATGCCCATGGTAAAGCAGATATCTGGTCTCGTACATAGCTTCGCATACATGAGGCTTCCTACTGCCGAAGCATAAGGAACCACCTTCATCTCCTCTATCTCCTCAGATGTTCTAGGACACATCTCCTTAGATAAAGGAACTCCGTGCCTTAAAGGTAGAAAACCCTTCTTGGAGTTCTGCATGCTAAAACGATCCATAATCGTGTCTATGTATGAAGCTTGGGATAAGAACAACATCCTTTTCTTGCGATCCCTTATAACCTTGATCCCAAGGATGTGTTCCACTTCTCCCAAATCCTTCATATCAAACTGTTTGGACAACCATACCCTTACGTCCGATAACACCTTGATATTGTTGCCAATCAACAAAATGTCATCTACGTATAGTACAAGAAATACCACTACGTTTCCGTCACATCTCTTGTATACACAAGACTCATCCGGACTTTGAATAAATCCATAAGACTGGATTACTTCATCAAATTGGATGTTCCAAGACCTCGAAGCTTTCTTCAATCCATAAATGGACCGATTAAGCTTACATACAAGATGCTTTTTGCCCTTCGCAATGAATCCCTATGGTTGCTTCATATAGATGTTTTCCTCAAGACCTCCATTAAGGAAAGCTGTCTTGACATCCATCTTCCACACCTCATAATCCATATGAGCTGCAATGCATAAGAGAATCCGGATAGACTTAAGCATGGCCACCGGCGAAAAGGTCTCCTCATAATCGATACCCTCTTTCTGAGTATACCCCTTCGCAACAAGCCTCGCTTTGAAGGTCTCATCCTTCCCGTCTATTCCTTTCTTTCTTTTGTAGATCCACTTGCATCCAATGGATTTTACACCATCGAGTGGTTCCACTAGCTCCCATACCTGATTTGAATCCATAGATTCAATCTCAGTATTCATTACACTTTGCCAAGATGCTGCATTTTTATCTTGGATTGCCTCTTCATATGTCCAGGGATCAGGTTCATGTTCGTCAAGGACCAAATCAGAAGATTCTCCCAAGAACATGAATCTATCAGGCTGTATCACAACCCTCCCACTACAATGAGGTATCACTTGTGTATCCTCTGTGACACACGGTGCAGTGACTTGTGGTATATCCTCTTGCACCGGTGGTACTGAAGAAGTGACTTCCCCTTTTATTTCCTGTAGAACAATTTTACTCATGGGCTTATGGTTCATCACATAGTCTTCCTCTAAAAATCTGGCGTTCATGCTAACGATCACCCTCTGATCTCTAGGACTATAAAAAAAATCACCTTTCGTTCCTCTAGGATAGCCAACAAACATGTGTACTTCTGTATGAGGTTCCAACTTACCAGCATCCGCCTTCAGCACATGTGCTGGACTCCCTCATCTCCGAATATGTCTTAGACTAGGCTTTCGCCAAGTCCACAATTTTGTGGGAGTAGAAGGCACTAATTTAGATGAAACCAAGTTTAGAATGTACACCGCCGTATCTAGAGCATATCCCCAGAATGAATCTGGCAACTCAAAATAACTCATCATCGATCTAACCATCTCCATAAGAGTCCTATTCCTTCGCTCTGCTACACCATTATGTTGGGGTGTGCCAGGGGCAAACAATTGGGATTGAATCCCAACCTCTGATAAATAATTCCTAAACTCTCCCAAGAGGTACTCACCACCACGATCAGATCATAGTGTCTTGATACTTTTACCTTGACGTTTCTCCACATCAGTCTAGAATTCTTTGAACTTGTCAAAGCATTCAGACTTGAGGCGCATCAAGTAAATGTATCCATATCTCGAATAATCGTCTATAAAAGAGACGAAATACTCAAAACCACCTCTAGCCTGGATAGACATAGGACCACACAAATCAGAATGAACCAATTCTAACACATCTTTGGCTCTATACCCCTTGGCCTTAAAAGGCATCTTGGTCATTTTACCCTCTAAGCAAGATTCGCATGTTGGGAAATCTTCCGCCACTAATGCACCCAGAGGTCCATCAGTTATCAACCTTTGAATTCTGCTTAGGTTAATATGACCAAGCCTAAGATGCCAAAGATATGTTTGGTTCATCTTTGAAGGTTCTTTTCTCTTATTTGAATTAGAAGATGAGTTATTAACTTCTATTTGCATCGTGGGAGCTTTTGGTTCAAGTGTATACAAATTTCCTATTGATGCACTAGAACAGATAATCTCCCTATTCCTTTTTATAACAACTCTGTTATTAAAAGAAATAGAATATCCATCCTTAAACAATTTAGAAACCAAAATCAAATTCTTTCTAAATAAAGGTACATAAAGGCAATTTTTAAGAACCAAAACTTTATTTTTCTCAAAAGACAAATAAACATCTCCCACTGCAATAGCTGCCACCTTCGTGGCATCACCCAAGTAAATGGTAATCTCTGCCTCAGTTAGTCATCGGATTTCTTGGAACCCCTGCAAAGTATTGCAGACATTATCAGTGGCTCCCGTATCTACACACCAGGTGCTGGTAGATAACACCGCTAACCATGTTTCAACGACTAGACCAAAGGATATACCTTTGTTCTACTTCCGATTGGGATAGTCCTTCTTCCAATGTCCATTATGCTTGCAAGTGAAGTACTTGCCTTTCAGCTTCTTCACTCCTTCCTGAGATCCTCCCACCAGCTTTGCTCCACCTTGTTTCTTCCTCTTCTTGCCTTTCGGCTTAGAAGTAGAAACCTTCTGAGCAACCATGGCCTGAGTCTGAGCAAGCCTTTCTATCGGCTCGAGATTGATATCGACCTGGGTTTCCCCATCGATCTCATCTCCAAGGACTTCCTGCTCATTCACAGGCTTAGGAGAACACTCTTCGAAGAGTACATACTTGTACTCCTTAGCAGTTAAGACAATATCTAGATTCTTTTCCAATCAACATTATTTGGGTACAGTAAGTTTATTTTCCTTTAGTATCACAGCAAGTGGACTGAAAGTCATTTTTGAAAATCCTAAGAATCACATAGATCATTACTTTGATTTCAAAAAATTATTGATTCCTCAAACAATAAAATTTTAAAATCAACCAACACCTCAAAACACTGAGAATATCGTATATCACGATCGTGTGGACATATACGAATTCTATATTTGTAAGAGGAGGTTTTACCCATTAATTTTACTATCTTGTCAACCTAACTTTTTGACAAATAAAATTAATAGTTGGTTTCTCTTCGGCCCTACAAATAAAAGCAGTGACTCCGATGGGGAGGATACTCCTATTTGCATCTAAGTGTTCACCATTACTTGATACCAAGGTAATTATCTCGGGTTATGTGCCTTCCGATGGGGAAGTACACACGCTCCTTAATAATTTCCTATAACCATATCCGACCCTGTGATCCGCAAATAAACTCATCCGATGGAAAGGAAGACACTCAGAGCTGACGCGCAAGTTTGCTTGCATCACATGTCAAATCGTAATGGAGGCCGTGGGAATTTTTAAAAAATATCCCTCTCCCACTTAGTAATTTAAAATTGAGGAATTTTCTAGCCTACGACATGCATATCAAACAATAAGCAATAAATATGAAAAATAAAAAATTTCCAACTATTATGGCTTTTATCTTCAATATGTCTCCCATCGTATCGCCTTCTCGTCCGCTCCTCCTACGCCATATACAAGCCATCCGGAGATCTGAGCCGAGACTAAAAACTATTTTAATTTACATCCATCGATCCTATACTCCACGAGGGAGTGTACATGAAATCTAGATCGAAAGTAAACTAAAATAAAAAGAGTGGCTAAACAATGTCGTACCTAATTTACAAAAAATTAAATACTAGCCTTGTCAACCCCGAGGATTCAACAAAATATACTATTACACAAATACAATCACATACACACATATGGCCATAATAGTCGGATCTTATGCCTGCAACCAAAGAGTTAACCTACGCATATCCTACTATTATCCTACACATATAATATATGAAAAATGCATAAGAGTAACCGAATCTTAAATACACAAAATCGGAAACCGTAGCTCTGATACCAATTGATGGGAGGGGAAACTTCGCTTCCCCTTTCGACTTTAGTCGCTGTTTCATGGCGATCCCTTCTATGTCCTCGGATAAAAAAATTATCCTTGACAAGAGGGATTGCCCAAGCAACCTTGTCATCATCGTGCGTATCGTTTAGAGTAGTCACTTGAACAAACTTGTTGTTCAAGCGACCAACCTCTATTCCACGAATAGCCGCGGAATAGACGATGTACGGATCACCGGATTTTGTGTTTATGTTTGGGGTCCAAGTATATTTAGCCACAAAACAGAATATATATCATGCATATAATTGAAAAACAAATATAAACATGTTACAAAAGAGAATAGAGAATCGATATACCTCTCGATCTTCTATTGTATGACCTTCCTCGTTTCGGACGTCGTGTGGGCGACGATCTACCAAAAGTTGAAGCTCCTAGATCGCCAAACTTCCTTCCTTGATCGTTCCGAGCAAGAGGAAGAATAGAAACAAGACTCTTCTCCTTCCTTTAGCCAACCAACAAGCAACAAGCAATTTGCTTGCAACCAGCCAACAAGGAGAAGGGAGAAAAGGTGAATGCCAACCAAAGCTCCAAGGGAGAACCCTAAGCTTAGGTTTTACTGACCAAAGAGAGTGAGAGGGGATGCTTTGGAAGCCGATCAAGGGCTGGAAAGGGATGCTAGGTCGCCGGCCACCTTGAGGAAGAATAAGATAAGGAAAATATTTCCTTAATAGGTGTCGCCAACTCCAAACCCTAGCCTCCAAGCCTTGCCGACCAAAACCCTAATCCTATCTCTAATTTGATTCAAGTTGCCGCCCACCCCTTTCCCTCATTTTATAGAGTTAGGGATAAGTCTTGTTTTAATCTCCACCATTGGTTCTAGGGATTTAATCTCAACCGTCGGATCTAGAGATTTAATCTCAACCGTCGGATCTAGAGATTTATTCTCTACCTTTGGATCTAGAGTTTTGTTTCTATCCATTGGATCTAAGCTTCATGAGGTATTAATAGGCTACAATAGGGACCATGAGGAGGAGTTGGATCTTTGCCACCCAATGGATCAAGCCCACATAAAGTCCGATCCATTAATGATTATCCATTCCACTAGAGGATTATCATTGATCTACCTCACCAACCCCCATAAGTTAATATGGGCTCCATATATTATATGTACATTTTCTCCCCATGTTTAAGATCTCGAATGTCCATCGATTAATTAATTTACTGACCATTAATTAATCAACATCTAACTCCATGAGTAGTACCACTCAACCTTTTCATCATGCCGGACCAAGTCCACCTGCAGGGTTTACATGATGAACCTTATGAGCTCCTCAAGGGGACATCATCATCCTAATATATAGGACACGGTTTCCTCCAATAATCAACGGCACACCATATAAATAATATCATTTCCCAACTTACCGAGCATATCGATTTAATCTATAAATCTCGCCCAATGGTAAATCAAAGAAATGACTACTAAGTATATGTGCCCGTTATTATATCGGGATTAAGAGTATGTACAATATAATATCTGAGGTCTGATTCGATTATGTAGTCAGCAATTAATCGAATCACCTCTAAGTCGGTCCTGCTCAATACACACAAAGTGTACTAGTGTGATTTTATGGTCAAGACAAACCAATACCAAATCACACTACAACCATACCAATGGTTTGTCCAAAGCCATCTCGGTTGTGAGCCTATACTTATACTTTACAAGGAGCCGATAACATGATCTCCCGTGTGACACCACACACCATGTTATCTACAATGTAATGTATTAGAAAATATGCATAACCATAAAAATATGCAAACAATGATCATGTGATTCTTATTTCAAAATAAAGATGTACATAGAAAAGATAGACTTTTCAGTATACATCCCAACAGATATGGACAACAATCTAATGCATAGCAACCGCCTCAAAAATCTAGACTGGAGCAGATGATAGAGGGGTTCATTCTAACCCAGACTAAAGCAAATGCTGAATTTCACCAGAGACACTTGCAGATTGAGGAGGTGTTAAAGGATTTGAAAGCTTTTGTGGATGACCTTATGAGCCATACAAAAAAATGTGCAACTATTCTAGTGGTACGGAAAAGCCTCGTGGATATTCCCAACAAGTACCCTTGAAAACTTGAAGAACCAGGTGACTTCTCGATTTCTTATAGAATTAATAGCTTCCTTTTGAATGAGGTCCTATGCGACTTAGGTTCTAGTGTAAATATTGTGCCTACTGAATTCTACAGAATGATGGGGTTAAGGGGCCTTAAATACACAAATACAACCCTGAGACTCGCTGATTATACATAAAGGCAACCCTTAGGTGTTTTGGAGGATGCCCCAGTAACAATAGTGAATTTTGTGGTACCCATCGATTTTCTTATGGTTGATATGGGTGAGAACCCTCAATTACCAATCATCTTAGGTAAACCTTTCTTAGGTACTATAGGGGCAGTTATTGATGTCAAGAATAAACATTTATTCCTAGAGGTTGATAATGAACGGATCCATTTTAATTTTTTATATCGTAGAAATGCATATAGCTATGAGGATCTTCTTTGCAAGAAAGCATATCTAGTACAATAAATAAGGCATTCTGATGAAGGGGAGGTGAACTTCACCGCACTGTCGACACCAAGATAAAAAATTGGTAGTGGAGTCGAGCTAAACACTTTAAACAAGCGCTTATTGGGAGGCAACCCAAGTTTATTTACATTTATTTTAGTTTTAGGTTTTACATTTTTTTGCTAACTACTATTTTTATTTGATCTGTAGGGATTCAAAGAAACTACCGAGACAAAAGAAATCAATTTGAAAGAATTCACAGTAAGGAACATGGGCGATTGTGTGAAATTCACATAGTCGTATCTTAAGAACAGAGAAGAAGATGGTGTGTCTTTAAGCGGGGACTGTGTTTGGCAATAGGAAATTCCACTAAGACACATGGTTGGTCATGTGAAATTCACATGGTCGGCCGTGTGAAATTCACATGGTCGATCGTGTGAAACTCACATGACCTATCTTCTTCTGGGAAAAATCTGAGCGCTAGCCACAACGGAACACACAGTCAGTCGTGTACAATTCACATGGGCATGTCGCATCCCTTTAAAAGGGAAAGTGTCATGTGTGTTGGTGCAGTAGGCACCTAAGTCGAACCCTAGTTTTGATTATAGCAAACGATACAAAGTTAAGCTCATGTCGTTATCTCACGAGCTGAATCGAGTGTGCAGAAGATTGCTATAGCTAGAGCTAAAGGCTAGCGACACCCGGAGGAAGTCGCGGTGGTCGGGCGACACTCGAGTGACTTCGGAGGGAGCCGAAGGAATCGAGTGGAAGGCCAGAAGCAAAAGCAACACGTAAGTATCGAGGTAAGCTCGTGTGTGCGAGCGTAAGTGAGGTCGTATCCTCGTTACAGGGATGATCTTAAGCGTAGATCCGATAAAAGACATCCTATAGATGGTCTAGGTCGAGATCGGATGGTCGACGACCGTCGAAATTATGTTTTTGTTGAGCTAACTTTGACTTGCAGCAAGCATCAGTTGATCGCCCGGCTTGAGGACTCATTGCCGTCCGGCCATCGGAGGTTAGCACTCGTGATCGATGTCGCCATCGATCGGTGATTATGGCCATCAGTCAATTGATGGTCAATGATCAGATTCGAGGAGACAAGGTTTATCACCCCATTTCAAGGAGATTGGTGCTCAATTGTGATTGGCTAGGGTTCCTCTCAAAAAGGGGCTCAAAGGCTATAAAAGGAGGGCCAATCCTAGGGTTTCTTCATCAATGCTAAGCTTCCAAGAGCCTCTGCAAAGCTACAACTCTCCAACAACGAAGTTCTTCTTCTCCGACGCTAGGTTTAATTTTCTTTTATTTTTTGTACGTCGGTTTTAGATTTATTCGTTGTTCATTTACTTTTTCGAAGCTCTTTTTCTATCATAACGAGGAGAGGGGGAGTGTCCCTCTACCTCAAGTTTTTGTTCTTGTATCGATTAACTCCTACCTCCAACGAGGAGGAGTTCATTTAGTGTTTTGCCCTCCGTGCGTGGTCAAGGACCACTAGGGCCTTGGAGTAGTAGCCGAAGGCTATGAACCAAGTAAAAAGAATTGTCTCTTTTATTTATTGTTTATATTTCCGCTGCAATTTATCTACTCGACTTTCAAAGAACGATTTCGCAAAAAGCTTTTGTTTCGCTATTCACCCCCCCCCCTCTAGCGAACTGCCTCGATCCAACAATGTGTTTTCCCCAAATCCCTCATTCCCTTTGATTTACAAGCACTAGCTCTCTCTTCGTCTACCATTCCAACCTCCAAGAGTTCATCCTCAACCCTAGTTTCGGCCAAGAAACCTTTCTTAAGCAAGGATGAGGAGGACAAGATATGGAGATGCTACTTCTTTTTCTTCCAAGTCAAGGACCAGGGTTAGGGACAGGCAACAGGCTCAAGAGCAAGGTAATGCTCATTTGGGCATATTATTTCGTGATGATTTATAGAAGTCTCGCTTTGAAATACTTTCTAATCACAAGATAGTGTTGGAGGATCATGGCCCGGCTAGAAGGGGGTTGAATAGCCTTTAATCGTGCTTGACGGATTTCAATCGTTCTTGCATGATTGTCTACAATGATTGTTAATATACACAGCGGAATAATAATAAAACAAAATAAAGATATAATACACACAAGAGACAATCGATATATGTGGTTCAGAACCTTAGGGTTCCTACTCCATGGGGTGAGCTCAACGAGCTCAAGTGATGCAAACACCACTACTTAAACTCCTTCTCGACAACAAGTCAGAGGTAGAGAAACCTTGTACAATAAATTACAAAACATAATACAAAAGTACAAGCAAAATACAAAGACAATATGAAACATTAGTAAAGAAAAACTTTACAACACTTTGCTTTGATCACTTGTTTGTTTCTTGCTTTGGTTTGCTCTTGAAGGTCTTGAATGCAGCAGCAATTACCCTCCAAAATCTCACTAAAAATCGCTTTAGAAATCCTCCCCAAGCTCCTCCTTTTATGCTTGTCTCGAGATGATTTCGCGCCTAGCAATCGACTGCTCCTGTAGCCGTTGTGAGACAACAGCTTGATCCACGCTAGAAAAATCCAACGGATAGCCTATCAGTCGATTGATGCACAGTCAATCGAGTCTCTGGTCAAGCTGCCTCGCTTCTGTGGTCATTTTCTCAACCATTAGTCTACTGCCCCCATGGCAGTCAACTTCCAAGCCACACGACACAGTCGAACACCAGTCGACTCCCATCAGTCGACTGATACATCACCCCAGTCGACTAGTGAACCTCGACCATAAGGGTTAACCCAACTATGATGCCCTCATACTTGCTAGACACCCTTAGCCTAGACCTAAGCCTTCTAGCCACCTCAACTAGCCTCGCGCCTATTGGATCCCTCCAATTCATCCATGACTTGTTCATCCATGCGCAGATCCCTCCAAGTCATCCATTACTTGTTCATTCACGTGCAGATCTCTCTAAGTCATCCATGACTTATTCATCCATACGCTAGCCTCCAGGTGCTTTCTTCGACTATTGTCATGCTCTCGGTGTCTACACTACCAAGGTACATATGGACTTATGCTCCCAAGTCTACCGCTTGACCTTACGCCGCCAAACCACCCCTTGGACTTCCCAAATGCCAAGTGCCCATGACTTGGACTTTAACCACCAAGGCTACACACTTGGACTTACATAACTAAGGCTACATACTTGGTCTTCCCTTGCCAACTCCATGTCGGACTTCCAATGCCAAGCCCCATGCTTGGATTTTCACCGCTAAGGCTACACACTTGGTCTTCCCTTGACAATCACATTTCATATGTTTTGTCTAACATCAAAATACTGCTCGAGTCAAACTCAAGTCCGATCAATTGTGACCTGGGTCGATTGCACTAATAGATTGTTGCTACCTGTTACATAGTTGAATCATTGCTTGGGTCCCTAGGTTTACTAGATGATGTACAATGGTTATTTAATAAGGTAGGTTGGGAAGAACTTATGGGAATTAGGAGCCCAACTTATCCTAGGGTTACATTAGGATTTCTAAGTATGGTGGATGCGGAGATTTTGTAAGGAATTGATTGTAGAGAAGGGAAGATAACTTTTAGGCTTTTTAATAAAGAACATGAATGAAACCTACGCCAATGAAATTATTGTTTTGGATTACTGATGTGTGCAAAACATATAAGGTTTCAGGAGTAGTTTTAGCACACATCTAATTCTATTTTGTAGTTGTTTCATGCATATTCTTCCTTCTGTTGCATGCATTTCATATTTTCTAGTTTGGAGATATGCTCTTGTTATTTTATGTATAGGACGACATTTGGAGGTAAAACAACACACTTTTGGAGCCAAAGGAAGGTGGGCATGCTCTGGTCGTGTTTCTTCCAAAACACAGGCATGCTCCGGAGCAAAAGAAGGCATTCACTGGATAGTTCAGAGGCAGACTTGGCCTGGTCATGTGAATCTCACACAATCATGTCCAAACCCCGAAGCCAAAATCAGACAGAAATTCCAATGCCCCACATGGCCGGCCGTGTGGATTCCACACGGGAGCTAGGTAAACTTGACACAACTAGGATTTTGTGGGGATTTATGGAAAGTTGACATCACATCTATAAATAGGAAGGCATGCCCAAACCCTAGGAAGAGGGTCGATGGCTAGGACATGAAGAAGGTGCCCTAACAAGCACCAGAGGCTCACAACAGGGAGAAAGGAAGCGACTCAAGGACCGAAATCTACGCTCCAACGCCAAATAGAACAACCAAGAGAACTGCGTTTTATTCTTACATACTTTTGCATTGTAATGATTCACTTTATGATGTCTTGTGTCCGTTCTCTATCATCTATGGAGTAGATACATAGATTCTAGGATTAGGGAGTAGCTTGTGTACATTGGAAATGCTAGTTTGAATATATATTCTTTGGTATTGAATCTATATTTGCAATTTATGTTGTCTAGATCGATGAGAATTATGATTTGGTTCTATTTCTACTGCACATATGCTGGTAAAGAGGTAGAAAACCTTTAAATCAAAATCTGGGAGAACCAAGGAGGACCCTTGCGGACATCCTCCCTCCGATAACTATAGAAAGTAGAATATGATAGAGTAGGAAATGAAACACGTTCCGTCTCCTCATAGGGATTACTAGGACATCCTCATATCTTGAAAACCTATCTTAGTAGAAGTCCCAAAGTAGGCTACATTAACTCTAGAAGGGTTGAGGGAACTTAGTGACAGAGGGCTCCCAACGGTGTCAACCCCCTGAGATCTGACAATCCAAAAGGGAAACTTGGCTAGGAATAGGTAGCTCCTGGTAGAAGAAAAAGTTCATCAGGCAATTATATGATGATCCTCCCACAATATCATAATTAGAGATCCTTAAAGCATTAAATTAATATCCTGTTCAACAATGCACAAGCGAAACCAAAGTCCTAGAATCCTTTTAGGAATTTGAGACCACCTTCGCTTCTCTGAGTGACACCGTAACTAAGCTAGGACTACCATCGACCTTGCACGCTTTACACTTAGACGATTCACTCCGAACAACGTCATCCACTGGAAAAACAGTATTCGAATCTCAGTCTCTATTGGATCGATATTTAAATTATAACTTGACGACAATCGTGCACTTGCGGACGTTGAGCGCAAGCGCGTGCTTCGAATCCTTGGCGATTCTCGTTGGAGATTTGAGGTCCTGCTCGGCTGCATCAAGTTTTTGGCACCGTTGTCGGGGACTGTTGGTTCAATATCGAATCAAAAGTGGATAGTTTGGATCATACCTAGGATAGATTTGTTTTCTTGTTTTATTTCATTTTAGTTTATTTAGTTTTGGATTTTTTTTTCTATTCATATTCAATTTAGATTAATTCTAGTAGTCATTATATCTTGGTTTAGTTCAAGTTTTAGGTTTTCTTCATTTGGCTCTATACTTTAAGTTATTCAATTTGTTTTTAATAAGTAGTATATATACTCCTGATTGCACAGCTTGGTTCATCATATGCATAGATGCTTAGGATCGAAAAATCTGCTTCCAATTGATTTAGAAATAGAAAGAACTTACCATTGAAGGAGGGCTAAACAAAGAGATATGGAGGAGCACAACGCCCATTTGGCAAACATAGGTAGTCATCCTCTAAGGGATTATACAGCTTCCAGCGCTAGGTGGTATAGGCCTAGTATATATGGACCATCAATCTCAGCTAACAATTTTGAACTAAAACCAGCACTCATACACATGGTCCAACAGAGCCAATTCGGAGGAGCCGCAACTGAAGACCCTAATCGGCACCTAGAGATGTTCTTAGAGATATTCTTGACTCTGAAATTCAATGGAGTACCCGTTGATGCAATCCATCTGAGCCTATTTCCATTTTCATTATAGGACAAGGCGAAGATGTGGCTACACTCTCTTCCTTCAGGAAGCGTCACCACATGGGAGCAGTGTGAGCAGCAATTCATGAATAAATTCTTCCCACCAAGTAAACTGCTCATATGCGCCACTTGATTACACACTTCTGCCAAAAGGAAGGATAGTCCCTTTTTGAAGCATGGGATAGCTACAAAGGGATACTCTATCAATGCCCCCATCACGGTCTCGAGAGGTGGCTGGTGATCCATATATTCTATAATGGGATCACATGTGCCACGAAGGTTTCCCTCGATTCTACTGCAGGAGGAGCATTAATTAACAAGACTATAGAGGAAGTGGAAGAGTTGATCGAGAAGGTGGCCCAGAACCACCGCCAATGGGCTTCCAAGCGTGGTCACCCAGCACCTGCAACCGGTAGATATGTTGTTAACTCCATTGATCATCTAACAGTGAGAATGGCTGCACTAAGCAGACGGTTTGACTCCCTAACCCCTACTTCTATATGTGTGGCTAATTCCTTTGGAGAGGGAGTAGCAACGTAACAGGAGGAATACTACAGAGGGCAGAGCAACTCTGAGGAGCAGGTTGAGCATGTTAATGCGATGGGCAAGTACAATCAGAGGCCCAACGACCCATATTTGAGCACATACAATCCCGAATAGAGGAACCACCTGAATTTTTCCTATAAGAATAATTTGGGAAATTTCCAACAATCGAGAGGATATGGGAAACAAGGTAGTAGGGTACTGGGCTACAACAACTGCCTAAATCTAGACTTGAGTCAATGATTGAAGGCTTCATTGCTACCCAAATGAAGGCTAATGCAGAATTTCAACGGCAACATCAAAGAGCCAAAGAGGCACTAAGGGAGTGGAAGGCCTCTGTTGATGGGCTCACAAGACACACTAAGATGTTGGAAATGCAAGTGACCCAAATAGCCAAGACCATATCACAACCCATAGACAGCTATCACCTAGAATCCGAGCAAACCCCGGTTAAGGGAGAGGGAGCAAACAGTGAAGTAGTAGGTCAAAAAAACAAAGTCACTAAGGGGTGTGTATCCATGATTTCAACTTTGCCAAACCAAGCAGAAATTGAAGACAAGATTCCACCCAAGCTTGATGACCCTGGTGATTTTGTCATACCCTGTTCAATCTATGGGGAGAACATCAACGAAGCATTATGTGACCTAGGATCGTCCGTTAGCGTTATGCCCTACATGATCTATAGGGAGATGGGATTGAGTGGGTTATAATTAGCTGGCCTGGTGATTCGTATGGCGGATGACATAGTTAAGGAACCAATTGGCATGCTAGTGGGTGTACCTATTGTAATAGAAAGCTTTATGATACCCACAGACTTCATTATATTGGACACGGGACCAAACCCTCAGACCAATCATCTTAGGGAGACCCTTTCTAGCAACTGCAGGAGCATGCATAGATGTGAAGCAGCACAAAGTCTCCTTGGAAGTGGATGGCGAGATTATCGTATTTAACTTATCCGAGTGTAAGGCTCCATTCTCAGACGAGTATACTTCCTATAGGATAGCAAAGACCCCACTGGAAGATAGAGATTCTAAAATGAATGAATGGAGATTCACAAAACCACCTGAGCCAAGCTAAAGCAAAGGAGTGTGGTCGAGCTAAAAACCTTAAACAAGCACTTCTTGGGAGGCAACCCAAGTTTTACTTTATATGTTTTTTTCTATTCATGTGTATAATTTAGACTTTAATTTATGACCACTAGTGTCTTTGTAAGTAGTTTAGGGTCAGGAAGAACTTGCTAGGAAGAAAAGAGATACCCTTTTTGAAACCTCAGTAAGAAGCACAGGCGGCCGTGTGGATTCCACATGATCGTGCCCCATGATCAGAAGCACACACTGGGGGGCATGCATGTGGAAAAATCTTGGACAGTGTTGTGCTCTAGGAGAAGACCAAAGGCACACACGATCGATCGTGTGAATTTCACACAACCGTGTCAATTCTTGAACATTTTTCCAAGCACCGGGACAGCATCCCACACGACCAACCATGTGAATTTCACATGACCATGTCGCGTCCCCTTAAAAGGACATAAGCCATGCAATTTTTCCCTAAACCCACCGTGCAACTCAAATTTCTTGCCCTAGGTCGTACAAAATCCTCTTCTCCATCCCCTATGGAGCCTCTCTAACCTCCAAGATGCCTTCGAGAAGTCACGATGAGGAGGATAAAGCATGTGGTTGTGCGATCTGCTTCTTTGGAGCCAAGATCAAGAAGAAGAAGCACTCCACAAGCTCTAGAGGAAGGATGCAGACATAGGGGCAGTGATGGGAGGAGCACAGCGCCTACATATAGGTAGAGTTTCAGGGCCTCCGAGAGCATTTCCAGCAGGCCGAGGAGTTCTACAATGAGACCCGAGCCTATTTTCATGAAGAGGCTGCCTACCGCCAAGAGGTTTGACAACACATATGTGACACATGATCATAGTGGGCCAGGGAGGAGGAGCACAGAGCTGCCATTGTATCCACCAGTTCCCAGATTGACCACATGTACATGTGGCATCAACGGCTGAGCACTAGATTCTTCCAAGAGCTTGATATGCCTAGACTATCAGACTTTCCACCTCATCCACCATATTAGAGGTACAGTCTCATTTAAGTCGGGGCACCCAAATTTTGATAAGTTTTTCTACTATTGTTAGTTTCTTTCCTGACATCTAGGTTTAGTTTGTTTGCATTTATGTGCCCATGCATACAGTATTTAGTTTTCTTTCAGCGCTTAGTTGTTTGTCACTTTAAACTGCATCAGTAATATTTTTGAAATTTTTCACGATTTGCTTCCATACCATAGATAGATTAACTTCATTTATCTTGTGGTATTTCATCTTTGGTTGCTTTGATGGATGTTCTAGATTCACACTTGTTAGCTTTAGCTCTCACTTACACTTGACGAATATTCTAAAAGGGAAAATCTATTACATACCTAATTATGATTCATCCTAGTAGTCTAGTACTTTTTAATCCATAGGTGACTCTAGATTTAGCATTTTAGTTGTTGGAGATGCTCGAATTGTGTAAGTCCATTTAGAAAAATCAAAAGACCAATGAACTAGAGAGGAACAAAGTTCCCTGAAAAATAGAAATGAAAAAAATAATAAAAAGAAAAAAAGAAAAAATAGAGAGAGTTAAAAATAGTTATCGTGGGTGGAAATAGTTAGGGGGCCTTTTAAGACCGAGTTAGGTTACTGGGGAAACACCTACCAATTTCTCTCGATACCAAGTCTACCTTTGAGAATTCATGCTAAATCTACAGAACGACCCTCGCTTAGGGCAAGTAAGTGCCTGAAAGTTGGAGACCTTAGGAAAGCTATAGGATGACGATTAAACTCACTGTGGAATGAGTATCCCTTAGGGAAATTCTCTCAGCACATACACAAAAAAGCTAACGTAGTGAACTTTTAGAACATATTTATTTACATTGATTGAAAATACCACTTGATAATTCTAGTTAGCAAGCTAAGTATGGAACAATGTTTTTAAAATTAATGGCACTGATGTTTGATTGAGGACAAGCAAAGATCTAAGTTTGGGGGGATTGATGTGTGCAAAATATATAAGGTTTTAGGAGTAATTTTAGCACACATCTCATTATATTTTTTAGTTGTTTCATGAATATTCTTCCTTGTGTTGCATGAATTCATATATTCTAGTTCGGAGATCTGCTCTTTTTGTTTTTATATGTAGGACGACATTTTGGAGATAAAATGACACACTTTTAGAGCCAAAGGAAGGCGAGCATGCTCTGGCTGTATTTCTCCCAAAACACAGGCATGCTCCAGAGAAAAAGAAGGCATTCACCGGATAGTTCAGAGGTAGACACATCCTGGCCTTGTGAATCTCACATGGTCGTGTCCAACCCCCGAAGCAAAAATCAGACAGAAATTCTAGTGCCCCACATGGGCGGCCATGTGGATTCCACACGGTCGTGTGGTACCAAGCAAACTTGACGTAACTAGGGATTTATGGAAAGTCAGCTTCACAACTATAAATAGGAAGGCACGCCCAAATCCTAGGGAGAGGCCTGACGGCAAGGACATGAATAAGGTGCCCTAACAAGCACTGGAGGCTCGCAATGGGGAGAAAGGAAGTGGCTCAAGGAATGAAATATGTTCTCCAATGCCAAGTAGAATGAACAAGAGTACTGCATTTTATTCTTACATACTTTTGCATTGTAATGATTCACTTTATGATGTCTTGTGTCCATTCTCTATCATCTATGGAGTAGATACATAGATTCTAGGATTAGGGAGTAGCTTGTGTACGTTGGATATGCTAGTTTGAATATATATTCTTTGGTATTGCATCTATATTTAAAATTTTTATTGTCTAGATCGATGAGAATTATGATTTGGTTCTATTTCTACTGCACATATGTCGGTACAAAGGTAGAAAACCTTTGAATTAAAATCTAGGAGAATCGAGGAGGACCCTTGTGGACATCCTCCCTCCGATAACTGTATAAAGTAGAATATGATAGAGTAGGAAATGAAACACATTCCGTCTCCTCATAGGGATTACTAGGACATCCTCATACCTTGATAACCTATCTTAGCAGAAGGCCCAAAGTAGGTGACATTAACTCTAGAAGGGTTGAGGGACCTTAGTGATAGAGGGCTCCTAACGGTATCAACCCCCTGAGCTCTGACAATCCAAAAGGGAAACTTGGTTAAGAATAGATAGTTCCAGATAGAAGCAAAAGTTCATCGGGCAATTATATGATGACCCTCCTGCAAGATCATAATTAGAGATTCTTAAAGCATTAAATTGATAGCTTGTTCAACAACGCACAAGAGAAACCGAAGTCCTAGAATCCTTTTGGAAATTTGAGACCACCTTCGCTTTCTCCGAGTGACACCGTAACTGAGCTAGGATTACCGTCGACCTCGCACACCTTACTCTTAGCATATTCACTCCGAACAACGTCATCCACTGGACAAACAGTATTCAAATCTTAGTCTCTGTGGGATCGATATTTAAATTATAACTTGACAACAACCGTGCACTTGCGGGCATTGAGCACGAGCGCACGCTTCGAATCCTTGGCGATCCTCATTGGAGATTTGAGGTCGTGCTTGTGTGCATCACTTACCTAGTGGGGGAGATAGGAGAACACCTAAAGAGTTTAATGTGGGATCATTTTGGTATGACTCAACTGGTAAAACCTTCTATGACCCATCTAAGGCTAAAGCCTCCCGACTCCAAAACTCAATTTTTAGATATATCCATCGCTTTATGGCAAATGCAATTTTTTGAAGAGGTGATAGAGATGGAGTGGTGCATGATAGTGAGCTTTTTGTGCCTTTGGAGTATGTTAGAAGGAAATAATTCGGTGGATAGCAGATCACATTTTATAAGGCACTTAGTTAAGATAGGAAAAGCGCCAAATGGAGAAATCATCTTTGGGGGGTTGACCACACATATCTGTGAAAATCTTGGGTATGATTATGGGGATTTAGAGAGAGTAGAAGGAAGTCCTAGAATAAACCTAGGGGTGTGCATGACTATAACAATGATTGTGAGAGAAGGAAATTCTTTTTGATTTGTATGGAAAAACATGACACCCCTTAAGCTTCCTAATCCTGATCGTACCACTATCACAATCCCTTCCAATTGGTGTTTAGATAGAGTAACTATGACACCATCCTAGGAGGGCTCGTCTGTCCATGCACCCCCTTCACCATCTTTGCCTTATGCACCATCACATAGGAGCCCCCTACCTCAGGACCCGAACTTGCACGACACTCTTTTCCATTTTTTGGATATGTTGTAGGTGGATCCACTTTTGATTTCTTAGAGTTCCGATCACACCTCAACGATATCTACGCAGAGCAACAAACACAAGGGTAGTGGTGGGACAAGCATCGGACCTTTTACTAGAGAGGAGTTCCATGACTTGAGAGGGCATTGTCAGAGGGTGGACGACTACTATGGCCATGCCCAGCAGTACTTTCAGGAAGAGGTTGAGTATCAACAGGAGGTGAGGCAATTCATGCATGATGGACATGTACAGTGGGACTAGGAAGAAGATCACAAAGTAGCCATATAGTCTACCAGCTCACAGATTGATCACCTTTAATTGTGGCATTAGCGCTTGAGCACCCGGTTCACTAATGAGCCTGAGTTGTCACGATTACCTCACTTTCCTCCAAGGTCACCACGATGAGAGGTATGCTTGAAACTAAGTCGCAGGGGAGAGGCGGGATACATATTTTTCTTTATGCTTTTGCATAAGTAGTTTTGTTTTATTTTGCATTGTTTATCTTCTTGTTTGTGTCCATGTGCATTTTGGTTAATTTAGTATAGGTTTAATTATTGTATTGTCTGCAGTAAGCTTCAGTGAAATTTATTTAAGCAATATTAAGTTGTTGTGCTACATTGTCATGAGCATTTCATTTTTTCTTATCTTGTGGTACCAATTTTTGATATGCTAATGAATGATCACCAAGCTCCACTAGTATGTTTTTACTTTTCGTATACACTTAACTTGAATTCCGAGGAGTTGCTTAGTACAAATTAGTTATGATTCATCTTGTTAGAATTAGTACTTTGGAATCTATAGGTGACTAGATTAACATTTTAGTTACTGGAGATTTTTGGATTGTGTAAACATATTCGAAAAAAAGGAATTTTAGTGGAAATTTCGAAAAAAAAAATAATTTTAGCGGAATTTTTAGAATCTGAAAAAATAGCTTAAAAATAATTGTCATTGGTAGAAATAGCTTGGTGCCCCTTTAAGACCGAGTTAGGTTACTAGGGAAACACCTACTAATTTCTCTTAATACCGAGCACGCCTTTGAGATTTCATGCTAATTTTAGGGAACCACCCTCGGTTAGGGCAGGTAAATGCCTAAAGCTAGAGACCTTATGAACGCTATGAGATGACAACTTGACTTGCTTGGAATTTGAAACCCTTAGAATGAAAATTTTGCACTTGCACGAAAAACTTACTTAGTGACCTTAGTGAATTTATTTATTCGCTTTCACAGTAGTACCACTTGATAGGTTTTAGTGAGCATGCTAGACATTGTAGGAATCTATTTCTATGTGTTGAATTATACACTGAGATTTGCTCGAGGACAAGTAAATATTTGAGTCTGAGGAATTTTGATGTGTACAAATCATATCGGATTTTAGTTATTATTTTGGCACACATTTTCTTGCATTTAGTTGGTATTTGTTGCATATTTACTTGACTTTGTAATATTGTAACACCCCCCCCCCCCTTCTCTCCTTACACTAGTAAGGGAGGTGTTACCATCCATCATACTTTATCTTACTCTTTTCGTGGTCAGGTAAAAATATGACTCAACCATCCATAGACTCACATACACTATTTATAAATTAACCAATACCTGACTTAAAAAAGAAGAGTATCAACAACTCTTACCAAGATCTAAACATGGTTTCTAAACGAGTATCATAATTTAAACTCTTAACTTGAAACAGCGGAAGCTAAAGAAACAAACCAACTATATTCACATGTTGACACTAGGCTATTTCCCAAGTTCTTAACCTATCTAAGCATGCACATTCACTAGAGTTCTAGTGTAGAACATTCTTAAGTAACTCAACCTCATGCATGACGATAGTAATGATATGCATCTTTGACATGAACATGAACGTAAACAACAATACATCACATCAACCCTAGCACCTAACACAAACACTTAGCACATAACAGGAACACTAGCAAGTTCAAAGTTCCTAGCATAGCATAATACTAGCAAGTTTGACGTTCTTAGACACAACATGATCAAACCCATAACATGAACACTACCACACAAACAAGTTTGAAGGTCTTAACATAATAGAATACTAGCAAGTCCAGGATCATAATCCACTGTTCTGCCGCCACACACACCAAGCACTTCATCTGCTACCCCCCCCCCTCCTTATTCCAATCTTGTTTTACCCTTATCTGCAGTATAAGGAATGAAACTATAAGCAATGAAGCTTAGTAAGTACATCATATTCTCACAAAACATCGCATTGTAAGAAAACATGCTATTAGAATACTCACATGCAAACATATGCTCTTACTTGCATTTAAGAAAATTCTGCATTAAACATTTAGAAACACTTGCACATGATACAATGATTCGACTTGACATGCATGAACTTTCTGTATTAAACATATAGAAACACTTGCACATAACACAAGGGTTCAACTTGAATGCATGAACTTGAAATACACAACTTGTAATACATGCTCCTTAAATATGCTTCGCTTGTGGAAAATATACATGTGACATACTTAAACTTGTAACCATTGTGCTTTAGTTAACTTTAGAAAACCATATGTACATATATACTTTAAAATCAGTAAACATCCTTGTTTGGGCAGCCCAGCATAGTACCAATTTGCGCGCAACCCTAATAGAACTCGGGGTAGCTAGCCACCAAACTTATTAGGGCAACTTACTAAGGGCGATCTATGGGCCCGTGGGCGATCTAAGGGCTCGGTACATGTCACTTCAAAGTAAAATACTTCCTTTATATATAACTTACTTATTTTTGTCAGGTAACAAGTATTTTTCATGATCATAATCAAAAACCCATATAGGAAGCCTTTCAAGACGTTTGATCATGCTCTTTGTCCCCAAAACTCATAGGGGAAGCATCTTGTGATCTTTACATCTTGCTTCCAATGAAATATTCAAAGTAAAATACTTCCTTTATATATGACTTACTTATTTTTTTGTCATTTAACAAGTATTTTACATGATCATACTCAAAAACCCATATAGGAAGCCTTTCAAGACATGTGATCATGCTCTTTGTCCCCAAAACTCGTAGGGGAAGCATCTTTGCGATCTTTACATCTTGTTTCCAATGAAATATATTAAAATACCTAAAAATAAAAACAACCATAATCTAGACAGAACCTATAAATCTGAATAAAAACATGATACTAGAACCTAGATGTGCAAATCAAAGAGTTACTTATGCTATAGGTGAGAGATAGCATCCTAGTGATCTTATGTCTTGCTTAAAACAAAATATACCTTACCTATAAATCTAAACACACCTATGTAATCTGATAAAAACATATATTTATGTAATTTATAAAACATTTAACATGATCATACTCCTAAAAACTCATATAGGAAGCCTTTCAAGACATTCGATCATGCTCTTTGTCCCCAAAACTTACAGGGAAGCATCTTTGCGATCTTTACCTCTTGCTTCCAATGAAATATACTTAAAATACCTAAAAATCCAAACAAATATAATCTGGACAAAACATATAAATCCGAATAAAACATGGTGATAGAAACTAGATGGGCATATCAAAGAGTCACTTATGCTATAGGTGAGAGATAGCATCTTTGTGATCTTAGATCTTGCTTAAAAAGACATATACCTTAACTATAAATCTGAACGCACACATATATCATTTGATCCAAACATATAATCTATCAAAACATAGGAAAATAAGCTATATAAAATAATCAAAGAACTACTTATACTGCAAGTGAGAGATACTTACATCCTCTCGCTATCGTACTAGTATACCACTAGGGTTTTTGTGAGATGAAGACCTTCCTGTTGGATCGAAGCAGATCGCTAGAGGGGGGTGAATAGCGATAAAACCTTTTTCTTTTCTTTTCGTTCGTTAAAACTCGAGAGATAATTAATTGCAGCGGAAATGTAAATGTAAAGTAAAAAGAGACAAAGGAGTTTTACTTGGTTCGTAGCCTTCGGCTACTACTCCAAGGCCCTAGCGGTCCTCGACCACGTACATAGGGCAAAAACACTAAAGAACTCCTCCCCTTTAGAGGTAGGAGTTTAATCGATACAAGTAAAGCACAAAGCTTGAGGTAGAGAGACACTCCCCCTCTCCTCGTTACGATAAAAGCTCCGAAAATGAAAGTACTAAACTGAAATAAAACTCTAACCGACGTAATAAAATGAAAACAAATAAACCTAGACGTCGGAGAAGAAGCACTTCGTTGTCGGAGAAGTTGTAGCTTTGTGGAGGCTTTTGGAGGCTTAGAATTGATGATGAAACCCTAGGTTAGGACCTCCTTTTATAGCCTTTAAGCCCCTCATCGAATGGGTCTTCAACCAATAGGAATTGGGCACAAAACTCCTTGAAAAATGGTGATAAAGCTTGACTCCTCGAGGCTGATTTTTGACCATTGGTTGAACTGATTTCTTGGCCGGTTGAACTGATGGCTCAGCAGTTGAACTGATCCTTGGCTGGTTGAACTGATGGCTTAGCAGTTAAACTGATTTTTGGCCGGTTGAACTGATTTTTAGACTGTAATAAAGAGTTAGCTCGAAATATAAGTGAATTCGACGGCCACTTGCCATCCGATCTCAACATAGACCTTCCATGGGAAGTCTTGGTCGGATCGTCGCCTAAGGATGTCCCCGTATGGAGGACTCGACCTTACTTACGCTCACTCACACGATCTTACCTCAACATTTACCTTTGAAACCTTGCTTTCGGTCTCCACCTGATTCCTTCGGCTCCCTCCGAAGTCCTCCCGGTGTTGCCCGACCACCGCGGCTTCCTCCGGATGTCGCTAGCCTTTAGCTCCAGCTATAGCAATCTTCTGCACACTCGATTCAGCTCGTGAGATAACGACATGAGCTTAACTTTGTATCGTTTGCTATAATCAAAACTCATGTTCGACTTAGGTGCCTACTGCACCAACAATCTCCCCCTTTTTGATTTATGGCAAACCCACATACAAAGTTAAGTAAATAGCAAGCATGAAGAATAATGTGCATTAGAAACAAGAAATAAAGAAGATTAAGTTGGAGTAGTAAGGATTTTCTTCAAGTACTCCTCCTTGAGGAAACCTCCCCCTTGATCGAGGGTGAGTCTTGAAGAAAGACCTTAATCCTCCCCTTTGAGGGTTTCTTTAAGTAATTAACATTACTTAAAGTTGGCCTTAGTAAAACGTTTAAGTTAAGAGTTCTTCTTAACTTGGCCCTTTCTCCCCCTTAAGTAAAACATTAAGGGCATAATAAAAAATAAGTAAAACGCGTTAGCCTACAAATAAGTTTAAGTTAAGAATTCTGTTAACTTGGCCTTTAATAAGTTTTCAAAACTTAAAGTTAACTTTTGGTTTAAATATAAAGTAAGAGTTAAGTTATCAAAAAAAATTTTGACCCCTTAACTTTAGCCTTTTTCTCCCCCTTTTGCCATATATCAAAAAGAGTGAGTGTGTGTGTGGAAAACAAAAATAAGTGTTAAATTTAAAGTCCAAGCATGTTCCACATTATTTTGAAAATAATATACTGAAAATAAGTTCATCTATAAGATGTTCGACTCATATTTGGCTTGATTGATATGAAAGATCAACCATCCCGGTCGAGTCGGTTAGTATGTATGATTATACTGTGTGGTTCATAGCGATGCACTAGCTCTACATCTGGAACTGTGAGTAAGGTCCTAACATCTCACGCCCATCTACGTGGCTAAGTACACAAACACATTAGTCCTATGTGTTGTGAGATGTATTGGCTCCTTAAATCTATAGGTGCATGATATCTAAGGTATGTCCTATACTAGTTCCATAAAAAATGAAAGTTAAGAAATAGTAGTAAGAAAATATAATTTGCAAGTTCCTATTCTACTACGCACATGCCCAATTTTCATCTTAATAGACTAAATTCGGCTTCGGGTAGGGGTTTAGTAAATAGGTCTGCTAAGTTAGACTTTGATTCGACGTATTCGAGTTGTATGGCTCCGTTGGCCACATGTTCTCGAATGAAATGGTGTTTGACCTCTATATGTTTGGTCCTAGAGTGACATATCGGATTCTTTGTAAGATTAATTGAACTAATGTTATCTACGTGAAGTTTAGTATTCATAAAGTCTAACCTAAAGTCGCGGAGAGTGTGTTTCATCCAAAGAAGCTGCGTGACACACTCACCCATCGCGATGTATTCGGCTTCGGTGGTAGATAAAGCAACACAGTGTTGCTTCCTACTGCACCAACTCACTAGACTCGAGCCAAGAAGTTGACAACAACCACTCGTACTCTTTCTATCGAGCTTACTACCGGCATAGTCCGAATCGGAGTAGCCGGTTAGTTCGAACTCGGTAGATCTAGGATACCAAATACCGACATTAAGTGTACCCTTTAGATATCTAAGGATACGCTTGACTAGAGTTAGGTGAGACTCCTTGGCACAGGTTTGAAACCTTGCGCACATACTTACTGTAAATAAGATATCAGGTCGGCTTGCAGTTAAGTAAAGGAGACTCCCTATTATGCTCCTATAGTATTTTAAATCAATTGAATTTCCGATTACATCTTCTTCTATATTCACATTAGTTGCCATTGGGGTATTAATAATTTTAGCGTCTTGCATTCCAAAGCGTTTAATTAATTCCCTAGTATATTTGCGTTGATGTAGGTATATTCCATCTTTAGTTTGTTTAATTTGTAGACCTAAAAAGAAATTTAACTCACCTACTAAATTCATTTCAAATTCACTTTCCATAAGTGAAATGAACTCATTTAGTAGGATTGAGTTGGTGGTTCCGAAAATAATATCATCTACGTAGATTTGGGCTATGAATATGTCTTTACCTAAGGTTTTTACGAAAAGGGTTGGGTCAACTACACCTTGGTTAAAGCCTTTGGACTTAAGATAAATCGAAAGTCTCTCGTACCAAGCTCGAGGAGCTTGTTTAAGTCCATAAAGAGCTTTCTTTAACCTAAGGACATGATCGAGTTTGTCTAAACTTTCGAAACCGGAGGGTTGACTAACATAAACTTCTTCTTTAATGTATCCATTTAAGAATGAAGATTTCACATCCATTTGAAACAACTTAAATCCTCGATGTGCTGCATATGCTAATAGTATTCGAATGGACTCTAATCTAGCTACTGGGGCATAGGTCTCGTCGTAATCTAAACCTTCGACTTGACTAAACCCTTTAGCAACTAGTCTAGCTTTATTTCTAACTACTTCACCTCTATCATCAATTTTATTTCTAAACACCCACCTTGTTCCAATGATTGTTTTATCTTTAGGTGGTGGTACTAATTCCATGCCGTTCCTAGTGAATTGAGCCAACTCTTCTTGCATTGCAATAATCCAATCGGGATCAAGAAGAGCTTGGTCAATAGTTTTGGGTTCAATTTTAGAAATCAAGGATATTTGACTAAGGTTTCTGTATGAGGCTCTAGTTCGAACTCTTAGACTTGGATCACCTATCACTTGGTCGATAGGATGATTCGTTTGAGTCCTAGTTGGATTTGGGTTTGAGTCTACAACTTGATCCATAGGATGACTCGTTTGAGTTCTAGTTTGGTTGGAGTCATCTATCACTTGGTCGATAGAGTGACTTGGTTGACTTAGGTTAGGATTAACACTAGACCTGATCTCCGGATCAGAGTTAGGTCTAGTATGAGTCGGTTCGCTAATTGGGGTTGCCGAGGGTTTTGTAGGTTCGTGTCCTTCATCAAATACTACATTGATAGTCTCCTCGACTCTAAGGGTGTCGTGGTTATATACTCTATAAGCTCTGCTTGTAGTCGAGTATCCTAGAAAGATTTCGATCGTGGTTTTCGATGTAAATTTCCCTAGGTAATCCTTAGTGTTTAGGATATGTACCTTACACCCAAATACCCTAAAGTACTTGATGTTAGGTATTTTATCGTGATAAATCTCGTATGAGGTCTTAAGGTGCCTCTTTACCATAAGGATTCTATTTTGGACATAGCATGTCGTACTCACGGCTTCCGCCCAAAACCTATCGGGTAGGTTATACTCATTTAACATTGTCCTAGCGGCTTCTTGTAGGGTTCTATTTTTGCGTTCTACTAGGCCATTTTGTTGTGGAGTTATAGGGCAAGAGAACTCGTGGTGGTATCCATTTAGGTTCTGCAGTGCAGCAAACCTATGGTTTTCGAATTCACCACCATGATCAGTCCTAAGTCTTTTGATTTTAATGCTTTGTTGATTTTCTATTAATTTAAATAGATTGATTAATTGATCTAGGGTATCACTTTTGTGTTTGATGAACCTAACCCAAGTAAATCTAGAATAGTCATCAATTATAACTAAGCAGAATTTACTTCCGTTAATTGACTTAGCTCCGTGTGAATCAAATAGATCCATGTGTAGGAGCTCAAGCACACTTTTGGTTCATTCTTGACTAGTTAGTTGATGTTGTGTCCTAGATTGTTTACCTTGTTGACAAGCATTACATATTTTATTATCCAAGTTATTGAGGTTAGGCAAACCTCTAACTAAGTCACTCTGACTCATCTTGTGGATGAGTCTTGGGTGTGAGTGACCGAGTCGTCGGTTCCACAACCATGATTCCTCTTGCCGTGTCATAAGACACTTAGTTGAGGAGTTAGTTAAGTTAATAGTGTAAATGTTGTTATTTCTAGTTCCCTTAAGAATTGTTTTAGAGGTTTCGTTTGTATTAATTACGCATTCGTTTTCTAGAAATATGACCTTATAGTTATTATCACACAATTGGCTTACACTGAGAAGATTATATTGAAAATTTTCTACTAATAAAATGTTTTGAATGACAAAATTTTAGTTAAGCTCAATATCACCTAATCCGATGATTTTGAGCTTGCCATTATTTCCGAAGGATACCGATCCTTGTCGTTTGAATCGAAGCTTCGAAAACTTGAGTTGATCCCCGGTCATGTGTCGGGAGCAACCACTGTCCAACATCCATTGATCCTACATGCAAGGTAGTTGGATCGGATATTGGATTTATTAAAAATTGGTTGAAAATTATTAACCTAAATCATCTCACCCATGTCTACATGATCAAACATGTTAAGCCTATATGTTCTTGTGAGATGACTTTCAATTTTAGTTGAATTAAATTTAATGACTTAAACTCTTTTCAACCTTGCGTTAGATTCGGATTTGACCTTAGGCTCATCAAGTCACCTTTTCAAGATCATGGCTTCCAGGTCGTGGCGAGGCACAGAGGCCTTCTTTGATCAGAACAACGACCACTTCCTTAGACAAAGCCATTTTCAAGAAAATAGAGACTTGACTCACCTAAGACCACTTCCTGGTCTAACTAGTCTAGGATACGGCGAGGTAGCTTCAACTAGTTCCGCTCGGTCAAGTGCACCGAACTAGATATGCCTTATCTAGCCCGAATACACAAGACTCTACTTTCCTAGCGTACTATCATCTCGCCTCATCCTGGTACTATGTTATCAAGTATTGACGAGTTATAGTCCTATCTAACCATTCTAAAAAGAAAAATAAAAACCTAAGCATGCAATTTCTAAGTTAAAACACAAACAAATTTCGTACTAGCTCCCCCTGGACCGTTGAATCGATTCGGTCTCTCCACATAGTGGATTTGGTCCTTGGGAACCCAGTACTGGTTTGATCCTAAGTTTGAAATTAAGGTGGTCTTAGGGACCCATGCTTGGACACGTTTTTTATGTCTACTTACGATTGACATATACGACTTATTGGTCGTGTTTGAGCTAAACCCTAACCCGGCCTTGTTGTACACGACCCTTTGCGATCCAAGTAGGAGGTCAAGTCCTTTGGATCCCAAAGTAAACCTTTCCAACGTATTCCTAAGATCTTCGACTTGACTTTTCAAGAGTGAGTTCTCAACTTCGAGTTTTTCAACCCGAGTTGAGTCCTTCTCTTGAACTCGACTAGTCGAAGAGGTTAGGGAGACCTCGTGTTTTAGGAGTTTAACTTCCTCAACCAGGGTCTCGACCTTGGACTCGGACTTAGCTAACTTTCTATTTAAAAACTTAATTGCACTATAAAGTGTGGTAATAAGAGAGCGACTTACCTTGAGTTTATCTTTTGAATCGGATGCATATCCGTGGCTTGTCTTGAATAGTGCTTCGCAGTCCGACTCATCTTCGGTTTCCGATTCAAGTTCCGGTTTCGACACCGTCTCTGATTCCATCGGTTTAGCCATAAGGACTCGATTGTTGTCTTCTTCCTCGGAAGCTTCTTCCCAAGTAGCATTGAGTGCCTTTTTGTATTTTGGTGCCTTGCTCTTGAGTTTTGGGCATTCGGACTTAATGTGTCCAAAGCTGTTGCATTCATAACATCTTATGTTTGAACTTTTAGGCTTACGTTGGGTCGAGTGGCGGCTCATTTTGGCCCTTGACTATCCTCGAACTAGGTTGACTAGTTCGGCTTCCATTCGAGTCGACCTCGAATCGACTCATCCTCTTCTTCCTTGAGGTGGCTTGCTAGCGGTTTTCTTCTTTGAACACGCAAATAAAGCTATACCTTTCTCGTTCGATTAGACTGCTCATGAAGTTCAAAATCAGAAAAAAGTTCATCTAATCTAAGTTTAGAAAGATCCTTGGAGACCTTGTAGCCATCGACCATGGATGCCCACAAGGTAGTCCTTGGAAAGGAGTTTAGGACATACCTTATAAGATCGCGGTTTTTGACCTTTTGCCCGATTGCGTGTAGGTTGTTGACTATGTCCTGGACTCGGTCGTGAAGTTGCGTCGCGGACTCATGTTCCTGCTTTTTTAAGTTATATAGTTTATTGAATAGAAGATCACGCTTACATACCTTGGCTTCATCGGTCCCTTCGTGTAGCTCCACTAGTTTTGTCCAAAGGTCCTTTGCGCTTATGAAGGGGCCAACGTGATTTAGCTCTTCCTTGGATAAGCTGCATTGGAGGATTTGTGTTGCCTTGGCGTCTGCTTCGACTTGTCATTTTGTCGCAATGGTCCATTGATCATAATCCAAGGAGTCACCCACTTCATTAGTCGGAATTGTGAAACCCATTTGGATTATGATCCACATCTCGATTTGGGTTTTGAGAAAGCATTCCATCCGACCCTTCCAATAACAGAAGTCATCTCCGTTGTAAAATGGAGGTCGGACGGTGCTAAAACCCTCGAGATGGGCCATTAGAACAAAAGACACAAGGAGACGAAGATGAAGAAACTAGCAACGACAAAAACACAAAAAAAAATACCAAGACTCGCATCTTGGATTAGTAGTGCGGGAGAAAAAATAACAAAGTGAAATAAATCTGAAATAAACAGAATTAAAAAGAAAAAAAATCTGTAAAATGACTAGATTGGTGGTTTCACCAAATCTTAGCAACCCCCGGCTCTGATACCAATTGTTGGATCGAAGCGGATCGCTAGAGGGGGGTGAATAGCGATAAAACCTTTTTCTTTTCTTTTCATTCGTTAAAACTCGAGAGATAATTAATTGCAGCGGAAATGTAAATGTAAAGTAAAAAGAGACAAAGGAGTTTTACTTGGTTCGTAGGCTTCGGCTACTACTCCAAGGCCCTAGCGGTCCTCGACCACGTACATAGGGCAAAAACACTAAAGAACTCCTCCCCTTTAGAGGTAGGAGTTTAATCGATACAAGTAAAGCACAAAGCTTGAGGTAGAGGGACACTCCCCCTCTCCTCGTTACGATAAAATCTCCGAAAATGAAAGTACTAAACTGAAATAAAACTCTAACCGACGTAATAAAATGAAAACAAATAAACCTAGACGTCGGAGAAGAAGCACTTCGTTGTCGGAGAAGTTGTAGCTTTGCGGAGGCTTTTGGAGGCTTAGAATTGATGATGAAACCCTAGGTTAGGACCTCCTTTTATAGCCTTTAATCCCCTCATCGAATGGGTCTTCAACCAATAGGAATTGGGCACAAAACTCCTTGAAAAATGGTGATCAAGCTTGACTCCTCGAGGCTGATTTTTGACCATCGGTTGAACTAATTTCTTGGCCGGTTGAACTGATGGCTCAGCAGTTGAACTAATCCTTGGCTGGTTGAACTGATGGCTTAGCAGTTGAACTGATTTTTGGCCGGTTGAACTGATTTTTAGACTTTTCGACTGTAATAAAGAGTTAGCTCAAAATATAAATGAATTCAACGGCCACTTGCCATCCAATCTCAACATAGACCTTCCATGGGAAGTCTTGGTCAGATCGTTGCCTAAGGATGTCCCCGTATGGTGGACTCGACCTTACTTATGCTCACTCACACGAGCTTACCTCAATATTTACCTTTGAAGCCTTGCTTTCGGTCTCCACCTGATTCCTTCGGCTCCCTCCAAAGTCCTCCCGGTGTCGCCCGACCACCGCGGCTTCCTCCGGGTGTCGCTAGCCTTTAGCTCCAGCTATAGCAATCTTCTGCACACTCGATTCATCTCGTGAGATAACAACATGAGCTTAACTTTGTATCGTTTTCTATAATCAAAACTCAGGTTCAACTTAGGTGCCTACTGCACCAACACTTCCCTTGTTCCTTAGCCTTATGAGTGGTCCTCTAGCATATACTAAGCCTTTGTATCCCCTTGAAACCCCCTTGATAACCCCAACCAAGAGCCTTAGGGTTTCGGATGGAGAAGGAGGAAGAAGGAGGAGTTTCGGTGGAGGAGGAAGACGGTGGAGCTTGATCCTCTAGCAAATACCAAGCCTTGTGAGAAACTCCTCTTGAAAAACCCTCTTGAGGATCCCAAAACAAGAAGCCCTATAGCTTGGGATGCAAAAAGGGAGGAAGGAGAGGGATAGGTTTTGGCCAAGAATGAGGAAGGAGGAGGATGAAGAAGGAAAAGATGAGGTTTGGTTCTTCCTTCTCTCTTTAATCTCCTCTTTAATACTTAGAAAGATGAACATTCCTCTTCCTCTCATGGGGGGATGAACCAACTCCTCATCTTTCCATTTATATTCTTTGTATATTCTTTATATATCCTAGCCAAGAATCATCCTATGGTCTAGTGGCATCAAGGCTACCTCCCTATTAGGAGGTTCATGGTTCAAATCCTAGTTATAACCATTTTTTATTTTATTTTATTTTAAACCTTTTATGGGCGTTAATATCCATATAATTACTTTGAATCATTTAGGATTTTATAGGCGTTATAGGAGTAGTAGAGACTACCTTGGTCGGGACTCTATTTAACAAGTAAACAGCAGTCTGAAGTGTATAGCCCAAAAATGACTTGGGAAGATTCGCGTGATTCATCATCGACCTAACCATATCCAACAAGGTTCAGTTTCGCCTCTCAAATACACCATTATACTGCGGTGTATACGGAGGAGTCCATTGGGACAATATACCATTATCCCTCAGATAATCTAGAAACTCTTGACTCAAGTATTCACCTCCTCGATTCGATCAAAGTATTTTAATACTCTTGTCAAGTTGTTTCTCTACTTCACTTCTGAACTCTTTGAACCTTTCAAAGGCTTCAGAATTGTGTTTCATCAAGAACACATACCCAAACTGAGAGTGATCATCAGTGAAGGTAATGAAGTAGTTATAGCCTCCTAGAGCATGAGTTGACATAGGTCCACATACATCAGTATGTATTAGACCAAGCAACTCTCCCACCGGTTCACCTTTTCCCGTAAAAGGTAGCTTAGTCATCTTGCCTTTTAAGCATGATTCACATGTATCATATGAATCTAATTCAAACGATTCTAGAATTCCACATCGGTGTAATTTGGACATGTGTTTCTTGCTCACATGGCCAAGACAACAATGCCACATGTAGGAGTCTAATTGATTATCCTTTCGAGCATGCTTGTTGCTCGCTTCGATATTGAAAATGTCACTGGATACGTCTAACATATAAATAATATTGCTTAAAGTTCCAGTCCTATAATGAATGTCATTCAAAATTATGTATCAACAATTGTTACTAAAAGTTAAATGGTACCCATTTCTATTTAAACAAGAAATAGAAATGATGTTCTTTATCAACGAAGGAACATAAAAGCAATTGTCCAATTCTAAGACAAGTCTTGTAGGGAGTTTCAACAAATACATTCCAATGGTGAGTGTAGCAACCTTTGCTCCATTCCCAACATGTAAATTTGACTCTCCCTTGATGAGTCTTCTTCTATTCCTTAGCCCATGTATGTCATTACATATATGTGAGCCACACCCGATATCCAATACCCATGTGTCTAAGGAAATAGAATGACAATCAATAATGAAGATACCTGAAGAGGATGGGGCATCGGATACCTTTTTTTTCTTCATGGACTCAAGATAAATCTTATAGTTTCTTCGCCAGTGGCCCTCCTTGCCACAATGATAGCAAGTGCCCTTTTAAGCTGGTTCCGTCTTCTTAGCCTTTTTCTTCTTCTTCCCCTTCTGTTGTTCCTTCGATTTCCTCTTAGAACCTTTCTTCGAGGAATCAACTAACAGCACCGTCTTCTCCTCATGCTTCACAAAAGGCTCCACAGTCTTTAGCATATTGAGAAGCTCAGGAATTATGGTTTCAATCTTGTTCATCCGGTAGTTTATCACAAAATGTGAGAAACTCTTGGGCAAACAATGCAGAATTAAGTCAATACTTAATTCATGATCCATCACAAAACCGAGTGTAGCTAGCCGTTTGATGTACCCATTCATCTTGAGCACAAATTGCACCACAGATGAATCCTCTTGCATCTTAGAGGTGAAGAGGAGCTTGGAGACTTTGAACCTTTCGGATCTCGTTTGTTCATCAAACAACTCATGAAGATGGAAGACTATGGTATTAGCATCCATATGCTCATGTTGCTTCTGAAGCTCGGGTGCCATCGCGGCAAGCATGATGCAACTCACCAGTTCAGAATCAATCACATGTTTCTAATAGACCAACAATTGGTCTGGAGTTGCATCGTACTTTGGACGAGTGGGAAGAGGCTCTTCAAGGACATATGGAAGCTTTTCAACCTTGAGAACAATTCTCAAGTTTCTAAGTCAGTCCAAGAAGTTCGGCCTAGTCAATTTATTTGAATCCAAAATTGAGCGCAAATTCAAAGACGTCATGATCAATTGATTAACCTAGAAATACAACTCAAGCATATATGAGAAAATGATTTTTAAAGTGCATCAACATACATTTACAAAATCTCATTCATTTTTCGAATTTTAAAACCCTCAAAATCAATTCGGGAGATCTTAGGTCCATCTCTAAATGGGTTAATATCCAACATAGATAAAAATGAACTTGGAGAGAGTCCTGTTAGTGCTTATAAAATCCACATATCTCCATAATGGCAAGATATTGTCCACTTTGGGCCTAAGCCCTCATGGTTTTATTTTTTAGGCTTTACCCAAAAGGCCTCATACCAATGGAGATATCTTTTCATCTTATAGGACCATGATCTTTTCCATGTCTTACCAATGTGGGACTTTGATTGTATTCCTAATACTCCAACAATCCACCCCTCAAACGAAGGACCACATTGACCCCCTCTCAAGCCTATCCATCCTCCAAGGACATCATTTCCTTAATGTCCGATCCTCAACCCACCAGGACTTCCTACCAACTGTCTGGTCCTCTTGACCCAGCTCGACTTCCTGCTAGTTGTTCAGTCCTCTCGACCCAACTGGACTTCCTGCTAGTTGTTCGCTCCTCCCGACCCAACTGGACTTCCTGCCTAGTGTCTGGTTCTCTTGATCCGGACATGGGAGCTCAACTTCCTTCGTTCGAGGTTCATGGCTTGACATGGACCATGGCTCTGATACCAATTGTTAGTGCTTATAAGATCCACATATCTCCACAATGGCATGATATTGTCCACTTTGGGTCTAAGCTCTCATGGTTTTATTTTTTGGGCTTTACCCAATAGGCCTCATACCAATGGAGATATCTTTTCATCTTATAAGCACATGATATTTTCCATGTCTTACAAATGTGGGACTTTGATTGTATTCCTAATACTCCAACAAGTCTAACAAGTCATTCTTAGCTACGATGGTAGGTATCAAGTATATCGATTGCATATCACATATATGCAACTATCACAATGTGCTATCAACTAATTGAATATTCACACATACATCGGGTTGTTAACTCATTAACAAGTATGCATCATATGCATAGCACCCAACTTCACCTCCCTTCACATCAACCTTGGAGAGAGTCCAACAAGCCGATGCTCCAGGTTAAAACCAACCCATTAATTAAGAAATAGTTTTAATATGGTTAGAATGCATCAACCAATTAGCTAGGCTTGGAGAGAGTCCAACAACCCAAACAAATGATTGACCTCTGACTCTTACCATATTAGTGTTAAACTATTCAATGGTTTGAACATGTTCTGGTTCGAGCCGATCTTGGAGAGAGTCCAACAACCCAAACAAGAAACAGAACTCTGGTTCTAACCATATTAATGGAAGGTGTAGGCTTTAATATTATGTAAGGATTTGAATGTCTCATCCTCTTTGCATGCAAATAAGTATTATCTACATGACATACATCTACATGTCATGACACACATGACATAATGATATGCATCTAATGCAATTACATGTCATACAATTATGGCATATGCAAATAGTTTCCTTATTTGTCATAATTATTTGGAAATAAAATATGTTTTAGATTTGATTTCCCAAATCAAATCATGATTAACTTAGGAATCAAATTTCCAAATTTAATCACATATTTTATTTATGGAGAGTGTTAATTAAGGAAAGTCAAATTTAATTTAAAACACATATTTCCTAAATTATAATTTCCTAATCATATTAGGAAATTTTCCAATTTGAATTTCCTTATTTGTCATAACTATTTATGGAAATAAAAATATGTTTTAGATTTGATTTCCTAAATCAAATCATGATTAAATTAGGAAACAAATTTCCAAATCTAATCACATATTTTATTTATGGAAAGTGTTAATTTCCATAAATACTTCTAAACTTTCCAAAAGTATAAAATATCCATAAATACTTCTAAACTTTTCAAAAGTAAAAAATTTCCATAAATACAATTATGACTATCACAAAATAATTTTACGATTATGTTGGAACACAATGTGACTCTGATACCACTGTTGGGTTTCCCCGGCACCGCGGCGAGTGTGTGTTCGAACACGTTTCGTAAACATGCATACAGTGGAAGCAATAAAAGCAATAAATCTAATTTATTACAACACACATCACACACATGTAGGAAACAACATGTGTAAACATAATCGCTATTTAAAATTTTACCATAAAAGGAAACTTATACTAGGTATACCTGGCGTATTATGTGTAGCGGGAATGACATCAACCATAGCGACCTTCGCTAGAATTGCCTCTATCTGTATCCACGCCGAGTATCATCGGGATAGCTTCACAAAGCCACGAGCCTCATCTTCGAAAAAGCCACTAGCCTCATGTCGAAGACGATGTGATCCGAGAGACGATAACAATCCAAAATAAATTCGGATCCCAAAAATGAGTTTCACAAACTCGCTAGTCGGAAGCTATTTTAGTCAACCGTTTGACGAAAACTTAACCCTCCACCTATGAGGATTGTCGGAGATCCAATCCCCAGGAAGTAGACCACTGTCATAGCACAAAACACTGACCAAATGGCCTCTCCATGCAAAGGAGATCAAGCTGTCCAAAACTGGACAGCTTGTTGTGGAGGAAGAAGGGGCCGGCCAAAGGCTTGGCCGGTTACTCCTTGGTCACCAGCGGCCAAGGGAGATTGGCCAGCGGCTGAGGGTGGCCCAAGGGACATCAACGGCTAGTGGATGGTTGGCGGCGAGGAGAGGCAACATCTCCTTTGGGCGGCGGCGGCACAAAGGTGGGTGGTGGCAACACATTGGGTGGCGGCAAGGAGAAGAGGAGGAGAAGGAAAGGAGGCTAGGGGTTTTCCAACGCAAAGTTGTATATGTCATCCACAAAACCCTTAAGATGTGTTTTTATAGAGAACACGTTCTCCTAACAGTTATTGGTTCATAACCAAAACTCATTAACCCGCTCCAATAACTTAAGTTAAAATAAACCAAACCGTGTAAGTCTATTTTAAGTTAAAATGAACCGAACCAACTTTGGTTCATTCGTTTAAAACAAACCAACCCCCTTTGGTTTATTTTCAATCATTGGATTGGAACAAAACCAATTTGATTCATCCATCATGTCTCCATTATACTTGATCCATCCATGCTTCCGATGCGACTGAAATAATTTCACACTCGCTCTTTGTTTAGTCCAACCAAACCAAGTCTCTCTCGATCTGAAAATCCTATTCTCAAACTTGTTTTAAATCCTTTGGATTACACTCGTTGTACGTGTGACCAAATAGGTTCCTGGTTTATGTTAGTCATCTGTAATTAACCATTAATTATAGAACGATCATGAGTGGCACCCAGTAGTACATCATGATCCCCAATTAATCGGAAAATCAACGGTTGATCCTAGAACCATTTCTGAAACCCTTCAATAGCTACAATTAATCATGCCCTATTTCTTTCACTCATCTTATACCCACTTGGTTCAAGACATGGTCTATTGTGTCAGTCCCCACTAGGCTGACTACGTCACACCTAGCCCAAGTATTATTTCGTCATCCTCAGGATTCTAGTTACTGCACATGTATCCAAGAGTACCATACTCTAAACATGTAATTCTTTGCCCAAAGACTTTAGTAACAATCCGACGAGAGGCCTGATGTGAGCAAAACATATAGGGTTTTAGGAGTAGTTTTCGCTCACATCTCACTACATTTTATGTTAGTTTCATGCATATGTTACTCTATTTTGCACACATTTCCTATTTTCTAGTTCGGAGGTATGCTCTTTTTACTTTTGTGTTCAAGTTAGCATTTCGGGTGAAAAAGGCACACTTTCGGAGCAAAAGAAGAACATTTTGCAGCTAGATGCAGAGTGGGATACGACCAGGGCATGTGGCTACACACGGTCGTGTCCAATAGGTGAGATCAGCCACCCCAGGGCCGCACATAGTCTGGCCATGTGGAAACACACGGTCATGTGGCAGCCCGCCATATTTGCACGACTAGGGCTATTTTCAGATTTTGCAACGGTCTAAGGTGATGTCTATATAAGGATGGCTCTGCCCAAACCCTAGGGAGCGGGCACGACGGCTAGGATGGCACACCTAAGCACTAAAAAGCTTCGAGAACTCGCAACGGGGAGGAGAAATGCCGCTGGAGGTCCATGCTTTGCACTTCAACGCCGGAGAGAAGACCACGAAAGCATTGTAATCCTTTGTTCCTGTGTTTTATCTCAGATATATTTGAACATGTACATGCTTTGTGATTCCTCCTTTATATACATGGAGTAGTTCTTTCGATTCTAGGATTAGGGAGTAGCTTGTGTGCACATTACATGTTGGTTCATGTTAGATTCTGTCTTTGAATTTAATTTGGCGATTGGAAGTTGTTTATATTATATCTATGCGTGTTTGGTTTTCTACCTACTGCGCTTAGGCGATACGAGGGTTGATAGCCCTTGTATCTAAGATTTAGGGGATTTTATACAAGAAACCTAAGGGTAAACCTAATCTCCTGTAACAGTGGGTAGAAGGATGTGATTGAACCGGAAATGGTTCATAGTATGGATTGATTCGGCATCCTCGTACCGTCTATCCCATCCTTTTAGGCGAAGATAGCTCCTGGTAGATGCGTTGGCTCATCGGGAGAGTGTATGATGTCCCTTTCACAAAACCATAGCTAAATGTCTAGACAACGCTAATTGACAGTATTGTTTTGTGACACACAAGCGAAACCGAAGTCCTAAAATCACCTTTGAACACCTCGGCATGCTCCCTTCTTCCTCTGTGTGACACCGTATAGAGTATAGTCCACCAACATCCCTCACAAGTCGAAACCTCTTATAGTTTACTTCCGAACAATTTCAACCACTAAACATATCGATATTCGAATCCCAGTCCATGTTGGATCGATAATCTTTTATTACTTGACGACATTCGTGCACTTGCAGGCGTTGAGCGTGAGCATACGCTTCGAGTCCTCGACAGCTTCTGTCGTGAGATTTGAGGTCGTGATCGTGTGCATCAAGTTTTTGGCGTCGTTGTCGGTGACTAATCGATTCGATATCGAACGGAACAGTGGAGAATTGGATCGGACTTAGGATTAGATTTATTTACTTTCTTTATTTTTATATTTTTTAGTTTGCCTTATTTACTTTAGTTTTAAACTTTCCATATTTAGATTTATTTTTAATTTTATTCTAGCAGTAGTTGTTTTTATTTCCTTATTGCATCTTAGGTTTTATTAGCTAGATTGTTTTATTTTCTGCCTCTTAGGATTAGGTAGCACTCCAAAATTTTTTGTGGCTTGGTTCGTCGTATGCTTAGACACTTAAAATCAAAAGGCCTGATTCTGATCAACTTAGAAATCGAGCGAACCTTTCATCGTCGGAAAGCAGAGCAGCGAAGGATGGAGGATCAAGCCGCATCCGAAGTGAACAAAGGTAGCCGACCTCTGCGGGACTACGTAGCTCCTAGCGCCAGAGGATTTAGGCCGAGTATAGCTGGACTATCTATTTTGGCAAATAACTTTGAGCTAAAACCGACACTTATACATATGGTCTAGCAGAGTCAATTCGGGGGAGCTACGACTGAAGACCCAAATCGGCACCTTAAGGCATTTTTAGAAATCTGCTCGACAATGAAAATGAACGGAGTTCCTACTAACATGATCCGCCTGAGCCTATTCCCGTTCTCACTACAGGATAAGGCTAAGGCATGGCTTCACTCCTTACCTTCGAGGAGCATCACTACATGGGAGCAATGTGAGCAGCAGTTTCTAAACAAATACTTCCCACCAAGAAAGACTGCTCACATGCGCCATCTCATGACGAGCTTCCACCAGAAGGAGGGGGAGTCCTTATTCGAAGCCTGGGATCGCTACAAGGGGATACTCTACCAATGCCCCCACCATGGACTGGAGAGGTGGCTGGTGATCCACATCTTATACAATGGGATCACGTACGCCACGAAGTTGTCCCTAGATTCTGCTACAGAAGAAGCACTGATGAACAAGACCATAGAAGAGGTAGAGGAGCTGATAGAAGAGGTGGTCCAGAACCACCATCAATGGGCTTCCGAACGTGGTCAACCTACGCCTGCAGCGGGACGATACACTGTCAACTCCATGGACCACCTGGTAGCAAGGATGGATGCGCTCGACAAACGGTTCAAATCTTTGAATCCTTCATCTGCATGCGCAGCCATTGACTTTGGAGAGGGAGTGGCAACGTATCGAGAGGAACACTATAGAGGGCAGGGAACCTCAGAGGAGAAGATTGAGAATATTGACACGGTTGGGGACTACGACCAAAGGCCCAAGAACCCATACTCCGACACCTACAATCCCGGATGGAGGAATCACCCAAATTTCTCCTATAAGAATAACTCGGAAAACTCACAACCATCAGGGGGGCAGCAGCAGGGCAATAGGCAGTGACCACAGAAGTCTAGACTAGAACTGATGATGAAGGACTTCATTGCTACCCAAACTAAGGCCAATGAGGAATTTCATCGCCAACATCAGAAGTCTAAAGAATCACTCAGAGACTTGAAGGCCACCGTTGACGGCCTTGCAAGTCACACCAGGATGTTCGAGACGCAAGTGGCCCAGATAGCCCAAACCATGTTGCAATCTATGAAGAGCTCTCCGATGAGTCAAGCTAAAGAGGAACGAGTGGGGCAGAGTAGCAAATTCGCCAAGGGGTGTGCAGCCATGATTACCAGCCTACCTGACCAAGCTGAAATTGAAGAGAAGATTTCACTATAGCTTGAGGACCCCAGGGAATTTGTTATTCCCTGCTCAATTTATGGGGAGAGCTTTGATGAAGCTCTATGAGACCTAGGATCATCAGTCAGTGTGATGCCCTATGCATACTATCTGAATATGGGACTGAGCAGTCTCCAACCAGTGAATCTTGGTATTCGTATGGGGGATGACTTAGTTAAGGAACCCATCAACTTGTTGTCACACGTGTGGTGATTGAGGATTTTGTGATACCCATGGACTTCATCATACTGAACACAGGACTAGATCCCTAGAATTCCATCATTCTGGGAAGACCTTTATGGCAACTACAGGGGCATGCATAGACGTGAAGGCACACCAAATCTCCCTGGAGGTAGATGGGGAGATCATCCTCTTCAGCTTTTCCGAGCACAGAGCCCCCTACCTCGATGGCTTCACATTTAGCAGAATGAAGTCGAAACTGACAGATGAAGCTTCCGAGATGGATGAATGGAGGTTCACTGAACCTCCAGAGCCAAGTTGATAGTGGAGTGTGGTCGAGCTAAACGACCTTAAACAAAGTGTTTCTTGGGAGGCAACCCAAGTTTAGTTTTAGATTTCCCTTTGATTGTATTGCATGCATTTATTTAATTTTAGTTTTGATTTCTATCCCATTTAGAGTTAGGACTAGAAAAGAACTTTGCTAGGCAAAATTAAAATCCATATTAACCTACACGACGAAGTGTATGAGAAAATTCGGACCCTAACGCAAAACGGGGAGAAAAATGGGAACACATGGCCTGGTCGTGTGTTTTCCCACGACCGTGCCCGACTGACCCAAGGCGTACATGGCCATGTCACGCAAGGTTAAATGGGGTGAGCCATGTGTTTTCACCCCATTTGCACTGTGTGCTTCGAGTGCTCTTGCCCTAGCCATGTGGTTTCGTCTTCCCCGCCATCTAGAAGCACTTCTAACCTCAAAGGAAGCCAAAAGAAGCAAGGATGAGGAGGACCAAGCATGTAGCACCTCGATCCGGTGCTTTAGAGCGAAGAACAAGGAGAGCCGACGCCCCTCAAGCTCCGGAGGAGGGTAACGCCCTACCCACTCTTCTTTTTCATAATAATGAACATAGAGATAGATATAATATGCTTTATACTCGTAAACTCACTGCTACTAGGTATGTAGATGAATATTTGCTAGAGTCTTTAGAATTGTTGGGTGATATTCAAACTCTATTTGCAAATATGGGATGGGAAGAGATGATGGGAATAAGGCACCCAACCTACCCTAGGATAGTTCTAGAATTTTTGAGTTCCTTAGAAACGGAAATTTTAACGGGTAGAGAGAACGAGGAGGGTAGGATAACTTTTAGACTTTTTAACATTGAGCATGAATGGACCCTTCACCAATGAAACTCATGCTTTGTCTTGACGAGTGGGGGAGAGAGAAGAATCCCTATTGGGTTCAACTCTCGGGTATTTTAGACCGAGTTGATGGGAGAGCACGCTTATGACCCTTTTAGGGCCAAAGCGTTGCTCCTCCAAAACCCCGTCTTCCGATACCACCACCACATCATGGCTAGTACTATATTTGGTCGTGGGGAGAGTGACAGTGTAGTTAGAGCTAGCGAGCTGCTTTTCCTCTAGGACATGCTACAAGAAAGGAGTAGGATCGATGTAGGGTCCCACTTCATCAGACACTTAGTGAAGATGGGCAAAGCAGCACGAGGAGAGATTAATGTGGGGAGCCTACTACCCACATTTGCTATAGGATGGGGTACGATTACACTGCATTGGAGAGTATAGAGGGGAGCTCTAGAATCGACCTAGGAGTGTGCATGGCCATGAAGATGATTGTGAGAGAAGGACACTCCTTATGCTTTGTAAGGAAAAATCTAGTGACCCTTAGGCTCCCCGACCCTGATCGTACCACCATCACTACACGAGCCAACTGGCGCTTGGACCTGATAGTGGAGTCCCCTCCACATGAGGGACCACCCACATCGGCGCCCATCTCTCCCCCTTTACATCACTCTCCCTCAAGTCCACACATGCATAGGAGCCCACCTAGTCCACGCCGACATGAGTCTGCACCTACACCACCACATTTTTCCACCTTTGAGCAGGATACAGGTACATCAGCCTATGATTTCTCAGAGTTTTGATCGTGCCTCGACGACATATACACTGGGCAGCAGATGCAGAGGCAGCCATGGTAGAAGCAGAGCGCCTACACACAGGCGGAGTTCCAGGGCTTTCGGGAGCACTTCCATTGGGCTAAGGAGTTCTATGACGAGACCCACGTATACTTCCAGGAGGAGGCTGCTCGTCGCCAGGATGAGGTCGCCTACCGCCAGGAGATGCGGCAGTACATGCATGCCTAGTAGGCACAGTTGGCCAGGGAGGAGGAGCACCGAGCAGCCGTTGTATCCACCAGCTCCTAGATCAACCACATGTACTTGTGGCATCAACGGCTCAGCAGCAGGTTCTCCCAGGATCCCGAGATGCCGAGGCTCCTAGACTTTCCACCTCGTCCACCATACTAGAGGTATATTTTCGTTTAAGTCTGGGAGGGAGGACCCCAAAGTTTATTTTGTTTGTTTCCTAGTAGTAGTTTCTTTTCCGGTATTTTCATTCATTTATTCATTAATGGGTTGTTGAGTTTCCTGCAGTACTTAGTTTTTGTTATCTATAAAACTGCCTCAGTAGTATTTTTAAAAAAGTTGCTTACATGAGTTGTTCCCATAGGTAGCTTAACTTCATTTTTCTCGTGGTATTTTATTTTATTCGCTCTAATGAATGTTCTAGACTTACACTGGTTTGCTTTATTTTTACACTTACACATGTCAAACATTCTGAAAGGGATAATCTTGTACATACCTAATTATGATTCATCTCAGTAGTCTAGTACTTTAGAATCCATAGGTGACTCTAGGTTTAGCATTTTAGTTATTGGAGATACTCGGATTGTGTAATCCCATTTGGAAAAATCAAAATCCCAGTGAGAAAAAAAAAGAGAGAGAAAGAGAAAAAGATGAAAAACAAAATAAAGAAAAAAAGGAGAGAGAGAGAGAAGATTATGAGGGATAAAAAAACTATTGTCGTGGGTGGAAATGGCTAGGTGCCCCTTTGAGACCGAGTTAGGTTACTAGGGAAACACCTATCAATTTTTCTCAATACCGAGCAAGCCTTTGAGACTTTATGCTAGATCTAGGGAACAACCCTCGCTTTAGGTAGGTAAGTGTCTAAGAGTCGAAAATCTTAGGAGAGCTATGAAGTGATGACTTAACTCACTATGGAACGGGCATCCCCTAAGAATGATTCACTTAGCATGAGCACGAGGAGCTAACTTAGTGAATTTCTAGAACATATTTATTTTGCTTTGATTGTAAATACCACTTGATAAATTTAGTTAACATGCTAAGTATGGAACAATGTCTTTTTAAATTTCATGGCACTGAGGTTTGCTTGAGGACAAGCAAAGATTTACGTCTGGGGAAGTGATGTGAGCAAAACATATAGGGTTTTAGGAGTAGTTTTCACTCACATCTCACTACATTTTTATGTTAGTTTCATGCATATGTTACTCTATTTTGCACGCATTTCCTATTTTCTGGTTCGAAGGTTTGCTTTATGTACTTTTGTGTGCAGGTTAGCATTTCGAGTGAAAAAGGTGCACTTTCGGAGCAAAAGAAGGACATTTTGTAGCTAGACGTAGAGTTGGACACGGTTAGGGCGTGTGGCTACACACGGCTGTGTCCAATGGGCGAGATTAGCCACCCCAGGGCCGCACACGACCATGTGGCGGCCCGCCAGATTTGTGCGACTAGAGCTTTTTTCAGATTTTACAGCGGTCTGAGGTGATGTCTATATAAGGATGGCTCCACCCAAACCCTAGGGAGGGGGCACGACGGCTAGGACGCCACTTCAAAGCCCTAAAAAGCTTAGGGAACTCACAACGGGGAGGAGAAACGTCGCCGGAGGTCCATGCTTTGCACTTCAACGTTAGAGAGAAGACCACGAAAGCATTGTAATCCTTTGTTCCTGCATTTTATCTCAGATATATTTGAACATGTACATGCTTTGTGATTCCTCCTTTATATACATGGAGTAGTTCTTTCGATTATAGGATTAGGGAGTAGCTTGTGTGCACATTACAAGTTGGTTCATGTTAGATTCTGTCTTTGAATTTAATTTGCCAATTGGAAGTTGTTTATACTATATCTATGCATGTTTGATTTTCTACCTGCTGCGCTTAGGCGATACGAGTGGTGATAGCCCTTGTATCTAAGATTTAGGAAATTTTATACAAGGAACCTAGGGGTAAACCTGATCTCCTATAACCGTGGGTAGAAGGATGTGATTGAACCAGAAACGGTTCATCGTAGGGATTAATTCGGCATCCTCGTATAGTCTATCCTGTCCTTTTAGGTGAAGATAGCTCCCGATAGATGCGGTGGCTCATCGGGAGAGTGTATGATGTCCCTTACACAAAGTCATAGCTAAACGTCTAGACAATGCCAATTGACGGTATTGTTTTATGACACACAAGCGAAATCGAAGTCCTAGAATCACCTTTGAAGACCTCGGCACGCTCCATTCTTCCTTCGTGTGACACCGTATAGAGTATAGTCCACCGACAACCCTCACAAGTCGAATCCTCTTAGTGTTTACTTCCAAACAATTTCAACCACTAAACATATCGATATTCGAATCCCAGTCCCTGTGGGATCGATAATCTTTTATTACTTGACGATATCTGTGCACTTGCGGGCGTTGAGCGTGAGCGCACGCTTCGAGTCCTCGATGGGTTCTGTCACGAGATTTGAGGTCGCGATCGCATGCATCAAGGTCATAGGGTATACATCTCCTCGCAAGGATTGGTGAATTCTCTGTAGGATATTCAAACATCTTCGGCCACTTCGACTTATACCCAATCCCGGGTCCACATCTCCTCGGAGATGCTTGTTTAAGATGTCAAAGCATAAGTCTTCATGATCAAGATGACTTGAATATCGTAAGTCGAAGGAACATCACACTTAAACTGCTGTAAGAACTTCATTGACATATCCATATATGCAGATAACCATATTAAGTCTTACAGCTGGTCACTCCAATGAACTAGTTACCATAACTAGCATCCACGATCAACTGTGGACATCCCAATGTCACCAACCAGTGAGAAATAGCTGCTTGGATAAACCAAAGAGTATACCTCGTGCTAGTCTCAATAGAATCATTGCCGTCTGAATCCATCAATTCATCGACTAGGGATAATTCCAATACATCACAATTACACATGTAGAGATACTCACTAGTTGTGATCCAATCATAAATTCTCTCATGTTGTGAATCATATTGCGGACATTCAGTAAATGAGTTTAAGATCCAATCAAATACATGAAAAAATGTATACTTAAATAGTGAATCTTCATTTATCAAAAAAATGGTACAACCATAAGGCGATTGCCTTAGGACACCTCTCATATATTACTAACAGGATTGAGGGGGAAGAGATTAGATCATCTACATCAGAGCAACCTCAAGAAGAACCATCTACTTCTGGTTGAGAGGAAGAGGAAGCTCGAGAATCCCCTACCATGAAAGGTAATTCAAGCAATTCAAATAATATTAAAAGTCATATCATATACTTTGAGTGTAGGGAAGTAGGATATTACAAGAGTAAATGTCGTAAAAGAGTCAAGAAAAGTCAACCGGCGCCAAGAGTTCAAGAAAAGACCAATGAAGTCAGGGTCCCCACTAAGAAATGCAAAGAGCATGTGGTGTGCTTCAAATGTCAACAAAAAGGACATTATAAGGGTCAATGCCCAAAGGGGGAGAAGAAGACTCATGAAGGAAGAGCTACACATGTAGGGGGAGCTAAGGCAAACCCTAAGGTAACTTTTAAGTATGCTTCTTCTTCAGTTAATTATCAAAAGCATTCTAGAAGTAATATTGCAATTATTCATGAAAGGCATGCTAGAAATAATAGGTTTTATTATTTAGGAGTGAAACATGTCAACCTTAGGAATAAGGAGAAATTTGGGACTAATGTCCCTAAAACAATATTACCTAGGGAGTCTATCAGGAAAATAGAGAACCATCTAGGCCTTAATGTTAAGAAAGATCGACATATGCCTAGAATGAACAAATCAATTAAAAGAAATAATGGGCCTACAAAGATTGAGAAATTAGAGCTAGAGAATCAAGTCTTGAGGTCAAGGCTTGAGAAATTGGAGAAGACCCTTGCAAAAATGCAAAATCAAATACAAGGGTCAAAGGATCAAAAATCTAGGTCTAAGAGTCAAAACCTAGAGTTTAGAAAGCAAGGTTCAACCAAGGGCAAGAAAGGTTTGGGTCACAAACCTAAGCCCAAGGAGACCTGTCATAATGTTCCATTCAATTATGAAACTCAACCTAGGTCTAGGAAAACCAAGGTCAATAGGGAAGTCATCGCTAAGGCTGACCAAGGTAGATGCCTAGTGGCTAGGATTTCAAGGAAACATAGGAAAGTCACTAAGAAGGTTACAAGGGGAGTTACCCCTAGAGTTCACCTAGTTAAGACCACAATGACCAAGGCTTCTAAGCCTAGGAGGGTCATTAGGAGGGTATCTAGGGAGGTTATCCCTAAAGAATATCAAGTAAACCCAAGGAGCTCCAATAGGTATTGGGTTCCTAGGAGCGTGATCGATTCACGCTAAATGGATTAGGTTGTGTCAACTTTAAATGGATGGGTAGTTAACCTAACCATAGTAAAGGTGGCACCTTAGGTCATTTTCAAGGTTATGGGTACCTTGGAAATGTGGTTGGGACTTGATGCTAAAAGATTTTAGGATGTTCCAATATTATTTAAGAAGTTTGATAAATTGATCAAATTGGCACAATTTAGGTCTTAAAGTCATAGTGTGTCATTTTGGATTTTTTGCACACTTGGGGAATTAGTAGTAATATGGCAAAATGGACTTAATAATAACAAATGGTAATTAATATTAAAATTTATGTATTGTTATACCTCATTGTATTCGACATGTCTTGATTGTCATATACCATGTCATTACATCATGTTTATTTTAATTATTTAATATGTCATGATATTGCTTAGGTTTAAGGTTAAATGTCATGTATGCTTAGATTCCATTTTATGCCATGACATCATGATTATGAGCACATGTTTATTTATATCATCATTAATGTCATAATCATTCATGCATTATTAAAAATTTAGTTAAGGACTATGGCATGACTTGAAGTCTCATGTATAAGAGAATCAAGTAGTGTTGCCCTAGAAAATGCATGAAACCCTAGTTTAGGAGAACAAAACCCACATCTCACATTACATTGACATGTATGTGTATTGATACACCCCTAGACACATGTGAGATAATAGGAAATGAGTTAAGTTTAAGGTGCATAATTTTCGTATCTAGATGAACTCAAACTCATCTTATATTATTGATGGATCATTGGGAAAGCTCATGTTCAAGCCATGTACATTGAGCCCAAAGAACATGATCTAATATAAGGTTTTAAAATCATTTTAAAATCACTTTGAAAAACCTTGGTATAATATATCTTTTGATAGAAGTCACCATTTATGATGTTGATACAAAGAGGGCTCAAACATTGAAGTTTTTCTTCATTTTTGAACTTTGTATCAATTTCTCTATTCTATGGGTAAATTATTTTTCCAATATTTTTCACCCATTTTATTGCTCATAAGTAATGTATGTATGAATTTTCACAATTTTTCAAAATACGTAGAATTACTTATGTTTTTCCAAAGTTCGTTCTTGATAATTGAAATTCGAAAATTTCAGTTATCAGTCGACTACCGCCTAATGGCAGTTGACTGATGTATAGGGCAGTCGACTGATGTATATCAGAGTCAACTGTCAATGCTGATTTTGGGTAAACAAGGATGTTTAGCCCATGTTTCAGCTATGTTAGGATTCCCTAACTACTCCTAACCCTAGGATACGCTTTGGAAAGCATTGGAAAGGGTGAAAATCCATTGGATATGGATTAGGAGAGTTGTTAGGGTGATGTATCAATTTTAAGGTGTGGGAAAGTTCAATGTTAAACTTTTAACCTTAATTTTGATGGTTTAGTGTTCCTATTGGCTTAGGGACTCTCCAAGGACATTGTTGGTGCAATGGTCAAGGGGGAGCAAGCCTTTAGGGGGAGGTATCCAACATGGGATGATGAATATGTTCTTCCTCATGAGGGGGAGAATAGGGAATTTGAAATGCCTAATTTGGAAATTGGGAGAGTTTATAGGATAGCCTCTCTTAAGTGACATGTGACTTATCACTAGGAAGAGTGAAGGCATTCTAGGTATTTTTGGACAAAGGGAGAGATTGTAAGATCTCATTGGGATATGAGACATTGACCTCCTTGGGGAGAACCTTTTTGATGTATGTCAAAAAGGGGGAGAAAGTGAAACTACCGATTTGGGACAATTGGTAAGGAGATTTGAGTTAGGTGGCCTAACTCAAAGGTATTTGGTTTTTGTCAAACATCAAAAAGGGAGAAATTGTTGGTGCAAGCAGCCCAGGTCACGATTGACCAGACTCGAGTTTGACTCGAGTCGTGTTTTGATGTTTGAAATTGATGTCTGATAATGTGTTGGGGAGATTGTTGGAGCAATCGACCCAGGTCATGATTTTGATGTTTGACGATGGTTTGACCATTGTCATGGGAGAAGTCCAAGTCTTGTGTACTTGGCATGAAAAGTCCAACAAGGGTTGGTAAGGAATGTCCAAGCATGGGTCTTGTCATGGGAAAGTCCAAGCTTGAGTCTTGGCAAATGGAAAGTCCAACATGGGTTGGAAAGGGAAGTCCAAGGGGTGATATTGGCGGCGTAAAATCCAAGCAAAAGTTTTGGCAACATAAGCCCAATGTGCCTGTCTTGGCAGCATAAGTCCAATAGTTGGTGACATAAAGTCCAAGCAGAAGTTTTGGCAACATAAGCCCAATGTGCCTTGGCATGACAATAGCCGATGGAAGCACCTGAAGGCTAGCATATGGATGACTTGGAGGGATCTGATAGGCGTGAAGCTGACGGAGGTGGCTAGAAGGCTTAGGTCTAGGCTAAGGGTGGTCTGGCAAGTATGGGAGCACCATACTTGGGGTAAAACCTCATGTTTGAGGTGTATCAGTCGATTGAGACTATAGTCAGTCGACTGATGTGAGTCAACTGGTGTTCGATTTGCAGAGGAAATGAGCAATGATCGCCAAAGATTGGACAATGATCGATGGTCCGGAGCAATGATTGATATGGAGATCACCGATCCGGGTCGAGTATTCAGGGACAGAAGATTTTTGAGTCAACTATTAGGATTTGACAGTCGAGTGATGACTCGATCAGTCGATTGATGGGCATGATTAGTCGACTGATGGTCTATCCGTTTGAACTTATCCAACGGGAGACAACAACTGATGGAGAGCGATCAATCGCTTGCTGTAAAAATCAGCCCGAGTTGCAGGTTTAAAAGGAGCATGAAGGAAAGGTTTTGGCTATGGTTCTTTGAGGAATTTTGGAATGATTTGTTACTGCAATTTAGGGTCTCCAATTGCAACTCAAGCAACCAAACAAGCAAGCATCAAAAATCTCATTTGTAAAGTTCTCTTTACATAGATTGTTGTATTCATTGTGTATTTACTTAGTATTATTTTTGTAATCATTGTAAGAGGTTTCTCCACCTCTGACTTATTGTCGAGAAGGAGTATTTGTGATTAGTGGTGTATGTTTGCATCGCTAGGGCTTTTAGAGCCCAATCCATGGAGTCGGAACCTTACGGTTCCAAACCACGTTACATCCTTATGTTGTGCTTGTGTTGTGTATTTATTTTTGTTATTATATATATTCTGCTGTGTATAACACATTTTGTAGCAAGCACGAACAAATTCCATCAAGAACATCGAATCGCTATTCACCCCCCCCCCTTATAGCGGGCGCATAGGTCCTAACACTTCTCCTTCCTTCATTCCCCTCTTTTATACCTGTTCCCCCTCTGAGTCAGTTGTGATGTAACAACCCACCAGGATCACCATCCATGTGGAGGGCCCTTTTTGCCTAAGGAATAATTCTATTATGAGGATAATAAATGGAGACTCGTGCGAGTCTTATGTGGGGTCCCCGTTTGTTACCCGGTGTAACAAACTCCTACAAGCTAGCGCATCAATAAATATTTCCCCTTTTATGTTATTCTCTTTTTCTCCCCTAAACGTCTTCATTTTCCCTAATCATCTCTTCAGACTTCTACATCAATTCGACCCTACCTCCTGTACAACCCTGAGCTTACTCACCCAGCGCACTCCTTTACACCCTTCTGGTTCGTTGAAACCAAGATGTATATGACTCAACTCGACCCGTCGAGTTGATAGTTGGCCCCCACTCCGTCCATAAGGCCCATGCACTTATACTCTCCTTAACTCCGCGAACCGCTTCTCAACTCACTTCCCGAGTCGCTCCTGGACTATTTTCCTAGTTTGCTTATCTGATTTCTTTTTTACCATTAGACCTCCCTGTCCTACCATACGTCCACTTATCAACTAGATTTCTTTTCCCTGGTCAGGTCTAGCCGAACCATGTCATATATCACACACTTCATCCTTCTCCTCCAACCTTACCTCAACGGTCATTATTTCTCTGTCTAACTCCCAAATTAGATTATAGTGGTATCATTAACCACCGCCCCCCCTCCTCCCCAAAATAGTCAAACGAAGTTTTAAGTTTTGTTGGTGCAGTGAGGCACCGAAATCGAACCTGTGTTTTGATTATAGCAAAGACACAAAAGTTAAGTCTATTTTGTTTTCTCACGAGCTGAATCGAGTGTGTAGAAGATTGATATAGCTGGAACTGATGGCTAGCGACACCCGGAGGAAGCCGCGGTGGTCGGGCGATACTCGAGTTACTTCGGAGGGAGCCGAAGGAATCGAGTGGAAGGCCGGAAGCAAAAGCAACACGTAAGTATCGAGGTAAGCTCGTGTGTGCGAGAGTAAGTAAGGTCGTATCCTCTTTACGGGGATGATCTTAAGCGTAGATCCGACCAAAGACATCTTATAGATGGTCTAGGTCGAGATTGGATGGTCGACGACCATCGAAATTATGTTTTTATTGAGCTAACTTTGACTTGCAGCAAGCATCGATCGCCACTTGGAGGACTCGACCGCTGTATCACGATCGCTGGTCATCAATCGATCGATGCGCTTGCCATCACGATCGATGATGGCCATCGGCCGATCGATGGTCAATGATCGATTCGAGGAGTCAAGGCTTATCACTCCACCTCAAAGCGGTTTTGGTGTCCATTTGTGATTTGTTGAAGACCCACTTAAAGGGGCTCAAAGGCTATAACAGGAGGGCCAAACCTAGGGTTTTAACAACAATTCTAAGCTTCCAAAAAGTCTCCGCAAAGCTACCGACAACAACGTGCTTCTTCTTCTCCGACGTCTAGGTTTCATTTCCTTTATTTTTGTACGTCGGTTTTAATTTTAGTGTCGTTGCTCATTTACATTCTTCGAAGCTATTTTTCTATCGTAACGAGGAGAGGGGGAGTGTCCCTCTACCTCAAGTTTTTTTGTATCGATTAACTCCTACCTCCAACGAGGAGGAGTTTGTTTAGTGATTTGCCCTCCGGGCGTGGTCAAGGACCACTAGGGCCTTGGAGTAGTAGTCTTCGGCTACGAACCAAGTAAATATCTTGTTTCTATTGTCTCCTTTACTTTTTGTTTTGCTTATCTTTCCGCTGCGTATATTTGTCTTGAAACGAATTCGAAAAAGTTTTTCTTCGCTATTCACCCCCTCTAGCGAACCGCATTGATCCAACAATTGGTATCGAGTCGGGCGCTTAGATTTGGTGAAACCACCAATCTAACTTTTTCACAGATTTGTTTTTCGCTCGCTTAAATTTTTCTCCCAAGACTACTAATCCAAGACGAAGTCTTGGTACTCTTCGCTTGATTTTGTTTTGCAAGTATTCTCTTTTGGAGTAGCCGACGGTCAAACGGGCATAACTTTTCGTCATAAGTTGACCTACCACATGGTCTACCTACCAAATCGAAGCTCTCACAGAGATCTACACTTCTTATGGGGTTTACCCCATAACAAGCTGTTTTCATCCTCAAAAATGATGTTTAGTAGCCTTTGGGACATCAAGGTTGTGAGTACTTACTTTTTATTTAGTTTCTTATTTCTTTGCTTAACTTTCTATTTTTCGTTTATTTCTTTTTATTTCCCGCACTACTAAACCAAGACGCAAGACTTGGTACTTTCGAGTGTTTTTGTTGTTGCTAGCTTTACATTTTAGTCTCCTTCTCTTTTAGTTCTAATGGCCCATCTCGAGGGTTTTAGCACCGCCCGACCTCCGCTTTTACAACGGAGATGATTTCCGCATCAAAGGTCGGATGGAATGCTTTCTCAAAACCCAAATTGAGATGTGGATCATAATTCAAACGGGTTTCACACTTCCGACCAATGAAGTGGGTGACTCCTTGGATTATGATCAATGGACCGTTGCAACAAAACGACAAGTCGAAGCCGACGCCAAGGCGACACAAATCCTCCAATGTGGCCTATCCAAGGAGGAGCTAAATCGCGTCGGCCCCTTCATAAGCGCAAAGGATCTTTGGACAAAACTAATCGAGTTACATGAAGGATCGGATCAAGCTAAGGTTTGCAAACGTGATTTGTTATTCAATAAATTGTACACACTAAAAATGCAGGAACACGAGTCCGCGACGCAACTCCACGCCCGTGTCCAAGACATAGTCAACAACCTACATGCAATTGGGCAAAAGGTCGAAAATCGCGACCTTATAAGGTATGTCCTAAACTCTTTTCCGAGGACTACCTTATGGGCATCCATGGTCGATGCCTATAAGGTCTCCAAGGACCTTTCTAAAATTAGGTTAGATGAACTCTTTTCGGATTTTGAACTTCATGAGCAGTCTAACTCGGAGCCCGAGAGGGGTATAGCCTTGTTTGTAGGTTCAAAGAAGAAGAAAATCGCAAGCAAGCCACCACCAACCGAGGAGGAAGACGAGTCCGAAGAAGAAGTTGACCCGGAGTTGACTGCCGAACTAATGAACCTAGCTCGAAGGATAGCCAAGGGACGAAAGCGAACCACGACTCGACCCAACCAAGGTAAATCTAAAAGTTCTAACATTAGGTGTTATGAGTGTAACAGGTTTGGACACATCAAGTCCGAGTGCCCCAAGCTCAACCACCAAGCACCTAAGCACAAGAAGGCCCTCAACGCGACATGGGAAGAAGCGTCATCCGAAGAAGACGAAGACCACGTCTTCATGGCGAAGTCGATTGAGTCAGACACGGAGACCGAACCTGAACTTGAGTCAGAACCTGAGGATGACTCGGACTACGAAGCTACCTTCAAGTCAAGCCACAGATACGCATCCGGTTCAAAAGATACCCTTAAAGTAAGTCGAAATTTATTTAATACTTTACAAAATACCGTTAGGTTTTTGTCTAGGAAATTAGTTAAATCCGAGTCCAAGGTCGAGACCCTAGTTGAGGAAGTTAAACTCCTCAAACACCAGGTCTCCCTAACCTCTTCGACTAGTCGAGTTCAAGAGAAGGACTCAACTCGGGTTGAAAAACTCGAAGTTGAGAACTCTCTCTTGAAAAGTCAAGTCGAAGATCTTAGGAACACGTTGGAAAGGTTCACTTCGGGATCCAAAGGACTTGACCTCCTACTTGGATCTCAAAGGGCCGTGTACAACAAGGCTGGACTAGGGTTTAACTCAAACGCGACTAATAGGTCGTATATGTCGATAGACATAAAAAATGTGTCCAAGCATGGGTCCCTAAGACCACTTTGATTTCAACTCTAGGATCTAACTCGTACTGGGTTCCCAAGGACCAAATCCACTATGTGGATAGACCGAACCGATTCAACGGTCTAGGGGGAGCCAGTACAAAATATGTTTGTGCTTTAACTTAGAAATTGCATGTTTTAACTTAGAAAGTTTGTGCTTTAACTTAGAAATTGCATGTTTTAACTTAGAAAGTTTGTGCTTTAAAACTTGTGAACTCTCTTAGAACACGTACATAACCAACTAAAATTCTTCGAAAAGATTGAGCCTCGGGGAGCCTCTTTTCAAATAACCAACTAAAATCCTTTGAAAAGATTGAGCCTCGGGGAGCCTCTTTTCAAAAATAACCAGTTAGACTAGGAAATGATCTTAGGTGAGTCAAGTCATCATTTTCTTGAAAATGGCGTTGTCTAAGGAAGTGGTCGATGATCCGATAAAAGAAGGCCTCTGTGCCTCACCATGACCTGGAAGCCATGATCTTGAAAAGGTAAACTTGACAAGCCTAGGGTTAAATCCAAATCTAACATAAAATTACTTGAACCTAAATCCACTTAATCAACTTAATTAGAAGTCATCTCAAAATAAACACATAAGTATAACATGCTTGATCATATAGACTCCGATGAGATGACCTAGGGTTAACAACTTACAACCAATTTTCTTAACAAAAATCTAACATCCAATCCAACCACCTTGTGTGTAGGATCAATGGATGTTGGACAGCGGTTGCTCCCGACACATGACCGGGGATCAACTCAAATTCGCAAAGCTTCGATTCAAACGACAAGGATCGGTAGCCTTTGGGAATAACGGCAAGCTCAAAATCATCGGATCAGGTGATATCGAGCTTAACACGAATTTTGTTATTAAAAATGTATTACTTGTAGAGAATTTTGAATATAACTTACTTAGTGTAAGCCAATTGTGTAATAATAACTATAAGGTTATATTTCTAGAAAATGAATGCGTAATTAATACCAACGAAACCTCTGAAATAATTCTTAAAGGAACTAGAAATAACAACATTTATACGATCAATTTAACCAACTCCTCAACTAAGTGTACGGCAAGAGGAATCATGGTTGTGGCACCGACGACTCGGTCACTCACTGCACCCAAGACTCGTCACAAGATGAGTCGAGTGGCTTAGTCGAGGCTTACCCAACCTCAACAACTTGGTTAATAAAATCTAATGCTTGTCAACAAGGAAAACAACCTAGGACACAACACAAGTTAACTAACCAAGAACGAACCTCAAGTGTACTTGAGCTCACATATGGATCTATTCGATTCACATGGAGCCAAGTCACTCAATAGAAGTCAATATTGCTTAGTCATAATTGGCGACTACTCGAGTTTACAGGTTAGGTTCATCAAACATAAAAATGATACCCTAGATCAATTAATCAATCTATTCAAATTAATCGAGAATCAAAAAGACCTTAAGGTTAAAAGACTTAGAAGCGATCATGGTGGTGAATTCAAAAATCAAAGGTTCACCGACTTCTGTAACCTAAACGGATACCACCATGAATTCTCTTGCCCTAGGACCCTCAAGAAATGGCCTAGTGGAGCGGAAAACCGAACTCTACAAGAAGCCGCTAGGACCATGTTGAACGAATACGACCTACCCGATAGGTTTTGGGCAGAAGCCGTTAGCACGGCTTGCTATGTCCAAAATAGGATCCTTATGGTAAAGAGGCATCTTAAGACCTCGTACGAGATTTATCATGATAAAATACCTAACATCAAGTACTTTAGGGTATTTGGGTGTAAGGTACATATCCTAAACACTAAGGATTACCTAGGGAAATTTACATCCAAAACCACGACTGGAATCTTTCTAGGATACTCGACTACAAGTAGAGCTTATAGAGTATATAACCATGACACCCTTAGAGTCGATGAGACTATCAATGTAGTATTCGATGAAGGACATGAACCTACAAAACCCCCAGCAACCCCAATTAGCGAGCCGATTCATACTAGACCTTACTCTGATCTGGAGATCAGGTCTAGTGTTAATCCTAACCTAAGTCAACCTAGTCACTCTATTGATCAAGTGATAGATGACTCCAACCAAACTAGTGTTCAACCAAGTCACCCCATTGATCAAGCATTAGGTGACACAAACCCAACCCAATCTAGGACTCAGACTAACCACCCTATCGATCAAGTGATAGGAGATCCTAATCTAGGAGTTCGAACTAGAGCATCCTATAGGAACCTTAGTCAAATTTCCTTAATTTCAAAGATAGAACCCAAATCAATTGAACAAGCTCTTCTTGATCCCGATTGGATTATTGCAATGCAAGAAGAGCTAGCTCAATTTACTAGGAACGAAGTGTGGGAATTAGTACCACCACCTAAAGACAAAACGATAATTGGAACAAGGTGGGTGTTTCGAAATAAGCTTGATGATAAAGGTGAAGTAGTTAGAAACAAGGCTCGGTTAGTTGCCAAAGGATTTAGCCAAGTCGAAGGCTTAGATTACGATGAAACCTATGCCCCCAAGAGGCTAGACTCGAATCCATTCGAATGTTGCTAGCTTATGCCGCATCGAGGATTTAAGCTTTCAAATGGATGTTAAGTCGGCATTCCTAAATGGATACATTAAAGAAGAAGTTTATGTTAGCCAACCCCGGATTCGAAAATCTAGATAAACCCGACCATGTTCTAAAACTTAAGAAAGCTCTCTATGGACTTAAACAAGCTCCTCGAGCTTGGTACGAGAGACTTTCAATCCATCTTAAGTCAAAAGGGTTTAACCAAGGCTTAGTTGACCCAACTCTCTTCGTAAAAACCTTAGGTAAAGAAATATTCATAGCTCAAATTTACGTAGATGATATAATTTTTGGAACCTCTAACTCACTTACTAAAAGAGTTTTTTTCACTCATGGAAAGTGAGTTCGAAATGAACTTGGTAGGCGAGTTAAGTTTCTTTTTATGTCTACAAATTAAACAAACTAAGGATGGTATATACCTATATCAACAAAAATACACTAAGGAGTTAATTAAAAGATTTGGAATGCAAGACGCTAAGGTAATAAACACCCCAATGGCGATAAATGTTAACATAGGAGAAGACCTAGAAAGTAAGTCCATTGACTTAAAGTACTATAGAGCGCAATTGGAAGTCTTCTATACTTAACTGCGAGTCGACCCGACCTCCTATTCGCAGTAAGTATGTGCGCCAGGTGTCAAACCTGTGCTAAGGAGTCTCACCTAACCCTAGTTAAGCGTATCCTTAGATATCTAAAGGGTACACTTAATGTCGGTATTTGGTATCCTAGATCTACCGAGTTCGAACTAATCGACTACTCCGATTCGGATTATGCCAGTAGTAAACTCGATAGAAAGAGCACGAGTGGTTGTTGTCAACTACTCGCTCGAGTCTAGTGAGTTGGTGCGATGAGGAAGCAACATTGTGTTGCCTTATCTACCACCGGGAATACATCGCGATGGGTGAGTGTGTCACTCAACTTCTTTGGATGAAGCACACTCTCCTGACTTTAAGTTAGACTTTACAAATACTAAACTTCACGTAGATAACATTAGTTCAATTAATCTTACCAAGAATCCAATATGTCACTCTAGGACCAAACATATAGAAGTCAAACACCATTTCATTCGAGAACATGTGGCCAACGGAGCCATACAACTCGAGTACGTCGAATCGAAATCTAACCTAGCAGACCTATTTACTAAACCCCTACCCGAAGCTGAATTTAGTCTATTAAGACGAAAATTGGGCATGTGCGTAGTAGAATAAGAACTTGCAAACTATATTTTCTTACTACTATTTCTTATTTTTCATTTTGATGGAACTAGCATAGGACATACCTTAGATATCATGCACCTATAGATTTAAGGAGCCAGTACATCTCACAACACATAGGACTAATGTGTTTGTGTACTTAGCCACGTAGATGGGCGTGAGATGTTAGGACCCTACTCCAGGTTCCAAGATGTAGATCAAGTGCGTCAATATGAACCTCGGAGTATAAATATGCAACTAATATTAACCAACTCTAATCAGGACTTGTTGATAATATCATTTCAATCAAGTCAAACTAGAGTTGAACATTTAGATGAATTATTTTCACATACTATTTTTAAAATCATCATGCTTGGACTTAGGGTTTTCTTAAAACCCCCCACTTTTTCCTTGATTTATGTCAAAAGGGGGAGAAAAGGCCAAAGTTAAGGTTCAAGAAAAGGCCAAAGTTCAATTTCAAATTTTTGAAATTAATAACTTAACTTAAAACTTTGACTCTGGCCTAAGTTAAGGGGGAGTAAGGTTTAGGTTTCAACTCTTCGAAATTGAAAACTTTAAAGGCCCAAGTTAAGAAATCAAAAGTTAAACCTTTTGAATAATTAACCTTTTGACTTAACTTTTGATTACTTAACTTGCACTTATTTTTGACTCTAAGAAGCCTAACTTAACTTTTGTGTTTGGAGAACTAAAAGTCTTTTTCAAGTACTCACCCTCGGTCAAGGGGGAGTTCCTCTAAAGGGAGAACTTGAGAAATATTTTTACTACTCCTACTTTTGCTTCTTGTCTTTACTGTTTCATGCACTTAATTTCCTTAACTTTGTGTGTTTTTGCCATATATCAAAAAGGGGGAGATTGTTGGTGCAGTGAGGCACCGAAATCGAACCTGTGTTTTGATTATAGCAAAGACACAAAAGTTAAGTTTATTTTGTTTTCTCACGAGTTGAATCGATTGTGCAGAAGATTGATATAGCTGGAGCTGAAGGCTAGCGACACCCGGAGGAAGCCGCGGTGGTCGGGCGATACTCGAGTTACTTCGGAGGGAGCCGAAGGAATCGAGTGGAAGGCCGGAAGCAAAAGCGACACGTAAGTATCGAGGTAAGCTCGTGTGTGCGAGAGTAAGTAAGGTCGTATCCTCTTTACGGGGATGATCTTAATCGTAGATCCGACCAAAGACATCTTATATATGGTCTAGGTCGAGATCGGATGGTCGACGACCATCGAAATTATGTTTTTATTGAGCTAACTTTGACTTGCAGCAAGCATCGACCGCACTTGGAGGACTCGACTACTGTATCACGATCAGCCGAAGGTCATCAATCGATCGATGTCGCCATCGGCCGATCGATGATGGCCATCAGTCGACTGATGGTCAATGATCAGATTCGAGGAGTCAAGGCTTATCACTTCACCTCAAAGCGGTTTGGTGTCCATTTGTGATTGGTTGAAGACCCACTCGAAAAGGGGCTCAAAGGCTATAAAAGGAGGGTCAAACCTAGGGTTTTAACAACAATTCTAAGCTTCCAAAAAGTCTCCGCAAAGCTACCGACAACAACGTGCTTCTTCTTCTCCGACGTCTAGGTTTCATTTCCTTTATTTTTGTACGTCGGTTTTAATTTTAGTGTCGTTGCTCATTTACATTCTTCGAAGCTATTTTTCTATCGTAACGAGGAGAGGGGGAGTGTCCCTCTACCTCAAGTTTTTTTGTATCGATTAACTCCTACCTCCAACGAGGAGGAGTTTGTTTAGTGATTTGCCCTCCGTGCGTGGTCAAGGACCACTAGGGCCTTGGAGTAGTAGCCTTCGGCTACGAACCAAGTAAATATCTTGTTTCTATTGTCTCCTTTACTTTTTGTTTTGCTTATTTTTCCGCTGCGTATATTTGTCTTGAAACGAATTCGAAAAAGTTTTTTTCTTTTGCTATTCACCCCCCCCCCTCTAGCGAACCGCATTGATCCAACAAGTTTGACTTTCCAAGTGAAAAACTCTACTCCGTCTTCCTCCTTATCAGTCCTATTTTCCCCTTCAATCATAGATTTTCTTCTAACCTATCTTACGCATGTAAGATATCTTATTCGGCTAATGGGGCCCACTTCCCCCTTTCAGAGGGAAGTTTAAAAGCCAAAATCCTCAATGAGCTAGTCTTCATGCGGCGATTTCTTCTTCCCTAGCTTCGACTCTTCCTCTTCCTAACGGTGACTTCCATCAACGACTGCCCTACACTTAAACTCCTAGCACCTAAGAGTTTCCTTTCTCCCACCTAACGTCTCTCCTCAACCCCAAGTAAGTGCCCTCCTTACATTTTCTTCTATGACTTCAAAAAACTCTAGATCGATCCCCTGGTATGAAGATACCATCACACTCATCATCGGTCACCACTATTTTCTCAATTCCAAGGACTTGTATATAGCTCCCACTATAAACTATCGTTTTACCTCTGACTCTTTCCAGTCACATCGTCCTCCCCCTGGCTATCACTACTTCTTCTTTGATCATCTATTGAATGGCCTATACCTGCCTGTGCCCCAGATATTCTTTGAAATACTAGACTTCTATAAACTACCTGTCAACCAGTTGGCTCCCAATGCCTTCCGATTGTTGATAGGGACCGTGATAGTTTTTAAGCACTTAGGACTCCCCCTATCCCCATTAATGTTCCATAGATTCTTCCAATTAAAATCTGCCAAGGAAGGTATTTTTTTATTTTGCTAGCCACCAAGTCTGTCAATTCCTAGTTAATATACCTTCTTCCCATAAAGGTTGGCATGATCTATACTTCTTTGTCCAACTCTCTGCTCCCCTTCCTCATTCTATAACTTGGAAGATAGACATCCCAGACTTGCCCTCTTTTTAGGAGAGTAGGCTCAAGTGCCCTTTTGTAGAAGTTACGAGGTGTTAAAGAAACACCACTATAATTCTGATCATCTACTAGAGGTCCACCTTATGAGTCATTATGAGCTGTCCCCTTTCCCTTTAGGTGATCCGGTCGTTATAGGTAGGATACTATTCTTAACCTAGCATATCATATCTGTTAATTCTTACTGCTGTTATCCATTGTTTTAATTGTCTTGCATTACAGACAACCTGATGAAGAAGGCCAAAGATAGCGGAGAAAAAATTGCTACTGCTAAGAAGCCCTCAAAGAAATGGGCTAGGGGAAAATCCCCTATTCTTTCCTCCTCTCAACGCAAGAAGCTACGTCCATGCAAGAGGAATGCTCCCAGCTCATCCACTCTTCCAGCATCTTCTTCCTCCCCTTCCTCTACTCCTCCTCCTTTGAAACTCAACAGACACTATCACCTTATCATTTCTGAACCAATAGGGGAGGGCATTCAACCTCCAATCCTTCCTCCACCTATTCACGAAGAGCATTCTCCTTCGCTATCCATTCCTTCATCTCTTTCTCTTCCGGGCAGAGGAATTGACCCTTCTGTATCTTCTTCTCCTCGGCCTGCTCTTGTAGAGCCATCTCCTTCCCACTCGCCCATTTTTAATTTTGGTCCTTCTGCCCCCACCCTACCTATGGAGGAACCTTCTCTTTCCATGGGAGATATTCTCCCTTTAAACCCTCCAACTACTACCTTAAGATCTATGCTTAAGATCCATAGTATGAAAGAGGTAAAGATCTTCAATCAATCAGGCATGCAGGGCCCCTACGAGAACCTACACAAGCACTATCGGAGGTATACTCTCTTGCTCTCCTTGTACCTTAAAATACTCTAGTACTCACCTTGATAAAGTACTTTCCTCTTCTCCAAGTAGTCATCAATTATAATGAGATGACACAATGCCTGGTGGACTACCAGTCTACAATAGCTTCTCTCCACAGCGCATCCTTATCTCAGCAGAAGAAGTTGTCTCAATAGCTAGCTGAGAGCAAACAAAGAGAAGCAACCCTAGCTGCTCGTTGCGAAGAATTGACTACCCATTTAGCAGCAGCTGGGTGTGAAAAAGAAGAGTTCCTAAAGAAGAACAACGCCCTTAATCACCAGTTGTTCCTGCAAACTGATAAGGTTCAGCATGTCAACAATCTGGCCCAAGAATTAGTGGAGCATAAAGTCCAACTTAAGGAGGCAGAGGTTAGAGCATCTCAATCTTCGGCTGCCCTCCTACAAGTTCAAGCAACTAATGAGGATTTGGAGGCTTCCCTATCATCCTTCCGAGCACAAGTGGAAAACCTCTCCTATAAAGTATCTGCTTTTCTTGAGGTGTTGATAGATCTCACTGAGCAATACGGGCATTGCAAGAGGAACATTCCGAGGCCATAACTTCCCTAGGCCAACACGCTATAGTAGCCGCTAGAGACAAAGATGCTCTTGCTGACCAGTTAGCTGCCAACGAAGCTCAATGGAAGGAACGAGAGGTAGACTTGTGAGTAAGATGCACTCAGAAAGAAGCACAACTATTTGTTTTAGGCTTCAAAGAAGCTATTGAGCAGCACGCCACCCAGGGTCACCATCCTCCGGGTACAGATGTTAGTTATTTGGATATAGAGGCCGCTATGGAAAAGTACCCAGAGGAAGTCTTCGAATTGTAACTCTTAACCCTTGAGAGACGTATTGAAGGATTTATAAATGCAAAGTATGGATATTTGATAAAATAGTTTGTATCTTTTTTTTCTTCAAGAGCAAAACATACACCTTTTCTTTACTATGCCTACTCACTTCTGATCAAAAACATTATTGGTGCTAGTCGACTGCTACTTAACTTCACTCGGAGAGTCACCTAGGCCGGTTTGAGAAATAAAATATTCCCCGTTATCCCGAGCCATTTCCCAAGTGGGAGGGACCCACCACTGTCTAGTTACCTTGCCTTATAGTCAAATCAATCCCCTTAACCAAATGAGGATATGACTAGTCACCTTATGGTTAATGTTCTTATTATTCCCAACACCAACCCTGTAGTTATCCCACTCAAACTTTCGCATTCTTCTTATTCTCCCAAGAAGAGATATTGATATTCCTTCCCTTCTATAAATATCTACCACAAGCCCTATTGTTGTCAACCCCACTTTCATGGATTCTTCTTCACTCCCCATTACTATAAGCTTCGACTCGGATTCATTTGATGACTCGGCTACCCGTTCCATGACAACCTTAGCATATTGGCTTCCACCCCCTCTAACTCTGCCCAACACCATAGCTCCAGGTACCAGGAGGTCCTTCAGACCTCCTTACCCCTCTTTTGGAAATCGGGTATGGAACCCTCGCCGGCTGAAGCTCTTCCTCCTCCTCCGCCTGAAGCTCCTCAACCGTGATCGCAAGCTAGGGGTCCTCTTAGAGTAGTCCTAATATCTCATTCCAAAGAGGAGTCTTCTGTTGGGTCCTCTAGTAGTGTCCGGTCTCTGTAATTAATAAAGTTCTGATAGATTGTAATATTTACCTCTTGTACACATATAAAGAGAGGAGAATGTTATGTCCAATATAACTGCCACAGCCACTCAAACATTCCCTGCAGCGTAACTACTTTAGTATTTGGCCCATTCTAAAAAATGACCACATACAACGAATGTAGGGTGTATCACAAGAAAACAATTGTACTTCGATTGGATGGGGCTTGCCCTATACTTACTTCCTTGGTAGGATACCAACGGTCGTTTCACTATTACTGCATCCAACTGCCCACCCCCCCACCCCTCACCGCCTCTATGTCTCCCTATCTCATCAGCCTTTACTTCATGCATTTTCCAAGAGAACCAATTAATACACTCTTTCCTCAATAAAAACTTCCACCGTCGCCTTCGACTTGCATACTCCTCCATTCTTCTACCTTTGGTATGGAAACTTCGTCAGAACAAGATAGCAACTCTCCTTCTCCTAATCCGCCTACTGAGGATCAATGACGCATATAGGAACTAGAGGAATTGGTAGGTGACTTAAGGAGGCATATGCAGTCAACCTCAACCCTCAACTACTCCTTCCACTAGGACTAGCTATGGCCCAATGGGCCTTATCAAAACACCAGTTTATGCATCAGTCTCATGTCTGCCAACTCATCGCCTTGTCAAACTGCCGCAGGGCTCCATTGTTACCTCCAGAGAGGGTCATCCTCGAAGCTCCATAGTTCTCCACATACTAGAATGTATCAATTTTACTTTTTCCTAGAAAGTTACGCATGTATTGTTGGATCGATTAGAGCCGCTAGAAAGGGGTGAATAGCGATAAAGAAACTTTTCGAATCGTTTGTTTAAAAACAAAGTACGGAGAGTAAAGCACAGCAGAATGTAAGTACACAAAAAGATTTTTTACTTGGTTCACAGTCTTTCACCTGCTAATCCAAGGCCCTAATGGTCCTAGACCGTGTACGGAGGGCAATCAACTAAAATACTCCTCCTCGTTGGAGGTAGGACTAAATGGTATAAGACGATAAAGAGAACTCAAGATAGAAGGACACTCCCCCTCTTCTCGTTGCAATTAAAGCTCCGAAAAGAATAAAAAGATTACACCTTTAGAATGAACTTAAGATGAATCTTTTACCAACAACTTGTGAAATTGAAGCTTGAGCTCGAGTTGTCATCGTTCCGACAGTGCTTCGTCATCGTATGAGCGTCATGGAAGAGCGGCGTTGCAAGATCAATTTTGAAACACTTAAAATGAATGGAATGATGAGGAATGGGCCTCCTTTTATAGCCCTAGAAGTCCCCTCCTTGAGCACATCAAGATCATAGATAAGTGGCCACCTCACCATTGAAGAAAGGGATGAGTTTTGACTCATCTCGAAGTTGATCCTTGACCAGAGGATGAACTGATTCCTTGGTCGGTTGAACTGATGGCTCAGTAGTTGAACTGATCCTTGGCCGGTCAAACTGATGGCCCAGCAGTTGGATTGATCCTTGGTCGGTTGGACTAATTGCCAGAATTTTCGACTGCAATAAAGGGTTAGCTCGAAATATAAGTGAATTCGACGGTCACTTGCCGTCCGATCTCGACATAGACCTTTGATGCATGCAATAGCAACCTCAAATCTTGCGATAAAGGCCATCGAGGACTCGAAGCGCGTGCTAACGCTCAACGCCTGCAAGTGCAAAGATGTCATCAAGTAATAAAAGATTATCGATCCCACAAGGACTGGGATTCGAATATCGATATGTTCAGTGGTTGTAATAGTTCGAATGTAACTCTAAAAGGTTTCGATTGGTGAGGGCTATCGGTGGAATTTACTCTATATGGTGTCACATAGAGGAGGAAGGGAGTGTGCCGAGGTCTTCAAAGGTGATTCTAGGACTTCGGTTTCACTTGTGTATCACAAAACAATGCTATCAATTGGCGTTGTCTAGACATTTAGATATGGTTTTGTGGAAGAGACATCATACACTCTCCCGATGAGCCGTCGCATCTACCGGAAGCTATCTCGGCCTAAAAGGATGGGATAGACGGTACGACAATCCCTATGATGAACCGTTTCCGATTCCATCGCACCCTTCTACCCACGGTTACAGGGGATCAGGTTTACCCCTAGGTTCCTTGTATAAAATTCCCTAAATCTTAGACACGAGGGTTGTCACCCCTCGTATCGTCTAAGCACAGCAAGTAGAAAACCAAACATGCATAGATATAGTAAAAACAACTAACAATTGTCAATTTAAACTCAAAGGCAGAATTTAACATGAACCAACATTGTCATGTGCACAGAAGCTACTCCCTAATCCTAGAATCGAAAGTACTACTTCATGTATATGAAGGAAGAATCACAAAGCATGTTTATGTTCGAATACATAAGGAATAAAACGCAGGAACAAAGGATTACAATGCTTTCGTGGTCTTCTCTCTGACGGTGAAATGCAAGGCGTGGACCTCCGGCGGCGTTCCTCCTCCCTGTTGCGAGTTATCAAAGCTTTTTTAGGGCTTCAGCGTGTCATCCGAGCCATCATGCCTCCTCCTAGGGTTTGGGCGGAGCCATCCTTATATAGACATCACCTCGGACCGCTGTAAAATCCAGAAAAACCCTAGTCACGTAAATCTGGCGGGCCACCACATGGTCGTGTGTTTCCACACGGCTAGGTCGTGTGTGGCTTTAAGTTGGCCAATCTCGCTCATTGGACACGGCCGTGTGTAGCCATACGCCCTGGTCGTGTACCACTTTGCGTCTAGCTGCAAAATGTCTGTCTTTTGCTCCGAAAGTGTGCCTTTTCTCCTGAAATGCTAACCTGCACCCAAAAGTACAAAGAGCAGACCTTCGAACCAGAAAATAGTAAATGCGTACAAAATGGAATAACATATGCATGAAACTAACATAAAATGTAACAAGATGTGAGCAAAAACTACTACTAAAACCCTATATGTTTCCCTCACATCACTTCCTCCAGACTTAAATCTTTGCTTATCCTTAAGCAAACCTCAGTACCATGAAATTTAAAAAGACATTGTTCCATACTTAGCATGTCAACTAAATTTATCAAGTGGTATTTACAATAAAAGAAGAATAAATATGTTCTAGAAATTCACTAAGTTAGCTCCTCATGCTCGTGCTAAGCGAATCATTCTTAGGGGATGCCCGTTCCTGTTGGTGCAGTGGGCACCAAAGTCGAACCGGTATTTTGATTATGGCAAAAGGCTCAATAGTTAAGGGTATATTTGTTATCTTACGAGCTCAATTAAGTGTGCAGAAATGCTAAAGTTGAGCGGAAGGTCTGCGACACCCGATGGGAACCAAGGTGGTCGGGCAACGCCAGAGGGACTTCGGAGGAAGCCGAGGTACTCGGGTGAAGACCGGAAGCGAGGCTACAAGGTAAGCTCGTGTGAAAGCGAAGCAAGGTCGTTAAGCGTAGATCCGACCCAATACCTCCAATGGAAGGTCTAGGTCGAGATCAGATGGTTAGAACCATCGTACTTTATATTTTAAGCTAACTTGTATCAAGCCCAAAACCCTTTGACTACACCAATCAACTGCTAGTCAAGTTCCACCTCGAGAAGAGCTCGAATTTCAAGGGTGAATTTGGACTTGACTCGTGTTTTGGTACAAAGGGTGATGTGGCATCAAGGTGGACATCCAAACCATCACCAAGCTTCCTTGTGGTGGACGCCCAAAATAAGGTGAGTTGGCACAAGATGGTTGGCTCCCATGATGTGGCACAAGTTGAATGGCTCCAACAAGTTGGCGCCCAAGGAGGTTGGAGGTGGCACAAGGTGGTTGGATGAAACACCTCATCCTTGAGTTGGCGCACAAGAAGGTTGGAGGTGGCACAAGGTGGTTGGATGAAACACCTCATCCTCAAGTTGGCGCCCAAGGAGGTTGGAGGTGGCACAAGGTGGTTGGATGAAACACCTCATCCTTGAGTTGGCACAAGAAGGTTGGAGGTGGCACAAGGTGGTTGGATGAAACACCTCATCCTTGAGTTGGGATAAGAACCTCACCTTGGACACTACCTATGTCTAAATTCATAGATCAATATCCATAAATAGACATGTTCAAGCCAAGCAAATCACAAGAATTCAAGAGCTCTCAATACGCCCTACTACTACTCACATTTGCTACGACGGCGCCACGACAACGAAAGCTACATCTTCTACTTATAAGAGTTGTCGGTATATTTATTTAAGTTCTACTTCTTTAAATTGTCTTTGTGCTTTAATCGTAACAAGGAAAGGGGGAGTGTCCCTTTGCCTTGATTTCTTTTTGTAATCGTTGCTCCTACCTCCAACGAGGAGGAGTGGTTTTAGTGAATTGCCCTCCGTACGTGATCAAGGATCACTAGGGCCGTGGATTAGCAATCGAAAGATTGTGAACCACGTAAAAATATCTTGTCTACTTTATATTTCCGCTGTGCACTCTCTACTTGCTTTTTACTTATTGCAAAAGTTTTTTAACGACATCGTATCGCTATTCACCCCCCCCCTCTAGCGACACTTTCGATCCAACAATTGGTATCAGAGCCGGGGGCGCTAAGATTCGGTGAAACCACCAATCTAGCTTTGTTTTTCTTTTTTTTACAGATTTTTTATTTATTTATTTCTGTTTTCGTATAATTATTTCACTTGCTTATCTTCTCCTACATATAGAATTGCATTAGAGGCTTTAGGATCCGGATAAGGTTGTCCTTCGGGTTAGATCCCGAGTAAGGTTGTCCTCCGGAACTTCAACGACATTCGCATTTGATTGTTTATTTCTTTTTGCAAGTTACATTTTATATATCTTTTTACTTCCTCAAGTTTTACTAATCCAAGACGAAAGTCTTGGAATATTCTTTCGTGTGTGTTTTGCAAGATTCTTTTCGTCGCTCTTCTTCTTGTTTTTAAATGGCCCATCTCGAAGGGTTTAGCATCACTCGACTCGCTTTACAACGGTAATGACTTTCGTTATTGGAAGGGTCGGATGGAATGCTTTCTTAAAACCCAAATCGAGATGTGGATCGTAATCCAAACCGGTTTCACACTTCCTATTAATGAAGATGGTGAATCTTTGGGTTACGATCAATGGTCAAATTCCATGAAAAACAAGTAGAAGCCGATGCCAAGGCAACTCAAATCTTGCAATGTGGGTTGTCAAGGAAGAGCTCAACCGCGCCGGCCCCTTCATTAGTGCAAAGGACTTATGGACCAAGCTAGTGGAACTACACGAAGGCACCGACGACACGAAGGTATGTAAAAGAGATTTACTTTTAAATAAATTGTATAACTTGAAAATGCAGGAAAACGAGACCGCAACTCAACTACATGCTCGTATCCAAGACATCGTCAACCAACTCCATGCCATCGGACAAAAGGTCGAGAATCGCGACCTTATCGTGTATTCTCTTAACTCGTTTCCTAGGACCACCTTGTGGGCATCCATGGTCGATGCCTACAAGGTCTCCAAGGACCTTTCTAAAATTAGGTTAGAAATTGTTTTCGAACTTGAATTACATGAGCAAACTAACGTGGTCGGGCCGAGAAGAGTATTGCGTTAGTTGCGAGTTCCAAGAAGAAGAAGCCCGCAAGCAAGCCACCCCCGAAGGAAGAAGACAAGTCCGAATCGGAAGTAGACTCCGAAATAGAATCCGAACTAGTCAATCTAGTTCGGAAGATGATCAAGAGACGAAAACGACCAACAACTCAAGGTAAGCCTAAACCTAATTCAAATACTTCTAATTTTAGATGCTATGAGTGCAACAGGTTCGGTCACATCAAGTCCGAGTGCCCAAAGCTAAAGAATAACGCATCAAAGACCAAGAAAGCGCTAAACGCTACTTGGGAGGAGTTGTCGGAGGAAGAAGACGATATCCAAGCTCTAATGGCCAAGCCGACCGAGCACGACTCCGAAACCGAAGAAGAGTCCGAGTCCGAATCCGATGATGAGCTTCCATTCAAGACAAGCCACGGATCCGGATCCGGTTCAAAAGAATCATTAAGGGTAAGTCGGTCGTTACTTAATACTTTGTATGGTGCAATTAAATTTTTAAATAAGAAACTAGCTAAGTCCGAGTCCAAGGTCGAGACCCTAATTGAGGAGGTTAACCTCCTCAAACATGAGGTCTTCCTAACCTCTTCGACTACTCGTATTCAAGAGGAGGACTCAACTCAAGTTGAAAAGCTTGAAGTTGAGAACTCGCTTTTGAAAACACAAGTCGAAGACCTTAGGAACACGTTGGAAAGGTTCACTTTGGGATCCAAGGGACTTGACCTCTTACTTGGATCACAAAGGGCCGTGTACAACAAGGCCGGACTCGGGTTTAACTCAAATACAACCAATAAGTCATATATGTCTATAGTAAACCAACATAAGAAAAATGTCCAAGCATGGGTCCCTAAGACCACTTTGATTTCAACTTTAGGATCTAACATGTATTGGGTTCCCAAGGACCAAATTCACTATGTGAATAGACCCACTCGATTCAATGGTCCAGGGGGAGCCAATACAAAATGTATTTTTGTTAAGTCTTAGAAATTGCATGCTTAGTTTTTCCTTTATTTTTAGAATGGTTAGATAGGACTCATAACCAACTAAAATCCTGCGAAAAGATTGAGCCTCGGGAGCCTCTTTTCAAAAATAAACCAACTAAAATCCTATTTAAAAAGATTGAGCCTCGGGAGCCTCTTTCAAAAATAACTAGTTAGACCAAGACGTAGTCTCAAGTAAGTCGAGTTATCAATTTCTTGAAATTAGCTTTGTCTAAGGAAGTGGTCGTTGTTCCGATCAAAGAAGGCCTCGTGCTCGCCACGACCGGAAGCTAATCTCTTGAAAAGATTACTTGATGAGCTTAGACTAAATCGAATCTAACCTAATGTTGGTTAATTTAAATTCATTAAAATTAATCAAGTAAAATTGAAAGTCATCTCACAATAACACATAGGAATAACATGTTTTGATCATGTAGATATTGGTGAGATGATTTAGGTTTAAAAACTTACAAACAACCCTTTAGTAATTCCAATATCCGATCCAACTACCTTATGTGTAGGATCAATGGATGTTGGAGGTGGTTGCTCCCCACACATGACCGGGATCAACTCAAATTTTCGGTTACGATTCAAACGACAAGGATCGGTAGCCTTGGAAATAACGGCAAGCTCAAAATCATCGGATCAGGTGATATTGAGCTCAACTCTAACTTTACAATTCAAAATGTCTTATTAGTAGAAAACTTTCAATATAATTTACTTAGTGTAAGCCAATTGTGTGATAACAATTATAAGGTCATATTTCTAGAAAATGAATGCGTAATCAAAATAAATGCAACATCTAAAATAATACTTAAAGGAACTAGGAGTAGCAACATCTACACAATAAATTTACCCAACTCCTCAACCAAGTGTCTTATGACACAGCAAGAAGAGGAATCTTGGTTATGGCAATCAAGACTCTGACACTGCACTCCAAGACTCGGCCCACAAGATGAGTCGAGTGGCTTGGTTATAGGTTTGCCTAAACTAAACAACTTGGATAATAAAATATGTAATGCTTGTCAACAAGGTAAACAATCTAGGACACAACATCAATTAACTAATCAAGAACGAACCAAAAGTGTTCTTGAGCTCCTACACATGGATCTATTTGATTCACATAGAGCTAAGTCACTCAATGGTAGTCAATTTTGCTTAGTCATAATTGACGACTATTCTAGATTTACTTGGGTTAGGTTTATCAAACATAAAAATGATACCCTAGACCAACTAATCAATCTTTGTAGGTTAATCGAAAATCAAAAGAACCTTAAGATTAAAAGACTTAGAAGCGATCATGGTGGTGAATTCGAAAACCACAGGTTTACAGATTTCTGTAACCTAAACGGATACCACCATGAGTTTTCATGTCCTAGAACCCCACAACAAAATGGGTTAGTCGAACGGAAAAATAGAACCCTACAAGAAGCCGCTAGGACAATGTTAAACGAGTATAACCTACCCGATAGATTTTGGGCAGAGGCCGTTAGTACGGCTTGCTATGTCCAAAATAGGATCCTTATGGTAAAGAGGAACCAAAAGTCCTCGTACGAGATTTATCACGATAAAATACCGAACATCAAGTACTTTAGGGTATTTGGATGCAAGGTACATATCTTAAACACTAAGGATTACCTAGGGAAATTCAAATCCAAAACCTCTACTGGAACCTTTCTAGGATACTCAACCACCATTAGAGCTTATAGGGTATACAATCACGACACTCTTAGAGTCGAAGAAACCATTAATATACTTTTCGAAGAAGGACACGAACCCGTTCAATCCTTAACAAAACCAACTAGCAAATCAACTTATAGCGAACCCGACTCTGATCTTGAACTTGAATCTCGTCCTAACCCAAGTCATCCTATCGACCAAGTGATAGATGACTCTAACCCAAGTCAAACTAGAACTCACCCAAGTCATCCTATCGACCAAGTGATAGATGACCCTAACCCGAGTCACACTAAGACTCAAACAAATCATCCTATCAATCAAGTTATAGGTGATCCAAATTTTGGGGTTCGAACTAGAGCTTCATATCGAAACCTTATTCAAATCTCGTTAATTTCCAAAATCGAACCCAAAACTATTGAACAAGCACTTCTTGATCCCGACTGGATTATTGCTATGCAAGAAGAGCTAGCTCAATTCACTAGAAATGAAGTCCGGAATTAGTACCACCACCTAAAGAAAAATCAATTATTGGAACAAGGTGGGTATTTCAAATAAACTTGATGATAAAGGTGAAGTAGTTAGAAATAAAGCTAGGTTAGTCGCAAAGGGTTTAGTCAAGTCGAAGGTTTAGATTACGATGAGACCTACGCCCGTAGCGGACTAGAGTCCATCCGAATGTTGTTAGCATATGCCGACATCGAGGTTTTAAATTGTTTCAAATGGATGTCAAGTCAGCATTTTTGAATGGATACATTAAGGAAGAAGTTTACGCTACCAACCTCCCGGATTCAAAAATCTAGATAAACCTGACCATGTCCTTAGACTTAAGAAAGCCCTATATGGACTCAAACAAGCCCCAAGAGCTTGGTACGAAAGGCTTTCGATCTATCTTAAGTCCAAAGGATTCAACCAAGGTTTAGTCGACCCAACCTTATTCATAAAAACCGTAGGAAAAGAAATCTTTATAGCCCAAATCTATGTAGATGATATAATTTTTGGAACTACCAACTCGATCCTGCTAAACGAATTCATCTCACTTATGGAAAGTGAATTTGAAATGAATTTAGTGGGAGAGTTAAGTTTCTTCTTAGGTTTACAAATTAAACAAACTAAAGATGGAATATATTTACATCAACAAAAATATACTAAGGACTTAATAAATCGATTTGGAATGCAAGATGCTAAAATAATCAATACACCTATGGCAACTAATGTTAATATAAACGAAGATGTAGAAGGAAAACCCGTTGACCTAAAATACTATAGGAGCGCAATAGGAAGTCTCCTATACTTAACCGCGAGCCGACCCGACATTTTATTCGCGGTAAGTATGTGCGCAAGGTTACAAACCTGTGCCAAGGAGTCTCACCTAACCCTAGTCAAGCGTATCCTTAGATATCTAAAGGGCACGCTAAACGTAGGTATTTGGTACCCTAGATCTACCGAGTTTAATCTAATCGGCTACTCGACCGACTATGCCTAGTAAACTCGATAGAAAGAGCACGAGTGGTTGTTGTCAAATCGCTCGAGTCTAGTAAGTTGGTGCGAGGAAGCAGATTGCTTGCCTTATCTACCACGTGGAACACGCTTGCGATGGGTGAGTGTGTCTCTCACCTCTGGGATGAAGCACACTCTCCAAGACTTTAGCTTAATCTTTAACAACATTAAAACCTACATAGATAACATTAGTTCAATTAACTTAACTAAAAATCCAATATGTCATTCGAGGACAAAACATATAGAAGTTAAACACCACTTCATTAGGGAACATGTAACTAATGGAACTATACAACTAGAGTATGTTGAGTCCAAATCAAACCTAGCGGACATCTTCACCAAACCACTACCCGGTTTAATTTTACGTATTGCTTAAGGAAGATTGGGTAATAATGTAATAAAGTAGGATTTAAATTTTCTATATATATACTCTACTTTTTGCTTCTTTTTATGAAATTAGCCTAAGTCTTACCTTAGAAATCATATACCTATAGATTTAAGGAGCCAACACATCTCACAACACATAGGACTAATGTGTTTGTGTACTTAGCCATGTAGACAGGCGTGAGATGTTAGGACCTTACTCACGGTTCGGATGTAGATTGATTGCATCGACATGAACCATGGAGTATAATTATTTAAAATTAATCAACTCCTTCAAGACTTATTGATCATTCTATATCAATCAAGTCCAACCGGAGTTGTACATTTTAGATGAACATATTTTCAAGCTTATTATTATTTTAAAAAATATATATATATTTATATTGGGAACTTGCTTGGACTTACAAACCCTAAAATATATTTACAAACTTTTTGAGTTAAGGCAAAAGGGGGAGAAAGTCACAAAAGTAAGGAAGAAAGTAAACAAAATTATTACCTTTTATATTAAGTAATTCCGTTTACTTAAGCAACTATTAAGGGGGAGTAAAAATTATTTTTCAAGAACTCACCTTCGGTCAAGGGGGAGGTTACCTCAAAGGGGAGAACTTGAAAAATAATATTTCTCACTCATGCTTAATCTTTATGCTAGCTCACTCATACTTAATCTTTATGCTAGCTCATTCATACTTAATCATTATGCTAGCTCATTCATATTTAATCATTATGCTAGCTCATTCATATTTAATCTTTATGCTAGCTCACTCATGCTTAATCTTTATGCTAGCTCATTCATACTTAATCATTATGCTAGCTCATTCATATTTAATCATTATGCTAGCTCATTCATATTTAATCTTTATGCTAGCTCATTCATATTTAATCTTTATGCTAGCTCATTCATGCTTAATCATTATGCTAGCTCATTCATATTTAATCTTTATGCTAGCTCATTCATGCTTAATCATTATGCTAGCTTCTTTGTTATGCTTAATTTTTCCTTAACTTTGTGTCGGTTTGCCATGAATCAAAGGGGAGATTGTTGGTGCGATGGGCACCAAAGTCGAACCGTATTTTGATTATGGCAAAAGGCTCAATAGTTAAGGGTATATTTGTTATCTTACGAGCTCAATTAAGTGTGCAGAAATGCTAAAGTTGAGCGGAAGGTCTGCGACACCCGGTGGGAACCGAGGTGGTCGGGCAACGCGAGAGGGACTTCGGAGGAAGCCGAGGTACTCGGGTGAAGACCGGAAGCGAGGCTACAAGGTAAGCTCGTGTGAAAGCGAAGCAAGGTCGTTAAGCGTAGATCCAACCCAATACCTCAATGGAAGGTCTAGGTCGAGATCGGATAGTTAGAACCATCGTACTTTATATTTTAAGCTAACTTGCTGCGGTCCAAAACCCTTTGACTACATCAAGCTGCTAGTCAAGTTCGACCTCGAGAAGGCTCGAATTTCAAGGGGTGAATTTGGACTTGACTCGTGTTTTGGTACAAAGGGTGATGTGGCATCAAGGTGGACATCAAACCATCACCAAGCTTCCTTGTGGTGGGCGCCCAAAATAAGGTGAGTTGGCACAAGATGGTTGGCTCCCATGATGTGGCACAAGTTGAATGGCTCCAACAAGTTGGCGCCCAAGGAGGTTGGAGGTGGCACAAGGTGGTTGGATGAAACACCTCATCCTTGAGTTGGCGCACAAGAAGGTTGGAGGTGGCACAAGGTGGTTGGATGAAACACCTCATCCTCAAGTTGGCGCCCAAGGAGGTTGGAGGTGACACAAGGTGGTTGGATGAAACACCTCATCCTTGAGTTGGCGCACAAGGAGGTTGGAGGTGACACAAGGTGGTTGGATGAAACACCTCATCCTTGAGTTGGGATAAGAACCTCACCTTGGACACTACCTATGTCTAAATTCATAGATCAATATCCATAAATAGACATGTTCAAGCCAAGCAAATCACAAGAATTCAAGAGCTCTCAACACGCCGTCGTAACGCCGCTACTACTACTCACATTTGCTACGACGAAGTGCCGCCGACAACGAAAGCTACATCTTCTACTTATAAGAGTTGTCGGTATATTTATTTAAGTTCTACTTCTTTAAATTGTCTTTGTGCTTTAATCGTAACAAGGAAAGGGGGAGTGTCCCTTTGCCTTGATTTCTTTTTGTAATCGTTGCTCCTACCTCCAACGAGGAGGAGTGGTTTTAGTGAATTGCCCTCCGTACGTGATCAAGGATCACTAGGGCCGTGGATTAGCAATCGAAAGATTGTGAACCACGTAAAAATATCTTGTCTACTTTATATTTCCGCTGTGCACTCTCTACTTGCTTTTTACTTATTGCAAAAGTTTTTTAACGACATCGTATCGCTATTCACCCCCCCCCCCCTCTAGCGACACTTTCGATCCAACAGTTCCATGGTGAGTTAAGTTGTCACCCCATAGTTTTCCTAAGGTTTCCGGCTCTTAGGCACTTACCTGCCCAAAGCGAGGGTCATTCCCTTGATCTAGCATAAAGTCTCAAAGGCATGCTCGGTATTGAGAAAAATTGGTAGGTGTTTCTCCAGTAACCTAACTCCGTCTCAAAGGGGCAACTAGTCATTTCCACCCGCGACAACTGTTTTTTATCCCTCATAATCTTCTCTCTCTCCTCTTTTTTTTTCTCTTTCTTTTTCACCTTTTTCTCTTTCTCTCTTTTTTTTTTCTTTTTTTTCTTCTCACTGGGATTTTGATTTTTCCTAATGGGCTTAAACAATCCGAGCATCTCCAGTAACTAAAATGCTAAACTTAGAGTCACCTATGGATTCCAAAGTACTAGACTACTGAGATGAATCATAACTATGTATATACTAGATTATCCCTTTCAGAATGTTCAACATGTGTAAGTGTAAAGAAATAAAGCTAACCAGTGTAAGTCTAGAACATTCATTAGAGCACATAGAATAAAATACCACGAGATAAATGATGTTAAGCTACCTATGGGAACAACGCATGTAAGCAACTTTTTATAAATACTACTGAGGCAGCTTTACAGATAACAAAAACTAAGTATTGAAAGAAACTCAACAACCCGTGCATGAATAAATGAATTAAAACACCAGAAAAGAAACTACTGCTAGGAAACAAAACAAAATAATCTTTGGGGTCCTCCCCCTAGACTTAAATGAAAATATACCTCTAGTATGGTGGACGAGGTGGAAAGTCTGGGAGCCTCGGCATCTCTGGATCCTGGGAGAACCTGCTGCTGAGCCGCTGATGCCACATGTACATGTTGTCGATTTGGGAGCTGGTGGATGTAGCAGCTTCTCGGTGCTCCTCCTCCCTAGCCCACTGCGCCTGCTGGGCATGCATGTGCTACCGCATTTCCCTACAGTAGGCAACCTTATCCTGGCGACGAGCAGCCTCCTCCTGGAAGTATATGCGGGCCTCGTCGTATAACTCCTCAGCTCATTGGAAGTGCTCCCAAAATCCCTAGAATTCTGCCTGCTGGTAGGCTCCTCCCATCGCTGCCTCTGCGTCTACTGCTCGGTGTATATGTTGTCGAGGCGCGATCGGAACTCCGAGAAATCATAGGGCGACATGGAAAAATATGATGGTGTAGGTGCAGACTCATGTCGGCAAGGACTAGGTGGGCTCCTATGCATGTGTGGACTGGAGAGAGAGTGATATAAAGGTGGAGGGATGGGCGTCGATGTGGATGGTCCTTCATGTGGAGGGGACTCCACTATCAGGTCCAAGCGCAAGTTGGCACGTGTAGTGATGGTGGTACGATCAGGGTCGGGGAGCCTAAGGGCCATCAGATTTTTCCTTACAAAGCATAAGGAGTCTCCTTCTCTCACAATCATCTTCATGGCCATGCACACTCCTAGGTCGATCCTAGGGCTCCCCTCTATACTCTCCAATGCAGTGTAATCATACCCCATCCTGTGGCAAATGTGGGTAAGTAGACCTCCCACATTAATCTCTCCTCGTGCTGCTTTGCCCATTTCACTAAGTGTCTGATGAAGTAGGAACCTACATCGATGCTACTCCTTTATTGTAGCATATCCCAGAGGCAAAGTAGCTCGCTAGCTCTAATTATACTGTCACTCTCCCCACGACCAAATATAGTACTTGCCATGATGCAGTGGAGGTATCGAAAGACGGAGTTTTGGAGGCACGACGTTTTGGCCCTAGAAGGGTCATAAGTGTGCTCTCCCATCGACTCGGTCTAAAATACTCGAGAGTTAAACCCAATAGGGATTCTTCTCTCTCCCCCACTTGGCAAGCCAAAGCATGAGTTCCATTGGTGAAGGGTCCACTCATGCTCAATGTTAAAAAGCCTAAAAGTTATCCTACCCTCCTCGCTTTCTCTACCCGTTAAAATTTCTGCCTCCAAGGAACTCAAAAATTATAGAACTATCCTAGGGTAGGTTGGGTTCCTTATTCCCATCATCTCTTCCCACCCTATTTTTGCAAATAGGGCTTGAATATCACCCAACAACCCTAAAGACTCTAGCAAATCTTCATCTAAGTACCTAGTAGCAGTGAGTTTACGAGTAGAAAGCACATTATATCTATCTCTATGTTCGTTATTTCTAAAAAGAAGAGTGGGTAGGGTGTTACCCTCTTCCGGAGCTTGAGGGGCGTCGGCTCTCCTTGATCGTCGCTCCGAAGCGCCGGATCGAGGTGCTACATGCTTGGTCCTTCTCATCCTTGCTTCTTTTGGCTTCCTTTGAGGTTAAAAGTGCTTCTAGATGGTGGGGAAGACGAAATCACATGGCTAGGGAAAGAGCTTTCGAAGCACATGGCGCAAATGAGGTGAAAACACACAGCTCACCCCTTTTAACCTCGCGCAACATGGCCGTGTGAAAACACATGGTCAGGCCGTGTGTGCCTCGGGTCAGTCGGGCACGGCCATGGAAAAATACACGGCCAGGCCGTGTGTCCCCATTTCTCTCCCCATTTTGTATTAGGGTGCGAATTTTCTCATACATTTCGCCGTGTAGGCCAATATGGGTTTTATTTTTGCCTAGCAAAGTTCTTTTCTAGTCCTAACTCTAAATGGGATGGAAATCATAACTAAAATCAAAAAATGCATGTAATATAATCAAAGGGAAATCTAAAACTAAACTTGGGTTGCCTCCCAAGAAGTGCTTTGTTTAAGGTCGTTTAGCTCAACCGCACTCCACTATCAATTCGGCTCTGAAGGTTCATTGAACCTCCATTCATCCATCTCTGAAGCTTCATCTGGCGGTTCCGACTTCATTCTGCTAAATGTGAATCCGTCGAGGTAGGGGGCTCTGTGCTCCGAAAGGCTGAAGAGGATGATCTCCCCATCTACCTCCAGGGAGATCTGGTGTGCCTTCACATCTATGCACGCCCCTGCAGTTACCATAAAAGGCCTTCCCAGAATGATGGGGTTCTGAGGATTGGGTCCTATGTCTAGTATGATGAAGTTCGTGGGTATCACGAAATCCTCAATCACCATAGGCATGTGTGGTAGCATGCCAACGGGCTCCTTGACTGAATCATCCCCCATACGAATACCAAGATTTACTGGTTGGAGCCTGCTCAGTCTCATCTTCAGATAGTATGCCTAGGGCATCACACTAACTGATGACCCCAAGTCGCATAGAGCTTCATCGAAGCTCTCCCCATAAATTGAGCAGGGGATAACAAATTCACCAGGGTCCTCAAGCTGTAATGGAATCTTCTCTTCAAACTCAACTTGGTCAGGTAGGGTGGTAATCATGGTTGCACACCCCTTGGTGAATTTGCTACTCTGCCCCACTCCTTCCTCTTTACCTTGACTCACCGGAGAGCTCTTCACAGGTTGTGACACAGTTTGGGCTATCTGGGCCACTTGCATCTCCAACATCCTGGTGTGACTTGCAAGGTCATCAATGGTGGCCTTCAAGTCTCTAAGTGATTCTTCAGACTTCTGATGTTGGAGACGAAATTCCTCATTTCCCTTAGTTTGGGTAGCGATGAAGTCCTCCATCATCAGTTCAGTCCTGGAAACTGTAGTATTGCCCATTGCCCTGCTGCTGCCCATACCCCCTGATGGTTGTGAGTTTCCCGAGTTATTCTTATAGGAGAAATTCGGGTGATTTCTCCATCCGAGATTATAGGTGTTGGAGTATGGGTTGTGGGGCCTTCGATCATAGTCCCCAACCACGTCAATATGCTCAATCTGCTCCTCTAAGATTCCCTGCCCTCCATAGTGGTCCTTTTGATACGCTGTCGCTCCCTCTCCAAAGTCAATGGATGCACATGCAGATGAAGGATTCAAAGATTCAAACTGTCTGCTGAGCGCGTCCATCCTTGCTGCAAGGTGATCCATGAAGTTGACAATGTATCGTCCTGCTGCAGGTGTAGGTTGACCACATTCAGAAGCCCATTGATGGTGGTTCTAGGCCACCTCTTCTATCAACTCCTTGGCTTCTTCTATGGTCTTATTCATCAGTGCTCTTCCTGCAGCAGAATCTAGGGACATCTTCATGGCATACGCAATCCCATTGTAGAAGATGTGGATCACCAGCCACCTCTCCAGTCCATGGTGGGGGCATTGGTAAAGTAACCCCTTGTAGCGATCCCAAGCTTCGAACAAGGACTCCCCCTCCTTTTGGAGGAAGCTCGTGATGAGATGGCGCATGTGAGCAGTCTTGCTTAGTGGGAAGTATTTGTTCAGAAACTGTTGCTCACATTGCTCCCATGTAGTGATGCTCCTCGGAGGTAGAGATTGAAGTCATGCCTTAGCCTTATCCCACAGTGAGAACGGGAATAGGTTCATGCGGATCGCATCAGTTGGGACTCCATTCATTTTCATTGTCGAGTAGTTTTCAAGAAATGCCTCAGGGTGCTGGTTCGGGTCTTCAGTCGTAGCTCCCTCGAATTCACTCTGCTGGACCATATGTATAAGTGTCGGTTTCAGCTCAAAGTTATTTGCCGAAATAGATGGTCCAGCTATACTCGGCCTAAATTCTCTGGCGCTAGGAGTTGCATAGTCCCGTAGAGGTCGGCTACCTATGTTCACTTCGGATGTGGCTTGATCCTCCATCCTTCGCTGCTCTGCTCTCTGGCGATGAAAGGTTCGCTCAATTTCTAAGTCGATCGGAATTAGACCTTCTGATCCTAAGCGTCTAAGCATATGACGAACCAAGCCACAAAATTAGGAGTGCTAACTAATTCTAAAAGAAGAAAATAAAACAATCTAGGTAATAAAATCTAAGATGCAAAAAGGAAATAAAAGCAACTACTACTAGAATAAAATAAAAAATAAAAAACTAAATCTAAATATGGAAGATATAAAACTAAAGTAAATAAAGCAAACTAGAAAGAAAATAAAGCAAGTAAATAAATCTAATCCTAAGTCCGATCCAATTTACCACTGTTCGATTCGATATCGAATTGATCAGTCCCCGACAACGGTGCCAAAAACTTGATGCATGCGATCGCGACCTCAAATCTCACGATGAAGGTCGTCGAGGACTCAAAGCGCACGCTCGCGCTCAATGCCCATAAGTGCACTGATGTCGTCAAGTAATAAAAGATTATCGATCCCACATGGACTGGGATTCGAATATCGATATGTTCAGTGGTTGTAATTGTTCAGACGTAACTCTAAGAGGTTTCGATTGGTGAGGGTTGTCGGTGGACTTTACTCTATACGGTGTCACACGGAGGAGGAAGGGAGTGTGCCGAGGTCTTCAAAGGTGATTCTAAGACTTCAGTTTTGCTTGTGTATCACAAAACAATGATGTCAATTGGCATTGTCTAGATATTTAGCTATGGTTTTGTGGAAGGGACATCATACACTCTTACGATGAGCCGCCGCATCTACCGGGAGCTATCTCCGCCTAAAAGGATGGGATAGATGGTACGAGAATGTCGAATCAATCCCTACGATGAACTGTTTCCGATTTCATCGCACCCTTCTACCCACGGTTATAGGGGATCATGTTTACCCCTAGGTTCCTTGTATAAAATCCCCTAAATATTAGATACGAGGGCTGTCACCCCTCGTATCGCCTAAGCACAACAGGTAGAAAACTAAACACGCATAGATATAGTAAAAACAACTACCAATTGTCAAATTAAACTCAAAGGCAAAATTTAACATGAACCAACATTGTCATGTGCACACAAGCTACTCCCTAATCCTAGAATCGAAAGTACTACTCCATGTATATGAAGGAAGAATCACAAAGCGAAGGGAACCCGATGCCCCCCCCCTTCATCGCAGACATATGCGAGCTCAATGGCGGAAGGTGTGACAACAAAGAAGATGGTACATCCTCAGCAGGCAGAGGTAGTAGAAGGAGCAAGACCGGAAGCGCCCCCCGCACCAAGAACAGCATCAACGGAACCACAGGAAACACCCTCACCACCCCAATGACATCAAGAACAACAACCTCCAAGACCAGGACTATGGGTTGATCTCATTAAGAAAAACAGACTAAGTGCTTCGGGCACTACGTTGAGACAATTTCAGAAACAGGAAGGGTGCACAAAACTGGACAATGAAGATCTGGAAGAACTAGAGGAATAAGTAGGCTTCTGCCTGATAGAAAGATTCTTGGGAAGGTTTCCAGGATGGCTGTTGGTGCAATAGGCACCTAAGTCGAACCTAAGTTTTGATTATAGCAAATGATACAAAGTTAAGCTCATGTCGTTATCTCACGAGCTGAATCGAGTGTGCAGAAGATTGCTATAGCTGGAGCTAAAGGCTAGCGACACCCGGAGGAAGCCGTGATGGTCGGGCGACACCGGGAGGACTTCGGAGGGAGCTGAAGGAATCAGGTGGAGACCGAAAGCAAGGCTTCAAAGGTAAATGTTGAGGTAAGCTCGTGTGAGTGAGCGTAAGTAAGGTCAAGTCCTCCATACGGGGACATCCTTAGGCGACGATCCGACCAAGACTTCCCATGGAAGGTCTATGTTGAGATCGGATGGCAAGTGGCCGTCGAATTCACTTATATTTCGAGCTAACTCTTTATTACAGTCGAAAAGTCTAAAAATCAGTTCAACCATCCAAAAATCAGTTCAACTACTAAGCCATCAGTTCAACCGGCCAAGGATCAGTTCAACTGCTGAGCCATCAATTCAACCGGCCAAGAAATCAGTTCAACCGATGGTCAAAAATCAGCCTCGAGGAGTCAAGCTTTATCACCATTTTTCAAGGAGTTTTGTGCCCAATTCCTATTGGTTGAAGACCCATTCGATGAGGGGATTAAAGGCAATAAAAGGAGGTCCTAGCCTAGGGTTTCTTCATCAATTCTAAGCCTCCAAAAGCCTCCGCAAAGCTACAACTTCTCCGACAACGAAGTGCTTCTTCTCCGACGTCTAGGTTTATTTGTTTTCATTTTATTATGTCGGTTAGAGTTTTATTTCAGTTTAGTACTTTCATTTTCGGAGTTTTTATCGTAACGAGGAGAGGGGGAGTGTCCCTCTACCTCAAGCTTTGTGCTTTACTTGTATCGATTAAACTCCTACCTCTAAAGGGGAGGAGTTCTTTAGTGTTTTTGCCCTCCGTACGTGGTCGAGGACCGCTAGGGCCTTGGAGTAGTAGCCGAAGGCTACGAACCAAGTAAAACTCCTTTGTCTCTTTTTACTTTACATTTACATTTCCGCTGCAATTAATTATCTCTCGAGTTTTAACGAACGAAAAGAAAAGAAAAAGGTTTTATCGCTATTCACCCCCCCTCTAGCGATCCGCTTCGATCCAACAATTGGTATCAGAGCCGGGGGTTGCTAAGATTTGGTGAAACCACCAATCTAGCCATTTTACAGATTTTTTTCTTTTTAATTCTGTTTATTTCAGATTTATTTCGCTTTGTTATTTTTTCTCCCGCACTACTAATCCAAGACGCGAGTCTTGGTACTTTTTTTTTTGTCGTTGCTAGTTTCTTCGTCTTCGTCTCCTTGTGACTTTTGTTCTAATGGCCCATCTCGAGGGTTTTAGCACCGTCCAACCTCCGTTTTACAACGGAGATGACTTCCGTTATTGGAAGGGTCGGATGGAATGCTTTCTCAAAACCCAAATCGAGATGTGGATCATAATCCAAACGGGTTTCACACTTCCGACTAATGAAGTGGGTGACTCCTTGGATTATGATCAATGGACCATTGCGACAAAACGACAAGTCGAAGCCGACGCCAAGGCAACACAAATCCTCCAATGCGGCTCATCCAAGGAAGAGCTAAATCGCGTCGTCCCCTTCATAAGCGCAAAGGACCTTTGGACAAAACTAGTGGAGCTACACGAAGGGACCGATGAAGCCAAGGTATGTAAGCGTGATCTTCTATTCAAAAAACTATATAACCTAAAAATGCAGGAACACGAGTCCACGACGCAACTTCACGCCCGAGTCTAGGACATAGTCAACAACCTACACGCAATCGGGCAAAAGGTCAAAAACCGCGATCTTATAAGGTATGTCCTAAACTCCTTTCCAAGGACTACCTTGTGGGCATCCATGGTCGATGCCTACAAGGTCTCCAAGGATCTTTCTAAACTTAGATTAGATGAACTTTTTTCTGATTTTGAACTTCATGAGCAGTCTAATTCGGAACCCGAGAAAGGTATAGCTTTATTTGCATGTTCAAAGAAGAAAACCGCTAGCAAGCCACCTCCGAAGGAAGAAGAGGATGAGTCGGATTCAGAGGTCGACTCAGAAATGGAAGCCGAACTAGTCAACCTAGTTCGGAGGATAGTCAAGGGCCGAAAATGAGCCGTCACTCGACCCAACGAAGGTAAGCCTAAAAGTTCAAACATAAGATGTTATGAATGCAATAGGTTTGGACACATTAAGTCCGAATGCCCAAAACTCAAGAGCAAGGCACCAAAATACAAAAAGGCACTCAACGCTACTTGGGAAGAAGCTTTCGAGGAAGAAGACAACGATCGAGTCCTTATGGCTAAACCGGTGGAATCGGAGACGGAGTCAGAATCGGAACTTGAATCAGAAACCGAAGATGAGTCGGACTACGAAGCACTATTCAAGACAAGCCACGGATACGCATCCGGTTCAAAAGATAAACTCAAGGTAAGTCGCTCTCTTATTACCACACTTTATAGTGCAATTAAGTTTTTAAATAGAAAGTTAGCTAAGTCCGAGTCCAAGGTCGAGACCCTGGTTGAGAAAGTTAAACTCCTTAAACACAAGGTCTCCCTAACCTCTTCGACTAGTCGAGTTCAAGAGAAGGACTCAACTCGGGTTGAAAAACTCGAAGTTGAGAACTCACTCTTGAAAAGTCAAGTCGAAGATCTTAGGAATACGTTGGAAAGGTTTACTTTGGGATCCAAAGGACTTGACCTCCTACTTGGATCGCAAAGGGTCGTGTACAACAAGGCCGGGCTAGGGTTTAGCTCAAACACGACCAATAAGTCGTATATGTCAATCGTAAGTAGACATAAAAAATGTGTCCAAGCATGGGTCCCTAAGACCACCTTAATTTCAAACTTAGGATCAAACCAGTACTGGGTTCCCAAGGACCAAATCCACTATGTGGAGAGACCGAATCGATTCAACGGTCCAGGGGGAGCTAGTACGAAATTTGTTTGTGTTTTAACTTAGAAATTGCATGCTTAGGTTTTTATTTTTCTTTTTAGAATGGTTAGATAGGACTATAACTCGTCAATACTTGATAACATAGTACCAGCATGCGGCGAGATGATAGTACGCTAGGAAAGCGGAGTCTTGTGTATTCGGGCTAGATAAGGCGTATCTAGTTCGGTGCACTTGACCAAGCGGAACTAGCTGAAGCTACCTCGCCGTATCCTAGACTAGTTAGACCAGGAAGTGGTCTTAGGTGAGTCAAGTCTCTATTTTCTTGAAAATGACTTTGTCTAAGGAAGTGGTCGTTGTTCCGATCAAAGAAGGTCTCTGTGCCTCGCCACGACCTGGAAGCCATGATCTTGAAAAGGTGACTTGATGAGCCTAAGGTTAAATTCGAATCTAACGCAAGGTTGATAAGTGTTTAAGTCATTAAATTTAATTCAACTAAAATTGAAAGTCATCTCACAAGAACATATAGGATTAACATGTTTGATCATGTAGACATGGGTGAGATGATTTAGGTTAATAATTTTCAACCAATTTTTAATAAATCTAATATCTGATCCAACTACTTGCGTGTAGGATCAATGGATGTTGGACAGTGGTTGCTCCCAACTCATGACCGGGGATCAACTCAAGTTTTCGAAGCTTCGATTCAAACGACAAGGATCGGTAGCCTTCGAATATAACGGCAAGCTCAAAATCATCGGATCAGGTGATATTGAGCTTAACTCAAATTTTGTCATTCAAAATGTTTTATTAGTAGAAAATTTTCAATATAATCTTCTCAGTGTAAGCCAATTGTGTGATAATAATTATAAGGTCATATTTCTAGAAAACGAATGCGTAATTAATACAAACGAAACCTCTAAAACAATTCTTAAGGGAACTAGAAATAACAACATTTACACTATTAACTTAACTAACTCCTCAACTAAGTGTCTTATGACACGGCAAGAGGAATCATGGTTGTGGCACCGACAACTCGGTCACTCACACCCAAGACTCATCCACAAGATGAGTCAGAGTGACTTAGTTAGAGGTTTGCCTAACCTCAATAACTTGGATAATAAAATATGTAATGCTTGTCAACAAGGTAAACAATCTAGGACACGACATCAACTAACTAGTCAAGAACGAACCAAAAGTGTGCTTGAGCTCCTACACATGGATCTATTTGATTCACACGGAGCTAAGTCACTTAACGGAAGTAAATTCTGCTTAGTCATAATTGATGACTATTCTAGATTTACTTGGGTTAGGTTCATCAAACACAAAAGTGATACCCTAGATCAATTAATCAATCTATTTAAATTAATAGAAAATCAACAAAGCATTAAAATCAAAAGACTTAAGACTGATCATGGTGGTGAATTCGAAAACCATAGGTTTACAGAATTCTGTAACCTAAATGGATACCTCCACGAGTTCTCTTGCCCTAGAATTCCACAACAAAATGGCCTAGTAGAACGCAAAAATAGAACCCTACAAGAAGCCGCTAGGACAATGTTAAATGAGTATAACCTACCCGATAGGTTTTGGGCGGAAGCCGTGAGTACGGCATGCTATGTCCAAAATAGAATCCTTATGGTAAAGAGGCACCTTAAGACCTCATACGAGATTTATCACGATAAAATACCTAACATCAAGTACTTTAGGGTATTTGGGTGTAAGGTACATATCCTAAACACTAAGGATTACCTAGGGAAATTTACATCGAAAACCACGACCGAAATCTTTCTAGGATACTCAACTACAAGCAGAGCTTATAGAGTATATAACCACGACACCCTTAGAGTCGAGGAGACTATCAATGTAGTATTTGATGAAGGACACGAACCTACAAAACCCCCAGCAACCCCAATTAGCGAACTGACTCATACTAGACCTAACTCTGATCCGGAGATCAGGTCTAGTGTTAATCCTAACCTAAGTCAACCAAGTCACTCTATCGACCAAGTGATAGATGACTCCAACCAAACTAGAACTCAAACGAGTCATCCTATGGATCAAGTTGTAGACTCAAACCCAAATCCAACTAGGACTCAAATGAATCATCCTATCGACCAAGTGATAGGTGATCCAAGTCTAGGAGTTCAAACTAGAGCCTCATACAGAAATCTTAGTCAAATATCTTTGATTTCTAAAATTGAACCCAAAACTATTGACCAAGCTCTTCTTGATTCCGATTGGATTATTGCAATGCAAGAAAAGTTGGCTCAATTCACTAGGAACGAAGTATGGGAATTAGTACCACCACCTAAAGATAAAACAATCATTGGAACAAGGTGGGTGTTTAGAAATAAAATTGATGATAGAGGTGAAGTAGTTAGAAATAAAGCTAGACTAGTTGCTAAAGGGTTTAGTCAAGTCGAAGGTTTAGATTACGACGAGACCTATGCCCCAGTAGCTAGATTAGAGTCCATTCGAATGCTATTAGCATATGCAGCACATCGAGGATTTAAGTTGTTTCAAATGGATGTGAAATCTGCATTCTTAAATGGATACATTAAAGAAGAAGTTTATGTTAGTCAACCGGTTTCGAAAGTTTAGACAAACCCGATCATGTCCTTAGGTTAAAGAAAGCTCTTTATGGACTTAAACAATCTCCTCGAGCTTGGTACGAGAGACTTTCGATTTATCTTAAGTCCAAAGGCTTTAACCAAGGTGTAGTTGACCCAACCCTTTTCGTAAAAACCTTAGGTAAAGACATATTCATAGCCCAAATCTACGTAGATGATATTATTTTCGGAACCACCAACTCAATCCTACTAAATGAGTTCATTTCACTTATGGAAAGTGAATTTGAAATGAATTTAGTAGGTGAGTTAAGTTTCTTTTTAGGTCTACAAATTAAACAAACTAAAGATGGAATATACCTACATCAACGCAAATATACTAGGGAATTAATTAAACACTTTGGAATGCTAGACGCTAAAATTATTAATACCCCAATGGCAACTAATGTGAATATAGAAGAAGATGTAATCGGAAATTCAATTGATTTAAAATACTATAGGAGCATAATAGGGAGTCTCGTTTACTTAACTGCAAGTTTGACTGATATCTTATTTGCAAGAAGTATGTGCGCAAGGTTTCAAACCTGTGCAAGGAGTCTCACCTAACTCTAGTCAAGCGTATCCTTAGATATCTAAAGGGTACACTTAATGTCGGTATTTGGTATCCTAGATCTCTGAGTTGAACTAGGCTACTCGATTCGGACTATCGGTAGTAAGCTCGATAGAAAAGTATGAGTGGTTGTTGTCAACTTCTAGGCTCGAGTCTAGTGAGTTAGTGCGATGGAAGCAACAACTGTGTTGCTTTATCTACCAAAGCCGAATACATCGCGATGGGTGAGTGTGTCACGACTTCTTTGGATGAAGCACACTCTCCAACTTTAAGTTAGACTTTCTGAATACTAAACTTCACGTAGATAACATTAGTTCAATTAATCTTACAAAAGAATCATATGTCACTCTAGGACCAAACATATAGAGGTCAAACACCATTTCATTCGAGAACATGTGGCCAATGGAGCCATACAACTCGAATATGTCGAATCAAAGTCTAACTTAGCGGACCTATTTACTAAACCCCTACCGAAGCGAATTTAGTCTATTAAGGCGAAAATTGGGCATGTGTGTAATAGAATAGGAACTTGCAAATTATATTTTCTTACTACTATTTCTTAACTTTCATTTTTATGGAACTAGTATAGGACATACCTTAGATATCATGCACCTATAGATTTAAGGAGCCAATACATCTCACAACACATAGGACTAATGTGTTTGTGTACTTATGCGTAGATGGGCATGAGATGTTAGGACCTTACTCACAGTTCGAGATGTAGAGCTAGTGCATCGCTATGAACCACGGGTATAATCATACATACTAGCAGGCTACGACCGGGTGGTTGATCTTTCATATCAATCAAGCCAAATATGAGTGAACATATTATAGATGAACTTATTTTCAGTATATTATTTTCAAAATAATGTGGAACATGCTTGGACTTTAAATTTAACACTTATTTTTGTTTTCCACACACACACTCACTCTTTTCGATATATGGCAAAAGGGGGAGAAAAAGGCCAAAGTTAAGGGGATAAAATTTTTTTTGATAACTTAACGCTTACTTTATATTTAAACCAACAGGTAACTTTAAGTTTTGAAAACTTATTAAAGGCCAAGTTAAGAGAATTCTTAGCAAACTTATTGTGGCGTCAGCGTTTTACTTATTTTTATTATGCCCTTAATATTTTACTTAAGGGAGAAAGGGCCAAGTTAAGAAGAACTCTTAACTTAAAGCGTTTTACTAAGGCCAACTTTAAGTAATGTTAATTACTTAAAGAAACCCTCAAAGGGAGGATTAAGGTCTTTCTTCAAGACTCACCTCGGTCGAGAGAGGTTTCCTCAAGGGGGAGTACTTGAAGAAAATCCTTACTACACCAACTTAATCTTCTTTATTTCTTGTTTCTAATGCACATTATTCTTCATGCTTGCTATTTACTTAACTTTGTATGTGGGTTTGCCATAAATCAAAAAGGGGGAGATTGTTGGTGCAGTAGGCACCTAAGTCAAACCTGAGTTTTGATTATAGCAAACGATACAAAGTTAAGCTCATGTCGTTATCTCACGAGCTGAATCGAGTGTGCAGAAGATTGCTATAGTTGGAGCTAAAGGCTAGCGACACCCGGAGGAAGCCGCGATGGTCGAGCGACACCGGGAGGACTTCGGAGGGAGCCGAAGGAATCAGGTGGAGACCGAAAGCAAGGCTTCAAAGGTAAATGTTGAGGTAAGCTCGTGTGAGTGAGTGTAAGTAAGGTCGACTCCTCCATACGGGGACATCCTTAGGCGACGATCCGACCAAGACTTCCCATGGAAGGTCTATGTTGAGATCGGATGGCAAGTGGCCATCGAATTCACTTATATTTCTAGCTAACTCTTTTTTACAGTCGAAAAGTCTAAAAATCAGTTCAACCGGCCAAAAATCAGTTCAACTGCTAAGCCATCAGTTCAACCGGCCAAGGATCAGTTCAACTGCTGAGCCATCAGTTCAACCGGCCAAGAAATCAGTTCAACCGATGGTCAAAAATCAGCCTCGAGGAGTCAAGCTTTATCACCATTTTTCAAGGAGTTTTGTGCCCAATTCCTATTGGTTGAAGACCCATTCGATGAGGGGCTTAAAGGCTATAAAAGGAGGTCCTAACCTAGGGTTTCTTCATCAATTCTAAGCCTCCAAAAGCCTCCGCAAAGCTACAACTTCTCCGACAACAAAGTGCTTCTTCTTTGACGTCTAGGTTTATTTGTTTTCATTTTATTACGTCGGTTAGAGTTTTATTTTAGTTTAGTACTTTCATTTTTGGAGCTTTTATCGTAACGAGGAGAGGGGGAGTGTCCCTCTACCTCAAGCTTTGTGCTTTACTTGTATCGATTAAACTCCTACCTCTAAAGGGGAGGAGTTCTTTAGTGTTTTTGCCCTCCGTACGTGGTTGAGGACCGCTAGGGCCTTGGAGTAGTAGCCGAAGGCTACGAACCAAGTAAAACTCCTTTGTCTCTTTTTACTTTACATTTACATTTCCGCTGCAATTAATTATCTCTCCAGTTTTAACGAACGAAAAGAAAAGAAAAAGGTTTTATCGCTATTCACCCCCCCCTATCGATCCGCTTCGATCCAACAATGGCGAGCGCTGAAAGAAATCACAGCAAGATGGAAGGCACCACATAAACTCCTCACGCACAACTCACTGTGGATGGTGTTTAAATTTACAAACAAAGAGCTGCGAGATGCTATTTTGACTGGAGGACCTTACATTGCGTATGGAAGTCCTCTGTATCTCCAGATCCTGCCGGCATGCTTTCCCTTCAAACCGGAGACTCACGCCCACATCCCTATATGGATGCAAATCCATGGACTACCACTGGACTGCTGGTCTATCTCAGGGTTAAGCAAAATTGCCTCACAAGTTGGCACGCCACTATATACGTACAGATACACTAAGGTAAGGGAACGAGTGAATTATGCCAGAGTCTTGGTTGAAGTGGATATCACTAAGGAACTACCTGCAAAGATTGATGTTACCCTACCAGATGGCACGGATGTGGATTTGGAAATTAAGTTTGAATCAAGCCTGAAACTCTGTAACAAATGCACACAAATGGGTCACTACCAAGGAAGTTGTCCAATGAGTGTGCGAAGACAACCACCGGTGGCAGCCGCGGTGGACACAGAGGGCGTGGGTCAACAAATGGTAGTATACAGGGCAGACAGCAATAGTGAAGTTATGGAACGGGCTCAGGCAGAGGGGGAAGGAATAAGTAAAGGTAGGAAATAACACATAATGGAGGAGGATCAGGGTTGGAAGCAAACTGCTATGTGGGACAAGAGGTATAAGGGACAACGGAAGAAGCAGCAGCAAGGAGATGTGCACATAAAACAGACAAGGGCTGATACATCACAACATATGCACAGCCCAGGAAATCAAAGAGGCAAAGGATCTCACCGAAACCAAGGAACTCAACAAAGTGAGAAAAGGATGGACAGCAAGGGGAAGGATAAGCAGTATGCATCACCACCAAGGAAGCACTTATGGCAAAGGGAGGAGGAACACTGGACAGGAACCAGTAGCAAATTCAAAACAAAAATAGGAACTGGCACAAGACCTGGCACACTGAAATAGGGAAGTCAGGAGGAAACACAGGCATTAAAGTTAAAGGGACAGCTAGATTGACAAGGAATCCTGGAAGTAGTTACAGTAAATAATGATGTGGAGCCAGCTAAAGAAATGGGCACTCCCAATGACACACAAAGATATAAGTCCAGTGACCTATATTTTACCCAAGGGACGGAACACAGTAATGAGGTGGGCCACCAAAAAATACACCAGCTGGAATTAAAGATGGGAAATGAGGAAACACTGGACACCGCCATAAAACACAAAGAAATAGGAAAGTTGCCAGAATTACAACAGCAGATCCGGCCAAAATGCGTAGGAGGTGACGGGAATGCTGAAATGCAGGCACAGCTAGATATAGAGAGGGAGGCAATAGATCAATGGCAAACCCAATGTATTTTCACACCAAGAGACATGGATGTTCAGGAGCAATCAAAGGGGCGGGGAACCCATAGTGCACTAACACAAGGAGAGAATGGCAAATAACCAGTGGAACCTTACACACAAGCTGGCACGCAAGGGCACAACTCGCGGACATTGGGCTGATGTCTGAATGAAGAACAAGCAGGAATAATAAATGTGAAGAGCCAAGGAAAAGGGTCACCAAGCCACACATCAGGTTTCCAACCAGTGCTTACCAGGCAGAAAAGGAAGCAAATTGAGTGTGGTCGTAAAGAAGTTAAAGCTACCTCAGGGAATCAACAGCTAACCCAGGTTGATACATTATACGTAAATAAAAATCAGAGGATCACCAGACAAACCATTAGGGGGTTGGAACAAAGCAAGGATAAGATGGAGCAGAACCTCCATAGCCTACAAGTACAACAGAATAGCCTGGGACAAGGGCAAACACCAATAACAACCGTCAAAAGAGCACAGGATGATGAGGAAGGTCAAAAAGGAAATGGAAATGACAAAGGGGGATTTAGAGAAGGCACAACAGAATGGGAACTGAATACAGAGAATACAGAGAATTTCCTGCCAATTATACTAGCCTTGCCTGCTGCAAAATGGTGTAATCCAGAAATACAAACGGGAACAAAAGCAGATGGGTCACGAGCGGCAGTGCCAGAGCACCAAATGGAGGCTAGAATGCAACATGCGGAGGGAGATGGGTCATGGAGAAGCATGATGAGTAAACCGGAGGGAGGAGGAAACATGGACAAAAGGATGAACCAAGAAAAGCAAGAAGTTATTAACATGGCTGGATGGTGGAAGCCGGCTGCACATCCATGAAGATCGGATCATGGAACGTAAGAGGCCTGAATAAAGGTCTCAAGCAGAAGGTGGTGATGGACCTCCTTCTGAAGCAAAAGATGGGTGTGCTAGCTATACTAGAACCCAAGTTAACCCAGCAGTACTATCAAACAATGAAAGAAAAGAGGTTTCAAAGGTGGGAGATGGAGCAGCAGATTTTCAACTTGCACAGAAGCAGGATGCTGCTTATATGGGATCCACAACTGGTCAGCCTATACATCCAACAATGGGAAGAGCAATTGATACACACAACGGTGAAATGCAAAGCGACAGGAAATGCATATGCAGTCACATTTGTTTATGGACAATTATCTATCACAAGCAGGAAAGCAATGTGGGGGATGTTGGGGAAAATTGCGAAACAGGTAGAGATGTCATGGTTAATCCTAGGGGATTTTAATTCCCCTCTATTACCCACTGACAAGGAAGGGGGAATGGCAGTGACAACCTACGCAACTGCTGATTTTCAAGAATTTATCCTAGGGGCGGGAGTTGAAGATTTGAGATCCATTGGGTGCCAATACACATGAACTAATGGCCACATAGTAAGCAAACTTGATCGGGCAATGGGGAATAGAGCATGGATGGAACAAAACCAGAGTAGTTATGCTGAATTCAAAGCACCTGGAACTACATCAGATCATGCCATCTGTATTGTAATAGTGCTAGGAAACACAAGGGAGAAACCCAAGCCGTTCAAATTCTATAATATGTGGGTATTGCACCCTAGCTTTAGGCAGTTAGTGGAGGATAAATGGAATAGCAGCAGTTTCAGAGAAGTGCAGGGCAAAATGCAGTACAGGCTGAAACAGAAGCTAAAATTACTTAAAACAGATCTCAAAAAACTCAATCAACTGCATTATCAGCACATCCAAGAGAAAGCAAAGCAGGCCCGGCAGCAGCTAGAGGAACTACAGCAGGAAGGATTAATTCAAGGTCACATGGAGGATAACTACCAAGCAATAAGGAAAAAGACTGAACTGCTGGAGAGGGCGGAATACTTGTTCTACTTACAAAAATCCAAACATGAGTATTTTAGAGGAGTAGACAAGAACACAAGTTTCTTTCATGCCATGGTTAAACGGAACAACAAAAGACGGGAACTAGTGGCAATTGAAAAGAGAAATGGGGAAGCCACCAATTCAGCAGATGAGGTAGTGCAGGAATTTCTAACCTATTTCCAAGGGCACTTAGGCGAACAAGGGCACAGTATTGAGTTTCAAGGGGAATGCATGCAATTTGGCAAACAACTAACTGAAGTACAACGAGCAAGGTTAATCAGGTTACCAACAGAGGAAGAAATAAAAGAAGCTCTTTTTGACATTGGGGACCTCAAAGCACCAGGGTCGGACGGATACAATTCAAAAATTTTCAAGCATGCATGGGGTACAGTCAAGCAGGACATCATAATGGCAGTCAAAGAGTTCTTCGAAAATGGTCAGCTGCTAAAATCCTGGAATCACACGCTAATCTCACTAATCCCGAAAACAGAGCATGCCAGCAAGGTGTAGGACTTTCGATCGATTTCTTGCTGCACAGTTTTCTACAAAATAATCTCCAAGATCCTAGCAAGTAGGCTGGCAGAAATTGCAGATCATCTGCTCCATCCGTCGCAGATAGCATTCGTGCAAGGACGCAGCATAGTGGACAACATACACCTGGCACAAGAACTTATGTGCAATTACACAAGGAAAAGGGTGTCTCCACGGTGTATACTTAAAGTGGACCTGCAGAAAGCTTTTGATTCAGTCCACTGGAGCTTCTTGCAGGAGGTACTCAAAGCTTTGCAGTTCCCTGAAATGTACATCATGTGGATTAAAGAATGTGTCACTACCACATCATACTCAGTAGCTATCAATGGGAACATCCATGGTTTTTTCAAAGGAGGGAGAGGACTCAGACAAGGGGACCCCCTATCACCATACCTATTTGGATTATGTATGGAGTATCTTACGCGACTGCTTGCGAAGTGCACTAGCCGATCAGATTTTCATTTTCATCCAAAGTGTGAACATCAAAGAATAGCCCACATTATATACGTTGATGATCTGTTGCTCCTAAGCCGAGGTGATACACAATCAGTGCAAGTATTGATGGACTGTTTATCGCAATTCGCCAGCATGGCAGGCCTAACAGCAAACATGGTGAAATCAAGTATATATATGGCAGGGGTGGAACAAAGGGAGAAAGAAAGGCTGCTAACCATCACAGGTTTCAGTGAAGGGACGATGCCATTTCGCTACCTAGGAGTACCAATAGCATCGAAAAAACTAAAGATTGCGGATTACAACCCACTGTTGGAGACTCTTATGAAACAGATCAGCTCCTGGCCTAAAGCAACGATATCATATGCCAGGAAAATCCAACTAATATCCTCGGTCCTGCAGGGTGTTCAATGCTATTGGATGTCGGCGCTACCACTTCCAACTGGGGTCATTGACAGGATATACAGCTACTGCCGTATCTTCATGTGGACTATGAAGAACCCACCTATGTAAGGCATATATGTAAGCCTAAAGAGGAAGGTGGTCTGGGATTAAGGGAACTAAAAGCATGGAACATGGCACTGCTGGCGAAACTACTATGGAGAATACAGAAGAAGCAGGACACTTTGTGGATCCGCTGGGTGCATCACACATATTTACAGCGACAAGGAGTGTGGGAATGGCAGAGCAAACACAACGACTCCTCACTAGTGAAAAAGCTTATATGCATCAAGGATAGCATCATGGCGTTAGCGGGTACTGCAGAAAAGGCAGAGGAAATATTAGATGCATGGTTTGGCCAAAGCAAAGGGGGTGTCAAGAGAGCATACGATCACTTCAGGATTACAAGCTCTAGGAAAGCTTGGGTGCAGACGGTATGGCAGCCGGATATCCAACCTAGCCACAGGTTCACGTTATGGATGCTGACAAAGGGGAAGCTACCGGTGCGTGCTGGGAAGGAGTATCTAGATGACCGAAGCTGTGTTTTCTGCAACCAAGAGGAGGAGACAATGGACCATATTTTCTTCAAATGCGGGCAAGTTCAACGGCTCTGGAATAGAGTAAGGAGATGGCTACGGATGAGGCCGAGAATGCAGACATATCGTCAAATGTTGCGCACATTCAAACTGCACTATAAAGGACGCAGTAGTATCAATAGAGCCAGACACCTAGCCATAGCAGCGATGATACATCATATTTGGCGAACACGAAATGCCATGAAATTCGAAGACACAAGGTTTGATGGTGAGGGGATCCTCCGGAAGATTCAAATTCATGTATATAGGACTCTGGAGGACTGTGATCTCCAGTCCTACATGGACAATGGATGAAGATGGCAAGGGTAGGGCAGTTGTCAGGATACCATTCCCAGGGCACTCTCCTATAAGTACATCCCCTCCTCCTCTTCATACTCTCACTCTCGTTTGGCCACAGGCTTGATGTTTTGTTTTGTTGTTTCTCGTTGTTTGTTTGTTTTGTTGGTGTGGAAAAAAAAAGAAGGGGAAAAAAAAAGAAAGAAAGAAAGGAAAAGGAAAGGAAAAAGAAAAGAAGGAAAAAGAAAAGTAAAGGAAAAAATAAAAAATAAAAGAGAGAGAAAAAAAAATAAAAAAAAAATCAGGGCGATTTTGGGCAGAGTGGTTTGATAGGGCAAAATTTAGGCTTGCAAGCGCTACCAGGGTGGTTTCGAGCAGGGCGGTTTTTGAGCAGGATGGTTTTTGTATCTCCAGGGTGGTTTTTGGTAGGGTGGTTTTACAGGGCAGAAGTCAAGCCTGCAAACACTGCCAGGATGGTATTGAACAGGGCAGTTTTTGAGAAGGGTGGTTTTGAGAAGAGTAGTTTTCACAGGGCGATTTTGGAAGGGCGGTTTTACTCCTCCAGGGCGATTTTGGCAGGGCAAGCATGGCCAGGGTGGTTTTGAGCAGGGTGGTTTTCACAGCACCAGGGGGGTTTTTGGGTAGAGTGGTTTGTTAGGGTAGATTTGAAGCTTGCAAGCACTGCCAGGGTGGTTTTGAGCAGGGTGGTTTTGGTAGAGTAGTTTTGATCTCAAGTCCTTCAGGGCGGTTTGGTCAGGGTGAGTTCTCTCCAGGGTGGTTTTGACAGAGCGCTTGATCAGGGCAGTTTTATGTCCCTCAGGGTGGTTTTGGCAGACCGGTTTTGAAAAAAAAAAAAAGAAAGAAAAAAAAAATCCCAGGGCGGTATTGCCCCAGGGAGGTTTTGCGCAAAAAATATTCTCCCAGGGCAGTTTTGAGCGGGCGCCAAGGCGGTTTTGGACAGCTCTTACCCTCCAAGGTCAGGGCGGTTTACTCGCACACCCTCCAAGCCGCTTTTGAGTCACGCTCCTCCTTCAAATCAAAGGTGGCCAGAGCGGTTTCGTCTTCCAAGCCCAGGACGGTTTCATGTAAGGGATGGAGCAACCTTGTGCCCAAGGCCAAAGCAGGACAGGGTCGTTAGCGAAAACTCAGAGCACCTAGGCATGGATAAAGGAGTACCTCAAACAAGGCCACAAACAACTTTACAGAAGCATTCTAGTCTACGGTCTAACTTTCATCAAGGAGGATCAACAGCCAGATGGCTATAAGGCTTGACCATTGAACCTAACTCAGGTGAATAGGCCCACCCGAATGGCCTATCTAGTCCGTAGCAAACGGCTACGGTAAAGACACGTTAAATCCGTTTATGGTTGAGGCTTGACCAATAAGCCTAGTGGAGGTGAATAGGCCCACCCGAATGGCCTATCTAGTCCGTAGCAAACGGCTATGGTAAAGACAAGGCAAATCCGTTGATGGTTGGTCACTTACCAAAAGTGAAAAGTGGGAAGATAGAGGATCGTCGCACGAGATTGGCCGAGAAGATAGGCATAAAGGGGCAATGCGAGGAGGTATACATGGACCGAAGGATACAGAGGGACTGCATGTATGATGCATGAGCAAATACAGAGGAACTGCACAAGTGTGGGATATGCAATGATTATGTAAACATGAGAGAGTATGTATGCATGAGAGTTCTAGTACACATGAGAGCACATGTACACCCCTCTGGATACATCTCAGATCTGACACATCGTCAGACATGACATGAGTGTGCACTCCAGGATTTTGTATGATTGTGCTTTTTCTGATGATATATATTTACATTTCATCAAAAAAAGAAGAATCACAAAGCATGTTTATGTTCGAATACATAAGGAATAAAACACAGGAACAAAGGATTACAATGCTTTCGTGGTCTTCTCTCCAGCATTGAAGTGCAAGGCGTGGACCTCCGGCGACGTTCCTCCTCCCCGTTGCGAGTTCTCGAAGCCTTTTTAGGGCTTCGGCGTGCCGTCCTAGCCATCGTGCCTCCTCCTAGGGTTTGGGCAGAGCCATCCTTATATAGACATCACCTCGGCCCGCTGCAAAATTCGAAAAAACCCTAGTCGCACAAATTTGGCGGACCGCCACACGGCCGTGTGCGGCCCTAAGTTGGCCGATCTCGCCTATTGGACATGGTCATGTGTAGCCACATGCCCTAGCCGTGTCCCACTCTACGTCTAGCTACAAAATGTCCGTCTTTTGCTCCGAAAGTCACCTTTTTCTCCCGAAATGCTAACCTGCACCCAAAAGTACAAAGAGCAGACCTCCGAACTAGAAAATAGGAAATGCGTACAAAATGGAATAACATATGCATGAAACTAACATAAAATGTAACAAGATATGAGCAAAAACTACTCCTAAAGCCCTATATGTTTCGCTCACATCAACCTTCCATGGGAAGTCTTGGTCGGATTGTCACATAAGGATGTACCTGTATGGAGGACTCGACCTTACGCTCACTCACACGAGCTTACCTCAACTTTACCTTTGAAGCTTTTGCTTTCGGTCTTCCATCTGAATCCTTCGGCTCACTTCGAAGTCTTCCCGGTATTGCCCAACCACCATGGTTCCCTCTGTGTGTCACTGACCTTCAACTTTAGCTTAGCATTTTATGCACACATGATTTAGCTCGTGAGATAACAATGTAAACTTAACTTTGTGTTTTTTCCATAATCAAAACATAGGTTTGATTATGTGGTGCCCCAGCACCAATAATCTCTCCCTTTTTTATCTATGGCAAACCAACACAAAGTTAAGGGAAATTTAAAACATGAAAATAAGTGAAGTAATCGATAAACTCTCATAAAAGAACTCCCCCTTACCCTAGGTGAGTTTTGAAGGAAAGTACTTAAAATTTTAAATTTTGTATTACTCCCCCTTAACTTACGCTCTTCTCCCCCTTTTGCCATGAATAAAAAAAAACAAGGTTGGGGGTTTTATAAAAAATAGGGTTAATATTATAGCATGCATAAAAAATCGAGTAAGAGTTCAAGCATGCATCTCAAATTGGTTAAATTCATTGGTTCGAGGTATATTCCTCTGCACCAACAATAAATTTTTGAAACTAGCTTTGATTTTCAAAATACTTATAAGCTAATTTTCAAGAATAACTTTTTGAAGATTTATAACCCTTAGGGTTAGTTTGCTCTCCCCCTTAATTAAGTATATAAGGTATAAAAGAGTTAGGGGCACTAAACTTTGGCCTAAAGAGTTGTATATTTAGTGTTGGTCGATAATTATCCGTTAGGTGTAATAATTGAAAAATAGATAGCTTTTGAAAAGGTTATGTATATTAAAATTGTTCCTTAATCATCTCACCCATTCTATGTGTCTCAGGATTGTGTTAGCCTTATATGTTTTGTGAGATGATTTGAACTTAATTAAAACTAGTCAACCTTGGGTTAGATTCGGATTTAACCCTGAGTTCATCAAGTCACCTTTTCAAGAAGTTGGCTTCCAGGTCATGGCAAGGCACAGGGGTCTTCTTTGATCGAAACAACAACCACTTCTTTAGACAAAGCAAAGTTTAGAAAAATGATAACTTGAGTCACTTAAGACTACTTCCTGGTCTAACTAGTTTAGGTTACGACATGGTAGCTTCAGCTAGTTCCACTTAGTCGAGTGCACCGAGTTAGATACATCTTATCTAACTTGGACACACTGGACTTCATTTCCCTAGTGTACTATCATCTCACCGCGTCCTGATACTATGTTATCAAGAGTTGACTAACTACTTATCTTATCTAGCCATTCTAAAAAGTAAAATAAAAGATTGATGATGCTAACTACTTATCTTATCTAGCCATTCTAAAAAGTAAAATAAAAGATTGATGATGCTAAGATATCGGGCATACTATTTTGGTATTAGCTCCCTCTGGACCATTGAACAAATATGATCTTTTCAAATAATGAACTTAATCCTGGGGAATCCAATACCTATTGGTCCTTATATGTAAATTTAAGAGAATTTTAGCAACCCAAGCTTGGACTCGTTGATGACTATGATTTACGATAGACATATACGATCTATTCGTAGTCTTTGAGCTAAACCCGAGTCTGGCTCTATTGTACACAGCTCTCTGAGTTCCAAAAAGTCAGTTAAGGTTCTCGAACCCCATTAAGAACTTGTCCAACCGAGCCTCGAGCTCTTGGACTTGTCCTTTCAAGAGTGAGTTCTCACATTCAAGTTTTTCAACTCAAGTTGAGTCCTCCTCCTAAATTTGACTAGTCGAAGAGATTAGAGTGGTCTCTTGCTTGAGGGTTTCAACCTCCTCAAGCAAGGACTCGACCCTAGACTCAGACTTAGTTAATTTCCTAGTTAGCATTTTAATTGTCTAATACAGAGTACTAATTAAAGAACGGATAACCTTTACTTTCTCTTTCAGCCCGGCTTTGAGTTTCTTCTCGAAGTAGGCTTCAGGGTCAGAGTCGGAGTTGGACTCATACTCAGCTTCGGACTCTGACTCGGACTCTTCTAGTCTTTCCATGCATGCTATGTCGACGCCTTCTTCTTCCCAAGTTGCATGAAGAGCCTTCTTTGCTCCCTTTTATTTTGGCCTCCTTTTTGATTCGAATCACCCCTTCTTCTCGTTCCTCAATTGCTCTCTTTCTTTTCGAACTATTCCTCGCACCATGTTAACTATTGTAGCCTCCTCTTCAGATTCTTCCTCGGGCTCGGATCCGTCTTCTTGCTCGAGAGGTGGCTTGCTCTTCTCCTTTCTTCTTCGTCCTTCATGTAAAGCAACACCTCTCTCGGCCCAGACCACGTTAGTTTTTGGTGAAACCACCAATCTAGCAATTTAAACACCTCATCCGTTAGTTTGGATTACGATCCACATCTCGATCTAGGTGTTAAGGAAGCACTCATCCGACCCTTCCAATAACAGAAGTCATCTCTGTTGTAAAAAGGAGGTTGGACGGTGCTAAACCCTTCGATATGGGCCATTTAAACAAAATAAGGAAAACTAGTACCTCACAAAATAAAAACAATCGAAATGTACCAAGACTTTTGTCTTGAATTTGTAGTGCTGGAGAATGAATTTAAACGAAATGAAAAACTCGTAAAATGAAAAGAAAAATCTAAAAAAAAAAATTGCTAGATTGGTGGTTTCACCAAATCGTAACGACCCCGGCTCTGATACCAATTGTTGGATCGATTAGAGTCACTAGAGGGGGGAGGTGAATAGCGATAAAGAAACTTTTCGAATAATTCATTTAAAAACAAAGTACGGAGAGTAAAGCACAGCGAAATGTAAGTACACAAAAAGATTTTTTACTTGGTTCATAGCCTTTCGGCTACTAATCCAAGGCCCTAACGGTCTTAGACCATGTACGGAGGGCAATCAACTAAAATACTCCTCCTCATTGGAGGTAGGAGTAAATGGTACAAGACGATAAAGAGAACTCGAGATAAAGGGACACTCCCCCTCTTCTCATTGCAATTAAAGCTCCAAAAAGAATAGAAAGATTACACCTTTATAATGAACTTAAGATGAAGCTTTTACAAACAACTTGTGAAATTGAAGCTTGAGCTCGAGTTGTCGTCGTTCCGACAGTGCTTTGTCGTCGTATGAGCGTCGTGGAAGAGCGGCATTGCGGGATCACTTTGGAGCACTTAGAATGGATGGAATGGTGAGAAATGGACCTCCTTTTATAGCCCTAAAAGTCCCCTCCTCGAGCACATCAAGATCCTAGATAAGTGGCCACCTCACCCTTGAAGAAAGGGATGAGTTTTGACTCATCTCGAAGTTGATCCTTGACCAGCGGTTGAACTAATTCCTTGGACAGTTGAACTGATGGCTCATCAATTGAACTGATCTTTGGTCGATTGAACTGATGGCCCAACAGTTGAACTGATCCTTGGCTGGTTGGACTGATTGCCAGAATTTTCGACTACAATAAAGAGTTAGCTCGAAATATAAGTGAATTCGATGGCCACTTTCCATCCAATCTTGACATAGACCTTCCATGGGAAATCTTGGTCGGATCATCGCCTAAGAATGTACCAGTATGAAGGACTCGACCTTACTTACGCTCACTCACACGAACTTACCTCAACTTTACCTTTGAAGCTTTTGCTTCCAATCTTCCACCTGATTCCTTAAGCTCCCTCCGAAGTCTTTCCGGTGTCGCCCGACCACCACGGTTCCCTCCGGGTGTCGCTGACCTTCATCTTTAGCTTAGTATTTTTTACACACTTGATTTAGCTCGTGAGATAACAATGTAAACTTAACTTTGTGTCTTTTCCATAATCAAAACATAGGTTTGATTATCTGGTGGCCCTGCACCAACATGTACTCCTTCCCCACAATAATAAAAATCTTTATTCTGGAAATTATGCATGTGTCTTTTCTTACCGAACGTTAATTCTTTCGAAATGAATGAAATATCCTAACACCATATGTCAATACGGGAACTCATCAATCTTACTGCCAACCTTTTCTTCTATTCTTTGGTTCCTTCTGTACAAGTCGGGACAAGACTCATTAATTCCACCCCCCCCCCTTTGGCAGTGCTTCTCCCTTACACCAAACTCCTCTGGTCCATCAACACACGAAATCAATGGCTTGACTCGGAGGTAAGCTCCCTCAATGTCTCCACTTTAGACCCAACTCCTCCATTCCACCACCACACGGGAATAAGAGCTTAGCTTAACGACAAGTTGAAAAAATAGTGACGACTTGACCCAAGGCTTCGCCAGGTCAAGTTGTAATAATTTTTTACTCTGCCACTCTTCATCAAGGTATCTACCTTGAACCTAACTCCTCCGTTCCACCACCACACAGGGATAATAACTTGGCTTGAAGGCAAGCTGAAAGAATAGTGACAACTTGACCCAAAGCTTCACCTGGTCAAGTAGGAATAATTTTTGACTCCACCACTCTTCATCAGTTCATCTACCTTGAACCCCACTCCTCCGTTCCTCCACCACACTGGGATAATAGCTTGGCTTGAAGGTAAGCTGAAAGAATAGTGATGACTTAACCCAAGGCTTCACCTGGTCAAGTCGAAATAATTTTTTACTCCGTTGCTCTTCCTCAGTACATCTACCATGAACCCAACTCCTCCGTTCTGCCACCACACGAGGATAATAGCTTGGCTTGAAGGCAAGTTAAAAGAATAGTGATGACTTTACCCAGGGCTTCACCTGGTCAAGTCAAAATAATTTATTACTCCACCTCTCTTCATCAGTCCATCTACCTTGAACCCAACTCCTCCGTTCCGCCACCACACGAGGATAATAGCTTGGCTTGAAGGCAAGCTGAAAGAATAGTGATGAGTTAACCCAAGGCTTCACCTAGTCAAGTCGAAATAATTTTTTACTCTGTCGCTCTTCCTCAATGCATCTACCTTGAACCCAACTCCTCCGTTCCGCCACCACACGGGGATAATAGCTTGGCTTCAAGGCAAGCTGAAAGAATAGTGAGGAGTTAACCCAGGGCTTCACCTGGTCAAGTCGGAATAAATTTTTACTCTGCCACTCTTCCTCAGTGCATCTACCTTGAACCCAACTCTTCCGTTCCGCCACCACATGGGGATAATAGCTTGGTTTAAAGGCAAGCTGAAAGAATAGTGACGACTTGACCCAAGGCTTCACCTAGTCATGTCGGAATAATTTTTTACTCCACCGCTCTTCATCAAAGCATCTACCTTGAACCCAACTCCTCTGTTCCGCCACCACATGAGGATAATAGCTTGGCTTGAAGGCAAGCTGAAAGAATAGTGACGACTTGACCTAGGGCTTCACCTGGTCAAGTCGAAATAATTTTTTTGTTTTACTCCATCGTTCTTCACAGGTGTATTTACCTTAAACCCTACTCCTCCATTCCGCAATCGCACGGGGATAATGGCTTCGGTTAACACCAAGCCATAAAAATGTGATGACTTGATCTAGGGCTTTGCTCCCTCAGGTCAAAATGAATCTTTTTCTCCACCATTCTTCATAGGTGTATTTACCTTAAACCCTACTCCTCTATTCCGCAATCGCACAGGGATAATGGCTTCAGTCAATACCGAGTCATAAAAATATGATGACCTGATCTAGGGTTCTTCCCCCATCAGGTCGTAATGAATCTTTTACTCCTCCGTTCTTCATAGGTGTATTTACCTTAAATCCTACTCCTTCGTTCTACAACTGCACAGGAATAATGGCTTCAGTTAACACTGAGCCATAAAAATGTGACGACCTGATCTAGGGATTTGCCCCCTCAGGTCGGAATGAATCTTTTACTCCGTTGTTCATCACAGGTGTATTTACCTTAAATCGTACTCCTCCGTTCTGCAACCTCACGGGGATAATGGCTTCGGTCAACACCAAGCCATAAAAATGTGACGACCTGATCTATGGCTTTGCCCCCTCAGGTCAAAATGAATCTTTTACTCCGTTGTTCTTCACAAGTATATTTACCTTAAACCCTACTCCTTCATTTCGCAACTGCACGGGGATAATGGCTTCGGTTAACACCAAGCCGTAAAAATGTGATGACCTGATCTAGGGCTTTGCCCCCTCAGGTTGAAATGAATCTTTTACTCCGCTATTCTTAACAAGTGTATTTACCTTAAATCCTACTCCTCCATTTCGCAACTGCACGAGGATAATGGCTTCAGTCAACACTGAGCCGTAAAAATGTAACGACCTGATCTAGGGCTTCGTCCCATTAGGTCGGAATTAATCTTTTACTTCATCGTTCTTTACAGGTGTATTTACCTTAAACCCTACTCCTCCATTCCGCAACCGCATGATGATAATGACTTCGGCTAACAGCAAGACGTAAAAATGTGATGACCTGATCTAAAGCTTTGCCCTATCAGATCGACATGAATATTTTGCTCCGTCATTCTTCACAAGTGTATTTACCTTAAACCCTACTGCTCCATTCCGTAACCGCATAGGGATAATGGCTTCGGTTAACACTGACCCATAAAGAGGCGAACCCAGGTTTAACCTTCAACTAAATCACACCTCAATCTTCATTGAAGGCCCACACCCCTACCCCAGGGCCCAACTACTTCGCCCACTACAAATACATTTATTCCCTTTATATATGACTCCTCGCCTCCCCTTTGCTTCATCCTTGCTCCTTCTGTCTTCGAAACTTCTCCCCCCCCCTTCTTCGCAACTCAAAAATTCTCCCTTTTCCTTCTTGCATCTTCTCCTTTCCCTCTTCTTTGCAATGAGATGAAGGCTCCCTTTTAGCAAGCACTTTCCCAGCAACGGTGCGAGACCACTAGGAGCGAGGGTCAACCGTTGATCGACCTTACATTGCCACCTCCTGCTTCGGCTCCTGTCAGGACCTCCTTCACCGCTTCCTCAACTGCATTTCCTCCTCATTCATCAACAACTTTACCCCCTAACACTCCATCATCATCCACTACAAGCCCCCAGTAGGTGTCACCAAACCCTAGCCCCCCTTCCTCTTTGCCTCCACTTCTGTGCAGCCCTAGGCCGCCTCCGCCTTTTTTGCATACCCAAAACAAACTGCGAGGAGTGCACGGTAATGGATGCAAGGAGAAGAAAGGTCTACCCTCGATTCCCCTTCTTCCTCCACACTTCCCCTAGACATGGAGTTGACCCCGGTCACACTCCCTTTGTCTTCTATTTCACCAACTCCACCAATACCTCTACCTTCCCCTACACATACCCTGGCATCTGAAGGCCTCTATCAATGGCCTAGTTCAGATTTTGGCCTCGACATCCTTCCCCCAGTCGATGAAGAACTGTCGATGGTCACATCCCCCTCGGTTGCTCATACACCTTCAACTTCAGCTCCCGCTCTAATGTCCATGCCGGCTGAATTATCAAGTTCCCCTATTCTTTCTTCCCTCCCATCTTCCAAGGATTCCCATTCTTTCTTCATTCAACAAGAAATTTCGGACATTCTTCATCCATCATTGAGCCCCCTCTCCTCATCTCCTACCACCATAAGCCCCTTAGAGGTGGCTCTTTTCTCCACAGCTTTCATATCCCCCCTTTCCATAGATATTCCTCCCTTCTTTTACAGAGTCATGTTTCTTCCTTCTAGGCCAATGGAACAGTCCTCAGCGCCCTCCCTCCCCCCTATTTGTGCCCGTTATAAGTGAATCGACCCCCCTAATCACTTCCACTCCGTCTTCTCCCTCTGCCAGAGACATGTGGATCCTCAATTTAGAGGAACTCACACCATGGATGGAAAGTTTGTGTCATTCCCTAGAGCGAGTAAGACTCTTTGGTTACTTCTGCCTGTATTTTCAACAATAATTTTCTTCTCAATTTGCTACCTTCAAGTGATGGTGAATTATCAGGAGCTATACCGCTCCTTTTCCCACTATCGAGCACAACTGCAATAACAAACTCTATAGCAAACTATGGACAGCGCTGCCTCCCAGGAAAGAGAAAACTCCCTACTGCAAGAATTAGCATGATTCTAGGATCAGCTATCAGAAGCTCCACGCCAAAGGCAAGAGAATGCTGAAACTATTGCAACCCTTCAACACCAACAACAGAGGGATGAAAAAATCATATCCACCCTCAGCGCCAAAAACAACAATATGAAGAAACCATAGCCACACTCCGGTGCCAAAAGAGAAAAGATGAAGAAACCATAGCCACCCTCCAAGCCAAAGTGAGTAAGGAGATCTACCAAAATCCAACTCTAATATCAGAGAGAACCTGAGCTCTCGCTCAAATACACCGACAGGAAGTCTCTTTGCAGTAGATGAGGAATGAAGTTACTCGCACTAGGGCCTACACTGAGGTTGTGGAAGGGATTTCAACCTCCATGTGCCAGGATGTAATGGATATGTCTAGAATTATGTAGCAAGGTCAAACCTCCTAATCTCAGGGCATGTCCATCATGACTGACACTATAATTCAAGTATCTCAACAATACTGTCGAACTCGGTGAGATTTTCTGGAGCATAGGGAGCACTGCACAAAGTTCCATCAGGAGGTACAGGATGCTGACCAGCACCAGCAAGAATGCTTAAAGCCTCTGATGCAAGCTACATATCGGGATGGTTTCGATAAAACGGTCTAGCAGTGCGTCTCTCAAGGGTTCCTTCCAGCCCATCCCCCAACTGCTTCTCTAAATTGGGAGATAGGTTTCAAGCGATATTCGCCTGACCATTTTAAGTTATAGCTTTCTTGTGTGCCTTCTCCTCTTGATAATTATTGGCAATCACTAACTCCATTAACATGCCAAGATATTTGAATGACATTACTTCTCTTGAATAGCTAATGATAACTTTGTAATAAATTAATTATTCTCAGCACTGCTCTTTGATTTCTTTTTTTTTCTTGGAATGAGAGATTGGTTTCCATTGACATTCACCTTTCATAATTGTACACAACTATTGGTTGAGATGACATGATCTTGTGTTCAATTTGTATTCTTCCTTTTCGGGAATTGATAGTGAATATGCAATAGATAATTCCTCTTGTGGGTATATCCCGATTACATGGTATGAAAATACTTTAAGTGCACAACATTCCAGAGTCTAGGTAACTCCTCACCCTCACTATCTTTAAAATAGTATGTTGACCCAGCAACTCGACGAGTAACTGTATAAGGCCCTTCCCAATTAGGGGCTACTTTCTCATGGTCCCCAGCAGGGTTGACCTTGCACAGAACTAGGTCACCCTCTTGAAACCTCTTGGGCACTACCCTTCTATTGAAGGTTTGTTGTATTCTTCGCTTATAAGTTTAGCTCGAATTCGAGCTTGCTCTCGTTTTTCTTCCAACAAATCTAATTTAGTGATTCTCACACTATCTGGTTTTGTTCTGGCTCATAAGCTTCGACTCGGGCACTGCTTAAAATGGCTTCCACCGGGATAACCACCTCAGTTCCATACAACAGGCTAAATGGGGTTTCTCCAGTGGCTATTTTGGGGGTAGTTTGGTAATCCCACAATATCCCAAGCAACTCGTCCACCCAGTTTCCTCGCTTAGCGCCCAACTTAGTCTTCAACTCCTGAATAAGAATTCTATTAGTAACTTCAACTTGACCATTGGCCTAAGGATGAGCCACCGAGGTGAAGGTATAATGAATGTTGAGACATTGACACCACTCTCCAATCTTTCGACCCTGGAATTGGCGTCCATTATCGCTAGCCAACCTTTGAGAAACTCCATACCAGCATATGATATTCTTCCAAAGGAACTGTATCACTGCATTTTCTGTAATCTTAGCTAAAGGTTCAGCTTCCACCCATTTGGAAAAGTAATCTACTGCTACCAATAAGAATTTCTTCTATTAAGGGGTGATAGGCATCGGGCCAACTATATCCATTCCCTATTTATCAAAGGGGCAACAAGCAACCATAGCTTTCATTAACTCGGCAAGTTGCTCTGATCTATTACCATGTTTCTAACAGGCTGGACAAGTCTGCACCAGGAGGGTTGCATCTTGATGAAGAGTTGGCCAAAAGTACCCAACCAACAGTACTTTTCGAGTTAACCCCTTCCTCCCAAATGATTGCTACAACATCCTTCATGTATTTCTCAAAGCACACACTCGGCATCTTCCTTCCCCAAGCACCTCAACAAAGGTCGGCCAAAAGATGTTTTGTATAGGGTTTCATCAATAATTGTGAATTGTTTCACCCTCTTTACCAAGGCTGACGTTGCACCACCTTCAGTGGGAACCTTCCCGTGCTACAAATATGTCATGATATCAGTTCTCCAGTCGGGTGCACCGTCACTTCCTGGCATCACGTCTTCCACATTATATACCACTAGGGAATTAGGAACTTCCATACAAACAGAGTCCTGTACTCTTCCCCCTTCTAAAACACTAGCCAACCGAGCCAACTCGCCCGCTTTTTTATTGTCTTCTCTTGAAATTTGCTATAGAATTAGCTCTCGAAAATGAGCCTTTCCTTTTTCAAAAGCCACCAAGTATTTATGCAACCTTTCCTCCCGGATGGTGAAAGTACCTTTGAGCTGCGACACTGCTGTAGGGATTTTTTTATGCAAAATAGCATATGCACAACGGAAAAAATAGGATCCCTTCCAAGTGATCCTTGCGAAAGAAAACCTCGTACAAAAAAAAAATTTCTCAAAACCTATCTTATAGGAGAATATTACCTTTGTTGCGTGCCCTTTTTAATCCCGCTTCTCCTTGGGTTTGTTGGATCTTTTAGCACGTTCAAATGTCCATGCCTCTATATGTATCCACACGAGCAAGCTCTTGTCTCACAAAAGAAACTAGAAGAGCTCTCCTTTACTTCTTGCTAGAGAAGTCCCTAAAGGAGAGGAAGGTAGGGAAAAAGAGAAAGGAAGAAGAAGACCACTCTTCTTGCTAGCCTACACTCACAAAAGCCACACAACCAAAGCCTCTCACCACCAAGCTCTCTCCAAGCCTCAAGCTTCCACCACCTTGGCCGGCCACCCCATGGAGTGTTTTATAGGATTGAAAAAACCTTTCACCCCCTATCACATTCAATTGCATTGAAAAATAATCAGCCGGCCACATGTGGAGAAATTCCAAAGGTCAAAACCCTTTGACTCCTTCCACCTCATCAAGCTTAGGTGGCATGCTTATGTGGCATGCTTAGGTGGCATGCTTAGGTGGCATGCTTATGTGGCATTCATGCATGTTGAATTAATCTTATTAATTCAATATGCTTATGTTATCATATTGAATTAATCTCATTAAATCAATAAGGTAACATATTGAATTAATCTTATTAAATCAATTAAGCTTAGGCTATCATGATAACATATTTATTTAATCTTATTAAATTAATAAGCTTAGCATATTGAATTAATCTCATTAAATCAATAAGCTAAAATTCTCATTAAGCTTAAAGTCCAAAAACCATTTTGTACTTAAGCTTATTCCCAAATTATTCTAGTCAAACTAGAATGCACTAATTCTTCTAATCATCATGCTCTTTGTGTGTGACCCTATAGGCTCTCATAACGTTGGCAGTGGATCTAAACTCTTTTAGATACACAAGCAATGAACGGCATCTAGCAATACATCATTGCTACCCAAGTTACGAAATAAGTCAAGATCCGACTAACCTTTCCGTGACTACTATAATGTATGACCGTGTCCTTCTATCCTTGATATCAGATTGACCAATGAGGCATAGACCATGTCATCCTCGATCAATCTATGTGTTTCTTGATCCCTGAGTAAACTAACTCAAACAAATGAGCTCAATATCTCATATTGACTCATTCGAGCATGGTCATGCGTTTTAGTAGTTCTACTCAATCAAGGGGCCCACAGATATCACTCCCGTCATATGGGAGGGATAGATCCCATCTACATCACTCACATCCCTCCGCATAATTTGTTATATACCCAGTAATCGCCTTTATGTTCCACCCTGTTACGGGTGACGTTTGACGATACCAAAGTACATAACTCCTTATGTAGGGAACCGTAGTGACTTCAGGTTTGAGGATTATTCATACCAATAGTCACATGAGAAAGTTTATGACACTCATATGACGATCCATGAAACTTTCTCATGGCGGGTCAGTTCAGTATATATTCTCTAATATATACCCATGTGTCAACTTGATATCATATATCCATGACTTGTGAGATCAAATCATCAATTGACCTACATGCTAGTCTTTATGTATTAATATTGCCCTTGCATATTAATACTTGACTAGGAACATTTAGGAAAGTGTTCTCTACAGCCTCTCATAATCAATTCTGCCAATTGATGTGCTGTAGATAAGAACCTACTTTTCTAGGGCATTATTATATTTAATTTAGCTGGCACAAGCAAGACGTAAATATAATAACCAATCCTTTGCCTTTATAGAATATGATACAAAATGTTCCCTATTCAACCATCACATGATTGGTTCTAGGGCTATAACTAACAATCTCCCACTAGCACTAATACCAATCACTATAATATCTGATACCTAGTGACCTAGTGTGACCATCATGCTTCCTCTGTGCCAAAGCCTTGGTCAATGGATCTGCGATATTAGCTTCTGTCGGTACTCTGCATATCCTCACATCTCCTCTATCGATGATCTCTCGAATGAGATGGAAGCGCCGCAGTATGTGTTTGGTCTGCTGATGTGATCGAGGTTCCTTAGCCTGTGCAATAGCCCCATTGTTGTCACAATAGAGGTCTATTGGATCTGCAATGCTAGGAACTACCCCAAGTTCACTGATGAACTTGCGGAGCCAAACAACCTCCTTTCTTTGCATCGACGACGCAGAATATACTCACTTCTGTGTAGAATCAAGCTGTCTGCTTCGAACTCTTCCAGCTCACAGCTCCACCATTCGGGCAAAACACGTACCCCAATTGCGATCTATAGTCATCCTTGTCTATTTCAAAGCTTGCATCACTATAACCCTTTACAGTTAGCTCCTCATTACCTCCAAATATCAGGAAATATTATTTCGTTCTTCGTAAGTATTTAAGAATATTTTTGACTGCTATCCAGTGACTTTCATCTGGATCCGACTGGTATCTACTCGTCATGCTCAAAGCATACGAGACGTCAGGACGAGTACAAAGCATGGCGTACATGATAGACCCTATAGCAGATGCATAAGGGATCTTATCCATGCGATCTCTCTCCTCCTTAGAAGAGGGACATTGAGTCTTCGAAAGACTCACACCATGTGATAAAGGCAGAAATCCTTTCTTGGAATTTTGCATAGCAAAACGATCTAGCACTTTATCAATGTATGTACTCTGACTTAGGCCAAGTAATCTTTTAGATCTATCTCTATAGATCTTGATGCCTAGAATATAGGCAGCTTCACCTAAGTCTTTTATCGAGAAACAATTCCCTAACCACATCTTCACAGACTGGAGTGAGGGAATATCATTTCCGATGAGAAGTATGTCATCTACATACAAGATAAGAAATACAACTGTGCTCCCACTATTTCTCTTGTAGACACAAGATTCATCTTCATTCTTGATGAAACCAAACTCCTTGATTGCATCATCGAATCGAAGATTCTAGCTTCGAGAGTCTTGCTTTAGTCCATAAATGGACCTTTGCAGTTTGCATACCTTTCCAGGATGCTTTGGATCTTCAAAACCCTCAGGTTGTGTCATGTACACATCCTCGAGTAGCTTTCCATTCAGAAAAGCAGTTTTGACATCCATCTGCCAGATCTCATAATCGTGGTAGGCTGCAATAGCAAGTATGATCCGAATGGATTTAAGCATCGCAACTGGTGAAAAGGTTTCATCATAGTCAATACCATGAATTTGTTTGAATCCTTTAGCCACCAATCTACCTTTATAGGTGTGCTTATTACCATCCATGTCAGTCTTTACTTTAAAGACCCACTTACACCCAATGGGTTTTACCCCTTCAGGTGGATCAACTAAAGTCCATACTTGGTTAGTGTACATGGATTCCATTTCGGATCTCATGGCCTCTAGCCATTTCTCGGAATCTGGGCTCATCATAGCTTCTTAATAGGATGTAGGCTCGTCAAGATCGACAAGCAATACATCACCGTTGTCAGTCAAGAGAAAAGAATATCTCTCGGGTTGACGACGGATCCTATCAGATCTACAAAGAGGTTGGTCTACTTGAACAGGTGTTTGCTCCACAACTCTTTGGGCAACAATTTCCTCATCCACAACACTTTGTGGTGCCTGTTCATTTTCCATCGAAGCATTAGTGTTATCTTCATCTTGAATTTCTTCAAGATGAATTTTACTCCCACTAGTTTTTCTAGAAATAAATTCTCTTTCTAGAAAGACAGCATTTCTTGCAACAAACACTTTGCCAAGTGTGGGATTGTAAAAGTAATATCCCTTAGTTTCCTTGGGATATCCTACAAAATAACACTTATCTGATTTGGGTCCTGGTTTATCTGAGACTTGACGTCTAACATAAGCTTCACAACCCCAAATCTTTATAAAAGACATTTTGGGACTCTTCCCAGTCCATAACGTATATGGTGTCTTTTCTACGGCTTTTGATGGGACGCGATTAAGTGTGAAAGCGGCTGTCTCTAGAGCTAAACCCCAAAAGGAAGTAGGTAGATTAGTCTGGCTCATCATTGATCGTACCATATCTAATAGAGTACGATTTCTCCTCTCAGATACACCATTCCATTGTGGTGTTCCAGGTGGAGTGAGTTGGGATATTATCCCACACTCAGCCAGGTGATCACGAAACTCTTGACTAAGGTATTCACCACCTCGATCTGATCGAAGTAGCTTAATACGCTTACCAAGTTGGTTTTGTACTTCATTCTTGAATTCTTTGAACTTTTCAAAGGATTCTGACTTATGTCTCATCAAATATAAGTAGCCAAATCTACTCATATCATCAGTGAAAGTAATAAAGTACTTATAGCCTCCTCTGGCTTCGACATTGAAAGGGCCACATACATCAGTATGTATGAGTCCTAACAAGTCCGTCGCTCTCTCGTCATGTCCACTAAATGGAGTTTTAGTCATCTTTCCTAAAAGACAAGATTCGCATACCTCATATGATTCAAAATCAAATGAGTCCAATAATCCATCTTTATGGAGTTGGGATATGCATTTTTCATTTATGTGACCTAGGCGACAGTGTCAGAGATATGTTTGGTTCAAATTATTCGATTTGAACCGTTTGGTATTTACGTTATAAATTGGGTTTTCTAAATCTAGAACATAGAGACCATTCATAAGTGGTGCATTACAATAGAACATTTCATTCAAATAAATGGAACAACATTTGTCCTTTATTATAAAAGAAAAGTTTTTCTTGTCTAAACAAGATACAGAAATTATGTTCTTTGTTAATGCAGGTACATAAAAGCACTCCTCTAGTTCTAAGATAAGCCCAGTGGGCAAAGACAAAGAATATGTTCCTACAGCTACAACAGCAACTTTTGCGCCATTTCCTACTCGTAGGTCCACTTTGCCCTTTGCCCTTAGTCTACTATTTCTCAGTCCCTACACATTAGTACAAATATGAGATGCACATCCGGTATCTAATACCCATGTAGAAGAAATAGATAGATTAACTTCTATAACGTGTATACCTGAGGCAGAAGTCCCACTTCTTTTCTTCTTTACTTCCTCAAGGTAGACTTTGCAGTTCCGCTTCCAGTGTCCAGTCTCACCGCAATGGAAACAGTCCCCTTCCTTAGGTACTTTACCTTTACCCTTTGAAGTGGATGAATTGGCCTTGCCTTTGGCTTGGGTCTTACCCTTGCCTTTGCGCTTACCTTTGCCCTTCTTGACCATTAGTACGTTACTAACTTTCTTCTTGAGATTCGGTTCAGCAGTTCTTAACATGCTGAGAATCTCAGGCAAAGGCTTATCAATTTCATTCATGTTATAATTCATGACGAATTGATTATATGCTTCCGGCAATGATTGCAGGATAACATCTGTTGTTAATTCTTGGCTCAGTGGAAAACCTAGTCTTTCAAGGTTCTCAACGTACCCTATCATTTTAAGTACGTGAGTTCCTACAGGTGTTCCTTCTTGCATCTTGCATGCAAAAAGAGCCTTAGACACTTCAAAACGCTCGTGCCTAGCTTGTCCTTGATATAGTTGTTTCAAATGCTCAACCATACCATAGGCATCCATGTTCTCATGTTGCTTCTGAAGCTCAGAGTTCATGGTGGCAAGCATAAGACATGACACATCTAATGCGTCATCTTGATGCTTCTTATAAGCATCCTTTTCAGCACGAGTGGCCGCAGGGGCGGGTGTTTCAGGGATAGACTGCTCTAGGACATACAGTTTACGTTCTTGCTTGAGGATAATCCTCAAGTTCCTATACCAGTCTAGAAAGTTAGCTCCATTGAGCTTGTCTTTCTCAAGGACAGATTGCAAGTTGAGGGGGTGTGTCGTGTTAGATGACATGGTGATCTACAACATTAAAATGCAAAATTAAGTATCATACCTAAGTCATTTAATTAGGCCTTTAATTAAATGAGGCTCCCACTAAATTCTCATAGCTTTGATATGAGCTAATCATTGATGTAGGCAAACACATTTTGCTTACATCATTAGCTTCTATTCAGCTATAAATTTATATGGGATAAAGATCCACATCATACTTCGTCTTGAGTTAGGTTTGGCTAATCGCCCAAGACGTAGTATGATTAGGTAGGCAATCTTTTGCCAATTACATCTGATGTAACTCTTTAATAGCTTTGGTTAAGTTTAGATTAGTTTAGTGCTTATTCCTAAACCAGCTTCCAGGCCGTGGCGAGGCACAGAGGCCTTCTTTGATATCGGAGCAACGACCACTTTCTAAGATAAAGCTGATGTTCGGAAATCACACAAAACTAATTTTTTAAAACTTATGTTCAAAGCTAATATATGCCTCTACTTTCTTAATTAATTAAGAAAAACTTAATTAAGTCTTTACCAAGTTTGATAGCGGGACATCACGATTGTCCACTCGCACTCTTCCAAGATAAAATGCATTGCTTTGCTTTGGCAAACCCAACAACAAATGATCGAGGAAGTAGTGAGTACTAAACTTTGGTAGGCATATCGTTTTTGACTTATTAAGAAATAAACTTAAACATGCATCACATACATATTAGCATACATCACATATAAGCTAAATTAACATGCATCACATACATATTAAACTAAGTGTGTCATGGTTATGGCCCTTATTCTACAATCTTCTCAAGCCAATGAAAAGATTGATTGGTCAACCTAGGGATAGCATCTTCTCCCAAGTGCTTCCTTTTGGTTGTCTTGTGTTGTTGACTTCCTCCTTGTAATGTCATCTTCCAATGGACCCTCCATCTTTGTTGTGTATATTACAAAAGGAGAAATACTCGAGTTACATTCGAGTCTAAAACTAATTTTACAACAAGATTTTTAGAAGAAAGGCACAACACGCAGGCCGTATTAAGAATTACAACACACACATTCACAAACTTTTTGGGACTAGGCCATAACCATGCACCATGTCAATTTTAACTTTTAAAAGACATCGGATATTTTAATATGTTTGAAAAATTGCTAATGCAATTATCAACTCATAATAAAATTTATCCTTGCCTTTATAGAATATGATACAAAATGTTCCCTATTCAACCATCACATGATTGGTTCTAGGGCTATAACTAACAATCTCCCACTAGCACTAGTACCAATCACTATAATATCTGATACCTAGTGACCTAGTGTGACCATCAACTGCCAACTGAGAATCTGAATGGACGGTGATCGAAGTGGCTCCCACCACCTGAGCCATTTGCAACCAAGCTAAGATGGCTTCATATTCCACCTCATTGTTGGATGCCTTATATCCGAGCCGAATGGTTATATGGGTTTGCTCCCCTTCTAGAGATATGAGCACCACTGCAACTCCGCTCCCTACAATTCCAGAGGATCCATCCACAAAAGCACTCCATGCACTCTTTTCTTCCTCTTCTTTGGCTGAGTTGTCCTCTGAGTCTACCGGCACCTCAGCTAGGAAATCGGTTAATGACTGAGCCTTGATAGCAGTTCGGGGATGGTAATAGATGTCATATTCACTTAGTTTCACAACCCATTTAGCTAACCTTCCTGAAAAATTAGGTTTAGTAACCACCCAACCTAACTCACTATTGGTCAGCACATTTATTGATGGGCTAGAAAATAAGGCCTCAACTTGCGAGCTGTTAAGATTAAAATGTAGGCCAACTTTTCCAACTCAGTGTACCGTAACTCGGCTCCCTTCAATATATGACTGGTATAATAGATGGGTCACTGTTGAGAACCATCCTGTTTGAATAACACTGAACTGACTGCTCCTTCTGAGATAGCTAAATACATCCACAACGCTTCTCTGGAAATAGGTTTGGCCAACAAATGGAGTTCAGCTAAATACTTCTTCAATTCATGAAAAGTTTCTTCACACTGTTAATCCCATTGAAATCGGGTAGCCTTGCATAGAGTTCGGAAGAAAGGTAGTCCCTTGTCTACCGACCTGGCTATAAACCGAGATAAAGAGATTATTCTTCCTACTAATTTCTGGGTTTCCCTCAAGTTAGTGGGTGACTTCATATTACATAATGTCTGCACCTTCTTAGAATTGGCCTGCAACCCTTTTTCTATCATAATATATCCCAAAAAATTTTCACTCTTCACCCTAAAAAAACACTTCTTTGGATTTAACTTCATGTTTTAATGCCTAAGGGTGGCAAAGGTCTCCTCCAGATCTTGAACTAAATCCCGAGTGACTTTTGATTTAACTAGAATATCATCAACATATACTTCCATATTTTTGCCTTTCTGTTTAGCAAAAATCTTATCCATAAGCCTCTGGTATGTAGCTCCTGCATTTTTTAGCCCAAAGGGCATCACCATGTAAGCATACACCCCCTGCTGTGACAAAGCTAACCTGCTTCCGATCATCCTTCGGTAAGAGAATTTGATGATACCCTTGGTAAGCATCCATAAGTGATACCACTTCATAACCCACAATAGAGTTAACTAGCTGATCAATACGAGGTAAAGGGTAGCAATATTTAGGGTATGCTTTATTTAAATCACAGAAGTCAATACATATCCTCCACTACCCATGAGCCTTGCGGACCACAACTATATTAGAAACCCATTCGGGAACTTGAATATCTCTAAAATGACCAACTTGTAATAGTTTGTCCACCTCTTCAATGATAACTTTATCCTTCTCCAGTCCAAAGTGCCGCCTCTTCTGTTGCATAGGTCGGGCTCCCCCGGGTGATGTTGAGATGGTGTTCAGCAATCAGAGGGTCAATCCTTGTGAGGTTGTGCACGTCCTTGGCAAAAATGTCTTCATTTCTTCGTAAGCTGGCAATGAGCTCTTCCTTCACCTCCAACTGCTAAGCCACCCGAGTGACCTTTCTAGGGGCTATCTCCACAGACTCACCTGTTGATGCAGTAAGCATCACTCCTTAGTTTTGATATATGAACCATAGTTAAAAGTTAGGATTCACTTGTGTTCTAATATCAGTGTTAAGGTGCAGACTTAACAGGAAGTCCTACTAGGTCGTGTTGACTGGATACTAGGCAAGTATCTTGACAGATCATGAGAACCGAACACCAAGCATGAAGTCTAGATGGGTCGCGTGGATCGGACATTTGGCATGAAGACTGGTTGGGTTAGGATACTAGACAATCGACAAAAAGTCTAGCTGGGTCAGGAAGACTGGACAGCTGGTGGAAGCCCTGGTGGGTCAGATCGGATGTCAAGAGTGGTAAGTCTGACAGATAGTCGGTAAGTAAGCCTCAAGTGAAGAGGTGAGGCTGAGTCCTCTGTAGGGAGTGTTAGTAATATATGAGAGATGTCCTAAGGCAATCGCCTTATGTATGAACCATTTATATGATAAATGAAGATTCACTATTTGAGTATACATGTTTTATGTATTTGATTGGATCTTAAACTCATTTACTGAATGTCCACAATACGATTCACAGCATGAGAGAATTTGTGATTGGATCACAACTAGTGAGTATCTCTACATGTGTAATTGTGGTGTATCGGAATTATCCCTAGTCGATGAATTGATGGATTTAGACACCATCAATTCTATCGAGACTAGCACGAGGTATACTCCTTGGTGTATCCAAGCAGCTGATTCTCACTGGCTGGAGACATAGTGATGTCCGGAGTTAATCGTGGATGCTAGTTATGGTAACTAGTTCATTGGAGTGACCAACAGTAAGACTTCATATGGTTCTCTGCATATATAGATATGTCAATGAAGTTCTTACTGTGGCTTAAGTGCGATGTTCCTTTGACTTGCGGTATTCAAGTCATCTTGATCATGGAGACTTATGCTTTGACATCTTAAGCAAACATCTCCGAGGAGATGTGGACCCGGGATGATTGGGTATAAGTCGAAGTGATCGAAGGTGTTTGAATAGCCTATAAATGATTCACCACTCCTTGCGAGGAGATGTATACCCATGGCCTCTCGTCGGATTATTACTAAAGTCTTTGGCCAAAGCATTACATGTTTAGAGTAAAGTACTCTTCGATACATGTGGAGTAACTAGAATCCGTAGGACGAGGAAATGATACTTGGGCTAGGTGTGACGTAGTCAGCCTAGTGGGGACTGACACAATAGACCATGTCCTGAACCAAGTGGGTATAAGATGAGTGAAGGGAATGGGGGCACGATTCATTCGAGCTACTGAAGGGTTTCAGAAATAGTTCTGGATCAACCGTTGATCTTTTCGGTTAATTGGGGATCATGATGTACTACTAGGTGCCACTCATGATCGTTCTATAATTAATGGTTAATTATAGACGGCCAACATAAACCGAGAACCTATTTGGTCACACGCACAACGAGTGTAATCCAAAGGATTTAAAATGAGCTTGAGAATGGGATTCTCGGCCAGAGAAACTATGTTTGGTTGGACCAAACATAAGCGAGCATGAAATTGTTTGATGCAATGGAAGCGTGGATGGGCGTGTCTTATGAAGACATAATGGATGGACCAAAATGGTTTGGTTCTAATCCAATGGATGAGAATAAACCAAAGGGTTTGGTTTATATTAAACGAATGAACCAAAGGTTGGTTCGGTTCGTTTTAACTTAAAATAAACCATCATGGTTTGGTTTATTTTAACTTATCATAATGGAGCGGGTTAACGGGCTTTATGGATATGATCCATTAACCATTAAGAGAATTAGTTCTCTATAAAATAGGGCTTAAACCCTAACCGTAAAAGCTAATCCAGTTTTGGCCGCCCAACCTAGTTGCCGCCCACCCCTTGAAGGAGTATTCGGCGCCAACAGCTTCATTACCGCCGCCCAGCTTTTGTGCTGCCGTCCAAGTCCTTGCCGGCGACCAAGCTTCAGCTGGTGAACACTCCGGCGACCCTCCGGTGATCCCCTATAGGTTTGGCATCAAGGTGAGGCTTTTCTTTCCTTGGTTGGCCGGCGCCTATATCCTCCACCAAGCTGTCCAGTTTTCTGGACAGCTTCTCCTCCTCTCGTCGGAGCGTCGTTTGGACGACGGTTAGTGCTCCGACAGCGGCTAACTTACCGGGGAGTTGATCTCCGGTAATCCTCGGAGGTGGAGGACGAAGGATTCGTCAATTGGTTGACGAATACCTCTCCGGAGAAGCGAGTTTTGAGAACTCGTTTTAGGATCCGAATTTGGATTCGGATCGTGATCATCTCTCGATCACGTCGTCTTCAACACGAGGCTAGTAACCCGTACGAAGACGAAGCTCGTGACTTAGCGAAGTCATCCCGAGGAGCTCGGCGTGGATACGGATAGAGACGATTCTTACGAGGATCGTTCCGGTTGATGCCGTTCCCGCTACACGTCATACGAAAGGTATAACGTAGATAATTTCTTTTATTGCAAATTTTAATTTACGGTTATGTCTACACTTGTTGTAATAGCATGCGTGTGTTGTGTGTGTTGTAATAAATATAGATTTATTATTTTTAATTGCTTCCGCTGTGCTCATGTTTACGAAACATGATCGAACACACACACGCCGCGGTGCCGGAAACCCAACAGGGAGACAAAACTAGGCATCGATCCAACAAAATGTCCATGTAGGACTTAGTAGTCGAGATTGAGCAGTATTACTACTGCTATCATATTATCTATTTGTGCTAATCTTGTCTTGCAGGGATCAGTCGACTGAATGAATTCGAGTCGACTGGACATGTATGAGTCGACTGGATACCTATTTAGTAGGATTAGCTGGTGATCGATCGGAGATCATGCGATGCAGATGGAAAGGGTTTCAGTCGACTGAAGGGTTTGAGTTGACTGAAGCGACAAATTTCTCGATGCAGAGGCAAGTGACATGGAGTCGACTTAATAGGTTTCAGTTGGCTGGAAGACCAGAAGTTCCATATCGATGGACTGATGTGGAGTTGACTAGAAGGCATTCTAATCAATTGGAAAAGGTCTTTAAAACAAGTGCTCAATCGGATCCGAGTACAACATTGAATCTATGTCGAAGTGTTGTCGAAATCTATTCTCATTCACCAAAGCAAAATCTCCACAACAAGGTGATCTTCCGACATTCCGAGCAAACTTCAACCATCTACTTAGTGTCAGTATAAGATCTTGTATTGTTTACTTTCTTTTTCGCTTCTATACTTAATTTCAAAGAGTGGGTAGTGTGTTTCCCATCTCTAACATTTGCAAAACGCAAAACCCTCCGAAGTCGAGAGTTCTAGAGTCGGAGGGCATTTAGTGATTGCCCATTGAGGTAGCTCTCGGAAGAGCTACGAGCCTTGGAGTAGCAACCCAGTTAGGGTTATGAACCAAGTAATACAATTGTCTCATTTTCATTGCATACTCAATATTCTAAATTGTTTTATGAATTAAAATAAATTTTTTAAACTCCGAGATTCACCCCCCTCTCTCGGAGAAACACAATCCTACAAATGGTATCAAAGCGGGGGCACTCTGAATTAGTACTACCACCATCATGAGCTTTAAAATAATTTAGAATAATTTTTATTGCTTTAGAATAATTTTTATAGCTTTAGAACAATTTAGAGTATTTAAAATTTATTTTCTACATTTTATAATATTTAAAATTTATTTTTTATATTTTAGAATATTTAAAATTCATTTTCTACATTTTAGAATATTTAAAATTTATTTTCTGCATTTTATAATATTTAAAATTTATTTTCTATATTTTAGAATATTTAAAATTCATTTTCTTCATTTTAGAATATTTAAAATTCATTTTCTGCATTTTAGATAATTTAAAATTTATTTTCTGCATTTTAGATAATTTAAAATTTATTTTCTTCATTTTAGATAATTTTAAATTCATTTTCTATATTTTAGAATATTTAAAATTTATTTTTCGTATTTTAGATAATTTAAAATTTATTTTCTACATTTTAGATAATTTAAAATTTATTTTCTCTATTTTAGACTATTTAAAATTCATTTTCTGCATTTTAGATAATTTGAAATTCATTTTTTGTATTTTAGAATATTTAAAATTCATTTTCTGCATTTTAGAATAATCAAAATAAATTGTCTACACTTTAGATTAATTTAATTTAATTTTCTTGCTTTAGAAAATATTAGATTTAATTTTCTATGCTTAGAAAATATTTGATTTAATTTTCCTGCCTTAGAAAATATTTAATTCAATTTTCTACACTTAGAAAATATTTCGTTAATAATATCGCATTTAGAGGGTCTAACCATCATTCGCCCTCCTCTCTTTAACGGAGAGGATTTTCCCTCGTGGAAGAGGCGAATGGAGTATTTTTTGAAAACCCACTTAGAGGTGTGGTTTTCCATTAGGAAAGAGCTCGTAGCTCCAGTGGATGACTCGAGTGAGTTGTTAGATCTAGAGAAATGGACCACAAACTTTAGGAAAAATGCTCAAGTCGATTACAAGGCATTAAACACCTTGCAATGTGGACTTACAAATGATGAGCTAAGTCGAGTCGGTTCGGTTCAAAATTCTAAAGAACTGTGGGACAAATTAATTAAATTGCATGAACAAGCTAACTTGAGTCAACCCGAGGATGGTTTAGTTTTGATGGCAAAAATGAACAAAAAAGGAAAGAAATCCAAATCGAGGAGAAGAAAAAGAAAGAAAGCATCTAAGGCAAACTTGGAAAAGTCATCATCAGAAGAGTCGGGTGCAAAAATATCAATGACATGCTTTGTAGCACTCATGACAGCCGACGACCGAAGCCAAATCAAGACATGAGTCCAAGTTCGAGTCCAAGAGAAGTCACGAATCTGCATCCATTTCCGAAGGTTATGATGAGGTAACTTCTCCTCTAGAAGATAAATTGTACAATATTATTGCATGCTTTCATAGGAAACTAGTCAAGTTCGAGAATCAAGTCGACTCGCTTCTTGAGTAAGTCCAAGTACTTAAGGAGCAAGTCAACTCGAAGACTTTGACTTGCCAAATTAAGGATAGAGACTCAACTCGAGTTGCAAAGCTTGAGGAAGGGAACTCGGTCCTAAAAAGGCAAGTAGAAGATCTAACCAGATCATTGGAAAGGTTCACTTCGGGCTCCAAGTATCTCAACATGATGCTTAGGTCTCAACGAGCTGTGTACAACAAGTTTGGACTCGGATACAAGGCTAAGGACACAAATAGATCATACATGTCCTTGTTTAATAGAAATGCTAAGGGTCGAGTCCAAGCTTGGGTTCCTAAGACTAGCTTAGTCAATCAAGTTGGACCGAACCAATTTTCGATTCCCAAAGGACAAGTTTACTTAGTGAACAAGACCCAACAAAACTACTATATGGTGGGAGCTAACTCGTTGATTGTTTCCTTAATTAGATAAAACTCTTGCATGCTTTAGTTCACTTTACTTGCTTAATTTAGAACGGACTAGATGGAAACAAAGTAGTTTAAACTTGAACAACCTAGTACTAAGATGAAGTGAACTGATAGTAAGTTAGGGAAACTCTTCGAAGTGCATGTCTAGGAAGTGGTCGTTGCTCTGATATCTAAGAAGGTCATGTGCCTCTCCACGACCTAGTGCACTAAGTCGAGTGGAACTGATCGAAGCTAACTCATTAAGTCATTGACTAGTTAGACCAAGGCTTAGTCCAAAGTGAATCAAGTACTTGATTCCTTCATTGACTTTGTCTAGGAAGTGGTCGTTGCTCCGATAACCAAGAAGGTCATGTGCCTTGCCACGACCTGGAAGCCAATGTTGGAAAAACCTACATGACTAGCTCAAAACAAGCTTGAATCTAACACAAGTTTAAAAAACTTTGAAATTGCTCATTAAATTTAATTGAAATTAAAAGAAATCCTAACCTCACAAAATCCATAGGAATAAGTGTATTGAAAACCTAATCTAGGTGAGATGATTTAGAATTTAATCAAGTTTAATTAGTTTAATACAATTAACTTAACTTACCCTAACTATAACTTAACTTAACCTAACTAAAACTTAACTTAACCTTACTAAAACTTAACTTAACCTAAATAAAACTTAACTTAACCTAACTATAACTTAACTTAACCTAACTAAAACTTAACTTAACCTAACTATAGCTTAACCTAACCTAACTAAAACTTAACTTAACCTTGTTAGAACAATCAACCCATGTGATGTGGTTTTGATGTATGTGGCAAAGGGTTTAAGTTAGGATTGTTATGGATTTGATGTGTGTTGAAGTCATGCAGGACTTAGTAATTCGCACATGGATTAGCATTGGCAAGATTCACCATCTCATGACTCGGTCCTTGAGTCGGTGAAAGATGCATTACGGAAGTCGTGCGCTTGGTGCATCCGAGGGAACGCCGGACGAGGAGCATTGGAGTGAAGCCGAAGGAAGTAGACTTCAGGGCAAGACATGAAGGATGGCGCTGCGAAGTCGTACGCTTGGCATCCGAGGGACATGGCCAGACGAAGAGAACATCAAAGGCGAGGGACTCCAAGGGAAAATGAGAGTAAGTGATTGTAACCTAGGATGGGGTAGCTCTTAGGTGAACTTGGCCAATTGGCTAAGTGTCGGATGGGTTTTCCCGACATCAATTGACTGCCATGATATGGTAGTTGACTGCTCAAAGTCGAATGGTTTGATTGGTGTTCGACTGGAGGCATTCTGACCCAGCAGTCGACTACAAGGGAAGGCAGTCGACTGCAGTGCCATCAGTCCACTGCCAAGGGACGGCAGTCGACTAATGAAGATAGGGCGCAAGCACAATGTTAGTAATATATGAGAGATGTCCTTGTAGGTGATCGTTGGAAGCTAGATGGGGGTGAATAGCTTGTTTTCGTTTCTACAAAAATGATTAACGGAAGCACAAACAAAAAAAATAATAAAATAAAAGAAAACACAATGCTAACACAAATCCTTTACGTGGTTCGGAGATAACGCTCTTACTCCACGGAAATCCTTGAGGTGGATCAACCCTAATCAATCACACTATGAAGCTTTCTTTTTACAACAACCCTCCTCTTCTTACAAAGGATGAATATGAAGTTTAGAGAGGAGGAGGGGAATTAAAACACTAGAAAGCTTGGAAAAATCGTGGAGGCTTGAGAAGATGATCAGAAAGTAAGCATTAACCCTCTCAACCACCACAAGCCCTCTTTTTATAGAGAGAGGGTTGATTTTCCCATTGGAGCATGATCAGTCAACTGATGTACAGCATCAGTCGACTGCTGCCGTGGTTAACGACTTCTGAATAGCCGGATTTATGGGATTCATAATCGTCATCTTCCAATGACACTCTCATTAGTTGATTGATCCATCCATCAGTCGACTGATGGAGTGATCAGTCGAGTGAGACTCCATTCTGTGTCCGTGTTTAACTTGAACAGTCGACTTCCACTGTTTGGCAGTCGACTGAAGGCGACATCAGTCGACTTCCACGACTAGGCAGTCGACTGTTCGCCAGCTTTTCAGTCTGACTCAGTCAAGCACCTTAACAGTCGACTGATACATCATATCAGTCGACTGATACTCGTCAAATATGAATAATTCATACTTGAATTGACTCCCTAGACCTAGACTCAACCTTCTAGCTCTTCCTTAAGTCTTGCACCTCCAGGATCCCTCCGAGTCTGCGACTTGTTCATCCTTTGCGCTTTGCTTCCAAGAGCTTCCTTCGGTTTTGTCATGTCTTGGGTTTCCCTTTGCCAAAGTACGCTTGGACTTTACGCCACCAAGACTACATGCTTGGACTTACGCTGCCAAGACTTGCTTTTGGACTTCCTTTGCCAAGGTCTTTTTGGACTTAACGCCGCCAAGACTACATGCTTGGTCTTACGCTGCCAAACCTTTTCCTTGGACTTCTCTTGCCAAGATCATACTTGGACTTTGCCTTTACCAAGTCTTCATACTTGGATTTTCCTGTCACTTAAACACGTTCACAATTAGATCACAAAATATTGCCTAACTTAGATGATTATCCAAACATCAAAACATGTAAATGCTTAGGGCATTGTTGCACCAATAATCTCCCCCTTTTTTATGTTTGGCAATCATTTAAGTTAGGTCTTTAACTCATTCTCATAATCATATTTCCAATATAAATTCTAACTTAAACATTCCTTCTCCCCCTTTGACATACATCAAAAAATAAAAGGATTCATAAAATTTCATGAAAGAATTAAATTTGTTGTAATCTTGAACTAAGGTATAAAATTGAAATTAAGCTCCCCCTTAATCCAAGATATGGTTCATGATGAATGAATAACTTGTGGAGAAAAGCCTAACAAAAGATTTGAAGGTTAAATCCTAACTTTGTACCAACAATATAAGTTTGGGGATGAAAATATATATATTATGAAACTCCCCTAGAACATTGCATCAAACAGTCCTAAAAACTTATTTATATTGAAGATTATCATACCATAGTTTTAGGACATTCAAAGATACATTTAAATACAAGAAATAGAGTTTTTTATCAGAAAACATAGTGTATCACTGATCTGGTTTCGATGCAATGATCACTACGCCAATGCCATTTTTTAATTTTTCAAATTTAACTTCAGAAATGTGTCAAAAATTCTAGAAACATCGAAAAATCACAAAATTTTGTGTGCACATTTCTGAAGTTATTTTCTATCAAGGAAAAATAATTTAAAAAATATATGTTTTTTATATTTCGAAAATGATACAATTTTGAAACCTAGCAAAAACTCTCAGTATTTTACAAACTTTGTATCACCTTTGGATTCCACTTGAAAACTATTTTTCAAAGTTTGATAAACATAGTTTAAATTATGTTTTATTTGACATTTCCAATCATATTCTTGGAGCTATATGCACATTAGTTGTGCATAAGCCTTCCCAATGATTGGTCCAATGAAGGATTAATGTCTCTAGATGGCACTTTGGTTCATAGTAATGCATCATAACAAGCATGATGAACCAAGTGCATCTTCCTAACATCTCACATATTGTCTAAGTGGCTCAATACAAAAATCATGGTTTCTTAGGTATTTTATGAGATGCTTAAAGGTATAAATCCTAGGATTTCTATAGGATCATGCAAACCTATACCTTTATTCAACTAAGCACATCCCAAGTTCTCTCCTAAGTGATGAAAATTCTACTTCGGGGAGAGGCTTGGTAAAGATGTCGGCTAGGTTAGACTTAGATTCAATGTAATTGAGCTCAATATCCCCCTTAGCCACATGATCCCTAATGAAGTAATGTTTCACTTCAATGTGCTTGGTCCTAGAGTGATGCACCGGTTTTTTGGTCAAATTTATGGTGCTCACATTATCACAAAATACTTTTATGTCGGAGTAAGATAGCTCATAGTCCTCTAAAGTATGTTTCATCCATAGTAGTTAAGCTACACAACCACCCATAGCCACATACTCGGACTCGGTGGTCGATAGGGCAACACAAGGTTGCTTCCGACTACTCCAACTAACTAGGGAGGACCCAAGGAATTGGCATCCACCACTAGTACTCTTCCGATCCAATTTGTAACCGGCATAATCGGAATCGGTGTACCCAACCAAATCAAAAGACCTAGTCCTAGGGTACCATAGTCCTACATTTAGTGTGCCTTTAATATATCTTAAGATTCTCTTAACGGCAACTAAATGAGACTCTTTAGCACATGATTACCTAGCACACATACCAACTACAAATAATATATCGGGTCTACTAGCGGTTAGATACAAAAGGCTACCAATCATACTCCTATAGAGTGTATGATCAATTTGTTTTCCTTCATGATCATTATCTATTTTTGTATTAGTTGTCATAGGGGTTGACACTATTTTAGCATTTTCCAAACCAAATTTCTTAATTATTTCCTTAGCATATTTGGTTTGGTAAATATAAATTCCTTCACTTGTTTGTTTGACTTGTAGTCCTAGGAAGAAATTTAGTTCCTCAACTAGACTCATCTCAAACTCATTTTCCATATTCTTGATAAAGTCTTGAAGAAGATCATCATTTATTGATCCAAAAATAATGTCATCAACATATACTTGGGCTACAAAGATGTCCTTTGATGTTGACTTTATAAATACAGTTTGATCTACATTACCCCTCCTAAAGTCCTTAGAGATTAAGAAAGATGATAATCTTTCATACCAAACCCGGGGAGCTTGTTTCAAACCATATAAAGCTTTCCTAAGCTTGTATACATGGTTTGGATATTCTATATTCTCAAACCCGGGAGGTTGTTCTACATATACCTCTTCCTTAATGAACTCATTTAGGAATGTTGATTTAACATCCATTTGATGGAGTTTGAAACCCATATAAGAGGCATACCCTAATAGGATCCTAATAGACTCTAATCTAGCAACCGGGGCATATGTTTCATCATAGTCAAGTCCTTTAACTTGATTAAAGCCCCTTGCAACTAACCTTGCCTTATTCCTAGTAATATTTCCTTGGTCATCTAGTTTGTTCCTAAAGACCCATCTTGTAGTAATGATGGTGTTGTCATTAGGTCTAGGAACTAACTCTCATACTTGACTCCTTTCAAATTGATCCAATTCATCTTGCATAGCTAAGATCCAATCCGGATCAAGCAATGCATCATTGATTGTTTTGGGCTCAATTTGAGAGATTAGGGATATATGACTAGAGGGATCCCTATGAAATGACCTAGTCCTAACACCTTAAGATAATTCACCTACAATTTGATTTAAAGGGTGATTTTGATGAACTCTTATTGTTCTAGGAGGTGTATTAAATTGGGTTTGATCATGATTATCCTTAACCCTTCTTTCATCATCGGAATCACCTCTTACTCCCCCTTTATTTAACTCTCCCCCTTAATCATTACCCCCTAAAGTTAAATCTTGAAATTGTTGGGTAATTTCTTGATTTTTGTCATTGAAATCATCATCAATGGGAGATTTCCTAGGGTATGTATTAGAGGTTTCATCAAATTGGACATTTGAAGATTCCTCAATCTTTTGAGTTCTTTTATTATAAACTCTATATCCTACACTAGTGGATGAGTATCCAACTAAGATTCCCTCATCCGCTTTGGACTCAAATTTACCTAGGTTGTCTTTGGTGTTTAAAATATAGACTTTGCATCCAAAGACTTTAAAATAGTGAATTGTTGGAATTGTACCATTCCACAATTCAAATGGGATTTTTCCTAAAAACCTATGAATTAACACCCTATTTTGGATATAGCAAGCGGTGTTAACTGCTTCTGCCCACAAGTAGCTAGGTAAAGAGTATGCATTAAGCATAGTCCTAGTCGTTTCTTGTAGGGCACGATTCTTCCTTTCCACAACCCCATTTTGTTGGGGTGTTCTAGGACAAGAAAATTCGTTCTTGTACCCTTGTTCTAGGCAAAAGGTTGAGAAGTTAGAATTATCAAATTCTCCACCATGATCACTACGGATCCAATTGATTTTGAGTTTTCTTTCATTCTCTACTCTCTTGCTAAATCCTATGATTATTCCTAGGGTTTCATCCTTATTTTTCATGAAAATTACCCAAGTAAATCTAGAGAAATCATCTACTATTACTAAGCAATATTTACTACCAATCATGGAAGGGGTATGACAATCAAATAAGTCCATATGCAATAGTTCTAAAGGTAAAGCGGAACTAAGTAAAGTTTTACCTTTGCGTGATGTTTTTGATTGTTTCCCTTCTTGGCATGCATCACACATTTTGTCCTTGAGAAACTTGACTTTTGGCAACCCTTTGACTAACTTCATTTTGGCTATTTTGGCTATGTTCTTCATATTTTTGTGCCCTAGCCTCCTATGCCAAAGCCAACTCTCTTCTTTTTTTTGCAATAAGACACTTAGTAGAAGTATTAGTAGCATAGGATAAATCAACATAGTATATATTTGATTTTCTAAAACCTACTAGCATGAAATCATTTAGAGTTTTGTGTCTTATAAAACATTTTGAAGAATCAAATTGAACATCAAAATTAGCATCACATAGTTGGATTACACTAAGTAAATTAAATTTCATATTTTTAACTAATAACACTTTATGAATGGCAAGGTTGGAGGATACCTCAATTGTGCCTTTTCCTAGAATCTTAAGTTTACCACTATTTCCAAAAGACACCTTCCCCTTTCTAGTGTGGTTAATAGTGGAAAATTTTCTCTCATCACCGGTCATGTGTTTTGAGCACCCACTATCAACAATCCATAAGCTTGGTTCTTATACCTATACAACATGAAAAATACAAGCCTTAGGTACTCAAATCTTAGGACCACTTGCATCAATTAAAAATTTCTTAGGGACCCAAGCCTTTCTAACCTTGCTCCTAACGGTGGATTTTCTACTAACAAGAGATGTAAATGCTACCTCCTTTTCCTTAGGCCTATATTTTATTCCGACCTTGTTGTAGATAGCCCTTTGATCCTTAATTATCATATCTAGGTATTTAGAGTCATTTGTAAATTTTTCTAAGCATGCTCTTAGTTCACCTATTTCTTTTCTCAATTCATCATTTTCGTTTCTAAGTGTACATGTATCGTCACAAGGTGGTTCTACATTTTTAAGTGATTTAATTTCTACTTTTAAATCCTTAATCCTAGTTTTTGATCGATTTAAGGCATTTTGAAGGCATGCGATAGTTTTATAAAGTAAATCTACCCTAGGGGAGTTGCTTACCTCATCATCACTAGATGATGATTCGTCGCTTAAAGAAGAGGATGAAGACTCCTCACTTGAGCTTCCGACTTCCTCCTCCAAGACAATGAGAGCTAGGTTCCGGGTGGCATGACACACTTCTTCATCATTGAAAGAGTCCTCCAAGCTTAGTGTGTCCCATGTTTGTGCCACCATTGCCTCCTTCTTCTTCTTCTCCTTCTTTTCCTTCTTCTCCTTATGCTTCTTTTCTTTCTCCTCCTCCTTCTTTAAGTCCGGGCAATTTGGCTTGATGTGCCCCTTCTTATTGCAACCATAGCAAACAACATTAGATGAAGGAGTTGAACTACTAGAAGACTTACCTCTTAAGGATTGGAACATCCTCCTCACATCCTTCTTGGTGAGTTTCCTTGACCTCCCACCAAACTTCTTGACATAATGAGCCACCTCGCTTGCCGATAGCTCATCTTCACTACTAGATGAATCTTCCTCGGATTCGGATGAGGAAGACACTTCTTTCTTCTCCTTCTTCTTCTTGTCCTTCTTTCCTACAAAAAGAGCTACACCTTTCTCTTTGGATGAAGTGTTAGTTTGCTCGTGCAACTCAAATTCACAAAAGAGTTCATCTAATTTAACCAAAGAAAGATCCCTAGAGACCTTATAGGCATCTACAATTGAAGCCCATAAGGTTGTTCTAGGGAAGGCTTGGAGCACATACCTTACAAGGTTTCGGTTGTTGACCTTCTCACCTATCACATGTAGTCCGTCGACTACTTCTTTGAAGCGACTGTGCATTTAGCTCATGGTCTCATTGGTCTTCATGGCGAAACTTTGGAGTTGGCCTATTAAGAGATCTCTCTTGGCTCTTCTTGTTTCCTTGGATCCCTCGTTGAGCTCAATTAACTTCTCCCAAAGCTCCTTTTCCGATTCAAAAGGCCCCACCTTGCTTAGTTGCTCCTTTGACAACCCACATTGAAGTGTGGTTGTTGCTTTGGTGTTGGCTTGAGCCTTCTTGGCCATGTCCCTCATCCAATCCTTGGTCAGTATGGGCGCTCCGTGTTCATCGACCGGCTTCTCGAATCCATCTACAACGCTAAACTAATTTTCAATATCATTCATAAGGTAGTATTCCATCCTACCTTTCCAGTAGCCGAAGTCATTACCATCGAAGAATGGAGGCCTCGCCGTGTTGTACCCCTCTTGGAAAGTCATCTTGCTCCGGTTGATTGTTAGATCTTCCGATGCGATTCGGGCTCTGATACCACTTGTAGGTGATCGTTGGAAGCTAGGGGGTGAATAGCTTGTTTTCATTTCTACAAAAATAATTAGCCGAAGCACAAACAAAAACAATAGTAAAAGAAAAGAAAACACAATGCTAACACAAATCCTTTACGTGGTTCGGAGATAACACTCCTACTCCACGACAATCCTTGAGGTGGATCAACTCTAATCAATCACACTATGAAGCTTTCTTTTTACAACAACCCTCCTCTTCTTACAAAGGATGAATATGAAGTTTAGAGAGGAGGAGGGGAATTAAAACACTAGAAAGCTTAGAAAAATTGCGGAGGCTTGAGAAGATGATCAGGAAGTAAGCATTAACCCTCTCAACCACCACAAGCCCTCTTTTTATAGAGAGAGAGATGATTTTCCCATTGGAGCACGATCAGTCGATGTATGTTCACGATCGCATGTGATGCAGCTACGAATAGCCGGATTCGTGGGATTCATAATCGTCATCTTCCAATGACACTCTCATCAGTCGACTGATCCATCCATCAGTCAACTGATGGAGTGATCAGTCAAGTGATTACAGAGCGCAGTCGAGTGAGACTCCATTCTGTGCCCGTGTTTAACTTGAATAGTTGACTGCCACTGTTTGGCAGTCGACTGAAGGTGACATCAATCGACTGCCACGACTAGGCAGTCAACTGTTCATTAGCTTTTCAGCCTGACTCAGTCGAGCACCTTAACAGTCGACTGATACATCATATCAGTCGACTGATACTCATCAAGTATGAATAATTCATACTTGAATTGACTCCCTAGACCTAGACTCAACCTTCTAGCTCTTCCTTAAGCCTTGCGCCTCCAGGATCCCTCCGAGTCCGCGACTTGTTCATCCTTTGCACTTTACTTCCAAGAGCTTCCTTCGGTTTTGTCATGTCTTGGGTTTCCCTTTGCCAAAGTACGCTTGGACTTTACGCCGCCAAGACTACATGCTTGGACTTACACTGCCAAGACTTGCCTTTGGACTTCCTTTGCCAAGGTCTGTTTGGACTTAATGCCGCCAAGACTACATGCTTGGTCTTACGCCGCCAAACCTTTTCCTTGGACTTCTCTTGCCAAGATCATACTTGGACTTTACCTTTACCAAGTCTTCATACTTGGATTTTCCTGTCACTTAAACACGTTCACAATTAGATCACAAAATATTGCCTAACATAGATGACTATCCAAACATCAAAACATGTAAATGCTTGGGGCATTATTGCACCAACAGTCCTAAGGCAATCGCCTTATGTTTGAATCATTTATATGATAAATGAAGATTCACTATTTGAGTATACATGTTTTCATGTATTTGATTAGATCTTAAACTCATTTACTCAATGTCCATGATACGATTCACAGCATGAGAGAATTTATGATTGGATCACAACTAATGAGTATCTCTACATGTGTAATTGTGATGTATCGGAATTATCCCTAGTCGATGAATTAATGGATTTGGACACCATCAATTCTGTTGAGACTAGCACGAGGTATACTCCTTGGTGTATCCAAGTAGCTAATTCTCACTGGCTGTAGACATTGTGATGTTCGGAGTTAATCGTGGATGCTAGTTATGGTAACTAGTTCATTGGAGTGACCATCTGTAAAACTTCATATGGTTCTCTGCATATATAGATATGTCAATGAAGTTCTTACTGCAGCTTAAGTGCGATGTTCCTTTGACTTGCGGTATTCAAGTCATCTTGGTCATGAAGACTTATGCTTTGACATCTTAAGCAAGTATCTCTGAAAAGATGTTGACCCGGGATGATTGGATATAAGTCGAAGTGATCAAAGGTGTTTGAATAGCCTATAAATGAGTCACCACTCCTTGCGAGGAGATGTATACTCATGGCCTCTCGTCGGCTTATTACTAAAGTCTTTGGCCAAAGAATTACATGTTTAGAGTAAGGTACTCTTGGATACATGTGCAGTAACTAAAATTCGTAGGACGAGGAAATGATACTCAGGCTAGATGTGACGTAGTCAACCTAGTGGGGACTGACACTATAGACCATGTCCTGAACCAAGTGGGTATAAGATGCGTGAAGGGAATGGGGCACGATTCATTATAGCTGCTGAAGGGTTTCAGAAATAGTTCTGTATCAATCGTTGATCTTTCGGTTAATTGGGGATCATGATGTACTACTAGGTGCCACTCATGATCGTTCTATAATTAATGGTTAATTATAGATGGCCAACATAAATCGAGAATCTATTTGGTCACACGCACAACGAGCGTAATCCGAAGGATTTAAAACAAGCTTGAGAATGAGATTCTCAGACCGAGAGAAACTAGGTTTGGTTGGACCAAATAAGGATCGAGCATGAAATCGTTTCAGTCGCAATGGAAGCGTGGATGGGTCGTGTCTTATGAAGACATGATGGATGAACTAAATTGGTTTGGTTCTAATCCAATGGTGAAGAATAAACCAAAGGGGTTTGGTTTGTTTTAAACGAATGAACCAAAGTTGGTTCGGTTCGTTTTAACTTAAAATAGACTAACTCGGTTTGGTTTATTTTAACTTAATTTATTGGAGCGGGTTAACGGGTTTTTGGTTATGAACCAATAACCGTTAGGAGAATGTGTTCTCTATAAAAACAGGGCTTAAAGGTTTTGTGAAAATCTAATCCTAGTCTTGCCGCCCCCTCCCTCTCTTCTCCTTGCCGCTGCCCAACAAGGTTGTCACCTAACCTTGTTGCCACCCAGCTTTTGTGTCGTCGTCCAAGCTGCTGTTGACGTCCAAGCTCCTACGGCGAACCTCCAGCAACCCTCTGGCGACTTTCCTTGGCTCAGGTGACCAAGAAGCAGCAGGCCATCCTCTTTGGGCCAGCACAACCCCTCCACCAATCTGTCCAGAATTCTGGACAACTTCCTCCCTTCATGTCGGAGCATCGTTTGGATGACGTTTGGAGCTTCGACAGTAGCTACCTTATTGGGGATTCGATCTCCGATAATCCTCATAGGTGGAGGACGAAGGATTCGTCAAACGGTTGACGAATACCTCTCCAGAGAAGCGAGTTTTGGGGACTCATTTTTGAATTCGAATTTTGATTCGGATTGTGATCTTCTCTCAATCACATTGTCTTCGACACGAGGCTAGTGACTCCTACGAAGACGAGGCTCGTGGCTTTGTGAAGCCATCCCAATGATACTCGACGTGGATACGGATAGAGGCGATTCTAGCGAGAGTCACTCTGGTTGATACCTTTCCCGCTGCACGTGATACGTCATGTGTACCTAGAATAATTTCCTTTTATTATAAAATTTGAAACTACGATTATGTCTACATATGTTGTACTATGCATGCGTGTGGTGTGTGTGTTGTAATAAATTAGATTTATTGCTTTTTATTTCTTGCACTGCGCACATGTTTACGAAACATGTTCGAACACACACTCGCCACGGTGTCGTGGATTAGCGGAAAGGCCGTGAACTATGTTACATCAACGTGTTAGCGTTTGTATTCTTGTTGTTCTTAATTGTCTTTAGTTTTTGTTATTCCTCTTGTGCTAACCTTAATTCATAGACAATTAAGTGAGCAATTATCATCTACGAGAAAGAGGGATATTCACCCCCTCTAGCCGGCCACCTACATTCCAACAAGTGGTATCAAAGCCAAGGTTACTTGTCACTGGACTCACCACCGTAACAAGCACAACACAAAGATGGCCAGCTCAAACATCCACCCACCTAAGTTCAGGGGCGACTTTTCTTAGTGGAAGAAGAGAATGGAGGTATTTTTCGAAACAGATTTTGATATTATGATTACAATGGAAATCAGTTTCGATTTGCCTAGGGATGAAGAAGGGAAGCCAATAGAAAAATCAAGGTGGACCAAGAAGCAAAGAGAGGAGCATCTTGCAAATTCAAGAGCCAAGCACCATCTCTACAATGTGGTTCCTCAACAAGAAATTAATAGAATTGGAGAGTGCCTTAGTGCCAAGGAGATGTGGGAGAAGCTAGTGGAGCTTCATGAAGGCACCTCCGAAGCCAAGCTTGCAAGACAGGACCTTCTCCGCTCCCAACTCAATAACATCAAGCTTGACAAAGGAGAGAAGGTATTATCTTTGCATTCTAGGTTTAAGGAGATAATTAATGGATTGTCTAGTGTAGGTGAAAAGCTCTCAAATCGGGACATGATAATAAAAGCAATTGATGCATTCCCCCAGTCATCAAAGTGGAGCTCAATGGTGGACTCCTTTTATATTTCAAAGAATCTAGAGGTAAGTACTCTAGATGAATTTTTCTCTACTATGAAACTTCACGAAACTAGAATTGAATGTATAGTAGAGGAACCAAGGAGTCAACCAAGGGGAGTGGCACTAATAGCAAATAAAGGAAAGAAGAAGATGCCTTCACCCTCCTCATCCGATGAAGGTTCATCCTCCTCCTCCATGGATAGCAATGAGGAGGCCTACATGGTAAGGAAGGTAAGATGTGCACTTAAAAGTTTTAAATTTAACAAATCTAATGATAGGGGAAGAAGACCAAGGAGAAAAATCATATGCTATAATTGCCAAGGAGAGGGACACATAAGGGATGATTGTCCCCTCTTGAACAAAAGCAAGGAGGAAAGGAGAAAGAAAGAAGAAAAGGAGAAGGGGAGCAAGAAAAAGGAAGAAGAGAAGAAAGCCAAGGAAAAAGGGAAGGCCAAGGCACACAAGGCAACATGGAATGATCCATCATCATCATCCGAAGAAGAAGAAACCTTCACAAGCCTTGCTCTAATGGGAATAGATGATTTGGGCTCCACCTCCTCCAAGGAAGAAAGAAGCACTAGCGAGGAGGAGAGCTCGAGTGAAGGGAGAGCATCCTCATCTTCATCCTCATCATCGGAAGGGGATTGGGTAAGTAAGGTAACGAAACTACCCTCCCATGAAGTAATTTCTATGATTTCTAGCCTAACTAGAGATTTATTTAGGGATAAGAAAAAGAATAAATGCATGCTTGATGAAATTAAGGCCCTAGAAGAAAAGATAGAAAAAGCATGTTTAAATATTGATGATAATGCTTCTTCTAGTTTTGATAATACATGCTCACATGATGACTATATGTCTTTTAATATTAATGATGCATGTATTGAAGAAAATAAGGCTCTAAGGGAAAAGGTAGATTTCCTAACTAAGGCCTTAGAAAAATTCACAATTGGCTCCAACACCCTAAACATGATTATAGGGAGCCAAAGGGCAAGTTTCAATAAGAAAGGCCTAGGATATAAGGGGACCAAGAATGAAAAGACCTACCATTGCCTAATTGCTAAGGGGTCAAGCTAAAAATAAAATGGTAGCTAGAAAATGGATCACTAAGGAGTTTTTAGTGAACCCTATAGGAAAGAACTTATATTGGGTTCCCAAATCCATCCTCAAGGGTTAGAAGAACCCTAGGATAGTCAACCATAGTGGACCTAACTTATATCATATTAAATGGTTGACCCAGGAGGATGTGGATGACAATTTTTTATTTATAGTGTTGGGTGATGATAATGTGATCATAATATGAAATCATATTAATATTTGATTTATAATCATGATATGCAATGATAGATGATTTATGATCATGATTGATAATTCTTGATGCATGTTCATGTTTTGGTTTTTAGGATGATACTTAACCATGGGTAGAAATGCATGAAATTTTGGTTAAGTATAAATACCTTTAGGTTCATCTCACACTCACTATATAAGGCTAACTTGATTAAGAACATAGCAATGGGTGAGATGATAGGATGATATGGTCCACTAATGCTTATGGCATTTAGATGGGTCATTAAGTGTATCAATAGAGCAATCATAGATTAACTATGGGGAAAGCATATGTTAATTCATAGACATATTGCCCAAAGATCATGGTTGGATATTTCAAATGCTTTCAAAACCATTTATTGTTTTATAATCTGTGTATTCATGGTGTAAATCATTTCAAGGCAAAACTAGTTCTTAAAATTGATACATGATTGAAGGTTTTTGTAACTTTTGAGTTTTTGTCAAAAGTTTGAAAATTGAATGAATTTTCATGAAAACTTATTTTTTTATTGATAAAGGGATTTACAAGAAATGTTTTTTCAAATATTCATGATTTTTCGAATTTTCTGGAATTTTTAGTGCATTTCTGAATTTCATCCAGAAAATCAGAAAAACTAGTTTTACTTGTGTCGACCGCCATTACGATAGAATGATCGATGTATCGCTCTGTTACATGAACCTGTTTTATCAGATTTTGAGTTTGGCTTTTGTTATTTTCTTTCCCTAGACTTGATGTTGGTTGTATAATATTTATATAATATTTTTGATGGTGTCAAAAGGGGAGAAATTGAGGGTTTAAGTTAATCATGCTAAGGGGGAAATTTAGCATGTCTTAAGGGGGAGTTGCATGTTTAAGGGGGAGTTTTGATACTCATGTTATTTACATACTTTCTTGCCTTATGTTTTGCATTTATGTTTTACCTAAATTAAATGGATTGCCACACATAAAAAATGGGGAGATTGTTAGAGCAATCAACCCATGTGATGTAGTTTTGATGTGTGTGGCAAAGGGTTTAAGTTAAAATTGTTATGGATTTGATATGTGCGTTGAAGTCATGTAGGACTTAGTAATTCTCACATGGATGTAGCATTGGCAAGATTCACCATCTCATGACTCAGTCCTTGAGTCGGTGAAAGATGCATTACGAAAGTCGTGCGCTTGGTGCATCCGAGGGACCGTCGGACGAGAAGAATTGGAGTGAAGCCAAAGGAAGTAGACTTCAGGGTGAGACGTGAAGGATGGTACTGTGAAGCCGTGTGCTTGGTGCATCTGAGGGACGTGGTCGGACGAAGAGAACTTCAAAGGCAAGGGACTCCAAGGGAAAATGAGAGTGAGCGATTGTAACCCGGGATGGGGTGGCTCTTAGGTGAACTTGGCCAATTGGCTAAGTGTCGGATGGGTTTTCCCGACATCAGTCGACTGCCATGATATGGCAGTCGACTGCTCCAAGTCGAATGGTTTGACTAGTGTTCGATTGGAGGCATTCTAACCCAGCAGTTGACTGTAAGGGAAGGCAATCAACTATAGTGCCATCAGTCAGTGCCAAGGGACAGAAGTCGACTGATGAAGATGGGGCACGAGCACAAAACCTCCCGTAGCCGACTGATCAATCGGCTACACAAGCATCAGTCGACTAATGGAGACCATCAGTCGACTAATAGGGTTACCGTTAGACGGTGATGATGGCATTCAGAAGCCATTAGAGGGGAAGTTGACTGATGACATGCATTAGTCGACTGCTGCCTGACCAACAGGAAGAATACCACTCTCTCTATAAAAAGAGAGGGTGAGGGGCTTGGGGGAGCTAATGCTTCTACTCTAAACATCTCCCAAAGCGCCCAAACGATTTTCCTCCTCTTCCTTGAGTTTATTTCAATCATATTGTAAGAGGAGTGATTTCTTGTAAGAAAAGTTACCTCCACCTAGCTTGGTGCAAAGGAGAGAATAGTGAATTGGTTTAGGCATGATTCACCTGGAACGAATCGGTCCGTGGATTAGCGGCAAGGCCGTGAACCACGTTACATCAACGTGTTAGCGTTTGTATTCTTGTCGTTCTTAATTGTCTTTAGTTTTTGTTATTCCGCTTGCGCTAACCTTAATTCATAGACAATTAAGCGAACAATTATCATCTACGAGAAAGAGGGTTATTCACCCCCCTCTAGCCGGCCACCTACGTTCCAACAAACCTAACTTAACTTAACCTAACTAAAACTTAACTTAACCTAACTAAAACTTAACTTAACCTAACTTAACCTAACCTAACTAAAACTTAACTTAACTTAACCTAACTATAAATTAAATTAATCTAACTATAAATTAATTTAACCTAACTAAAACTTAACTTAGTCTAACTAAAACTTAACTTAACCTAACTAAAACTTAACCTAACTTAACTTAACCTAAATAAAACTTAACTTAACCTAACTAAAACTTAACTTAACCTAACTATAACTTAACATAACCTAACCTAACTAAAACTTAACTTAACCTAACTGAAACTTAACTTAATCTAACTAAACAACCTAACCTAACCAACTTAATCGATTCGACTTTAATCAACTCAATTGATTCAACCCTAATCAATGCAATTGATTCAACCCTAATCAACTCAATCAATTTAACCCTAATCAACTAATTCAACCCCAATCAACATATTCAACTCATTTCTAATAAACTCAACTCAATTTTAATTAAGTCAATCGACTCAACTTTAATTCTAAGAGAATCAACATAATTAAGAGGGAGTTAAGATATATTATAATTCTTGGGGGAGTTAAACATTTAAAATTTTATTTTAAAAAATAAATAAAGTATAAATATAATAATGTTACTTTAAGGGGGAGATCAAGAGTCTAAGGGGACCTAAAATATTTTCCTAAATTATGATATGTTTAATATCTTTTCAAAAATTATGCTTTAAAATGGAATTGGATAAGAAATATTCTTAAGGGAGAAACAGAAAAATTTAAAGCTAGCTAAAAATCTATGAGAAACTATCTTCTTGAAAACTTAAAGCTTTAATTAAGAAGAAGTTTCAAAATGTTAATTAAGGGGGAGAAAAACTTAAGCTTGAATGCTCTTTGAAAAGCTTAAATATTTTCAAGTTTAAAATACGTAAAAATTCTACTTAGGTTTCGATGTATGGAAAGAAAACAATAAAACATTGTAAAGTTTTAATTAAGGGGGAGTTTCAAAAGTGTTCTAATATTATGAAAAAGTGATGGTGTAGGGGCACTAGATAATCGAACCTGTGTTTTGATTATGGCAAAGACACAAAGTTAAGTTTACATCGTTATCTCATGAGCTAAATCAAGTGTGCAGAAAAGTGCTAAAGCTGGAGCTGAAGGCTAGCGACACCCGGAGGAAGCCGCAGTGGTCGGCCGACACTCGAGTGACTTCGGAGGGAGTCGAAGGAATCGAGTGGAAGGCCGGAAGCGAGAGCTACTATCGAGGTAAGCTCGTGTGAGTGAGAGATTGTAAGGTCGTGTCCTCTTTACAGGGACGACCATAGGCGGCGATCCGATTAAGACTTCCCGTGGAAGGTCTAGGTCGAGATCGGACGGTCAGAAACCGTCGTATTTATCATTTTTCGAGCTAACCTCTCACTACAGGGAAGTGGCCAGGCTGGCAATCGACTGCTGGACATTGGGCAGTCGACTGATGGGAGTCATCAGTCGACTGATGGTGACGAATCAGCCTTTGTGCTAGGTCAAAATGGATAACGTTTGACGCAGCGACTTCGCGATAAAATTTGGACAACTTCGTGATCTGTTCCGAAAAAAGAGGAGACATATTCAGAGGCCAAAATCTATAAAAGGAGGGGAGGATTCCAACTCCAAGTATCATCAAGTTTATTCATCAAGTGCTCCTACAACGCCAATGCTCCAACGTCGTCATAACGCCGATGTGACGACAAGTTCAAATCTCCTTCGTCGGCAGCAGTAGCAAATAATTATTTTTATTTTATTCTTTATTTTAATCATAACGAGGTGAGGTAGACTTGTTGCCTCATCCTCGTACATTCAGTTTTTGTGATCGTTGTCTCCTACCTCCAACGAGGAGGAGACGTTATAGTGCTTTGCCCTCCGTACGCGGTCTAGGACTGATAGGGCCTTGGAGTAGCAACCGCTGGGTTGTGAACCAAGTAAAAATAAATGTGTTCCTTTCTTTTCCGCTGCTCTTACTTGTTTACTTGTGTCTCAACGAACGAATTCGAACGAAAGATTTACGATCGCTATTCACCCCCCCCCCTCTAGCGACGCTTCTCGATCCAACAAAAAGTTCTAAGTTTTGAAAATTTATAATATAAAGGGGGAGTTTGAAAATATTGAGAAATTTTTTAAAAATATTGTTATTAAGAGAGAGCTAGAATTTTTAAAAACTAAAAAATTAAAATAAAGGGTAAATTGACAATTTTTGAAAAGTTTGAAAATTTTTTAAAAAATTTTAAAAATAAGTTATTATTCAGGGGGAGTTTTGAAAATTTTTGAAAAGTTTAAAAAATTTTAAAAATTTTGAAAATTGTTGAAATTTTGGAAAACCTTGAATTTTTAAATTTTTAAATAATAAGGGGGAGTTAGAAAAATTGTTTGAAATTTTTGAAAACATTGAATAATAAGGGGGAGTTAGAAAAATTGTTTCAAAATTTTGAAAAGCTTTTAAAAATAAAGGGGAAGTTGACAATTTTTTAAAAAGCTTAAATTAAGTTTTTGAAATCAAATTCGCAAGTAAAACATTTTAATTTAATTTTTGAGCTTGAATATTTCTCATTTTTGTGAAATTTCAACTCTCCACTATATCATTTTGGCATTTTAAAGTTGATCTTTATTTTGATGTATGTCAAAGGGGGAGAGAAGAGATATAAAGTTAGAGATTTATTAAAAAAGAAATTTATTGAAAGAAAGATGCAAAAATTTGTTAAGGTTTTATGCATCTCATACATGGTTAATTTTATGCATCTCTTATACATGTCAATATTTGGATATTGGTATTTGATTCTCCTAAATTTAACTGATGTATTGTCATACATCAAAAAGGGAGAGATTGTTGATGCAGTAAGCATCATCACTCCTTAGTTTTTATGTATGAACCATAGTTAAAAGTTAGGATTCACTTGTATTTTAATATTAGTGTTAAGTGTGCAGGCTTAACAGGAAGTCCTAGTAGGTCGTGTTGACCGGATACTAGGCAAGTATCTTGATAGATCAGGAGGACTAGACACCATCATTGAAGTCCAGATGGGTCGCGTGGACCGGATATTTGGCATGAAGATCGGTTGGGTCAGGAGATCGGACAATCGACAAAAAGTCTAGCTGGATCAGGTAGACCGGACAGCTAATGGAAGCCCTAGTGGGTTAGATCGGATGTCAAGAGTGGTAAGTCTGGCATATAGTCGGCAGGTAAGCCTCGAGTGAAGAGGTGAGGTCGAGTCCTCTGTAGGGGGACAAAGCTAGACGTCGATCCAACAAAAAGTCCATGTGGGACTTAGTAGTCGATATCAAGAAGTATTACTACTGCTATCATATTATCTATTTATGCTAATCTTATCTTGCAGGAATCAATCGACTGAATGAATTCGAGTTGACTGAATTTCAGTTGATTGGACATGTATGAGTCGACTGGATACCTATTTGGCAGGATCAGCTGGTGATCGATCAGAGATCATGCGACACAGATGGAAAGGGTTTCAGTCGATTAAAGGGTTTGAGTCGACTGAAGCGACAAATTTTTCGATGTGGAGCCAAGTGACATGGAGTCGACTTAACAGGTTTCAGTTGACTGGAAGACCAGAAGTTCCATATCGATGGACTGATGTGGAGTCAACTGGAAGGCATTCCAGTTAATTGGAAAATATCTTTAAAATAAGTGCTCAACCGAATTCGAGTACAACATTGAATCTACGTCGAAGTGCTGTCGAAATCCACTCTATTCACCAAAGCAAAATCTCCACAACAAGGTGATCTTCCGACACTCCAAGCAAACTTCAACCATCTACTTAGTGTCGGTATAAGCTCTTGTATTGTTTACTTTCTTTTTCACTTTTGTACTTAATTTCAAAGAGTGGGTAGTTGTTACCATCTCTAACATTTGTAAAAAGTGAAACCCTCCAAAGTCGAGAGTTCTCAAGTCGGAGGGCATTTAGTGATTGCCCATCGAGGTAACTTTTAGAAGAGCTACGGGCCTTGGAGTAGCAACCCAGTTAGGGTTGTGAACCAAGTAAAATAATTGTCTCATTTTCATTTCCGCTGCATACTCAATATTCTAAATTGTTTTATAAATTAAAATAAATTTTTTAAACTCTGAGATTCACCCCCCTCTATCAGAGAAACACGATCCTAAATCACCCTCCTACATTTCCTCTGCCTTGGGTCTTCTAGCACATATACTCCTGAGTCCATGACAGCCTTTCCCTTAGGATCGTCCACCCTGGCCTTCTTCTGATCATCCCTCACCATTTGCACATAACAACTTCGAGCAACCTTATGCTCCCCTCGTACTTCTCTGATGAGTTGGCCTACGGGGAACTTGACCTTCTGATGGTAGGGGGAAGAAATTGACAAAAAATGGATGACCCAAACTAGTATTATAGGTGGAAGGAGCCTCCACCATAAGAAAAGGGGTCATACTGGTCTTTTGGCTTGGTTTTGTGCGCAGAGTAAGAGGCAGAGAGATTTTCCCAATATAATGCATCATGTGCCCAACAAAACCATAGAGAGGAGTTGCCACATCCTCTAACTGCACATTTCCCAACTGCATCTACCCAAATGCCTCCTGAAATAGGATGTTAACAGAACTTCCCGAGTCCACCAAGACTCAGGCTACCTCATAGTTTGCCAAAGAGGCCTTAATTACCAAAGCATCAATGTGGGGTAGGAGGAAGCCCAGTAGATCTTCAGGTCCGAAGGATATCAGTGGTGTACTTTGAATAACTCGATCTACTCTAATAGCCTAACTCTCCATCTGATTGGGCATATGATTTTCTAGCTCTGTTAGAATTTTCGTCAGTGGGTCCGCCAACAATAATATTTATAACTCTCCGAGTGGGGACGTCACCCGGAGCAGCCAACGTGCCTTCGCTAGCTGACCCTTCTTGTGAAGTACCTTCAGGGTTGGATGGTCATAGGTTAGGTAGAAGGAGGGTCTGAGTCCTTCTGTTGTAGGGTCCCGGGCGAGCAGGATTAGGTCGGCGACCTCCCCTTAATGGCCTCCCCATCCGTGGTTGTAAATGCAGATATTCCACTCTGAGGCGCTCCAACTCGCTTTTCAACTTGAAGCAGTGGTCGCTGGTATGCCCATACTTGGAGTAGTATTGGCAAGAGAAGGGGATTGGGGAATTACGGGGAATCCCCCTGTACCCGATCGGGGCGTTGAAGAATATCTTGTTGGTCGTATGCCTCCATTTCTCATTCTTTCCATGTTCCCAGGGGAGGTAAGACTTTTTTAGCCATAATTCGCAAGGGAGGGGCAGGACGAATCCCCGGCGCCAGTGGTCGCAACTGAGGTGCTTCAGGCAAAAAAGGTTTGACTTACTCCCTCCTAGGAGGTCCCCGGGGAATGGGAGGGGGGTTTCTTTCCGCAGGGGTAGATACAGACTTTTTCTCTGCTCTTCTCACTCTCAACCCCTCTTCTTCATTGATATATTCTTCAGCCCGGCCTAGCAGCTCTTCGTAGCTAGCGGTTGGCTTTATTAACAAGGAGCTGAGAAAGGGTCCTCCCTTCAACCCATGTAGGATAGCAACTCTCAAAATATCAGGCATCACTGAGGGGATTTCCCTAGCAGTGGTAGTGAAGCGATGAATATAGCTCCTCAAAGATTTTGAGGACTCTTATTTTAAATGCAGTGAGATGGAAGCATCATGCTTAAAAATTTTACGACTAACAAACTGTTGAAGAAAGACTCCTTTGAAATCGGCAAAACACATAATAGAGCCAGGGGTAGAGACCCAAACCATCTTTGAGCAAAATGCGTCAGGGTGATGTGGAAAGCTCTGCATTTGAGGGCATCTGAATATCAATGAAGGGAGGCAGCCTCCTCGAATTGAGATAAGTGCTCCTCAGGGTCTGAGGTGCCATTGTACATCCCCACCTGAGAAGCTTGAAAGTGCGGGGGTGGTTGCTCCAACATAATGTCCTCAGTGAAGGGACATGACTCATAAGATTCTGATGCCTTGGTAGATTGACCTTCTCCCTGGTCTTCACACCTCGCCAGTGCCGCTGGGGCAGGATACTAATACGTTCGTCCCATCGGCATCTCGCTTGACAATATTTCAGTGTCCCGAGGGAGGGACGTGGGAAGGCCCTTCAAATGGTAACTCCCTTTGAGAAGGTTAATGTGTCGATTTCCACAAGTACACGGTTGTCATCAAGTAATAAAAATATAATATCCCACAGGGATTGGGTCAATTACCGAATGATCGTGATACCAAGTTATCTAGTTAAATCAAATTTGTGAATTAAGTAAAGAAACTAAGCAGTCAAGAACAATGAATGAGAAGAACGAGCTAAAAGTCAATAATTGAGGGGAATCTCAGGATATGGGTTTCACCGCATCGACGATTTATAAGGTGATTATGTTCTCTCCTACTCCTTAGAGTTGTTTCGATAGAACCTATCCTAAGGCAAATCAACGGCCCCTTTCGAGGTCTATGCCAATTGTACCTATCAAACTCAATTTCCCTATCACAATATTCGAGCATAGGTGATCATAATCAGCTAAGGGGACCTGTCACGAGACCCCCGCAAACCTCCCTAGTCTTACTACCATTACTTGGTAAAAATTGGATTTGATAGATCCATTAAGTCCATAAGAGTTCCTCTAAAGACTAAATTTTCTTTTCATGATAGGTTTGCACACGGGACCATAATCAGCTAAGGAATCATCAATGATTCCAGTAAGCCCTCATAGATATGCTATCGATACTTGATAGGAGTTAATCCCTAGTTTGGATCTAGGTTTCAGGAACTTGGGTTCACTGTTAGGTACTTCCCCAAGGTTCCTTAGATTTATCAATAAGAATCTAAAACCAAATCAAAACAAATGACAATTCAAGTAGAAGAGATTCAATCAACCATCATAAACCGTCAAGGGCTACTCCCCCATCCTAAGATTACAAGACACTACTCCATAGCTGAATAAGAATTGCCAGAGAAAGAAATTACAATCCTTAACGCCATCGTTGTGTTTCCTCTACCGTCGGCTTTGTCGTCCTCCTTCGAATTCCGCCGCCTCCTCCTCTTAGGGTTAGAATATATCCTCTTTTATAGCCTTGGCTTGGTCTTCAATTAAGGCAAAAATCCCCTTCAATTAAGGCAGAAATCCCGGGTTTCGCCGTGTTATTCGTAAAAAAGGAAAGGTGTGCCTGCGTCGGGAAATAGGGCGACACGCCCATGCTAATTGAGGGCATGGGTGTGTCGGGCATGAACCGTGGGCGTGTCGGCTAACACACCGGGGTGTGTTGAGGTCTGGAAGTTCTGGAGTTGGGACGGTCTTGATTTCGATTTGACACGGACGTGTCTCTGATGGCACGGGTGTGTTATTTTGATACGCCTCGATAATTGTCGATTCTTCACCCTGTTAACATGAAAAATACCCCAAAATAGTTTCTTTGTCCAAAATATGTTAAACTTGACTAAATAATAACAAAATACATGACTAAAACATAAAATGGGATGAAATTCATGCATATTGAATACCCAAAATGTATCATGAATTACACACATCAAAATCCCCTAGACCTAAACTTTTTCTTGTCCTCAAGCAAAGAAAAGGGAAAAAAACAAAAGACAACTTATGTGTGGAGTTACAAGAAACCATCCAGAGGTATAAAATCTGATCTTAATCTTATCAAATCATTCCTAGTGGTAAAACTTGATAGATCCCTATATAGTGCACGTGAAAAGTCGATCCAAAGGCATTGGACACCAATCCAGATTTGACATCCCCTCTATCATGTTCCTCTCATTTCCGACGTAGAGGCACTTACCTGCCTTAATGCATGGATCATCCTCACCTATCAACAAAAGGTCTCAAAGGAGCACTTACCAAGAAGAAAGAAGGGAAGAAATTTATAATAAACATTTCCCCAGTAACTAGTTAGCCTCAAAGGGGCACCTTTTAGGTGTTTCCCCAGTAGCTACTTGGTCTCAAAGGGGTGCTTCAAAACAATTCCATTCCTCTTTTTTTTCTTTTTTTTTTCAAGTACTTCTAGGAAAACTATTTCTCCAATAACCAAATTACACAGGAAAGTCCCCAATGGAAACTCAAGTACTAGTCCGATATGGGGGATTTAAACCCTTTTCGGATACCTCAAACTTATAGGTCGTGTGAAAAGTGAAATAGGGTTCTTATCAAATAAGCAAAAAGGAATATCATGATTCGACCAAGGTTCAGTTATACTATGCTAGATGATATAAGAATGCAATGTTATGATATATGAAAAGATAAAAATGGAATCAGCTTACACAATGAAACATACTCCCCTAGACCTAAATTATGCAATAACCAAACTAGAAATCTAAGAAGAGACAGCATAAGCAATAAATGAAAGGCATCGAAACTCACAAAATAGCTCAAGGGGATTAATGGTCACCGTCCTCGCTACTAGCATCCTTCTCTGCCCACCTACGTCACTGCTCCTGGTAAAACTCCCAGGACTCCTACCGAAATCTAGCATCATCCTCCCTCCTGGAAGCCTCAGTGGCGAAGAACTCATCAGCCCTCTTATGAAAATCTGCTGCCCTATCCAAATGTTGAGTCACCATACGATGGTGCTCCTCTGTAGTCTGGGAAAACCGATCCCACACACCCATATGCGAGGTATGCTCGACCCTGAAAGCCTCGAATGATGATTGGAATCCTGAAAAATCAAATGAAGAGTATCCTGTAGAAAAATTGTCAGTAGAAATCGAGGGGGCTCAGGAGTCGAATGGGATGGCTCAGGGGCTATGTGAGATGGCTCCCTAGGTGAGGGTGATGGAGCATGGGAAATAGGGGTAGGCAATGGACCGTGGACATCTCTGAAAAGCCAATTGGCTTCATTACGTATGGTGATTCGCTCAGGGTTTGGAAGTGGGATTTTAACTCCATTTTTCAACACCAAACGATATCCCTCTTCAAATGCCTCAATTATCTTCATATTGATACAAGCATCCAAATCCAATCTAGGGCTAGCAGGACAATATTCAAGGTTATCTAGGTCACATCCCAAAGCTATGGCAATTCTAGTGATAAGACCACCTACGACTAAAACCCCAGATGGGCTATTACTAACTTTAACTAGGTGTCTCACCATATGAGCTCCAGAATCAATGTTAACCTCATTTAGCATAACCCATAAAAACTGTAGCTCACTCTGCCTAGCTACCCCCTGCACCATCATATCTCCTAGAAATTGTATTTGCCATAAACCTAAGGAGATAACGAAAAATAGGATTCGGTATATTGAATGATTTAGACCTAGATGCATCATAAGGGCGAGGATCATCAGAAATTAATTTCCAAAACTGATGATCAATAAAATGTCTATGAATTTTCTTCTCCCCTCTGCAAGGGAAATCAAATATCGCATTAAAATTACTTAAGGAAAGAGTAAACTCATGATTCATTAATCTAAATTGGATTTTTCCTTCTTCACAATTCTTTCCTTGAAGTATTTCAGCAGATAAAGAGCTAGGAATTTAAGAGTAATACTAGGATAAGTAAGATGATGATATGTGATAAAGTCAGTCCAACCTATCCTATTAGTCAACCAAATTATATCATCTCTAATTCCTAGGGTTGCCAACGTGTAGAAATCTATGGTTCGTGTAGAAACTAGTTTTCTTTTCTCAAGCTTACTGAACCTAGATTTCATAACATCATCTCTAAATACAATTCCACATGGATGACAAAAGGACGGAGGATCGTTATCCAAATATTGAGCTTTTCTCTTTCCCTTGTCCTTAGCTGAAGAAGAAGCTCCTCCCCTAGTCTTCACTCGCTTACTCATGGCGTTGGGGAGGGAGAGTCGGTGGCTTCCGGGCTGGTTGAGAGAGAAACGGTGGCTGCTCCAAGCTTGTGAAAAAGTTAGGGTGTGTTCGGGGTGGTTTTAAGGGCTAGCAGCGACATAGGCGTGCCAAAGACACCCGTCCCTTTTTGCACGACACAGGCATGCCAAAGGGCACGCCTTTTTTTTTTGCGCGACACAGGCGTGCCAAAGGGTATACCCGAGCCGTGTTGCATTCGGGTTTGTCTTTGGAACTTGACATGCTTGTGTTGTTTGCCATAGGTGGGTCGTGTAAATCTGGCATGCAATGGCACAAAAATAACATGTAACATCCCAAATTTTAATTCCTATATTTTTATTAGAGGAAAATAGAAATAAGAATAAAAATAGAAATAATAAAAATAGGAATATAATAATAATAAGAAGAAGAAGAAGAATAGAAATAATTGGTTCATTAGCCGAGGCTCGAATCATGAACCGTTGGTTTGGGGGAATAGGCTTCCCACCACTAAGTCATAAGATTACCAATGAGTAGGATATAACAAAATATATCTATAGGCGAAAAAAAAAGAAAGATTGATTGATTTGACTAATTATTTAAAGGGGTAATTAGGTTAAGAAAAATTCTAATTTTTATATATATATTTTTTCCATCTCTCTTTAAATCTCACGCCTCCTCTCCTCTCTCCAATTCCAATGCCGCCAACCTCTCTCTCCCTCTTCTCTTCCAACGCCGATCACCTCACCTCTCTTCTCTCTCTCTCTCTCGTTTCCTCCCGCCACATAATCAAAAAAAATAGAAGAAGCTTTCCCTTCCGCTTTCTCCATCGAGGAAAATAAGAGAGCGGAAAAAAACCTCTATAATTTCTTCATCGTGGGATAATTCAAGAGGGGATTTTCAAGAAGGATCTCCTCAAGGACTTGGTAGAGGATCACGCTAAAGCAAAGGAACACGTAGGAGGTCTTCTCTTTACGAAATCTAACGATATAAATTGGTGAAAAAGCATAGGAGGTAAGTATTGCTCACCTGCAGTATAAGTAGTTATCGTATGTCATTGATATATTTTTTCTGTGCTTGTTATTTCCAGTTACATGGTTGAGCAGTTTATATGTATATTATTTCCAGTTATGCATGATGTTTTCAGTTACGCGATTTTACCGTTATATTATGGGTAATTCAGCATCATGTTGAGATCCAAGATAAGAATGTGATTTATGATCATGCATGTTGTAGATGAGTTGTAGCTTACAATTATATGCATGATGTAGAGTAAGATGTAAAAATATTTCCTTTATAAAGAAAATTTAAAGATGCTCCCCGTTCGAATTGGGGATTAAGAGCACAACGATCTTCAGTATGCTCCCCATTTCAGTTTTGGGGGTCAAGAGCATAATGATCTTTATGGTGCTCCCCATTTGTGATTTAGGGGATTAAGAGCATTTCCTTCAGTATGTATAAAAATATAAGTATAAAGAAAGTATTTTACTTTTTGACAGGGCATGTCTGCATCATTACACTGCCGAGGCCCTCAGTTTCAGTTACCCTAGTAGGTTCGGTGGTTGGCCACCCCGGCCTATTAGGAATGCGCACATTAGTACTATGTCGGGCCCATATCTAGGATGATTGTTATTTTAAAGTATCAGTATAAGTATAAGTAAAAGTTTTCAAAATTAATCATTTCAGTTCAGATACACTGTTTATAAGTTTTAAAATACTTAAGAGCATGGTTTATACAAGAGATATGTATTCAGAATTATAATTTCCAGTTGTGCTTGCATGTGTATCAATGTATCAAGGGTAAGAGAACTAGTTGCATGATTTCATACAGTGCATGTTTTTGTGAGCATAGAAAGTACTTACTAAGCGTTATTGCTTATAGTTTTCATTTCCTTATACTGCAGATAAAGGTAAAGAAAAGCTTCAGTAAGGTGGCATGGCGGATGAAGTGCTGGGTATATGTGGCGACGGAACAGTGGAAGTAAAAGATCCTAAGTGCAGATGTCTAAATCAGATTTTTAGTTTCTTATGTCATGTTTGATATTGTTTAAGTGATGTAAAGGTCCTTATGATTATTTTAGTTGTTAGCATATTGCATTAGTATATTGCATGAACTTACTAGAAAGGATAAGACAGTAAAGTGGTGATATCTCCCCTGATAGAGAGTGGAAAGACTAGGGGGGTGTTACAAGATGGTATCAGAGCGGGTTCCGCCCTTCCATCACACACACATCGAGCATCAGTCCTGCCGCCTCCAAGTAAGCCAGTATTTATCTGCTTTATTTACTTTATAAGTAGTAAGGAATGCTTCTTTTAAGTTAAACATGCTCAATTAGAATGTCCTCTTTGAGTTAAACATGCTTGCATATATATATATATGAAGATGATAGACAGTACGTAATAGAGCATACCTAGATATGTATGTGAAGATGAAAAAAAATAGTGATAATAGCCTGATAGTGGTTTCACTTGATCATCTTATGATGAGTTCACGGAGTTCCGACAAGGGGATTTATCAGTAGATGAAGCGGTAAAAAAAAAGTTCAATAGGTTGGCTCGCCTATGCCCGGAACTGGTCAGTACTGAGAAGGAAAGAGTTAGGTTGATGCTAAAGATGTTGAGACCGAAGATAGCTTTGAATGTAGTTGGTGGAATTAATAGATCACAGACCACTGAAGAGCTAGTTAGTAGTGCTCTAATCATGGAGCATTAGATGAATAGTATCAAGCACCGAAAGCTAGCCCCGATAGAAAGCACAATCCAGGGAAGTTCAGGAGGTCAGAAACCTCAGAGCGGCAATTCGAACTGGAAGCGAAACAACAATGGAATAATGCAAAGGGAGATTCAGCCAGTAAGCAGCCTACGTATCCTACATGTTCTAAGTGTGAGAGGAAGCATCCAGGAGTTTACCGCTAGGGCATGAGCGGGTGTTATATATGTGGTGTCGAGGGACACTTCGCCAAACAGTGCCCCACCAAGACCAATCTACCTCCGCCACAGTCTACTCAGTATGGAGGTAGACCAGCTCAGCTACTTCATATGCAGGGAGCACTGGAGGGTCCTTACATCAGCCAAGGAAGATTGAAGGGCTCATCAGTTACACCTAATGCCCAGATCTTCTCTCTCACCAAGGAAGAGGTAGCAAATACTTCTACGGTGGTCATAGGTCAGATACCTATCCTTAGTCAGCATGCTACCGTACTGTTTGATACTGGGGCAACCCATTCTTTTATGTCTATGGCATTTGTTAAGAAGATAGATATAACTCCGGGTATCTTAGATATTCAGCTTTTAACGACCCTACCTTCGGGTGAAATAATGACATCTACACACTAGTTGCGTGCCGTGCTGGTCAGAATTTCAGACAGAGAGCTTTATAGTGATTTGATCTTGCTGGACATGCATGACTATGATGTTATCTTTGGAATAGACTTTCTTAGCAAGTACGGTGCTTCCATTGAGTGTCGTAAGCGAAGGGTAGTATTCCAACCCGAGACCGAGGCCAAATTTGAGTTTATTAGAGAACCAAGGAAGAAGACTAAGAAGTTCTTGTCCGCCATGGAAGCTCGGAAGATGCTAGCAAGTGGATGCACTTGGGTATTTAGCACATATAGTTGATACTAAGCAAGAAAGAAGTCAAAAGCTGGAAGAAGTCTCAATCGTATGTGACTACCCAGAAGTATTTCCTGACGAGCTACCAAGACTAGCACCTAGAAGGGAAGTTGAGTTTGGGATTGAGCTTATTCCTGGTACCAACCCAATCTCAAAAGCACCCTACCGTATGGCTCCAGCTGAATTGAAAGAACTTCAGGAACAATTACGAGAGTTATTGGACAAGGGATTCATCCGCCCTAGTCATTCCCCATGGGGAGCTCCAGTGTTGTTCATGAAAAAGAAAGATGGATCTATGAGGATGTGCATAGACTACCGAGCCTTGAATCAAGTGATGATCAAGAACAGATATCCTCTGCCAAGGATAGAGGATTTATTTGATCAATTGAGGGGAGCCACAGTCTTCTCCAAAATTGACTTGTGGTCCGGTTATCATCAGGTAAGAGTTAAAGAGGATGATATACCGAAAATAGCCTTCCGAACGAGGTATGGACACTATGAGTTCGTGGTCATGCCCTTCGGAATGACAAATGCATCCGCTATGTTTATGGACTTGATGAATCGGGTATTTAAGGAGTTCCTTGACAAGTTTGTGGTCGCCTTCATTGACGACATCCTTACCTACTCGAGAACCCAGGAGGAACATGCCGAACACTTGAAGACAGTCTTGCAGACCCTTCAGCAAAGATAGTTATATGCAAAGTTCTCCAAGTGTGAGTTTTGGCTTGATCAAATGTCGTTTTTGGGACATGTTATTTCAAAATATGGAGTTATGGTAGACCCCGACAAAGATAGAAGCAGTCAGTAATTGGGGTCAACCAAAGAATGCCAATGACGTCAGAAGTTTCCTCGGATTAGCAGGGTACTATCGAAAGTTTGTGGAAAACTTCTTAAGGATAGCTTCACCGTTGACGGTTCTTACCAGAAAGAACAAGAAGTTCGAATGGACCGAAGATTGTGAAAAGAGATTCCTTGAATTAAAGAGGAGACTCACAAGTGCTCCAGTGCTTACCCTTCCAGAAAGTAATGAGGGATTTGACCTGTATAGTGATGCATCCAAGATGGGACTCGGAGCAGTACTTATGCAGAAGGGTAAAGTCTTTTCTTATGCATCTAGACAACTCAAGGACTATGAAAAGAATTACCCCATTCATGACCTTGAGTTAGTAGCAGTGGTCTTTGCTCTGAAAGTTTGGAGACATTACTTATATGGAGTCCAATGCAAGATTTACATAGATCACCAGAGTCTGAAGTATTTCTTCACTCAGAAGGATCTGAATATGCAACAGCGCAGATGGCTTGAGCTAGTAAAGGATTATGACTGTGAAATCTACTACCATCCTGGAAAGGCAAACAAAGTAGCAGACGCGCTGAATAGAAAATCATGCGCCACTTTGATGTCCCTAGCAACACTATCCCAACCACTAGAGAAAGAGATAATGAATTTTGGAGTTAAGATCATTTTTGGACAGCTCTCCACCTTGACCATAATACCTACACTATTTGAGGATATATTAGCGAGACAGGACAAAGATCCTAGCATCCAAAGGATCAAGCAAGAGATCCAAGAAGGGAAGGATGAAGGATTTCGTGTCTCTGATAGTGGGGTATTATATTTGGGTGAACGCCTATTTATCCCCAACGACCCAGACTTAAGAAAGAATATCCTAGAAGAAGCTCATGGGACCCCATATTCGATGCATCCTGGATCCACCAAGATGTATCAAGATATGAAAGAGAAATTCTGGTGGCTTGGTATGAAGAGGGATGTGGCTAAGTATGTTAGCACTTGTCTGACATGTCAGAGAGTGAAAGCCGAACACCATATTCCAGAATGGAAGTGGGAGGAACTAGCCATGGATTTCATAGTAGGATTGCCCAAAACAACCAATGGCTACGATTCTATTTTGGTAGTTGTCGATAGATTGACAAAGTCTGCTCACTTCATGCCTATCAGAATATCATACTCCATGGAGCAGTTAGCCCAGTTATACGTCAAGGAAGTGATTAGACTGCATGGAGTACCTAAGACCATTATCTCAGATAGAGACAGTCGCTTCACTTCACACTTCTGGGAGTGTGTTCAGAAAGCCCTCGACACTAAGTTACGATTCAGCACTATATTTCATCCTCAGACAGATGGGAAAACAAAAAGAGTGAATCAGATTTTGGAGGACATGCTCAGAGCTTGTGCCTTAGATTTTAAAGGAAGCTGGTGCAAATATTTGTGTTTGGCAGAGTTTGCCTATAATAATAGTTATCAAACCACAATTGGAATGACACCTTATGAAGCCTTGTATGGAAGGAAATGCATATCGCCTATTTGTTGGTATGAGGGTGGTGAGAAGAAAGAAATGGGACTCAAGACTGATTTTATAGATGACGCCACCAAAGCTATAAAGAACATACGTCAAAGGATAGAGACTGCCCAAAGTCGGCAGAAGAGTTACGTCGATGTCCGACGCAGACCCCTAGAGTTCCAAGTCAGAGTTTCAGTGTTCATTAAGGTAGCTCCTATGAAAGGGGTAATGAGATTTGGGAAGAAAGGCAAGTTAAGTCCCAGATATGTAGGCCCCTACCTGATCACCAAGAGAGTTGGTAAGGTAGCTTATGAGCTAGAGCTACCATAGGAAATGTCAGCTATCCACAATATATTTCATGTTTTGATGCTTAAGAAGTATGTCCCAGACACCAACCAAGTGGTTGAGCCATAAACGGTACAGATTCAGACAGATCTAAGTTATGAAAGTCGACCTATTCAGATAATAGATCGAGCAATCAGGAAACTAAGAAATAAAGAAATACCATTAGTAAAAGTCTTATGAAAAAGTCAAAGGGTTGAAAAAGCAACCTGGGAACGTGAGGATGACATGAAGCAAAAGTACCCCGAGTTGTTCTAAGTTTCGAGGACGAAACTTTTATAAGATATAAGGGATTGTAACATCCCAAATTTTAATTCCTATATTTTTATTAGAGGAAAATAGAAATAAAAATAAAAATAGAAATAATAAAAATAGGAATATAATAATAATAATAATAAAAAGAAGAATAGAAATAATTGGTTCGTTAGCCGAGGCTCGAATCATGAACCGTTGGTTTGGGGGAATAGACTTCCCACAACTAAGTCATAAGATTACCAATGAGTAGGATATAACAAAATATATCTATAGGCGAAAAAAAAAAAGAGATTGATTGATTTGACTAATTATTTAAAGGGGTAATTAGGTTAAGAAAAATTCTAATTTTTATATATATATTTTTTCCATCTCTCTTTAAATCTCACGCCTCCTCTCCTCTCTCCAATTCCAACGCCGCCAACCCCTCTCTCCCTCTTCTCTTCCAATGCCGATCACCTCACCTCTCTTCTCTCTCTCTCTCTCGTTTCCTCCCGCCACATAATAAAAAAAAAATGGAAGAAGCTTTCCCTTCCGCTTTCTCCATCGAGGAAAATAAGAGAGCAAAAAAAAAACCTCTATAATTTCTTCATCGTGGGATAATTCAAGAGGGGATTTTCAAGAAGGATCTCCTCAAGGACTTGGTAGAGGATCACGCTAAAGCAAAGGAACACGTAGGAGGTCTTCTCTTTACGAAATCTAACGGTATAAATTGGTGAAAAAACATAGGAGGTAAGTATTGCTCACCTGCAGTATAAGTAGTTATCGTATGTCATTGATATGTTTTTTTTGTGCTTGTTATTTCTAGTTACATGGTTGAGCAGTTTATATGTATATTATTTCCGGTTATGCATGATATTTTCAGTTACGCGATTTTACCGTTATATTATGGGTAATTCAGCATCATGTTGAGATCCAAGATAAGAATGTGATTTATGATCATGCATGTTGTAGATGAGTTGTAGCTTACAATTATATGCATGATGTAGAGTAAGATGTAAAAATATTTTCTTTATAAAGAAAATTTAAAGATGCTCCCCGTTCGAATTGGGGATTAAGAGAACAACGATCTTCAGTATGCTCTCCATTTCAGTTTTGGGGGTCAAGAGCATAATGATCTTTATGGTGCTCCCCATTTGTGATTTAGGGGATTAAGAGCATTTTCTTCAGTATGTATAAAAATATAAGTATAAAGGAAGTATTTTACTTTTTGACAGGGTATGTACCGGGCATTAGTTTCGCCCACAGGCCGAGGCCCTCAGTTTCAGTTACCCTAGTAGGTTCGGTGGTTAGCCACCCCGACCTATTAGGAATGCGCGCATTGGTACTATGCCGGGCCCATATCCAGGATGATTATTATTTTAAAGTATCAGTATAAGTAAAAGTTTTCAAAATTAATCATTTCAGTTCAGATACACTGTTTATAAGTTTTAAAATACTTAAGAGCATGGTTTATACAAGAGATATGTATTCAGAATTATAATTTCCAGTTGTGCTTACATGTGTATCAATGTATCAAGGGTAAGAGAACTAGTTGCATGATTTCATACAATGCATGTTTTTGTGAGCATAGAAAGTACTTACTAAGCATTATTGCTTATAGTTTGCATTTCCTTATACTGCAGATAAAGGTAAAGAAAAGCTTCAGTAAGGTGGCATGGCGGATGAAGTGCTGGGTGTGTGTGGCGACGGAACAGTGGAAGTAAAAGATCCTAAGTACAGATGTCTAAATCAGATTTTTAGTTTCTTATGTAATGTTTGATATTGTTTAAGTGATGTAAAGGTCCTTATGATTATTTTAGTTGTTAGCATATTGCATTAGTATATTGCATGAACTTACTAGAAAGGATAAGACAGTAAAGTAGTGACATCTCCCCTGATAGAGAGTGGAAAGACTAGGGGGTGTTACATAACACAACCGCGTCAAACAACACAGTCTCACCGTGGCAGCCTCTAGACTGCAGTTGGTTCTTGATTAGGTCATGTCGACAAGCGACACAAACATGTTGTGTCCTGTAAACCTGAAAAATGCAAAACTCAAAGTTAAAATAAAAACAAAGAAAATAAAATAAAAAAAATGAATAAAAATAAAAAAAAAATAAAAATAGCTTGGGTTGCCTCCCAAGAAGCACTTGTTTAAGGTCATTAGCTTGACCCCTCAATTACTCCCTAGTTGGATGGATGTGGCTCGAGGGGTGCACTCTGCTCCTCCACCTCAATCAGCTCCGCAGGTTTGTTTGGGAAGTATTTCTTAAGTCTTTGTCCATTCACCTTGAAAATTCTAGTAGACTCACTTGATATATTGTTAGGGCAACCCGTGATATGGTTTTGATGTGTGTGGCAAAGGGTTTAAGTTAGGATGATTGGATTTGATATGTGCGTTGGAGTCTTGCAGGACTTAGTAATTCTCACATGGAGCTTAGGCAAGTGTCATCACTCACGACCTCGTGCTTGAGTCGGAGAAGGAGCATTGCAGAGTCGTGCACTTGATGTTGCCGAGGGACCGCCAGACGAGATGACTTGAAGCGAAGCCAAGGAAGCAGACTTCGAGGGCAAGAGATGCGAAGGAGCATTGCAGAGTCGTGCGCCTGATGCTACCGAGGGACGTGGCCGCGAACGAAGAGAGCTTCAGCGAGGGACTTCGAGTGAGATGAGAGAATGAGTGAATTGTAAGTAGCTCATTAGGTGAACTTGGTCGAATGGCTGAGTGTCGGAGGCTTTACCACAAGGGTTAAGGTTTACCCGACCGCCAGAAGCTCAAACGAATGTTAAGTTTGAGTTTCACACGGCACCAGTCGACTACCATGACATGGCAGTCAACTGTTCCAAGTTGATCGGCAATCGATTGGTGTTAAATGCTGGATCAAGTCGACATCGACGATCGGTCGGGAAGCAAAGGATCGATCGTGACCGCACGCACAAAAGCTAGTCGAGCTCGCGGGCACTCGACTGGAAGTCGACTGATGTGGGAGTCGTTGGTTAGAATCCAACGTGGAAGAAGTCGTTATTGGGCAACGACTACAGGATCAGTCGACTGATCGTGCATCAGTCGACTACTGCTGTGTTAATGGGAAGAAACCCTCTTCCTCTATAAAGAGAAGGGGTGAGGGCCTTTGGGAGGCTAATGTTCATGCTCTAAACTTCTCCCAAGTGCCCAACACGTTTTCCATCCTCTTACTTAAGCTTATTTACATTATATTGTAAGAGGAGTGATTCTTGTGTAAAAGAGGTTACCTCCACCTAGCTTGGTGCAAAGGAGAGAATAGTGGAAAGCTTGAGACATGATTCACCTTGGACGAATCGAATCGTGGATTAGCGGCGAAACTGTGAACCACGTTACATTGTGGTGTTAGCGTTTGTGATTTCTATTCTTTCTTTGCATTTGTCTTAATTGTTTATATTAGTATATTCCGCTTGCGCTAATAGTGTTGGTAGACGAGCAATTAACGAACGACCTCTATCATCGTCTAAAAAAGGCTATTCACCCCCCTCTAGCCGGCCAACACCGATCCCCTACAAGTGGTATCAGAGCAAGGTTGCTTGTCGAGGACTAACCGCCGCAACAAGCACTACATCAAGAGATGGCTGGCTCAAATATTCATCCGCCGAAATTCGAGGGGGAATTCGCTTGGTGGAAGAAGCGAATGGATGTATTTTTCGAAACCGATTTCGAAATTCTATTAATAATGGAAAATGGCTTCGAAATACCTAGGGATGAAGAAGGGGAGCCATTGGAGAAATCAAGGTGGAGTAAGAGGCAAAGGGAAGAGTACTTGGTGAACTTAAAAGCCAAACATCACCTCTACAATGTACTCCCCCAACAAGAAGTGAATCGGATAGGGGAGTGTGCAAGTGCCAAGGAAATGTGGGAGAAACTCATAGAGATTCATGAAGGCACATCGGAGGCCAAACTAGCAAGGAGAGATGTCCTACACTCCCAATTAAGCAACATCAAACTTGAAAAGGGAGAGAAGGTAAAATCTCTACATTCTAGGTTTAAAGAAATTCTAACCGGTTTGACAAGTGTAGGAGAAAAACTCTCCAACCAGGATATGCTTATGAAAGCAATCGACGCTTTTCCCCGGTCATCGAAATGGAGCTCAATGGTGGACTCCTTCTACATGTCGAAGAACCTAGAAGTGAGCACCTTGGAGGAGTTCTTCTCAACCATGGAGCTCCATGAAACAAGGCTTGAGGGAGTAATTGAAGAATCAAGTATCAAGCCATCAAGAGGAGTAGCCCTAGTAGCAAATAAAGGGAAAAAGAAGAAGATGGAGACTCCTTCCTCCTCCGATGAAGCATCCTCCTCCTCCTCCATGGATAGCACAAAAGAAGCATACATGGTAAAGAAGGTAAGGCGTGCTTTGAAGAATTTTAAATTTAATAAATCTAATGATAGGAGAAGAAGATCAAGGGGGAAGATAATTTGCTACAATTTGTTGGGATTTTCCGGGCCGCAAAAACCGCTTTTTGCGTTGCGGAAACCCTGGAAGTCCCGGCCACGGATCCGTGCGAAGAAGTATTAAAACTAATTACATGTATGTGCTTACAAAATCCTCTAGATCTACCTTAGAACTAAGAGATAAGGATGTTACCCTTGATGCGATGCCCTTCGCAAATCCCGCTCGTCCAAAGTCCGCCGGAACTCGAGAGTGTCAAGTGCACACTCCTCTATGGTATCCACACAAGCAATAGGTGGAAGAAAACTCAACCTTGAGTGTGCTAGCACTCCTTGGTTGGTTCGGCCAAAGAGAGGAAGGAGAGGGAGAGCTTGAGAGGAAAATTCCCAAGGAAGAAGATGAAGTAATGAGTGATTACTCACAAAAATGAATTTTCACTCACATAACCCCCAAATGGTGGCCGGCCACTTCATGGAGGGGGAGTTACATGCATGCATGTAACTCCCATGACCCTTGGTCTCCCTCATGATGTGGCACTAATTGACCAAGTCAATGATGATGTGGAGCATCATCATTGGCCGGCCATGCCTAGTCATCATCATGACATGGCATTTGGTCAAGTCAAACTTGACCTTTCAACTTCCCTCTCAAGTCAAGTCAAACTTGACCTCTAATCTCCCATGGTTGATCAAATCTAACCACTTGACTCAAGTCAATTTAATATAATGAATCTCTATTCATTAATTTAAATTGATTTGATGAATCAAATCTCAATTAGACTCATTCAACACTTGAATCAACTTGAGTCTAACTCAATTAGTCTAATTTGGATTACTCTTAATCCAATTTGGTTCATCCCATGAACCTAATCCTCATGGTTCATCATATGAACCTAATCTCCATCTAATTGCTCTCATGTGTGTGACCCTATAGGTTCTTGTAACGTTGGCAATGTCCCTAAACCGATTTAGGAACATAAGCAATGAGTGGTATCTAGCAACACATCATTGCTACCCAAGTTACAAGAATGTTGAGCTCCAACATCACCTTTGTGACTACTAATTGTGACTCTCACAATATGTGACAATGTCCCTCTATCCTTGACATCTAGATTGACCAATCGAGGCATAGACCGTGTCATCCTCTACAATCTAAATCTTGAACTCCAAGTAGACTCACTCTAATCAAATGAGCTCAATATCTCATATTGACTCATTTGGGCATAACCATGCACGTGGTCTCACTCTATCAAGAATATCGATGTCACCCCCGTCATATAGGAGGGATAGATCCCATCTACATCACTCACATCCCTCCGCATAATTCGTTACATACCCAGTAATCGCCTTTATAGTCCACCCATTTACGGGTGACGTTTGACGAAGCCAAAGTATGCAACTCCTTATGTAGGGAACCATGGTGACTTCAAGTCTAAGGACTAATAGTCATACTAATAGCCACATGAGAAAGTATATGACACTCATATAACGATCCATGATACTTTCTCATGGCGGGTCATTCAGTATACATTCTCCAATGCATACCCATGTGTCAACTTGATATCTTATATCCATGACTTGTGAGATCAAGTCATCTTGTTGACCTACATGCTAGTCTCTACGCATTAACATTGTCCCTGAATGTTAATACTCGACTAGGAATGATTAAGAGTAGTGTTCTCTATATCATCTCATTATCGATTCAACCCATCGATTGATATAGATAAGAACCTACTACTCAAGGACATTATTATATTTAGTTATTTGGCACCAATACAAGTAAATATAATAACCATGCCTTTATAAATAGGAATATGATACAATAAAGTCCATACAACAATCATCATATGATTGGCTCTAGGGCTTTCACTAACAATCTCCCACTAGCACTAGTGCCAATCACCGTAGTATCTAATACCCAATGACCTAGTGTGACCATCATGCTTTTTCTGTGCCAAAGCCTTGGTCAAGGGATCTGCGATGTTAGCCTCGGGTACTCGCAAATCTTCATATCTCCTCTATTGATGATCTCTCGAATGAGATGGAAGCGCCGTAGTATGTGTTTGGTCCACTGGTGTGAGCGAGGTTCCTTAGCCTGTGCAATCGCTCCATTGTTGTCACAATAGAGCTCTATAGGATCTGCAATGCTAGGAACCACCCCAAGCTCAGTAATGAACTTGCGGATCCAAACTGCCTCCTTTGCTGCCTCAGATGCAGCGATATACTCCGTTGTAGAATCAAGAATCGTGTCTGCCGAACTCTTCCGACTCACAGCGCCACCATTCAAGCAAAACACCACGACCCATTGCGATCTGTAATCATCACGCAGTCGGTTTGGAAGGCATCATTGTAACCCTTCTGACTAGCTCCTCATTGCCTCCAAATATCAAGAAATATTCTTTAGTCCTTCTTAAGTACTTAAGAATATTCTTGACTGCTATCCAGTGACGCTCACCTGGATCTGACTGGTATCTACTCGTCATGCTCAAAGCATACGAGACATCAGGACGAGTACACAGCATGGCGTACATGATAGATCCTATAGCAGATGCGTAAGGGATCTTATCCATGCGGTCTCTCTCCTCTCTAGAAGAAGGACTTTGAGTCTTCGAAAGACTCACACCATGTGACATCGGCAGAAGTCCTTTCTTGGAATTCTGCATGGCAAACCGAAGTAATACCGTGTCAATGTATGTACTCTGACTTAGGCCAAGCAATCTCTTAGATCTATCTCTATAGATCTTGATGCCTAGAATACAGGCTGCTTCACCTAAGTCCTTCATTGAGAAGCACGTCCCCAGCCAAGTCTTCACAGACTGTAGCGAAGGGATGTCATTCCCAATGAGTAGTATGTCATCCACATACAATACAAGGAAGACAACTGTATTCCCATTAACCCTCTTGTAGACACAGGGTTCATCTTCATTCTTGATGAAACCAAACTGTTTAATCGCATCATCGAATCGAAGATTCCAGCTCCGAGAAGCTTGCTTTAGCCCATAAATGGACCTTTGCAGCTTGCATACCTTCCCAGTATGCTGTGGATCTACAAAACCCTCAGGTTGTGTCATGTACACATCCTCGAGTAAGTTTCCATTCAAAAACGCGGTTTTGACATCCATCTGCCAGATCTCATAATCGTGGTATGCTGCAATAGCAAGCAAGATCCGAATGGACTTAAACATCGCCACTGGAGAAAAGGTTTCATCATAGTCAATACCATGAATTTGCTTGAAACCTTTAGCCACCAATCGGCCCTTATAGGTATGCGTAAGTCCATCCATGTCAGTCTTTCTCCTAAAGACCCACTTACACCCAATGGGTTTGACCCCTTCAGGTGGATCAACCAAAGTCCATACTTGGTTAGTGTACATGGATTCCATCTCGGATCTCATGGCGTCTAGCCATTTCTTAGAATCTGGGCTCATCACAGCTTCCTGATAGGAGGTAGGCTCATTCTCAATGAGCATAACGTCATCATGGTCAGACAAGAGAAATGAGTATCTCTCAGGCTGACGACGTACCCTATCAGACCTGCGAAGAGGTAGGTCTACTTGAACAGGTGGTTGTTCCACAACTCTTTGTGCAACAACCTCTTCACCCACAACACTTTGTGGTTCCTGTTCAACCTCCATCAAGGCCTCAGTGCTATGGTCCTTATCTTGAATTTCTTCAAGATCGAAGGTACTCCCACTAGTTTTTCTAGAAACAAAATCCCTTTCTAGAAAAACCCCAGTCTTTGCCACAAACACTTTGTGCTGACTGGGAATGTAGAAGTAATATCCCTTTGTAGACTTGGGATATCCAACAAAATAGCACCTATCGGATTTGGGTCCCAGTTTGTCTGAGACTTGACGTCGAACGTAAGCCTCACAACCCCAAATCCTCATAAAAGACATCTTGGGATTTTTCCATGTCCATATCGTATATGGTGTCTTTACCACGCCCTTGGATGGTACACGGTTAAGGGTAAAGGCTGCGTGTCAGAGCATATCCCAAAGGATATAGGAAGATCTGTGTGACTCATCATAGATCGTACCATATCCAATAGGGTACGATTCCTCCTTTCGGATACACCCTTCCACTGTGGTGTTCCAGGAGGAGTGAGTTGGGATAGAATCCCACACTCAGCTAGATAGTCACGAAACTCATGGCTAAGGTATTCACCACCTCGATCTGATCGAAGTATCTTAATACTCTTGCCAAGCTGGTTTTGTACTTCATTCTTGAATTCTTTGAACTTTTCAAAGGATTCAGATTTATGTGTCATAAGATACACATAACCATATCTACTGAAGTCATCAGTAAATGTAATGAAGTACCTGTAACCACCTCTAGCAACAACATTGAAAGGACCACATACATCACTATGTATAAGTCCTAACAAATCTGTTGCTCTTTCGCTGTGTCCACTAAAGGGAGTCTTGGTCATCTTGCCTAAAAGGCAAGACTCGCATGTCTCATATGATTCAAAATCAAATGAGTCTAACAGCCCATCCTTATGGAGCTGAGATAAGCGACTCTCATTTATGTGACCTACGCGACAATGCCAGAGATAGGTTTGGTTCAACTCATTTGACTTGAACCTCTTGGTACTTATGTTATAGATAGGGCTCTCTAAGTCTAGAAAGTAGAGTCCGTTCATTAGAGGTGCACTACAATAGAACATATCATTTAAATAAACTGAACAACATTTGTTCTTTATTATAAATGAAAAACCTTTCTTGTCCAAACAAGAAACTGAAATGATGTTCTTAGTTAAAGCAGGCACATAACAACATTCATCTAATTCTAGTACAAGCCCAGAGGGCAGAGATAGATCATAAGTTCCTACAGCAACAGCAGCAACCCTTGCTCCATTGCCTACTCGTAGGTCCACCTCGCCCTTTGTCAATGCCTTGCTATTTCTCAGCCCCTGCACATTGGTACAAATGTGAGATGCACATCCGGTATCTAATACCCATGATGAAGAAATAGATAGATTGACTTCTATAACATTTATACCTGAAGTAGAAGTCTCACTTCTCTTCTTCTTAAGATCTTCCAGGTATGCCTTGCAGTTACGCTTCCAATGTCCTGCTTCCTTGCAGAAGAAGCAAGCCCCTTCCTTGGCTACCCCTCCTTTGGGTTTAAGTTCTTTGCCTTTGCCCTTGGCTTGGGACTTTCCCTTACCTTTAGGCTTGCCCTTGCCTTTCTTCTTCTGCACCATCAAAATGGTGTCAGATTTACCCTTCTTAAGGTTAAGCTCGGATTCTCAACATCTTTGAGCATTTTGCAATGGCTTATCAATTTCATTCATGTTATAATTCATGACAAATTGATCGAAGGCTCTTGGCAAAGATTGCAAGATTAGGTCAGTGGCCAGCTCTTGGCCAAGTGGGAATCCCAGCCTTTGTAGGTTTTCTACGTACCCAATCATCTTGAGTACATATGAACCTACAGAGTCCCTTCTTGCATTTTAGACCCAAATAGTGCTTTAGAGACTTCATATCTCTCATGCCTAGCTTGTCCTTGATATAGTTGACGAAGATGTCCAACCATATCATAAGCATTCATGAACTCATGTTGCTTCTGAAGCTCAGAGTTCATGGTCACGAGCATTAGACATGACACATCTAATGCATCATCTTGATGCTTCTTGTAAGCATCTTTGTCACCGCGAGGCGCGCGGGAGGTGCCTCCGGAATGGGCTGCTCCAGGACGTACAGCTTCCTTTCTTGGGTGAGAACAATTCTCAGGTTCCTGTACCAGTCCAGGAAATTTGCTCCATTGAGCTTGTCCTTCTCAAGGACAGATCGCAGAGAGAGAGTGTTCGTGTTGTTTGACATAGTAATCTACAACATACAATGCAGAGAATTAATATCATATTCCTTTTATCATTTAATTAGGCCTTTAATCAAATGATGCTCCCACTGAATTATAGGAATTTTATAGAATCGAGTTATGGATGTGGTCAAACCACATTTACTTGATTCATACAAACTAGCTATAATTCTTGTGGGACAAGATCCACATCATACTAAGCCTTGAGTTAGCTTTGGCTAAATCGCCCAAGACTTAGTACGATCGGTGGGTAACACATTACCGATTACATCTCTATGCAACTCTTGTTTATAGGATTAAGACCCACATTTACAAAAGACCTTGAGTTAGCTTTGGCTAAATCGCCCAAGATTTAGTGTAAATGCGATCTTAACCTATCTTTCCAACGATTGGAATATGCCTATAGTTCTACTCGATCCAATTGAGTTAACTAGTTTTGCTCAATCTAATTGAGCTTACTCTAACCCGAGTCGTGATAGGCGGGACCAAGATTGTTCCTCCGCACCCTACCAAGATAATATGTGTTGCTCTGCTTTGGCAGATTCAACAACAACAAATGATCAAGGTAGTGATGGGTATCAAGGCTCGGTAGGCATTTTCGAGTTGATTCGATTATGATCTAATCTAATCGTAATGTGTATCTTATAGGCATTTAGGCCTTTATTATCCTATATTAGCATGCATCATATACATACATTCATTATTCTAGCATGCATCATATACATACAAGAAAATTAACCTAGCATGCATCATATACATACAAGCATTTTTTTTTTCACTAGCATGCATCACATACATACAATCAATTAAATATATATATATCAACATATATATATATATAATTAAATGTGATATAGTCATGGCCCTACTACGATCTTCTCAAGCCAATGAGAAGATCGGACGGTCAACCTAAGGCTAGCGGCTTCTTCAAGCGCTTCCTTTGACCGCCATGTGTCGTCGTCACCCTTCTCGTAAGCTCGTCTTCAAGTGGACTTTCCACCGCTCCATTTTTGTACATTACAAATACGAAACTCGAGTTACATTCGAGTCTTAAACTATTTACAACTAGAATATTAAAAGAAGAGGTGCGACGCAGTCACAAATATTTTACAACACGACAACCACAAAGCGGCACGCAGAGTATTATGAATTACAACACACATAATCCAATCCTATTGGGTTATTGGGCCATGACAATCACAGAATCATACATAATTCAAAATTATGTATTTTTACATAAAATTTCTATAATTTTTCCTAATTTATTTCGAATTTATGAGTCATCTCTCCAAAGCGGTCCGCTAAGCGGTTTCGGCGATCGCGGGACATGGCCTTTCGGGGATAGGGCAGCGCCCTACTGCATAAAATAAACTTCATGAGTGTCCCTACAACGATCCTACAGCGACTTAAGTCGCTGTCCCAAACCTAAAGCGAGAACTCGCCGATTCGAGAGTTTTTCTCGTGGTTGAAGCCTACGAGTGTCCCAACACTCGTTGCTTCGACTCTACGAGAAAAATACCCAAAAATTCTATAAAATTAGGAAATTTACAGAAACATAAAAATCTGTAATTTTTATATCTAATATAAAAATACAAAAACTAAACACATACATGCTTCGCACGTGGCTCTGATACCACTGTTGGGCTTTTCCGCGCAAAATCGCTTTTGCGTTCGGAAACCTCGGAAGTCCCGACCACGGATCCATGCGAAGTATTAAAACTAATTACATGTATGTGCTTACAAAATCCTCTAGATCTACCTTAGAAATAAGAGAAAAGGATGTTACCCTTGATGCGATGCCCTTCGCAAATCCCGCTCGTACAAAGTCCGCCGGAACTCGAGAGTGTAAAGTGCACACTCCTATATGGTATCCACACAAGCAATAGGTGGAAGAAAACTCAACCTTGAGTGTGCTATCACTCCTTGGTTGGTTCGGCCAAAGAGAAGAAGGAGAGTGAGAGCTTGAGAGTAAAATACCCAAGGAAGAAGATGAAGTAATGAGTGATTACTCACAAAATGAATTTTCACTCACATAACCCCCAAATGGTGGCCCGCCACTTCATGGACGGGCAGTTACATGCAAGCATGTAACTCCCAAGACCCATGGTCTCCCTCATGAAGTGGCACTAATTGACCAAGTCAATGATGATGTGGAGCATCATCATTGGCCGGCCATGCCTAGTCATCATCATGACATGGCATTTGGTCAAGTCAAACTTGACCTTTCAACTTCCCTCTCAAGTCAAGTCAAACTTGACCTCTAATCTCCCATGGTTGATCAAATCTAACCACTTGACTCAAGTCAATTTAATATAATGAATCTCTATTCATTAATTTAAATTGATTTGATGAATCAAATCTCAATTAGACTCATTCAACACTTGAATCAACTTGAGTCTAACTCAATTAGTCTAATTTGGATTACTCTTAATCCAATTTGGTTCATCCCATGAACCTAATCCTCATGGTTCATCATATGAACCTAATCTCCATCTAATTGCTCTCATGTGTGTGACCCTATAGGTTCTTGTAACGTTGGCAATGTCCCTAAACCGATTTAGGAACATAAGCAATGAGTGGTATCTAGCAACACATCATTGCTACCCAAGTTACAAGAATGTTGAGCTCCAACATCACCTTTGTGACTACTAATTGTGACTCTCACAATATGTGACAATGTCCCTCTATCCTTGACATCTAGATTGACCAATCGAGGCATAGACCGTGTCATCCTCGGTACAATCTAAATCTTGAACCCCAAAGTAGACTCACTCTAATCAAATCAGCTCAATATCTCATATTGACTCATTTGGGCATGGCCATGCACTTCGTGGTCTCACTCTATCAAGAATATCGATGTCACTCCCGTCAAATAGGAGGGATAGATCCCATCTACATCACTCACATCCCTCCGCATAATTCGTTACATACCCAGTAATCGCCTTTATAGTCCACCCATTTACGGGTGACGTTTGACGAAGCCAAAGTATGCAACTCCTTATGTAGGGAACCATGGTGACTTCAAGTCTAAGGACTAATAGTCATACTAATAGCCACATGAGAAAGTATATGACACTCATATAACGATCCATGATACTTTCTCATGGCGGGTCATTCAGTATACATTCTCCAATGCATACCCATGTGTCAACTTGATATCTTATATCCATGACTTGTGAGATCAAGTCATCTTGTTGACCTACATGCTAGTCTCTACGCATTAACATTGTCCCTGAATGTTAATACTCGACTAGGAATGATTAAGAGTAGTGTTCTCTATATCATCTCATTATCGATTCATCCAATCGATTGACATAGATAAGAACCTACTACCCAAGGACATTATTATATTTAGTTATTTGGCACCAATACAAGTAAATATAATAACCATGCCTTTATAAATAGGAATATGATACAATAAAGTCCATACAACAATCATCATATGATTGGCTCTAGGGCTTTCACTAACACAATTGCCAACAAGAGGGACACATAAGGGATAATTGTCCCCTCTTGAACAAGAGCAAAGAAGAGAGGAGAAAGAAAGAAGAAAAGAAGAAGAAGGGGAGAAAGAAGAACGAAGAGGAGAAGAAGGCCAAAGAAAAGGAGAAGGCCAAGGCACTAAAGGCAAGGACATGGGATGATCCCTCCTCATCATCATCATCGGAGGAAGAAAATGCCTTTGTCACAAATTTGGCACTAATGACATTTGATGACCTAGACACCTCCTCCTCCGAGCAAGAAGAAAGAAGCACAAGTGAGGAGAGCTCTAGTGAAGGGGGAGGCTCATCACCATCCTCATCTGAATCCGAAGAAGAAGACATGGAAACTATGGTAATGAATCTCTCACCCAAGAAAATAGTTTCCATGATTTCTAGCCTTACTAAGGATTTATTTAGGGCTATGAAAAAGAATAAAAGCACGCTAGATCAAATTAAGGCTTTAGAAAATAAATTAGAGCAAGCATGTTTAAATGTTAATAATGATGATGCATGCTCACATGACTATATGCCTTTTGATATTAATGATGCATGCATTGAGGAAAATAGGGCTTTAAGGGAAAAGGTAGACCATGACAAAAGCCCTAGAAAAATTTACAATTGGCTCCAACACTCTTAATATGATTATAGGGAGCCAAAGGGCAAGTTTCAATAAGAAAGGCCTAGGATATAAGGAAAATAAAAATGAAAAGGCCTATAAATGTTTAATTGTTGGGGGTCAAGATAAAAAGAAAACAACATCTAGAAAATGGATCCCTAAGTAATTTTTAGTGAACCCCATAGGAAAGAATTTGTTTTGGGTTCCTAAATCCATCCTTAAGGGTTAGAAAAACCCTAGGATAGTCAACCATAAGGATTTCACCTATATCTTATCATTTGGTTGACTTAGGATGGCGGGACTAAATTTTTGAAATAGTGTTGGGTGATGATAATGCACCCATAAATAGTTTAAATCATGCTTGACTTATTATCATGATTTTATACCTAATGCATGATTAAAAATTGATTGATACATGTGTTTCATGATCATAATGTGAAATTAATTCATATATGTCTTTATGATCATGTGGGTTTTTAGGATGATACTTAACCATGGGTAGAAATGCATAAAAAGTATGGTTAAGTATATACAAATACCTTTAGGAACATCTCACACTCACTATAGGCTACATTGATTGAAAACATAGCATGAGTGAGATGATAGGATGATACTAATGGTCCACTAATGCCTATGGCATTTAGATGGTCATTTAAAGTATCAAAATAGCAATAATAGACCAATCATGGGGAAGGCTTATGTTTAATTCATAGACTTATTGCCCAAAGATCATGGTTGGATATTTCAAATGTTTTGAAAACCATTTCTTGTTTCATAAACTGAATTTTCATGTTTTGAAAAGCTTCAGGGCAAAACTAGGTTTTAAAATTGATACAAACTTTAGATATTTTTCAACTTTTGAGATTTTGCCTAATTTTCGAAAATGTAATGATTTTTCATGAAAAACTATTTTTCATTGATAAAGGAACTTACAAGAAATGTGTTCCCCAAATTTCATGATTTTTTGAATTTTATAGAATTTTTTATGCATTTCTGAAATTCAGCCCGAAAATCAGAAAATCCTAAAATCAGAGTGCCAGTCAACTGGTAGTCTGAACCAGTCGACTGATTGACTGAAAACATGCACAGTAACCTTCTTTTATCAGATTTTAAGGCATGTTTTGGTGATTTTTTGTTTCCTAGACTTGATGTCATGTTTGAATAACTTAGTTCAATCTTTTTGATGGTGTCAAAGGGGGAGAAACATGTATGTTTAAGTAAGTTATATTAAGGGAGAGAATTGCATTTAGGTGGAGTTTCATGTATTAAGGGAGAGAGTTGATAATCATGTTTATTTACATGCTTTCTTACCTTAGTATTTTTATCAAATGTTTACCTAACTTAAACGGATTGCCACACATAAAAAAGGGGGAGATTGTTAGGGCAATCAACCCGTGTTATGGTTTTGATGTGGGTGGCAAAGGGTTTAAGTTAGGATGATTGGATTTGATATGTGCGTTGGAGTCTTGCAGGACTTAGTAATTTGCACATGGAGCTTAGGCAAGTGTCATCACTCACGACCTCGTGCTTGAGTCGGAGAAGGAGCATTGTAGAGTCGTGCGTTTGATGTTGTCGAGGGACCGCCGGACGAGATGACTTGAAGCGAAGCTAAGGAAGCAGACTTCGAGAGCAAGGAACGCGAAGGAGCATTGCAGAGGCATGCGCCTGATGCTGCCGAGGGATGTGGCCACGAACAAAGAGAGCTTCAGCGAGGGACTTCAAGTGAGATGAGAGAATGAGTGAATTGTAAGTAGCTCATTAGGTGAACTTGGCTGAATGGCTGAGTGTCGGAGGCTCGGCCGCAAGGGTTGAGGTTTACCCGACCGCCAGAAGCTCAAACGAATGTTAAGTTTGAGTTTCACACGGCACGAGTCGACTGCCATGACATGGCAGTCGACTATTCCAAGTCGATCGGCAATCGACTGGTGTTAAATGCTGGATCAAGTCAACATCAATCGACTGTTTAAGGGAAGCAGTCAACTGATCGCATTGTGCACAGGCATATAAGCTAGTCGAGCTCGCGGGCACTCGACTGGAAGTCGACATCAGTCGACTGATGTGGAAGCCATTGGTTGGAATCCAATGTGGAAGAAGTTGTTATTGGGCAACGGCTACAGGATCAGTCGACTGATCGGGGCATCAGTCGACTGCTGCTTTGTTAACGAGAAAAAACCTTCTTCCTCTATAAAGAGAAGGGGTGAGGGCCTTTGGGAGGCTAATGTTCATGCTCTAAACTTCTCCCAAGTGCCCAACACGTTTTCCATCCTCTTACTTAAGTTTATTTACATTATATTGTAAGAGGAGTGATTCTTGTGTAAAAGAGGTTATCTCCAACTAGCTTGGTGCAAAGGAGAGAATAGTGGAAAGTTTGAGGCGTGATTCACCTTGGACGAATTGGACCGTGGATTAGCGGCGAAGCCGTGAACCACGTTACATTGTGGTGTTAGCGTTTGTGATTTCTATTCTTTCTTTGCATTTGTTTTAATTGTTTATATTAGTATATTCCACTTGCGCTAATAGTGTTTGTAGACGAGCAATTAACGAACGACCTCTATCATTATCTAAGAAAGGCTATTCACCCCCCTCTAGCCGGCCAACACCGATCCCCTACATATATCAATAGCTCCATGAGGATAAATCTTTTTAACTTGGTATGGTCCCGACCATCTGGATTTCATCTTTCCAGGAAAAAGTTTCAATCTCGAGTTGAAGAGTAATACCAAGTCTCCTTCATGGAATTCTCTACGCATGATATTCCGGTCATGCCATCTCTTTGTTTTCTCCTTATAAGATTTTGCATGTTCATAAGCATCAAGGCGTAGTTCTTCAAGTTCATTTACCTACAATTTTCTTTTCTCTCCGGCTTTCTTTAGGTCAAAATTAAGCCATTTAATTGCCCAATATGCCCTGTTCTCTATTTCAACTGAAAGATGACATGGCTTTCCATAAACTAATCGAAACGGAGTCATTCCAATGGGTGTCTTGTAAGCAGTTCGATAGGCCCACAAAGCATCGTCAAGCTTCAAAGATCAGTCCTTCCTTGACCTTGATACTGTTTTCTCCAAGATAGCCTTTATTTCCCTGTTCGAAACTTCGACTTGCCCGCTTGTTTGTGGATGATATGGTGAGGCTACTTTATGGGTTACTCCATACTTCTTGAGAAGGATTTTAAATTATCTTTCGATAAAATGTGATCCTCCATCGCTTATTACTGCTCTTGGTACTCCAAATCTTGAAAATATTATACTCTTGAAAAGTTTTATAACCGTTTTTGCATCACAAGAGGGAGATGGGAGAGCCTCAACCCACTTAGACACATAGTCCACCGCCACAAATATGTAGGCATTGTTATGGGAAGAAGAGAAAGGTCCCATATAGTCAATTCCCCAGACGTCAAATATTTTGACTTTTAATATCAAATTTTGAGGCATCTCATGTCTTCTTGATACGTTCTCGGTGTTGGGTTTCTGGCACCGCGGCGAGTGTGTGTTCGAACATGTTTCGTAAACATGTGCACAGCGGAAGGAATAAAATAATAAATCTAATTTATTACAACACACACATCACACACATGCATAGTACAACATGTGTAGACATAACCGTAAATTCAAATTTTGCAATAAAAGGAAATTTATACTACGTATACCTGACGTATCACGTGTAACGGGAAAGGCATCAACCGGAACGATTCTCGCTAGAATCGTCTCTATCCGTATCTACGCCGAGTATCTTCGGGATGACTTCACAAAGTCACGAGCCTCATCTTCGTACGGGTTACTAGCCTCGTGTTGAAGACAATGTGATCGAGAGAAGATCATGATCCGAATCAAAATTCGGATCCAAAACGAGTCCTCAAAAACTCGCTTCTCCGGAGAGGTATTCGTCAACCGTTTGACGAATCCTTCATCCTCCACCTATGAGGATTACCGGAGATCGAATCCTTGGTAAGGAAGGCACTGTCAGAGCTCCAAACGTCATCCAAACAATGCTCTGACAAGAGGGAAACAAGCTGTCTAGAAAATTGGACAACTTTAGTGGAGACCTTGCGCCGGCCAAATAAGGAAAGCAATATGCTTACCTTGTCGCCGGAGCCAAAAAAGATCACCGGAGCTCCTCCGGCAACAGCTAGACAACGGCAAGTGGGGAAGACGGCAGTTGTTGGACGCCGGTTGGAGGAGCTTGGGCGGCGGCAAGGAGTTGGGCGCCGACCACTTGGAGAAGAGGGAGAGGGTGGGCGGCAACTTTAGGGTTGCAAGGATTTGGATTAGGGTTTAACAAAAACCCTTAAGCCCTATTTTATAGAGAACAAATTCTCTTAATGGTTATCGGATCATAACCAAAATTCCATTAACCCGCTCCATTAATTTAAGTTAAAATAAACCAAACCATGTTGGTTTATTTTAAGTTAAAACGAACCGAACCATCTTTGGTTCATTCGCTTAAAACAAACCAAACCCATTTGGTTTATTCTCCTCCATTGGATTAGAACCAAACCAATTTGGTTCATCCATCATGTCTTCATAAGACACGACCCATCCACGCTTCCATTGCGACTGAAACGATTTCATGCTCGCTTCATTGTTTGGTCCAACCAAACCTAGTTTCTCTCGGTCTGAGAATCTCATTCTCAAGCTCGTTTTAAATCCTTCGGATTACGCTCGTTGTGTGTGTGACCAAATAGGTTCTCAATTTATGTTGGCCATCTATAATTAACCATTAATTATAGAACGATCATGAGTGGCACCTAGTAGTACATCATGATCCCCAATTAACCGAAAAGATCAACGGTTGATCCAGAACTATTTCTGAAACCCTTCAGCAGCTCGAATGAATCGTGCCTCATTCCCTTCACTCATCTTATACCCACTTGGTTCAGGACATGGTCTATAGTGTCAGTCCCCACTAGGTTCACTACGTCACACCTAGCCCAAGTATCATTTCCTCGTCCTACGGATTCTAGTTACTGCACATGTATCGAAGAGTACCTTACTCTAAACATGTAATGCTTTGGCCAAAGACTTTAGTAACAATCCGACGAGAGGCCATGGGTATACATCTCCTCGCAAGGAGTGGTGAATCCTTTATAGGCTATTCAAACACCTTTGATCACTTCGACTTATACCCAATCATCCCGGGTCCACATCTCCTTAGAGATGTTTGCTTAAGATGTCAAAGCATAAGTCTTTATGATCAAGATGACTTGAATACCGCAAGTCAAAGGAACATCGCACTTAAGCTACAGTAAGAACTTCATTGACATATTTATATATGCAGAGAACCATATGAAGTCTTACGGCTGGTCACTCCAATGAACTAGTTACCATAACTAGCATCCACGATTAACTCCGGACATCACAATGTCTCCAGCTAGTGAGAATCAGCTGCTTGGATACACCAAAGAGTATACCTCGTGCTAGTCTCGACAGAATCAATGGTGTCCAATTCCATCAATTCATCGACTAGGGATAATTCCGATACATCATAATTACACATGTAGAGATACTCACTAGTTGTGATCCAATCACAAATTCTTTCATGCTGTGAATCGTATCGTGGACATTTGGAAAATGAGTTTAAGATCCAATCAAATACATGAAAACATGTATACTCAAATAGTGAATATTCATTTATCATATAAATGTTTCAAACATAAGGCGATTGCCTTATGACATCTCTCATATATTACTAACAAACTCCCACTTGGTCTAATGCCAATCGCTATGGTATCCAATACCATAAGCTCTAACATGACCCTCAAACTTACTTTGAGGTAATGTCTTAGTCAAAGGATCCGCTAAGTTCCTTTCAGTGGGGATTTTCTCGATTTGTATTTCCTTCCTACTAATGATCTCTCTGATCATATGATAGCGGCGAAGCACATGTTTGTTGGTGCAATCAGACCCAAAGGATGTTTTTGGTGATTGACAAGGGTTTAAGTCAAGGTGATAATTATGTGTTATCTCATACGGTTGTTTGAGATGTATTTTCAGGAAATCTCTTGTAGGTCGAGGACTGGATGCAAGATTGATGAAGACACGGACGTGGAGTCCTGGCAAGTGAAGACCCGGACATGGAGTCCTGGCAAGTGAAGACCCGGACGTGGAGTCCTGGCAAGTAAAGACCCGGACGAGGAGTCTTGGTAGTGAAGTCCCAGAGGCGTGGCCTCTTGGCAGTGAAGACCTGGATAGGGAGTCTTGGCACGAAGTCCCGGAGATGATTCCTGGCATGGAAGACCTATGAACAGTAATTCATGGGAATCAGGTAAAGGTGGTAGTCGAGGTGACGCCTTGACTGGAACCTACTTCTCTTGTTGAGCAGCAGGTTGACTCATACCAGTCGAGGCGACGCCTCGACTGATGCTTGGTTCAACTAAGTAGACGCAAAGAGGTGTCGACTGAGAGCTCGATACTCGACAAACAAAGAGTTCTCGATCATTGATCGAGGCGGCGACCTCGGGTTATTCTTCTGGCGAGGCAAGCCACAGTCGGTTGATGTCTCGATTGTGGCCTGTATGTTCGTAGGAAAACCGACAGCAGTCGAGGCGGCGACTCAACTAGAGCTTTGATCCAATGGAATGAGAGGGACGGCCGATTGAGCTCGATCATTGTTGTTCAGTTGGAACCAAAGCCTGCCAGTCGAAGCGGTGACTCGACTAGAGCTTTAATCCAACGGAACAAAAGCAAGGGATTGTCGACTGGGAGCTCGACTGTTGCTCTGTTCAGTTGGAACCAAAGCCTGCCAGTCAAGGCGTCGGATCATCACCTCGACTAGACCTATGTTTTCAATGGAAATAAAACTAATTATGGTCCAAATCTTACCGTTGAAGCCATTAATAAATGCAAATTAATGCTCCAGTCGAGACACCAGCCGAGGCGACTCGACTGGGCGGGCAGAAAAGCCCTAATCATGCTCAAGCTATTAAGTATTCTGGGCTTATATATTTCAAAGTTAAAAAAGAAGAACTTACGACATTTTCTGAAGAATGACACGAGGGAAAAATCTTCTTCATTCTTAAAAGCCTTGATCATCCAACAGGAGTGTCAACGATTTAGCAAGCAAGAAGCATTTTCATTCACTTTGAAATATGTACTCATTTTACTGCTTCTTCATTGTCTACTGTAAGCTTTCTTGTAACGTTTCTGATAAACAGTGCAAAAGGGTTTCTCCACCTTTGGTGTATCACTGAGAAGGAGAAGTTTATAGTGGTGGTGTGCATCACTAGAGCCGACGAGGGCTCAACCGTGGAGTAGGGACTTGTGTTCCGAACCATATAAAATTGGTGTGTTTGCGTTTGTCATTTTTTCTGTATTCGTTTTCTTATTTTCGCTGCGTACTAATCATTGTAGAAGGGTACAACGAATCGAAAAGATGAGCGTAGCTATTCATTCCCCCCCCCCTTTCTAGCGACGCCAACGATCCTACAATTGGTATCAGAGCAAGGTGCTCTTCTTCGGATTCACAACCGCAAGAGCAAGTTCAAATGGCGATGCAAGAAGGTTACAACACAAACAGGCCTCCATTCTTTGACGGAACGAACTTCCAGTATTGGTGAAGCTGGATGGAGTACTATCTCATGACTGAGATAGATATGTGGTTTTCGGTAACCGAAGGTTTCACGACACCGATGGACGCATAAGGCAAAGTACTTGAGTCTGGAAGGTGGACTGTAGAACAAAAATGCAAGGCGCAAGCAAATGTTAAGGCCACCGTGACTTTGCAATGTGGTCTAGCGAAGGATCAACTCAACAAAGTGGGTCCGTTCAGCAGCACGCAAGATCTCTGGAATAAACTGATAGAACTGAACGAAGGGATAAGAGACTCGAGGATAGCAAAGCTGTTGGTGCAGTAGGCACCTAAGTCGAACCTAAGTTTTGATTATAGCAAACGATACAAAGTTAAGCATATATTGTTATCTCATGAGCTAAATCAAGTGTGCAGAAAAGTCTCAACGCTGGAGCTAAAGGCTAGCGACACCCGGAGGAAGCCGCGGTGGTCGGGCGACACTCAAAAGACTTCGGAGGGAGCCGAAGGAATTGAGTGGAAGGCCGGAAGCAAAAGCAACACGTAAGTACTGAGGTAAGCTCGTGTGTGCGAGCGTAAGTAAGGTTGTATCCTCTTTACGGGGATGATCTTAAGCATAGATCCGACCAAAGACTTCTTATAGATGGCCTAGGTCGAGATCGGATGGTCGACGACCATCGAAATTATGTTTTTCTTGAGCTAACCTTGCCTTGCGATCACGATCGCTAACTCAAGGACTCGATCGCCATCCATCGCCGAGTGACTACGCGTTAGCACTCGATCGCCGCCATCACGATCGTGATGATGGCCATCACCGATCACGGTCAAAGGATCAGCCTCGAGTAGTCAAGAGTTATCACCATTTTTCAAGGGGTTTTGTGCCCATTTGTGATTGGATAAAGACCCATTCGATGAGAGGCTCAAAGGCTAAAAGGAGGGCCAAACCTAGGGTTTTTCATCAATTAAAAAGCTTCCAAGTGCTTCCGATACGCTCCGACTCTCCGACATCCCTACGACGAAGCGCTGCCGAGACGACGACTAGAGCTTCAACCTCCAACCTTTAAAGTCGTCGGTAACGAAAGTTCTAAATTGTATTTCAGTTTATTTCTTTTAGTAAAGCTTTAAATCATATCAAGGAGAGGGGGAGTGTCCCTCTACCTTGAGTCTTTATCGAGTTTTGTATTCGTTTAACTCCTACCTCCAACGAGGAGGAGTTCTTTAGTAGTTTTCCCTCCGTACGTGGTCAAGGACCACTAGGGCCTTGGAGTAGTAGCCGTAGGCTACGAACCAAGTAAAAACCCTCGTGTTTTTATTTATTTATTGTTATCTTTCTGCTGTGTTTTACTCGTACCTTAACGAACGATTACGAAAAAGTTTTTATCGCTATTCACCCCCCCCCCTCTAGCGAACCGCATCGATCCAACAATTAGTATCAGAGCCGGGGGTTGCTAAGATTTGGTGAAACCACCAATCTAGCCATTTTTCACAGATTTATTTTTCTTTTATTTCTGTTTATTTCAGATTTATTTCGCTTTGTTAAATTTACTCCCGCACTACTAATCCAAGATGCGAGTCTTGGTACTTTTTGTGTGTTTTTGTCGTTGCTAGTTTTTTTTTCCCTTCGTCTCCTTGTGTTCTTTGTTCTAATGGCCCATCTCGAAGGGTTTAGCACCGTCCGACCTCCGTTTTACAACAGAGATGACTTCCGTTATTGGAAGGGTCGAATGGAATGCTTTCTTAAAACCCAAATCGAGATGTGGATCATAATCCAAACGGGTTTCACACTTCCGACTAATGAAGTGGGTGACTCCTTGGATTATGACCAATGGACCATTGCAACAAAAAAACAAGTCGAAGCCGACGCTAAGGCAATGCAAATTCTTCAATGCGGCCTATCCAAGGAGGAGCAAAATCAAGTCGGCCCCTTCATAAGCGCAAAAGATCTTTGGACAAAACTAGTGGAGCTACACGAAGGGACCTACGAAGCCAAGGTATGTAAGCGTGATCTTCTTTTCAATAAACTATATAACCTAAAAATGCAGGAACACGAGTCCGCGACACAACTTCACGCCCGAGTCCAGGACATCGTCAACAACCTACACGCAATTGGGCAAAAGGTCAAAAACCGCGACCTTATAAGGTATGTCCTAAACTCTTTTCCGAGGACTACCTTATGGGCATCCATGGTCGATGCCTATAAGGTCTCCAAGGACCTTTCTAAAATTAGGTTAGATGAACTCTTTTCAGATTTTGAACTTCATGAGCAGTCTAACTTGGAGCCCGAGAGGGGTATAGCCTTGTTTGCAGGATCAAAGAAGAAGAAAATTGCAAGCAAGCCACCACCAACCGAGGAGGAAGACGAGTCCGAAGAAGAAGTTGACCCAGAGTTGACTGCCGAACTAATGAACCTAGCTCGAAGGATAGCCAAGGGACGAAAGTGAACCACGACTCGACCCAACCAAGGGAAGCCTAAAAGTTCAAATATTAGGTGTTATGAGTGCAACAGATTTGGACATATCAAGTCTGAGTGCCCCAAGCTCAACCACCAAGCACCTAAGCACAAGAAGGCCCTCAACGCGACATGGGAAGAAGCGTCATCCGAAGAAGACGAAGACCACGTCTTCATGGCGAAATCAATTGAGTCGAACACGGAGATCGAGCCTGAACTTGAGTTAGAACCTGAGGATGACTCGGACTACGAAGCTACCTTCAAGTCAAGCCACGGATACGCATCCGGTTCAAAAGATACCCTTAAAGTAAGTCGAACTTTATTTAATACTTTACATAATACGGTTAGGTTTTTGTCTAGGAAGTTAGCTAAGTCCGAGTCCAAGGTCGAGACCCTTGTTGAGGAGGTTAAACTCCTCAAACACGAGGTCTCCCTAACCTCTTCGACTAGTCGAGTTCAAGAGAAGGACTCAACTCGAGTTGAAAAGCTCGAAGTTGAGAACTCTCTCTTGAAAAGTCAAGTCAAAGATCTTAGGAACACGTTGGAAAGGTTCACTTCGGAATCCAAAGGACTTGACCTCCTACTTGGATCTCAAAGGGCCGTGTACAACAAGGTTGGACTAGGGTTTAACTCAAACACGACTAATAGGTCGTATATGTCGATTGTAAGTCGACATAGGAAACATGTCCAAGCATGGGTCCCTAAGAACTTTTTGATTTCAACTCTAGGATCCAACCCGTACTGGGTTCCCAAGGACCAAATCCACTATGTGGATAGACCGAACCGATTCAACGGTCTAGGGGGAGCCAGTACAAAACATGTTTGTGCTTTAACTTAGAAATTGCATGTTTTAACTTAGAATGTTTGTGCTTTAACTTAGAAATTGCATGCTTTAACTTAGAAAGTTTGTACTTTAAAACTTGTGAACTCACTTAGAACATGAATATAATCAACTTCGAAAAGATTGAGCCTCGGGGAGCCTCTTTTCAAAAATATAACCAACTAAAATTCTTCGAAAAGATTGAGCCTCGGGGAGCCTCTTTTCAAAAATAACCAGTTAGACTAGGAGATAGTCTTAGGTGAGTTAAGTCATCATTTTCTTGAAAATGACTTTGTCTAAGGAAGTGGTCGATGACCCGATAAAAGAAGGCCCCTGTGCCTCGCCATGACCTGGAAGTCATGATCTTGAAAAGGTAAACTTGACAAGCCTAGGTTTAAATCCAAATCTAACATAAAATTACTTGAACCTAAATACACTTAATCAACTTAATTGGAAGTCATCTCACACAAAACACATAAGTATAACATGATTGATCATATAGACACAGGTGAGATGACCTAGGTTTAACAACTTACAACCAATTTAAAAAAATCTAACATCCAATCCAACCACCTTGTGTGTAGGATCAATGGATGTTGGACAGCGGTTGCTCCCGACACATGACCGGGGATCAACTCAAATTCACAAAGCTTCGATTCAAACGACAAGGATCGGTAGCCTTTGGGAATAACGGCAAGCTCAAAATCATCGGATCAGGTGATATCGAGCTTAACTCGAATTTTGTTATTAAAAATGTATTACTTGTAGAGAATTTTGAATATAACCTGCTTAGCGTAAGCCAATTATGTGACAATAACTATAAGGTCGTAGTTTTAGAAAATGAATGTGTAATTAAAACAAATAAAATAGCTAAAACAATACTCAAAGGAACTAGGACAAATAACATTTATACAATTAACTTAATCAATTCCTCAGCCAAATGTCTTATGACACAGGAAGAGGAATCATGGTTGTGGCACCGACGACTCGGTCACTCACACCCAAGACTCATCCACAAGATGAGTCAGAGTGGCTTACCCAACCTCAACAACTTGGTTAATAAAATCTGTAATACTTGTCAACAAGGAAAACAACCTAGGACACAACACAAGTTAACTAACCAAGAACGAACCTCAAATGTACTTGAGCTCCTGCATATGGATCTATTCGATTCACATGGAGCCAAGTCACTCAATAGAAGTCAATATTGCTTAGTCATAATTGACGACTACTCGAGTTTACAGGTTAGGTTCATCAAACATAAAAATGATACCCTAGATCAATTAATCAATCTATTCAAATTAATCGAGAATCAAAAAGACCTTAAGGTTAAAAGACTTAGAAGCGATCATGGTGGTGAATTCGAAAATCAAAGGTTCACCGACTTCTGTAACCTAAACGGATACCACCATGAATTCTCTTGCCCTAGGACCCCTCAGCAAAATGGCCTAGTGGAACGGAAAAACCGAACTCTATAAGAAGCCGCTAGGACCATGTTGAACGAATACGACCTACCCGATAGGTTTTGGGCAGAAGCCGTGAGTACGGCATGCTATGTCCAAAATAGGATCCTTATGGTAAAAAGGCACCTTAAGACCTCATACGAGATTTATCACGATAAAGTATCCAACATCAAGTACTTTAGGGTATTTGGGTGTAAGGTACATATCCTAAACACTAAGGATTACCTAGGGAAATTTACATCCAAAACCACGATCGGAATCTTTCTAGGATACTCGACTACAAGTAGAGTTTATAGAGTATATAACCACAACACCCTTAGAGTCGAGGAAACCATTAATGTAGTGTTCGATGAAGGACATGAACCTACAAAACCCCCGGCAACCCCAATTAGCGAGCCGATTCATACTAGACCTAACTCTGATCCCGAGATCAGGTCTAGTGTTAATCCTAACCTAAGTCAACCAAGTCACTCTATTGATCAAGTGATAGATGACTCCAACCAAACTAGTGTTCAACCAAGTCACCCCATTGATCAAGCATTAGGTGACACAAACCCAACCCAATCTAGGATTCAAACTAACCACCCTATCGATCAAGTGATAGGAGATCCTAATCTAGGAGTTCGAACTAGAGCATCCTATAGGAACCTTAGTCAAATTTCCTTAATTTCAAAGATAGAACCCAAATCAATTGAACAAGCTCTTCTTGATCCCGATTGGATTATTGCAATGCAAGAAGAGCTAGCCCAATTTACTAGGAATGAAGTGTGGGAGTTAGTACCACCACCTAAAGACAAAACGATAATTGGAACAAGGTGGGTGTTTCGAAATAAGCTTGATGATAAAGGTGAAGTAGTTAGAAACAAGGCTAGGTTAGTCGCCAAAGGGTTTAGCCAAGTCGAAGGCTTAGATTACGACGAAACCTATGCCCCAGTAGCTAGACTCGAATCCATTCGAATGTTGCTAGCTTATGCCGCACATCGAGGATTTAAGCTGTTTCAAATGGATGTTAAGTCGGCATTCCTAAATGGATACATTAAAGAAGAAGTTTATGTCAGCCAACCCCCCGGATTCGAAAATCTAGATAAACCCGACCATGTTCTAAAACTTAAGAAAGCTCTCTATGGACTTAAACAAGCTCCTCGAGCTTGGTACGAGAGACTTTCAATCCATCTTAAGTCAAAAGGGTTTAACCAAGGCTTAGTTGACCCAACTCTCTTTGTAAAAACCTTAGGTAAATTCATAGCTCAAATTTATGTAGACGATATAATTTTTGGAACCTCTAACTCAGCCTTACTAAACGAGTTCGTTTCGCTCATGGAAAGTGAGTTCGAAATGAACTTGGTAGGCGAGTTAAGTTTCTTTTTAGGTCTACAAATTAAACAAACTAAGGATGGTATATACCTATATCAACAAAAATACACTAAGGAGTTAATTAAAAGATTTGGAATGCAAGACGCTAAGGTAATAAACACCCCAATGGCGATAAATGTTAACATAGGAGAAGACCTAGAAAGTAAGTCCATTGACTTAAAATACTATAGGAGCGTAATAGGGAGTCTCCTATACTTAACTGCGAGTCGACCCGACATCCTATTCGCAGTAAGTATGTGCGCCAGGTTTCAAACCTGTGCTAAGGAGTCACACCTAACCCTAGTTAAGCGTATCCTTAGATATCTTAAGGGCACACTTAACGTTGGTATTTGGTACCCTAGATCTACGGAGTTCGAACTAATCGGCTACTCCGATTCGGATTATGCCGGTAGTAAGCTTGATAGAAAGAGCACGAGTGGTTGTTGTCAACTTCTCGGCTCGAGTCTAGTGAGTTGGTGCGAGGGAAACAACATTGTGTTTCTTTATCTACCACCGAAGCCGAATACATCGCGATGGGTGAGTGTGTCACGCAGCTTCTTTGGATGAAGCACACTCTCCGCGACTTTAAGTTAGACTTTACGAATACTAAACTTCACGTAGATAACATTAGTTCAATTAATCTTACAAAGAATCCGATATGTCACTCTAGGACCAAACATATAGAGGTCAAACACCATTTCATTCGAGAACATGTGGCCAACGGAGCCATACACCTCGAATACGTCGAATCGAAGTCTAACTTGGCAGATCTATTTACTAAACCCCTACCCAAAGCCGAATTTAGTCTATTAAGATGAAAATTGGGCATGTGCGTAGTAGAATAGGTACATGCAAATTATATGTTCTTACTACTATTTCTTTAATTTCATTTTTATGGAACTAGCATAGGACATACCTTAAATATCATGCACCTATAGATTTAAGGAGCCAGTACATCTCACAACACATAGGACTAATGTGTTTGTGTACTTAGCCACATAGATGGGCGTGAGATGTTAGGACCTTACTCCTGGTTCCAGATGTAGAGCTAGTGCATCGCTATGAACCACGGAGTATAATCATACATACTAACCGACTCTGACCAGGACTGGTTGATCTTACATATCAATCAAGCCAAATATGAGTCGCACATTTTATAGATGAGCTTATTTTCAGTATATTATTTTTTTTATATAAAAAAATGGGGAACATGCTTGGACTTTAAATTTAACACTTTTTGTTTTCCACACACCCCTTACTCTTTTCGATATACGGCAAAAGGGGGAGAAAAGGCCAAAGTTAAGGGGTCAAAATTTTTTGATAACTTAACTCTTACTTCATATTTAAACCAAAAGTTAAAACTTAGTTAACTTTTACCAAAAGGCCAAAGAATTCTTAAACTTATTTGTGCCGTCTAAGTTTTACTTAAACTTATTTTAAAACTTTATGTCGTTAATGTTTTACTTAAGGGGGAGAAAGGGCTTAACTAAAACGTTTTACTAAGGCCAACTTTAAGTAATGTTAATTACTTAAAGCAACCCTCAAGGGGGAGGATTAAGGTCTTTCTTCAAGACTCACCCTCGGTCAAGGGGGAGGTTTCCTCAAGGGGGAGTACTTGAAGAAAATCCTTACTACTCCAACTTAATCTTCATATTTTTGTTTCTCATGCACATTATTACTCTTCATGCTTGCTATTTACTTAACTTTGTATGTGGGTTTGCCATAAATCAAAAAGGGGGAGATTGTTGGTGCAGTAGGCACCTAAGTCGAACCTAAGTTTTGATTATAGCAAACGATACAAAGTTAAGCATATATTGTTATCTCATGAGCTAAATCAAGTGTGCAGAAAAGTCTCAACGCTGGAGCTGAAGGCTAGCGACACCCGGAGGAAGCCGCGGTGGTCGGGCGACACTCAAGAGACTTCGGAGGGAGCCGAAGGAATTGAGTGGAAGGCCGGAAGCAAAAGCAACACGTAAGTACTGAGGTAAGCTCGTGTGTGCGAGCGTAAGTAAGGTCGTATCCTCTTTACGGGGATGATCTTAAGCGTAGATCCGACCAAAGACTTCTTATAGATGGCCTAGGTCGAGATCGGATGGTCGACGACCATCGAAATTATGTTTTTCTTGAGCTAACCTTGCCTTGCAGCCAGCATCAGTCGACTGCCAACCTGAAGGACTCGACTGCCGTCCATCAGTCGAGTGACTACGGCTAGCACTCGATTGATGCTGCCATCAGTCGACTGGTGATGGCCATCAGTCGACTGCTGGTCAAAGGATCAGCCTCGAGTAGTCAAGAGTTATCACCATTTTTCAAGGGGTTTTGTGCCCATTTGTGATTGGCTAAAGACCCATTCGATGAGGGGCTCAAAGGCTATAAAAGGAGGGCCAAACCTAGGGTTTTTCATCAATTAAAAAGCTTCCAAAGTGCTTCCGATACGCTCCGACTCTCCGACATCCCTACGACGAAGCGCTGCCGAGACGACGACTAGAGCTTCAACCTCCAACCTTTAAAGTCGTCGGTAACGAAAGTTCTAAATTGTATTTCAGTTTATTTCTTTTAGTAAAGCTTTAAATCATATCAAGGAGAGGGGGAGTGTCCCTCTACCTTGAGTCTTTATCGAGTTTTGTATTCGTTTAACTCCTACCTCCAACGAGGAGTTCTTTAGTAGTTTGCCCTCCGTACGTGGTCAAGGACCACTAGGGCCTTGGAGTAGTAGCCGTAGGCTACGAACCAAGTAAAAACCCTCATGTTTTTATTTATTTATTGTTATCTTTCCGCTGTGTTTTACTCGTACCTTAACGAACGATTACGAAAAAGTTTTTATCGCTATTCACCCCTCTAGCGAACCGCATCGATCCAACAAAAGCGAGATCTCTACATGAACCAGCTACAAAATCTTGCTATGAAAGATGGCAAGACTGTTGGTGAGTTGCATGGAAGGTTCAAGGAAGTATTGAATGGGCTGCATTCAGTCGGAGAAAATTTGGAAAACAGAGACATTATCAGGTACGTCCTAAAGTCTTTTCCCCGAAATGCTTTATGGTCATCTATGGTAGATGCCTACAAAGTATCAAGGGATCTGTCTACTATAAAGTTGGATGAATTATTTTGTGAAATGGAATTACATGAGCAAGCTAACAAGGGTCCAAAAGAGAAAGGTATTGCTTTTGTTGCAGGTGAGCAATACAAGGAGAACAAGAAAAAGGAGTAGAAGAAGGAGTCATCTTCATCCTCATCCAAGACAAATAGTGACAGTGACGACGAGTCCTCATCCAGCGAGGTAGCCAATTTCGTGAGGAGGATGATGAGGAGAAGCAGAAAGTACAATAAGAAGGATGTAAAGAAAATCTTCGCAGACAAGAGGAAAGGTAAGTCATCACATAAATTTAGAGGTAAATCTGATGTGGTTTGTTTTGAGTGTAACAGGAAAGGGCACATCAAGAGTGAATGTCTTGATATCAACAAGAAAGAGGACAAGTCCAGAAAGAAGAAGGCGTTGAGGGCAACATGGGATGACTCTTCTTCCAGTTCCTCAGAAGATGAAGACAGGGCAAAAGGAGCCAAGCATACGGCACTAATGGCGTTTGATCACACAAATTCAGATGAGTCTTCACGGAAGGACACATCATCATCATCTGATGATGATGAGGTAACATCTCCTGAACTAGATAAATTGTATGAAACAGTAGCATACTTAACTAATGCCTTGAGTAGATCAAAAAATAAAGTTAAGATTTTAAAATCAGAATTAGAGGAGCTTAAAACTCGTGGATTCTGCTCTGCTAAATTAGGATTGATACTTATGAAATCGAAAAACTTAGGAAGAAAACAATTTCTTGAGAGCACAAGTTGATGATCTCAAGTGCACACTTGAGAGATTCACAACAAGCTCTCAAACTCTTAACATGATTTTAGATGCCCAAAGGCGCTTTACAACAGAGAGAAGGAATAGGCTACAAACCAACAAAAAGGGAATTGGTTTCATGTCATTAGTCAATAGAACTCATGTTGGTAAAGCAAACACAACTAAGGCTTGGATTCCTAAACCTTCGTTCCAGTTGCATGTTGCTGCTGCTATTCATTTCCCGAACCCTTCTCGCGACAGGCCAGCGATCCATAAGTGTAATGTTAATTACTTAAAGCGACGCTGTCGCTCTTCTTCGGATTCCCAAGCACATGATCGGGACTCCACAAAGTTTGCTACATTTAAAACAGGAGTAAAGGTACTGCTTCTTTTGGTAATAGTGGCAAACTAAAAGTCATAGGAGTAGGAGACATAGTAATATCGAACAATTTAGGATTAAGAATGTTACGCTAGTTAGAGGAATGGTTTTAATTTGTTAAGTGTCAGTCAATTATGTGATGAAGGATATAGAGTAGAATTTTATTCAACTAAATGCTTAATTAAACATAATGAAACCGATACTATCATGCTAGTAGGGACGAGGAAGGAAAATATCTATCAAGTTCAATTTAGTAGTGCTACTAACTGCGTGTGAAGTATTTTTGTCAAGAAGATGAATCATGGCTATGGCATCGGAGACTAGCACACGTCAACATGAAAAATATCAAGAGGTTGGCCAAGGAAGAGCTTGTGCGGGGTCTACCATTGCTCAAGTACGAAAAGGACAAGCTATGTGATGCATGTCAAAAAGGTAAACAAATAAGAGCATCACATAAAAGCAAGAACACTGTAAGTACTTTAAATGCTTTAGATTTATTGCATATAGATTTGTTTGATAGTAGCTCCACAAAAACCTTGAATGGAAGTAGATATTGCTTGGTAGTAGTAGATGATTATACTAGATATACATGGACTTTCTTTCTTAAACATAAGGATCAAACATTAGAAATTTTTATTCCTTTTTGTAGAAGAATTGAAAATGAGAAAAACTCAACAATTAAAACAATTAGGAGTGATCATGGAGGAGAATTTGAAAATATGAGGTTTAAGGAATTCTGTTCAGAAAAAGGCTATAAACATGAGTTTTCCACTCCTAGGACACCACAACAAAATGGTGTGGTAGAGAGGAAGAATAGAGCTTTGCAAGAAGCTGCGAGGAGTATGCTAAATGAGTATACTCTTCCTAGTTACTTGTGGGCTGAAGCAATTAACACTGCATGTTATGTTCAAAACAGAGTTTTGATACATAGATTCTTAGGAAAAACACCTCATGAACTATGGTTTGGAAAACCACCAACAGTCAAACATCTTAGGGTTTTTGGTTGCAAGGTTTTCATTTTAAACACTAAGGATCATCTAGGAAAATTCACCTTGTTATGTTCAAGGGTGCGCTTGGTTCAAGTAATCATACATAACCTTGGTTATGTGATTACCAGGGAATAAAACATAACCTTGGAATAAAGTATAACCTTAGATAAAAACCTTGTTTGGTTGGAGGTTTTAATATATAACTTAGTTTAACATTTTACTAAATTATCCTTTGTCTTTGCTCAATCAATTCAATGACGACGACAGAAATATTAATGATGACGGCAATGATCTGCCATCAGCAGTGTCCGGCCGACTGGCGGTGGCGGTGACCGACCAACGACCGATTGGCGACAGTGGTGACCGATCACCGACGACGACGGTCGACCGACCGGGGGCGACGATGGTGGTCAACCGATCGGTGGCGGCAACGACGATCGACGGCGACAACGATGGGCGGCCATCGATGCGAGAACGATGGCGGCGCGGCGGCGACGGCCGGTGGCGGCGATCGGCGGCGACGGTGGTGGCGGCGGCGATCGCCGGCGATCGCCGGTGGCGCGATCGGCGGCGATGGGCGGTAGCGATGGCGGCGCGATCGGTCAGCGACGGCGGTAAGCGGGCGATGAGCGGCGCGCGCGGCGATGGCGGTGGGGTGGCGACGGCGGCATACGGCGGCACGGCGGCCGATGGCGACGACGACGGCGGCGGCGGTGGCGGTGATGGCGACGGCTGGCGGCGGCGACGGCGATGTGGTGCGGCGACGGCGGCCGACGGGCGGCGGCGAAGCGGCGGCGAGCGGCGAGCGGCCCGGCGACGGCGGCAGCGGCGAGGCAAGCGGCCGCGACGGCGGCGGCGACGGCAGCGGCGGCACGAAGCGGCGACGGCGACGAGCGGCAACGCGGAGAGTTTTGACAAATTGAGATTTAATATATTGCTAGGGGTAATATTGGAAAAAAGTTTCCTTAACCCCAGGAATCAACAAAAACCTTGGTTCTCCAAGGTTTTCCGATTCCCCCTAAAAAGGTTTTTGTTCAAAACCAGGTAATGAACAATTACAAGGTAATTGTTTATAACCTAAACCAAACAAGGTTTTTTTTGATAACCTAACAAGGTTATCAACAAAAACCCCCCAACCAAACGCACCCTAAGGATCATCTAGGAAAATTCACTGCAAAAGCAGATGAAGGTGTTCTGTTAGGATATTCCCTCACTAGTAAGGCTTATCGAGTTTACAACAAATGAACAAATTTGGTTGAGGAATCGTCAAATGTGGTTTTTGAGGAATGTAAAGACCAAATTGATTCTAAGGATAATAGTGATGCAGTAAAAGTCGAACTCAAAAGATTAAGTTTGAAGGAGGACACAAGTGTAGGGGGAGTCAAATCTGACTCCGAAAATGAAAAATCTAGATCAGAAGGGTCATTGCTTGAGATTGTATCTAACAATGAGGTTCAAGAAACATCTCAAGTACCAAGATCCACTAGAATGGGCACTAGTCATTCCCTAGACCAAGTTGTTGGAGACATCCATCAAGGGGTGAGGACAAGATCATACTTTAGAAATGAAGTGAATCAAGTAGCATTAATCTCTGAAATTGAACCAAAAGTAATTGATGAAGCTTTGCTTGATCCGGACTGGATTATAGCAATGCAGGATGAATTGGGACAATTTGAGAGAAGTTTGGGATTTAGTTCCAAGACCTGATCAAGCTACCATAATAGGAACCAAATTGGGTATTCAAGAATAAATTGAATGATAAAGGAGAAATAATGAGAAATAAAGCTAGGTTAGTAGCCAAAGGATACAATCAAATTGAGGGACTTGATTATGGTGAAACTTATGCACCCGTGGCTAGGTTAGAATCCATTCGATTAATGCAAGCATTTGCAGCATATAGAGGATTCAAATTATATCAAATGGATGTTAAGTCAACATTTTTGAACGGGTTTATAAAGGAAGAGGTCTATGTTGAACAAGCACCGGGATTTGAAAATTCTGAATTTCCAAATCACGTGTATAAGCTCAAGAAGGCTCTTTATGGGCTGAAACAAGCACCTCGCATGATGTACGAAAGGTTGTCAATTTTTCTAGTTGAGAGGGTTTTAGAAGAGGTTAAATTGATCCACACTTTTCTAAAAGAAACGGTGAAGACATATTTGTAGCTCGATTTATGTCGATGACATAACTGTGGTTCAAACAATAGGGATTATCTCAATGAATTCATAGAACACATGGAGAGTGAGTTTGAGATGAGTCTAGTAGGAGTTGACATTTTCCTTGGACTTCAAATCAAATAAACCAAAGAAGGAATTCATGTTTGTCAATCAAAATATGCCATGGAGTTGCTAAAAGATTCAACATGGAAAATGTTAAGGAGGTTGCCACTCGATGGCACAAAACACTCATCTAGATAATGATGTAGATGGTAAACCTGATCTAAAGCGTTATAGGAGTGTCATAGGTAGTCTTTTATATCTTACATCAAGTAGACTGATATAGTATTTCTTTGTGGGCATGTGTGCACTATATCAATCGTGTGCTAAAGAGTCTCATTGGGTTCTTTGTTAAAAGAATTATGAGATATCTTAAAGCAACAATATCGGTTGGGCTGTGGTATCCCCAATGAGTCTTTTGATTTAGTAGGCTATACTGATTGATTATGCAGGATGCAAACTAGATAAAGTACTAGCAAAATGCTAATTCCTAGGTTCAAATTTTAGTTGGTTGGTCAAGTCGAAAGCAACATTGTGTTGCTCTCTCCACCACTGAGACTGAGTACATAGTCATGGGAGAGAGTGTGTCACAATTGTTATGGATGACTCACACATTGGAGGATTATGGTTTTTCATATAAGAACGTGCAAGTGCTATGTGATAATATTAGCACGATCAACTTAACAAAAAACCCAGTACATCATTCCAGAACAAAACACATTGAAGTGAGACATCACTTCATTAGGGATCATGTAGCAAGAGGAGATATTATACTCAATTATGTTGAGTCTAAGGCGAATCTTGCTGATATTTTCACAAAACCTCTTCCAGAAAATGAATTTAGTCATTTAAGAAGAGAGTTGGGAATGTGTGCAGCTGAGTGAAAACTCTCCGTGATCATAAGGACTAATTCATAAGTTCAAAAGAAATGGGAAAATAATGTTTGGGATACCTTTGGGAAACATCTCACACAAATCATAGGATTAACTATGCTTGTGTATTGCTAGATAGGGGTGAGATGTTAGGAGCAACCAATTTACTCAAATTGCTTGTTATGATGCATAACATGAGTAATGCGGTTGAAAACTGCATGAATCATTAAGTTGACCAATTATGGGGAAGACCAATACATAATTCATGTGTATTTGGTTTAAAAAAAAATAATTGGACATTCCAACCAAGTAAAATTGGTTGGACATCTTAAATAATGATAAAACTCAAGTGAAACATCCAATATATGTTTGATATTGTCAATAGAGTATATTGTCACTTTTAAAATGTTTTAAATACCTAAATACAACGAATTTGGAACTTAAAATATCTAAGACAAAAATGAACCTTCAGAATAACAGTCGAGGCATTTCAATAATCGCCTCGACTGACAGAGGGTGTGAGCAAACAGAAGCGAGGCGCACTCGACTGGCGCCTCGACTGATATAACAGTCGAGGCGTTCAACTTACTGCCTCGACTGCGTAACTAAGAAATATATAAGGAAATTCACTTACCGCCTCTCCCAAACTCGCGACTCGCCTCGACTCCTCTCGCCGCATTTTTTCTCTTCTGTCGCCTGGCTGTCGCCGTTCGAGTCTCCGGCCAAGTTTAACACCGACAAAACCCTGGATTACCTCACTCGCTCCTAAACTAACTTCAAGTAAGTTCTCCAGCCCCTCATTCCCTCTTTTGGTCAATCCCTAACCCTAGACGACGATTTTCTCAAACCCTAGATTTTGCCAGCTGGAGAAGGTGATTTCACAGAAGTCATCTTCTTGATCCCACAAGACCAGTCAACAACAGGAAAAATGGCACCTAAGTAAATTTCTAAACTCATCTCTTTGATTACACAACTTAGTAATATTGGTTAACTAATTGGGTGTTGGTTATTGCCACTCATCATACCATCATATTATTTTTTTAACATCATTTTGGCATTCATTAGACAAAAACGTAGGATAGGCGAGTCAAGTGAAACACCTCAGGAAAATCCATCTACGGATCCCCGATTTCCCTCCACACATCATCAACATACCTTTACTGCCCATAAATTTAAGTTGATGCATACTAGATCATTAGATAAAGAATTTTTTGAAAAACATGCTCAACATGTTATACAAATGATTAACTACTATGGGCTCAATAAACTAGTCTATTGTGATCATGACATCAATATAGACTTAGTTAGTGAATTCTACAACAATCTAGAGCCTACAGGTGATAGGCTCATCTTTAAGAGTAGGGTAGCCAGGAAGGACATATCTTTCACTCATGATATCCTCAGAGCATTTCTAGAGTGTCGAGAGTCAAACTCAACCCTTGAATGCTATCCAAGCATTCAAGAACCTATTGAGGGATACTCCATAAATGTAATTCATGAGTACTTCTTTAAAAAACCCAGACAACCTGGTCTTACTCTATTTCCGTCCATGGAATTAGCTTCCCCCGATAATGTCCTATATAAGGTCATTGTAGGTTGCATCCCTCCAATTGTTACTAGGGGGCAAGCTAAGATAAGACCACATAATTTACTAGCTCTACATCTCTTAAAGCAACGTTTAAACTTTAATGTTGCTTTAAACATCTTTCTCTGCATAGTCCACTTCTCAACTCCTGTCCAAAAGAAAATTTACATGCCTTTTGGTCATATCATCACATTTTGGCTAGAATCCATAGGCATCAACACAAGCAGGGGGAAAATTAGGCAGATGACAGACTTTGATTTCATAAAGTGGAGAAACTTTTCTTTGGCCGGCATGTCAAAAGTTGGTAGCACCGTTGAGTGGGAGGATGGACATCAAGCGGGTGAAAGGTGGGATATGGAGGAAGAAGGTGAACAAGAACGTCCAGCTATTGAACCATCTTCCATCATGTCTGAACAGCTGGAGAATCTGCGAAAAGATCATGCTGAGTTCACAAACTCAGTTGATACTAAATTCATGGACCTTAGTACGTCAATCGACACTAAATTCAAAGAGCTTCACTCCAAGCTAGATGCTCGGATTTCCGAAGTCTCTGCCCAGCAGGAGGAAATTCTAAGTCTCCTTCATGCATGATGTCGGACTTAGCAGGACCATCATCTTCAGCAGTTTAGTTTTTGTTTTTCTTTTTATCTGTATGAACAGTTTGAATTCAAGAAAATATATATATCAGGATGTTTTGGGTGATGTTTTGGGTGTATGCTTGTATATTTGTTTCTAATATCTCTGTGTATGTAGGTTTGTTTTTTTTTTAGCTGTCATGAACAAGGATATTACAACAAATATTAAGGAAAATTATGTCAAATTTTTCTTCCGGTGGTTTATATCTTTCTTTAGAAATGCACGACTGACATTTATCTTGCTAAAATATATTGTTAGTGCATTTGATAACCTAAGGGTAATGAATTCAGGGGGAGTGCTTCTATAAGCAACTTTTCTTTTTAGGTGTTTGCCAAAGGGGGAGAAGATGGGCTTTAAGTCTGAAATTAAAACTTTTGAAACTACACATCTATATCTCTTCTTTTTGCATATTAAATTTCGAATACGTTATATTATGCTATAATTTCATCACCTAAACTTAAACCGTATTGTCAAACATCAAAAAAGGGGGAGATTGTTGGTGCAATCATACCCAAAGGATGTTTTTGGTGATTGATAAGGGTTTAAGTCAAGGTGATAATTATGTTTTATCTCATACGGTTGTTTGAGATGTATTTTCAGGAAATCTCTTGTAGGTCGAGGACTGGATGCAAGATTGATGAAGACCCGGACGTGGAGTCCTGGCAAGTGAAGACTCGGACGTGGAGTCCTGGCAAGTGAAGACCCGGACGAGGAGTCTTGGTAGTGAAGTCCCGGATGTGTGGCCTCTTGGCAGTGAAGACCCGGACAGGGAGTCTTGGCACGAAGTCCCGGAGATGATTCCTGGCATGGAAGACCTATGAACGGTAATTCATAAGGATCAGGTAAAGGTGGTAGTCGAGGTGACGCCTCGACTGGAACCTACTGCTCTTGTCGAGCAGCAGGTTGACTCATACCAGTCGAGGCGACGCCTCGACTGATGCTTGGTTCAACTAAGCAGACGCAAGGAGGTGTCGACTGAGAGCTCATTGCTCGACAAGCAGTTCTCGATCATGGGCCGAGGCAGCGCCTCGACTGAGGTTATTTCTTACGAGCAGAGGCAAGCCACAGTCGGTTGATGTCTCGACTGTGGCCTGTATGTTCGTAGGAAAACCGACAACAGTCGAGGCGGAGACTCGACTAGAGCTTTGATCCAACGGAACAGACGCAAGGGACTGTCACCGAGGGATCGCTCTTGCTACTTCGATTGGAACTAAAGCCCGCCAAATCAGCGGCGACTCGACTAGAGCTTTAATCTAACAGAACAGAAGCAAGGGACTGTCGACTGGGAGCTCGATTGTTGCTCTATTCAGTTAGAACCAAAGCCTGCCAGTCAAGGCGTCGGATCATCGCCTCGACTGGACCTATGTTTTCAACGAAAATAAAACTAATTATGGTCCAAATCTTACCGTTGAAGCCATTAATAAATGCCAATTAATGCTCCAGTCGAGGCACCAGCCGAGGCGACTCGACTGGGCGGGCAGAAAAGCCCTAATCAGGCTCGAGCTATCAAGTATTCTGGGCTTATATATTTCAAAGTTAAAAAAGAAGAACTTACGACATTTTCTGAAGAAAGACACGAGGGAAAAAGCTTCTTCATTCTTAAAAGTCTTGATCATCCAACAGGAGTGTCAACGATTCAGCAAGCAAGAAGCATTTTCATTCACTCTGAAATCTGTACTCGTTTTACTGCTTCTTCATTGTCTACTGTAAGCTTTCTTGTAACGTTTCTGATAAACTGTGCAAAAGGGTTTCTCCACCTTCGGTGTATCACTGAGAAGGAGAAGTTTATAGTGGTGGTGTGCATCACTAGAGCCGACGAGGGCTCAACCGTGGAGTAGGGACTTGTGTTCCGAACCACGTAAAATTGGTGTGTTTGCATTTGTCATTTTTTCTGTATTCGTTTTCTTGTTTCCGTTGCATACTAATCATTGTAGAAGGGTACAATGAATCGAAAAGATGAGCGTAGCTATTCATTCCCCCCCCCTTTCTAGCGACGCCAACGATCCTACAATGTTTGGATCATTGATGAGACCACATCAAGTTTAGAGATGAACTTCTTGATCCAAACCACTTCCTTTGCTACTTCCAAAGTTGCAATGTATTCTGCCTTAGTGGCAGAATCCGCTATAGTGTCAAGCTTGGAACATTTCCAACTTATTGCGCCTCCATTCCAGGTGAATACATACCTCCGAGACATGGAATCATCCTTGTCATCCGAGTCGCATCCGTGATACCCACGTATCACCATGTCCCCTTCTCCATATATTAGGAACACATCCTTAGTTCTTCTAAGTACTTAAGGATCATCTTAATACCACCCAATGATCCATTCCTCGATCGATCGGTATCCGCCGTGACACTCAGAGCATACGATACATCGGGCCTCGTACATAACATAGCATACATGATAGATCCTATCATGGATGCATAGGAATCTTACTCATGCAAATCCTCTCGCCTTCGCGACACATAGACTTCAAAGGTGTACCCTATGCCCGATGGGTAGGAAACCTTTCTTGATTCCACATGCTAAACCTCTTTAGCACTGGTCTATATACGTAGATCATGAAAGACCACAAACTGCTTCGATCTATCTCTATAGATCTTAATCCCGAGGATGTAGGTTGCTTCCCTGTGTCTTTCATGGAGAATGTCTTGGATAACCAAACCTTAATCGATCAGAAGATTGAAACATCGCTTTCTATAAGTAATATGTCATCGACATACAATACTAGGAACACGATCGCACTCCCACTAACCTTCTTGTACACACAAGGTTCGTCGATTTTGTGAGAAATCAAACTTTTGATTGTCTCATCAAAACGGATATTCCAGCTCGGATGCTTGCTTCAATCCATAAATGGACCGTCGCAATTTGCATACCTTGGTTTTATCAACCGATGTGAAACCTCAGTCAGATCATATACACGCCCCGAGCAAAGTTTCATTAAGGAAAGCTTTTCACATCCATCCGCCATATCTCATAATCATAATGAGCCGCTATGGCCAGAGCATCCGAATGGATTTAAGATAGCTACAGTAATAGGTTTCACTATAATCAACACCTTTGCTTTTGACGTATATCCTTTCGCCACCAATCTAGCCTTATAGGTAATCACATTACCATCCATGTCGGTTTTCTTCTTGAAACCCACTTGCACCCTATAGGCTTTATGCCTTCAGTGGGTCAACCAAGTTCCAAACTTGGTTTTCATACATGGAATCCATTTCCACTTCATGGCACCAAGCCACTTATCCCTTTCTCAACTTGTCAAGACTTCTTCATAACTGTAGGCTCTCATCATCAATGAGTAACACGTCGCTCGATTCACTTACGAGAAATCCATATCTCTCGTGAATATTGCGTGTTCTACGATCTACGAAGATGTGGTGTTACAATAGGTCCAAATGATTGCTCATCACTATGAGTTAGTCATGCTTCACCGTGTATCTCATCAATGTCTATTTGAGTCTCTCGAGCCTCCTCAAGCTCCGACGACACTCCCACTGCTTTCTTGCAAGAGAAACTTTCTCTAGAAACACAAAGATGCCTCAAACAAATACCTTTTGTTCCACAGGATGATAGAATTGGTAACCCCTTGTTTCCTTAGGGTATCCAATAAATAGACATTTATCAGACTTAGCATCCAATTTGTCTGATACTGTCCGCTTCACATAAGCAGGATAACCCCATATCTTCAAGTAAGATACATGAGGTTTCTTACTATTCCATATCTCATATGGAGTAGTTGAGACTACCTTGGTAGGCATTCTGTTTAACAAGTAAACAGTTGTCTGAAGTGCATAACCCCAAAAGGACTTGGGAAGAGTCGCATGATTCATCATTGACCTGACCATGTCCAACAAGGTCCGGTTACGCCTCTCAGATACACCATTATGCTGTGGTGTATATGGCGGAGTCCATTGAGACAATATGCCATTGTCTCTTAGATAATCAAGAATCTCTTGACTTAAGTATTCACCACCTCGATCCGATCGAAGTATTTTAATACTCTTGTCATGTTGTTTCTCTACTTCATTTCTGAATTCTTTCAACCTTTCAAAGGCTTCAGACTTGTGTTTCATCAAGAACACATACCCAAACCGTGAGTGATCAACGCTGAAGGTAATGAACTAGCTCTAGCCTTCTAAAGCATGAGTTGACATAGGTCCACATACATCAGTATGTATTAGACCTAGTAACTCTCCCACTCGTTCACCTTTTCCTGTAAAAGGTAACTTAGTCATCTTGCCTTTTAAGCATGATTCGCATGTATCGTATGAATCCAATTCAAACGATTCCAGAATTCCACATCGGTGTAATTCGGACATGCATTTCTTGCTTACATGGCCAAGACGACAATGCCACATGTAGGAGTCTAAGTGATTATCTTTTCGAGCACTCTTGTTGCTCACTTCGATATTGAAAATGTCACCGATACGCCCAACGATAAACACCATTGCTTAAAGTTCCAAATTCCATAAAGAACTACATTCAAATTTATGTAACAACAATTGTTACTAATAGTAAAATGGTACCCATTTCTTTTTAAACAAGAAATAGAAATGATGTTCTTTATCAACGAAGTAACATAAAAGCAATTGTCCAATCTAAGACAAGTCCTACAGGAGTTTCAACAAATACGCTCGGCGAAAAGCAAAGAACCTTTGCTCCATTCCCAACACGTAAATTTGACTCCTCGACGAGTCTTCTTCTATTCCTTAGCCCATGTATGTCATTACATATATGTGAGCCACACCCAAAGATCCAATACCCAAGTGTCCGAGGAAATAGAATGATTAATCACTACATGTAGGCCAACAATTAGCTTTCGAGAAAAGTTTCTAATATTCAATCCAAAGGAACGCAAATTCAGCATCATGATCAATCAACTAGAAATACAAAACGAGCATATATGAGAAAATGATTTTAAAATGCATCAATATACATTTATAAATCCCATTCATTTTTCGAATTTCAAAAACCCCAAAATCACTTCGGGAGATCGTAGGTCCATCTCCGAATGGGCTGATATCCATCATAGTTATGAACAACCTTGGAGAGAGTCCAACAAGCCATTCCTAACTACGACGGTAGGTATCAACTATACCGATTGCATATCACGTATATGCAACTATCACAATGTGCTATCAACTAATTGAATGTTCACATACATCGGGTTGTTAACATTAACAAGTATGCATCATATGCATAGCACCCAACTTCACCTCCTTTACATCGACTGAGAGAGTCCAACAAGCCGATGTCCCAGTTAAAGCCAACCCATTAATCGAAATAGTTTTAATATGGTTAGAGCGCATTCAACCAATTAGCCTACTTGGAGAGAGTCCAACAACCAAAGCTAACGATTGACCTCACTCTTACCATATTAGATTAAACTATTCCATGGTTTGAACATGTTCGGTTCGAGCGGCATGGAGTCCAACAACCCAAACAAGAAATGAACTCCGTTCTAACCATATTAATGGAAGGTGTAGGCTTTAATATTGATTAAGGGTTTTTATGTCTCATCCTCTTTGCATGCAAATAACTATTATCTACATGGCATGGCATACATGGCATACATCTACATGTCACGACACGCATGGCATAATGTTATGCATATAATGAAATTACATGGCATACAATTATGTCATGTATATAATTTCCTTATATGTCATAACTATTTATGGAAATAAAATATGTTTAAGATTTGATTCTCCAAATCAAATCATAATTAAATTAGGAAACAAATTTCCAAATCTAATCACATATTTTATTCATGGAATTATTTGATTAAGGAAAACCTATTTAGGAAACCAATTTCCTAAATCATTAAAACTACTTATGGAAATAAAATATTTTAAGATTTGATTTCCCAAATCAAATCATGATTAAATTAGGAAACAAATTTCCAGAATCTAATCAAATATTTTATTTATGGAAAATATCAATTTCATAAATACTTCCAACTTTCCAAAAGTGAAGATTTCAAAATCATTTCTAGACTTTCCAAAATCAAAATTTCCATAAATACTTCTAAATTTCCAAAATTAGAAAATTTCTAGAAATACATTATGACTATCGCAAAACTATTTTACGATTATGTCAAACACAACTCGGCTCGATACCATCAGTTTTGATCACAGTAGGTGTGTTCGATCATGTTTCGAAATACGTACAAATGAAGCAATAAAAATAATAAATCTATATTTATTATAACACACACGATGCATTACAACAAGTGTAGACATAACCAAATTAAAATTTGCAATAAAAGAAATTTATAACTACCGATACCTTCGATCACGTAGCGGAACGCATCAACCGAACGATCCTAGAATCGCCTCTATCCAGATCCACGTCTCTCGGATGACTTCGCTAAGTCACGAGCTTCGCTTCGACGGTTACTAGCCGCGGTTGAAGACGACGTGATCGAGATGATCACGATCCGAATCCAAATTCGATCCAAACGAGTCTCAAACTCTTGCTTCTCCGAGAGGTATTCACAACCGCTTGACGAATCCTTCCACCTAGAGGATTACCGGAGATCAAATCTCGTAAGTTAGCCAGGAGCACTAACCGCTGTCCAAACAGACGAGGAAAGCTGTCCGAAAACTGACAGCTTGGTGGAGGAGAGGCGCCGCCAACAAGTTGTGATCCAATCACAAACTCATGCTATGAATCATACCAGGAGATCAATGAGTTTAAGCCGAATCAAATACATGAAAACATGTACTCAAATGTGAATATTCATTTATCAAGTTCAAACATAAGGCGAGAGACATCTCTCATATTACTAACAGAGGTCCTCCGACAAACTAAGTCACATAGGGAGTCTTAAAATATTAGGTTATTACCGCAGCCTTGTCTTTATAGAGAACTAATTCTTAATGGTTAATGATCATATCCATAATATGTCCGCTCTCATTAAGATAAGTTAAAATAAATAAACCATGATGGTTTATTTTGCTTGAACAAGAATGTCCATCCTACAATATTCGCTTTACATCCAATAAACCCCTCTTGATGTCATATTTCCTATCCATTGATTAGGTAATTGGCAAACCATTTTGGAGCATCCATTATGTTCATAAGACAGCCATCCACGCCTAATTGCAAGATCATAATTTCATTTGTTTCGTGTAGTCTCGTCCAACCAACTACATAGTTCCTTGGCTCGAGAATCCCATTCTCAAACTCGCTTTAAATCCCGGATTAGGCTTGATTTGCTCAACAAGTATCTGCTTACGCTGATCTGTAAATTAACCTTAGATAGAACGATATAAGAGTGAACTTTAGTAGTACTATCAAGATCTGTTAGTAATATATGAGAGATGTCCTAAGGCAATCGCCTTAGGTATGAACCATTTATATGATAAATGAAGATTCACTATTTGAGTATACATGTTTTATGTATTTGATCTTAAACTCATTTACTGAATGTCCACGATACGATTCACAGCATGAGAGAATTTGTGATTGGATCACAACTAGTGAGTATCTCTACAGTGTAAGTAATGTATCGATTATCCTAGTCAAATGATGAATATTCGACACCATCAATCCGAGACTAGCACGAGGTATACCTCGTGTATCCAAGCAGTATTCTCACCGAGACATAGTGATGTCCGAGTTAATCGTGATGCTAGTTATGGTAACTATTTGAGTGACCACCGTAAGACTTCATGGTTCTCTGCATATAGATATGTCAATGAAGTTCATATGGCTTAAGTGCGATGTTCCTGACTTTATGTATTCAAGTCATCTTGATCATGGAGACTTATGCTTTGACATCTTAAGCAAACATCATCCTCTAGAGATGTGGACGATGATTGGGTATAAGTCAAGTGATCAAGGTGTTTGAATAGCCTATAAAGGATTCACCACTCCTTGCAGGAGATGTATACTATGGCCTCGTCTGATTGTTACTAAAGTCTCACCAAAGCATTACATGTTTAGAGTAAAGTACTTCGATACATGGGAGTAACTAGAACGAGGACGAAATGATACTTGGGCTGTGACGAGTCACTTAGTGATCCAATCACAATAGACCATGTCCCAACCAAGTGGGTATAAGATGAGTGAAGGGAATGGGGCAAATACATTCATTCGAAATACAAGGGTTTCGTAAATAGTTCGATCAACTGCTGATCTTTTTGCTAATTGGGGATCATGATGTACTACTAGGTGCCACTCATGATCGCTCTATAATTAATGGTTAATTATAGACGCCAACATAAACCGAGAACCTATTTGGTCACACGCACGAAAGTGTAATCCAAAGGATTTAAAACGAGCTTGAGAATGAGATTCTCGAGAGAAACTATGTTTGGTCGACTAAAACATAAAGCTTAGCATGAAATTGTTTCAAATGCAATGGAAGCATGGATGGGCCGTGGTCTTATGAAGACATAATGGATGGACCAAAATGGTTTGGTTCTAATCCAATGGATGAGAATAAACCAAAGGGTTTGGTTTATTTTAAACGAATGAACCAAAAGTTGGTTCTTCGCTTTTAACTTAAAATAAACCATCATGGTTTGGTTTATTTTAACTTATCTTAATGGAGCGGGTTAACGGGCTTTATGGATATGATCCATTAACCATTAAGAGAATTAGTTCTATATAAAATAGGGCGTAAACCCTAATCCAAAACCCTAATCTACACTATAGTCACGCCACCTCCTTGGATTTTTGCCTAATTTGTGCCGCCAACCACTTGTGCCGCCTCAAGACTTGTTGTCGAAGCTCAAAAGAACCTCCGCATCCTCCGTGATCTCCTATAGGTTTGGCATCAAGGTGAGCTTTTCTCTCCTTGTTTTGGCCGGGCGCTTACTCTTCTCCACCAAGCTGTCCAGTTTTCGACAGCTTTCTCCTTCCGCCGGAGCGCCGCTTGGACGACGGTTAGTGCCCGACAGCGCTAACTTACCGGGATTTGATCTCCGTAATCCTCTGAGGTGGAGGAGGAAGGATCTGGCCAAACGGTTGACGAATACCTCTCCGAGAAGCGAGTTTGAGAACTCGCTTTTAGGATCCGAATTTGATTCGATCGTGATCATCTCTCGATCACGCTGCCTTCAACACGAGGCTAGTAACCCGCACGAAGACGGCTCGTGGCTGTCATCCCGAGGAGCTCGGCGCGGATACGGATAGAGACGATTCTTACGAGGATCGCTCCTGATGCCGTTTCGCCACACGCCATAATAAGGTATAACGAGTTTAATTTCCTTTATTGCAAATTTTAATTTACGGTTATGTCTACACTTGTTGTAATAGCATGCGCAGGTGTGTGTGCTGTAATAAATAGGAGTATTTATTATTTTTATTGCTCACGCTCATGTTTACGAAACATGATCGAACACACACACGCCATGCGGTTTAAACCCAACAAAGGGTATCAGAGCCTGTGTTGTGTTTCACATAATCGTAAATGGTTTTATGATAGTCATAATGTATTTCTGGAAATTTTCTAATTTTGGAAATTTAGAAGTATTTATGGAAATTTTTCAATTTTGGAAAGTCTAGAAGTATTTATGGAAATCTTCCACTTTGAAAGTTAAGTATTTATGGAAATTGATATTTTCCATAAATAAAATATTTGATTAGATTCGAAATTTGTTTCTAATTTAATCATGATTTGATTTGGGAAATCAAATCTTAAAATATTTTATTTCCATAAGTAGTTTTAATGATTTAGGAAATTGGTTTCTAAATAGATTTTCCTTAATCAAATAATTCCATGAATAAAATATGTGATTAGATTTGGAAATTTGTTTCCTAATTTAATTATGATTTGATTTGGAGAATCAAATCTTAAACATATTTTATTTCCATAAATAGTTATGACACATAAGGAAATTATATACATGACATAATTGTATGCCATGTAATTGCATTAGATGCATAACATTATGCCATGCGTGTCGTGACATGTAGATGTATGCCATGTATGCCATGCCATGTAGATAATAGTTATTTGCATGCAAAGAGGATGAGACATAAAAACCCTTAATCAATATTAAAGCCTACACCTTCCATTAATATGGTTAGAACCAGAGTTCCGCTTGTTTGGGTTGTTGACCTCCAAGCCCTACTAACCTCAATATGTTCAAACCATGGAATAGTTTAATACTAATATGGTAAGAGTCAGAGGTCAATCGTTAGCTTTGGTGGTTGGACTCTCTCCAAGTTGGGATAATTGGTTGAATGCGCTCTAACCATATTAAAACTATGTCCCGATTAATGGGTTGGCTTTAACCTGGAGCATCGGCTTGTTGGACTCTCTCCAAGGTCGATGTAAAGGGAGGTGAAGTTGGGTGCTATGCATATGATGCATACTTGTTAATGTGTTAACAACCCAATGTATGTGTGAACATTCAATTAGTTGATAGCACATTGTGATAGTTGCATATACGTGATATGCAATCGGTATAGACGATACCTACCAGAAGTTATGAATGGCTTGTTGACTCTCTCCAAGGTTGTTCATAACTATGATGGATATCACATATCTTGGACGGACTACGATCTCTCCAAGTGATTTTGGGGTTTTTGAAATTAAAAATGAATGGGATTTATAAATGTATATTGATGCATTTTAAAATCATTTTCATATATGCTCGCTTTGTATTTTCTAGGTCGATAAATTGATCATAGCGTCTTTGAATTTGCGCACTATTTTGGATTGAACAAGTATTTGGGCCTAACTTCTGGGTGGCTTAGAAACACGAGAATTGTTCTCAAGCGGAAAAGCTTGCATATGTCCTTGAAGAGCCTCTTCTGGCCGTCTAAGGGACGATGCAACTCCAGACCAAATGTTGGTCTATCAGAAACATGTGGCGGTCGGTGGCGAGTGCATCATGCTAGCGGCGATGGTACAGTGCGAGCGGCATGAGCATATGGATGCTAATACCATGGTCTTCCATCTTCATGAGCTGTATGATGAGCAAGCGAGATCTAAAAGGTTCGAAGTCTCCAGGCTCCTCTTCACCACGAAGATACAAGAAGGTTCGTCTGTAGTGCAGTTTGTGCTAAAGATGAGCGGGTACATCGGCGGCTAGCTACCCTCGGTTTGTGATGGATCATGAGTTAAGTATTGACTTAATTGCATTGTTTGCCCAAGAGTTTCTCATGATTTGTGATGAACTATCGGATGAACAAATTGGAATCCACCATTCAGAGCTCCTTAATATCTTTGAAGGCTATGGAGCCTTACATGAGCATGAGGAGAAAGGCGGTTCTAGTTGATTCCTCAAAGAAAGGTTCTAAGAGGAAGGCAAAAGAAGAAGAAAGGAAAGAAAAAGGCAAAGAAAGGCGGAACCAGTATAAAGGGCACTTGCCATCATTGTGGCAAGGAAGGCCCTTTGGCGAAGAAAGCTGCAAGACTTATCTTGAGTCCATGAAGAAGAAGAAGGCATCCAGATGCCCCATCCTCTTGATCTTCGTTATTGATTGTCATTCTATTTCCTTAGACACTTGGGTATTGGATCTTTGGGTGTAGCTCACATATATGTAATGACATCTGAGGGCTAAGGAATAGAAGAAGACTTGTCGAGAGAGTCAAATTTGCGAGTTGGCAATGGAGCAAAGGTTCTGCGGTCGCCATCGGAACTTATTCTTTGAAGCTCCTAGTGGACTAGTCTTAGGAAATTGGACAATTGCTATTATGTTCCTTCTCTAATAAAGAACATTGTTTCTATTTCTGCTTAAATAGAAATGGTTTCCATTTAACGTTTAGTAACAATTGTTGTTATATAACTTTGAATGGCGTACTTTATGGAGCTGGAACTTTGAGTAATGGCATTTATCGTTGGGCGTATCGGTGACATTTTCAATATCGAAGCGAGCAACAGCGTGCTCGAAAGGATAATCACATAGACTCCTATATGTGGCATTGTCGTCTTGGCCATATAAGCAAGAAACGCATGTCCGAATGACACCGATGTGGAATTCTGGAATCGTTTGAATTGGATTCATACGATACATGCGAATCATGCTTAAAAGGCAAGATGACTAAGTTACCTTTTACTGGAAAAGGTGAACGAGTGGGAGAGTTACTAGGTTTAGTACATCTTGATGTATGTGGACCTATGTCAACTCAAGCTTTAGGAGGCTATAGCTACTTCATTACCTTCACCATGATCACTCACGGTTTGGGTATGTGTTCTTGATGAAACACAAGTCTGAAGCCTTTGAAAGGTTGAAGAATTCAGAAATGAAGTAGAGAAACAACATGACAAAGTATTAAAATACTTGATCGGATCGAGGTGGTGAATACTTAAGTCAAGAGTTTCTTGATTATCTAAGAGACAATGGCATATTGTCTCAATGGACTCCGCCCTATACACCATGACATAATGGTGTATCGAGGCGTAACTTAGGACCTTGTTGGACATGGTCGGTCGATGATGAATCATCGACTCTTCCCAAGTCCTTTTGGGGTTATGCGAGACATTTGTTTACTTGTTAAGCAGAATGCCTACAGGTAGTCTCTACTCCATATGAGATATGGAATGGTAAGAAACCTCATGTATCTTACTTGAAGATATGGGGTTGTCTGCTTATGTAAAGCGGTGTATCGGACAAATGGATGCTAAGTCGATAAATGTCTATTTATTGGATACCCTAAGGAAACAAGGGGTTACCAATTCTATCATCTGTGGAACAAAGGTGTTTGTTTGAGGCATCTTTGTGTTTCTAGAAAGAGTTTCTCTTGCAAGAAAGCGATGGGAGTGTCGTCGAGCTTGAGGAGGCTCGAGAGACTCAAATAGACATTGATGAGATACACGGTGAAGCACAAGCGGTAGGCAACTCATAGTGATGAGCAATCAATTTGGACCTATTGTAACACCACATCTTCGTAGATCACGGTAGAACCATGATATTCACGAGAGATATGGATTTCGTAAGTGAATCGAGCGACGTGTTACTCATTGATGATGAGAGCCTACAGTTATGAAGAAGTCTTGACAAGTTGAGAAAGGGATAAGTGGCTTGGTGCCATGAAGTCGGAAATGGATTCCATGTCTGAAAACCAAGTTTGGAACTTGGTTGACCCACTGAAGGCATAAAGCCTATAGGGTGCAAGTGGGTTTTCAAGAAGAAAACGACATGGATGTAATGTGATTACCTATAAGGCTAGATTGGTGGCGAAAGGATATCGTCAAAAACAAGGTGTTGATTATGGCGAAACCTATTACTTTGTAGCTATCTTAAATCCATTCGGATGCTCCACGGCCAGGCTCATTATGATTATGAGATATGGCGGATGGATGTAAACGGCTTTCCTTAATGGAAACTTGCTCGAGGGCGTGTATATGATACGACTGAGGTTTCACATCGGTTGATAAAACCAAGGTATGCAAATTCGGCGATCCATTTATGGATTGAAGCAAGCATCGAGGCTGGAATATCCGTTTTGATGACGATCAAAAGTTTGATTTCTCACAAAATCGACGAACCTTGTGTGTACAAGAAGGTTAGTGGGAGTGCGATCGTGTTCCTAGTATTGTATATGCCGATGACATATTACTTATAGGAAGCGATGTGTCAATCTTCTGATCGATTAAGGTTTGGTTATCAAGACATTCTCCATGAAAGACACAGGAGAAGCAACCTACATCCTTGGGATTAAGATCTATAGAGATAGATCGAAAGCGGTTGCTTGGTCTTTCGCGGTCTACATATATAGGCCGAGTGCTAAAGAGGTTTAGCATGTCGGAATCCAAGAAAGGTTATCTACCCATCGGGCATGGGGTACACCTTTCGAAGTCTATGTGTCCGCCGCGAAGGCGAGAGGATTTGCATGAGTAAGATTCCTATGCATCGCAGGATCTATCATGTATGCTATGTTATGTACGAGGCCCGATGTATCGTGCGCTGAGTGTCACGGCGGATACCAATCCGATCGAGAATGGATCATTGGCGGTATTAGACGATCCTTAAGTACTTGAGAAGAACTAAGGATGTGTTCCTAATATATGGAGAAGGGACATGGTGATACGCGGGTATCGGATGCGGCTTCGAGACGGACAAGGATGATTCAGTCTCGATGCGGATCGTGTTCACCTTGAATGGCGCGATGAGTTGGAAAAGTTCCAAACAAGAGGCGTAGCGGATTCTACCTTTGAGGCGAGAATATATTGCGGCGGAGCGCGGGAGAGCGGTTTGGATCGAAGTTCGTTCATGAACTTGGTGTGATTCGGCCATTGTTGAAGCAATCTGCGGTCTCTGCGACAACAATGGAGCAATTGCATGTGAAAGAGCCAAGGTCTCATCAGCGATCCAAACATGTGCCAGCGCTATCATCTTATCGGAGAGATCATAAGTAGGAGCGAAATACAAATCGAGAAAATTCCCCTTTGAAAGGAACTTAGCGGATCCTTTGACTAAAGCATTACCTCAAAGTAAGTTTGAGGTCATGTTAGAGCTTATGGTATTGGATCTGTAGCGATTGGCATTAGGCCAAGTGGGAGTCTGTTAGTAATATATGAGAGATGTCCTAAGGCAATGCCTTATGTATGAACCATTTATATGATAAATGAAGATTCACTATTTGAGTATACATGTTTTATGTATTTGATTGGATCTTAAACTCATTTCTTGAATGTCACGATCGATTCACGGCATGAGAGAATTTGTGATTGGATCACAACTAGTGAGTATCTCTACATGTGTAATTGTGATGTATCGAATTATCCTAGTCGATGAATTGATGGATTTGGACACCATCAATTACATCGAGACTAACACGAGGTATACTCCTTGGTGTATCCAAGCAGCTGATTCTCACTGGCTGGAGACATTGTGATGTCCGGAGTTAATCGTGGATGCTAGTTATGGTAACTAGTTCATTGGAGTGACCAGCCGTAAGACTTCATATGGTTCTCTGCATATATAGATATGTCAATGAAGTTCTTACTGTGGCTTAAGTGCGATGTTCCTTTGACTTGCGGTATTCAAGTCATCTTGATCATGGAGACTCATGCTTTGACATCTTAAGCAAACATCTCTAAGGAGATGTGGACCCGGGATGATTGGGTATAAGTCGAAGTGATCGAAGGTGTTTGAATAGCCTATAAAGGATTCACCACTCCTTGCGAGGAGATGTATACCCATGGCCTCTCGTCGGATTGTTACTAAAGTCTTTGGAAAGCATTACATGTTTAGAGTAAAGTACTCTTGATACATGTGGAGTAACTAGAATCCAGTAGGGACGAGGAAATGATACTTGGGCTAGGTGTGGCGTAGTCGACCTAGTGAGGGTGACACAATAGACCATGTCATCACGAACCAAGTGGGTATAAGATGAGTGAAGGGAATGGGGCACGATTCATTCGAGCCTCTTGAAGGGTTTGAAATAGTTACGGATCAGCAGTTGATCTTTTGGTTAATTGGGGATCATGATGTACTACTAGGTGCCACTCATGATCGTTCTATAATTAATGGTTAATTATAGGCGGCCAACATAAGCGAGAACCTATTTGGTCACACGCTGAGTGTAATCCAAAGGATTTAAAGCGAGCTTGAGAATGAGATTCTCGGGCCAAGGAGAAACTATGTTTGGTTGGACCAAACATAAAGCGAGCATGAAATTGTTTCAGTCGCAATGGAAGCATGGATGGGCAGTGTCTTATGAAGACATAATGGATGGACCAAAATGGTTTGGTTCTAATCCAATGGATAAGAATAAACCAAAGGGTTTGGTTTATTTTAAACGAATGAACCAAAAGTTGGTTCGGTTCGTTTTAACTTAAAATAAACCATCATGGTTTGGTTTATTTTAACTTATCTTAATGGAGCGGGTTAACGGGCTTTATGGATATGATCCATTAACCATTAAGAGAATTAGTTCTCTATAAAAGTGGGCTTAAGGGATTGTTAAACCCTAACTAATCCAAAAACCCTAAAGCTAGTTGCCGCCCACCTCCTTGGAGTTTTCGGCGCCAACAGCCTTGTGCCGCCGCCCAACCACTTGTGCTGCCGTCCAACTTGTTGCCGGCGACCAAGCTTCAGCCGGTGAACCTCCGGCGACCCTCCGGTGATCTCCTATAGGTTTGGCATCAAGGTGAGGCTTTTCTCTCCTTGTTTTGGCCGGCGCCTACTCCTCCACCAAGCTGTCCAGTTTTCTGGACAGCTTCTCCTCCTCTCGTCGGAGCGTCGTTTGGACGACGGTTAGTGCTCTGACAGCGGCTAACTTACCGGGGATTTGATCTCCGGTAATCCTCTGAGGTGGGGGACGAAGGATTCGTCAAACGGTTGACGAATACCTCTCCGGAGAAGCGAGTTTTGAGAACTCGTTTTAGGATCCGAATTTGGATTCGGATCGTGATCATCTCTCGATCACGTTGTCTTCAACACGAGGCTAGTAACCCGTACGAAGACGAAGCTCGTGACTTAGTGAAGTCATCCCGAGGAGCTCGGCGTGGATACGGATAGAGACGATTCTTACGAGGATCGTTCCGGTTGATGCCGTTCCCGCTACACGTCATACGGAAGGTATAACGTAGTTTAATTTCCTTTTATTGCAAATTTAATTTACGGTTATGTCTACACTTGTTGTAATAGCATGCGTGTGTTGTGTGTGTTGTAATAAATAGGAGTATTTATTATTTTTATTGCTTCCGCTGTGCTCATGTTTACGAAACATGATCGAACACACACATGCCGCGGTGCCGGAAACCCAACACCTTCTCCGTAGTAGCATAATTCACTTGTGCTTCATCCAATGTTTTACTGGCGTAGTAAATTGCATACACCTTGCGGTCCTTCCTTTGTCCCAACACTGCACCTACAGCGAAATCACTTGCATCACACATAATTTCAAAAGGAAGACTCCAATCTAGAGGTTGCATTATTGGGGTGGTTGTCAATGCTTCTTTTAATCTGAAAAATGCATCAAGACAAGAATTATCGAAATGAAATTCGGCATCCTTAGAAAGCAAATTAGTCAATGGCTTTGAGATTTTTGAAAAGTCCTTGATGAACCGCCGGTAAAACCCCGCATGTCCTAGAAAACTCCGCACTCCCTTAACATCGGTTGGAGGAGGCAACTTCTTGATCACTTCAGTTTTAGCAATGTCCACCTCGATACCACGCTGTGAAACTAGGTGCCCAAGCACTATACCTTCTCGCACCATGAAGTGGCACTTCTCCCAATTAAGCATTAAATTCATTTCCTCGCATCTCTGCAAAACCTTGACCAAATTAGATAAGCACATATCAAAATTTACACCATATACAGAAAAATCATCCATGAATACTTCCATTATATTCTCGATCATATCGAAAAAAATTGAAGTCATGCATCTCTGAAAAGTGGCTGGTGCATTGCAAAGTCCAAAAGACATTCTCCTGAAAGCAAAAGTACCATATGGGCAAGTAAAAGTTGTTTTCTCTTGGTCATTAGGATAGATGGGAATTTGATAGAAATCGGAGTATCCATCTAGGTAACAGAAATGCAAATGTTTTGCCAATCGGTCTAACATTTGGTCAATAAATGGGATAGGAAAGTGGTCCTTTATAGTTTCCTTGTTCAATTTTCTATAATCAATACACATTCTCCACCCGGTGACTGCTCTCGTGGGGATTAACTCATTCGTAGCATTTTTTTTATCACGGTTATCCCCCATTTCTTAGGCACCACATGGATAGGACTTACCCATTCGCTATCGGATATAGAATAGATAATTCCTGCATCTAGTAATTTCAGGACCTCTTTCTTGACCACCTCTTTCATGGCCAGGTTTAGCCTTCGTTGATGTTCTATTGAAGGTTTATAGTCATCTTCGAGTAGAATTCTATGCATGCAAACCGATGGACTAATTCCCTTTATATCATCAATCTTGTATCCAATGACGTTCTTATGTGTTTTTAGCAACTCGATTAGTTTCTCAGTCTCTGCATCGCTCAGATTAGCGTTAATGAACATGGGATAAGTAGAGTTTTCGCCAAGAAATTCATACCTGAGAGTCGATGGAAGAGGCTTAAGTTCTACCTGTGGTGGTAGGTCAAGGTCGACAATCTCCGGCTCTTCATCCTCGAAATCCCTTTCGAGCCTATCAAGATAAGTTTGTTCTTGTACTCCTTTTAGCGCAATTGATTGGAAACTATCAATCCTGCAACAAACATCGAAATCAAAAGGTTGTTTAACAGCTTTTGAAAGGTCGAATTCAATCTTATCATTTCCAAATGCAAGTGAAAGTTTGTGGTTCTTGACGTCTATCATTGCCCCTGCAGTAGCCAGGAAAGGTCTCCCTAAAATGAGTGGAATACATGGGTCTTCATCCATGTCAAGGACTACGAAATCGGCGGAACAATAAAGTTTCCCACCTTCACAGGTACATCTTCTAAGATTTCCAAAGGATATCTAATGGAGCGATCGGCTAACTGTAAGGCCATAGTTGTTAGTTTCATTTCTCCCAAATCTAGTTTCTTGTATATGGAAAGAGGAATCAGATTGACACTAGCGCCTAGATCACAAAACGCCTTATCAAAATTAGAGTTATTAATTATGCAAGGGATAGAAAAACTGTTGGTGCAGTAGGCACCTAAGTCGAACCTAAGTTTTGATTATAGCAAACGATACAAAGTTAAGCATATATTGTTATCTCATGAGCTAAATCAAGTGTGCAGAAAAGTCTCAACGCTGGAGCTGAAGGCTAGCGACACCCGGAGGAAGCCGCGGTGGTCGGGCGACACTCAAGAGACTTCGGAGGGAGCCGAAGGAATTGAGTGGAAGGCCGGAAGCAAAAGCAACACGTAAGTACTGAGGTAAGCTCGTGTGTGCGAGCGTAAGTAAGGTTGTATCCTCTTTACGGGGATGATCTTAAGCGTAGATCCAACCAAAGACCTCTTATAGATGGCCTAGGTCGAGATCGGATGGTCGACGACCATCGAAATTATGTTTTTCTTGAGCTAACCTTGCCTTGCAGCTAGCATCAGTCGACTACCAGCTTGGAGGACTCGACTGCCGTTAAACAGTCGACTGCCGAAGGTTAGCAATCGACTGATGCTGCCATCAGTCGACTGATGATGGCCATCAGTCGACTGCTGGTCAAAGGATCAGCCTCGAGTAGTCAAGAGTTATCACCATTTTTCAAGGGGATTTGTGCCCATTTGTGATTGGCTAAAGACCCATTCGATGAGGGGCTTAAAGGCTATAAAAGGAGGGTCAAACCTAGGGTTTTTCATCAATTCAAAAGCTTCCAAGTGCTTCCAATACGCTCCGACTCTCCGACATCCCTACGACGAAGCGCTGCCGAGACGACGACTAGAGCTTCAACCTCCAATCTTTGAAGTCGTCGGTATAATCTTTAAATTTGTATAAGTTATTTTTATTTCAAGCTTTAAATCATATCAAGGAGAGGGGGAGTGTCCCTCTACCTTGAGTCTTTCTCGAGTTTTTGTATTCGTTTAACTCCTATCTCCATCGAGAGGGAGTTCGTTTAGTATTTGCCCTCCGTGCGTGGTCAAGGACCATTAGGGCCTTAGAGTAGTAGCCAAAGGCTACGAACCAAGTAAAACCTATTTGTCTCTATTTACTTTACATTTCCGCTGCAATTAATTTTCTCTCGAGTTTTAACGAAAGAAACGAGAAAAAGTTGTTATCGCTATTCACCCCCCCCTCTAGCGAACCGCATCGATCCAACAAAAACTACTTGGATCATTTAGCTTGGGAGGTACCATGTTTTTAATTAAAGCGTTGCATTCTTCGGTAAGAGCCACTGTTACATGCTCCTCAACTTTTCTTTTATTAGTTAAAATATCCTTCAAGAACTTGGAGTACGTAGGCATTTGTTGAAGAGCTTCTGTAAAAGGTATATTAATATAAAGCTTTCTAATTATCTCAAGGAACTTACCAAATTGTTCATCCAATTTCTCCTTAATCAGCCTTTGAGGGAATGAGATCGGAGGCTTATATGTTCTTGGCTCTTTGTGCCACACGGCTATGTCGTTTGGCTCGGCTGGGCCGTGTTGGATGCTGGAACGACCCGACACGGGTGTGTTGGCTGACACACCTGGGTGTGCTTATGGGCATCACCCGCCACGGGTGTGTTGGACAACACACCCTGGGTGTGTTGTCGGCTGCCTATCTCAAAATCGTTCAACACAGGCGTGTTGCTGGGCATGACCACTTCAAACTCTAGCACACCTGTGTTGTTGAGCACGAGTGGGGCTTGTTGAGCTCTGGTAGGTGGTTCTGCCTTCTTGTCTCCTTCTAAAATTCTTCCACTTCTTAAACTTATAGAATTACAATGTTCAGTTGGGTTAACTTCTGAATTTCCAGGAAATCTACCGGGCATCCTAGATGTAGAGCTGGCAATTTGAGAAATTTGATTCTCCAACATTCTTGTGTGATTAGTCAAATTATCAACCTTGCTTCCCAATTGCTTAATCGCCTCGGTATTATTTTGATGTTGCTGATTGGATTCTATAACATGCTGTCGAAATTCATCGTTTATCTTCCCTTGGCATGTGATAAAATTTTCCATCATCTTCTCTAAGTTTGACTTGGGCCCTGGTTGAAATCCCGAAGGTGCTCCAAAATTGTTCTGTCCAGAAGAATTTTGGTTGGCTTGATACGAAAAGTTTGGGTGATTTATCCAATCGGGATTGTACGTGTTCGAATAAGGGTTATCACCATTAGGCTTTTGATTAAAATTATTCAGTGCATCTACTTGCTCAACCCCTGCTCCCGATGATGGTGCGTGTAGGATTTGGTAATTTATGGTCATATGTCCTGTTACACCACAAATCTCACAAGTGACATTAGATGAGTTTACAACTGATACATTAAAACATTCGAGCTTTTGAGTTAATGCATAAACTTTAGCACTGAGTAAATCGAGAGTACTTACCTCATACTTACCTGGTGTTTTAATCGGACACCCTCTTTCTGTAGCCCATTGATGAGAATTCATTGCCACATTCTCGATGATCTCAAATGCTTCATCCAACGTTTTTTTCATGAGAGCTTCTCATGGCATACGAGATTCCATTATAGAAAGTATGAACAATGAGCCATTTCTTCAGCCCATGATGACGACATTGCTGTAGTAATCCCTTAAATCTGTCCCAAGCTTCAAATAATATTTATCCATCCTTCTGTGCAAAATTAGTGATTTGATGATGAAGACTTGCAGTTTTGCTTGGTGGAAAATACTTGTCTAGAAATCTTTGCTCCAGCTGATCCCATGTAGTTATGCAGTCCGCTGGAAGAGAGTGTAACCACGCTCTAACTTTGTCTTGTAATGAGAAGGGAAATAAGCGCAATCTAATAGCATCAGCTGAGGCTCCATTCGGTTTTAAAGTTTTGCAAAATTCTAAAAATACTTCCAAGTGCAGATTAAGATCTTCAGTGGGCGCTCCTCCAAATTGATGTTGTTGGACCATGAAAAGTAGAGCCGGTTTCAATTCAAAATTGTTCGCTTCAATGGGGGGTCTTCTAATACTTGATCTCAATCCCCTTGTACTAGGCGCTGCGTAATCCCTTAAAGGTTTATTCTCGTTCTGATCAGCCATATTAGAGTTCAAATTTTCTTCCTATTGTTGCTAGAGTTGTCTTCTAGCAAGGAACGTTCTCTCTATCTCAGGATCGATTTCGAGAATTTTCCTGTTAAATCTGTGCATGTAACAATAGGAGAAACTTCCAAAACAAGAATTCAGAATAGACAAAAGAATAAAAATAGAAATAGAAATCTAGATTAACTAAATCATGCTCAATTCAATATTGAGTGTCAATCCCTGACAACGGCGCCAAAAATTTGATGTGTCGATTTCCGCAAGTGCACGGTTGTCGTCAAGTAATAAAAATATCGATCCCACAGGGATTGGGTCAATTACCGAATGATCATGATACCAAGTTATCTAGTCAAATCAAATTTGTGAATTAAGTAAAGAAACTAAGCAATCAAGAACAACGAATGAGAAGAACAATCTAAAAGTCAATAATTAAGGGGAATCTCAGGATATGGGTTTCACCGCATCGACGATTTATAAGGTGATTATGTTCTCTCTTACTCCTTGAGTTGTTTCGATAGAACTTGTCCTAAGGCAAATCAACGACCCCTTTCGAGGTCTACGCCAATTGTACCTATCAAACTCAATTTTCCTGTCACAGTATTCAAGCGTAGGTGATCATAATCAACTAAGGGGACCTGTCACGAGACCCCCGCAAACCTCCCAAGTCTTACTACCGTTACTTGGTAAAAATTGGATTTGATAGATCCATTAAGTCCATAAGAATTCCTCTAGAGACTAAATTTCCTTTTCACGATAGGTTTGCACATGGGAACATAATCAGCTAAGGAATCATCAATGATTCCCGCAAGCCCTCATAGATATGCTATCGATACTTGATAGGAGTTAATCCCTAGTTTGGATCTAGGTTTCGGGAACTTGGGTTCACTGTTAGGTATTCCCAAAGGTTCCTTAGATTTATCAATAAGAATCTAAAACCAAATCAAAACAAATGACAATTCAAGTAGAAGAGATTCAATCAACCATCATAAACCGTCAAGGGCTACTCCCCCATCCTAAGATTACAAGACACTACTCCATAGCTGAATAAGAATTGCCAGAGAAAGAATTACAATCCTTAATGCCATCGTTGTGTTTCCTCTGCCGTTGGCTTTGTCGTCCTCCTTCGAATTCCGCCGCCTCCTCCTCTTAGGGTTAGAATATATCCTCTTTTATAGCCTTGGCTTGGTCTTCAATTAAGGCAGAAATCCCCTTCAATTAAGGCGGAAATCCCGAGTTTCGCCGTGTTGTTCGCAAAAAAGGAAAGGCATGCATGCGTCGGGAAATAGGGCGACACGCCCATGCTAATGGAGGGCATGGGGCGTGTCGGGCATGAACCATGGGCGTGTCGACTAACACACCCGGGGTGTGTTAAGGTTTGGAAGTTCTGGAGTTGGGACGGTCTTGGTTTCGATTTGACATGGACGTGTCTCTGATGACACAGCTGTGTTATTTTGATACGCCTCGATAATTGCCGATTCTTCACCCTGTTAACATGAAAAATACCCCAAAACAGTTTCTTTGTCCAAAATATGTTAAACTTGACTAAAACATAACAAAATAAATGACTAAAACATAAAATGGGATGAAATGCATGCATATTGAATACCCAAAATGTATCATGAATTACACACATCAAAGGTTCACCGGAATGTGGATGGAGATATTCAGTCCTTTTTCTTTCTCTGACAAGAGCCTCAGAGACCACTATATATACTATAGCCTTCAGCTGTGATGGTAATAGAGTGATAGGGCTTTCCTCTGCGGAAGGGGTTGTTGAAAGAGGGATCTCTGGTAAAGGCATCTTGACGTCTTGCTCAATAGAAATATATTTCTCACAGACGACACCAACTGATGCGGATATAGATTTTTTTACCTCCCTTTTTTAGGAAATGACGACATCGAGGAAGCTTAGGTTCCTCTCCGGCCGCAACAGTAAAGATTGATGATGACGATGAAAGTAAACAACAAAGAATGATAACACAATATTTAACATGGTTTGGAATTTCAATTCCTACTCCATGGGATGAGCTCTAGAGCGAGCTATAGTGCTAAACACCTCAACTATATAAACCCTCCTTAGAAGTGCTAAACACCTTACAAGTTATAAGGTGTACAAAGTAAAAAGATGGATTCCTCTGAAACAACTGTTCACTTGTTTTTACCTTCTTTGGTCTCTTCTCCCCCTCTTTGACTTGTCTTCCTTCCTTCAGTCTTCAAATCTCAAAAATGTGTAGATGATTAGTGAATAAAAAACGATTCTTTCTCCTTCCTTCATTCCCCTCTTTTATACTTGTCCCCCCCCCCCCCCCCCTCCCCCCCGGGAGTTAGTTGTGATGTAACAACCCACCAGGGTCACCATCCACGTGGAGGACCCTTTTTGCCTGAGGAATAATTCTGTCATGAGGATAATAAATAAAGACTCGTGGGAGTTTTATGTGGGGACCTAGTTTGTTACTCCGTGTAGCAAACTCCTACAAGAAAGCGCATCAAGGACAATCTTTTTTCCATTATCCTCTTTTTCTCCTCTAAAGGTTTTCATTTTCCCTAATCACCTCTTCAGACTCCTACATCAATTCGGCCCTACCTCTCAGACAACCCTGGGCTTACTCACCCGACGCACTCCTCTGCACCCTTATGGTTCATTTAAACTAGGATGTATATGACTCAACTCAGGCCGCCGAGTTGATAGTTGGCTCCCACTCCATCCATAAGGCCCATTCATTTATACTCTCTTTAACTCCTCGAGCCACTTCTTGACTCACTTCTCGGGTCGTTCCTGGACTATTTTTCTGGATTACTTATCCGATTTCTTTCTAGCCATCAGACTCCCCATCCTACCATACATCGCCACCTTATCAACTCGGTTACTTTTCCGTGGTCAGGTCTAGCCGAATCATATCATATATCACACACTTCATCCTTCTCCTCTTTACCTAAATGGTCGTTATTTCTCTATCCAACTCCTAAATCAGATTATAGTGGTATCAAAGGGTCTGAGAGATTTAAAGAAATAAGTTAATTGGGGAAGAAAAAATGATGAGAGAGGAAGGTGTGTTTGTGGATTTTTTTTAATTGTATTTTTATAAAAAAAAATTCCAATAAGTGTTGAAAATTACAACTACATCCCTATCTTTATTTATTTATTTTTTATATATAACATCCTATCTCTTAAAAAAATTGTCCTACAAATTCAGGTACTTATTTGAAGGGAAGATGAGAAGATATTTTTTTCATGTCTTTTTAACGCTCGCAAGTGACATATTGATTGAAGTGACATTGTCACACCATTTTCACTAAAAATATTTTTTTTTGTAAAGTTAATATTCTTTGTACCTCTAAAATAAGATATGAATATTTTTTTTAAATAACATTGAAATATAGAGGTGTAATAAAACTTTTAAATACATAAGTTGGATATGAAACATTGTCTTGTCGAAGAGTGCATGCCAAATTGCCACCTGCGCTCCGTTTTGTATGTCATAATTAATCGAAGTTATAATGTAATGAGATTGTAATGGAATGTAATGTAATTTTGATTACATTATTATGTTTGGATAAAAATTATAAGTAATTTTGAATTACAAAGATAATTATATTCTTTTGTTTGGGATGTATTACAAAGACAGTAGGAATCGATCGACGACGATAACGACGACGACGATGATGAGGATGGTGACGACGACGAGGATGATGGTCGGGGGAGGGGGGGAGGCGGTCGACCGGCTGGCGACGATCGACGATCGACGATCGATGACCGACGACAGACGACCGATGGCAGGCAGCCGACCGCCGATGATCGGCGACCGTCGGAGATCGCCGACCGACTACCGGCGACCGTCGAACGGTGATCCACCATCGACGATCAATCGACCGACAACGACGACCGACGATAGCGATCGCCGCTGTCAAGTCTCGAAAAAATAAAAAAAAATTTAATAACAATAATAATAAATAAATAAATCAATACACGGGCGAAAATCATCGAAAAAGGGGGATAAATTTCGGGGTCTATTTACACCCTAAATAATCACCGTTGAGAGGCAAAAAGGGGAAAAACCCTAAACCCTAATTAACCGGCCGAACCCCTATATATATTTTCCTTTTCTCCGTTTTTTTTTCTTTTTCCCCGTTTCTTTCCGTTCGCGCAACCCGTACTCCGCCGCGAGCCGTCGCAGACGACGAAAGGCGATCGTCGAATCCTTGCCGCCGGAGTCGACGCCAAGCCGCTAGAGCTCCATCGACCCTCCTCCTTCCTCTTTCCGGTAAGTAAATCTCTGGTAAGGGCCGGCGAGGGCGAGATTTTGCTCGGATGTTTGGGAATTAATCGGCGGGATTGAGGTCGGGAATTGGGTTTTTAACCGTGTTCAAGCACTGAGTCTTATTCATTTCTGCTGGATTGGGTTCGAGCAGTGCTGGTGGGTGAATTACCGAGAGTTTAGGAAAGGACCAAGCTGTGGGAATCGGTTGAGCCTTACTATCCTTCGGTTTAGGGATTTCAACAGTTGGGATATGAAGATTATAAAATTATTTTTGTTCATCTTATTTTATAGACATTCAAACACTGTTCTTGTTAGATGCCGTCCATTCTTCCAATTGAATTCTGGTCCAGTTTTCCTTATAGTTATGATCTCTGTGACTTCTTAGAGGCCTGATTTTGCTCCTGCGCAGATCTGATTTTGCACGTTGTTGCTATCCAAAGTAGTCTTCTACTTTGTTTCCAAATAAATGCTTAGATGCAATTAATCTTCTTATGCTAGCATCCGCTGTTTAGATAATTTGAATCTCATTTTCTTTTAGTTTCGATGTGAAGTATCAAGATAAATTTATGATCCACCGGAATATTTGTTGTGCCAATTGCAATTTTATTGCAAATTGTGAAAAGTTGTGTTGCCACAAATTTTAGGCTTCGTCGACGCCCTGATTATGATTCGTGGCCAAATTAACTTCAAGAGGCTTTTTCTCTTATCTTGTAAATGATATGTAATATGTGATACTATCATCTACATGTATGAGGTCGGATGCTAAATATATATATATATATATATATATATATATATATATATATAGTATATCATCTACATGTATGAGGTTGGATGCTATATATTATATGTGTGTACTTACCATCTACACATGTGTGAGGTTAGATGCTATATATAGATAAGTATATATAATTGTCCATCCATGATGATTCTTTGTTACTATTTTTAGTTAAATTGTTTATCCAAATCTTTCCTGTGCACTGATGTTATGTAAATACGTATGCTATCATCTACCTGTGTATGAGGTTAGATGCTATATATTTAGTTGTAAATGTTCACCCCTAATGTTCTATGTTATCCTTGGTGTGAATTATGATAAAAATGAGAAAAATTCTTTATTTAGCTAACGGTATATATATGAGCATTAGTGGTGCTGACACAGGTTGGGCTCCCGGGTTGAGCTCAGGAGGCCACCCAAATTAATGAATGTTGATGGTGATGGTGATTTCCTTAATTTCTTTCTAGAGGTACCTCAGGATTGCACAAGAAATTAAGATATTTGACTGGCTCAACATTTTAAAATGCATAATATGAGGCACCACGAGGGTTTATGTTTAGGTACAATTAGCATAACAGAAAGGCATGATTGGGTTCGCTGTACTTGTTATAATGATATGATGTTAAAAGTATTAGTTATGTTTCGTATTGACTTACAGAAAGTGTAACCGAAAATATATGACGAGCTCTGAATTTACATTTACTGATTGTAGAGATACATGTTTTCTTCTCAAATTTTCTCCCCCTGTGTTATATCCGTCATTGATCTACTTCTTTGGAACTCATGAACTCATGATGTCACATAACAATTTGGTAGGGAACAGGATACCCAGTTGAGATGCTGAGCGGAGGTGGTATAACTGAGGAGATGATGATGAGCATGTCACACATTGTCCGGAGCATTTATGAAACAGGGTTTCCAGTTTTTTTTGGGGAGATGATTTTATGTTCTATTTTTCTTCAGGTTCTGAGAGTTAATTGTGTTGTTGAGACTGCTAAAGGATGGAATAAAAAATAAATTTGTCGGGCATTTCGATCTTGTGTATAATGGGTAATATTGATGTGTGACTAGGGATCTAGTATGTGTATCTTTTGGGTTAGGTCTTTTGATTAGTATCGAGCGACGATCCTAAAGGGCAGTGTGTGCATGCAATCTCATCAAGGACTCGAATACATCCATCTCATGATTTGTAAGCTTTAAATGTACTTTTCAAGTAGTAGTCTTAATGTAATCCTATTTAGGTTTATGTATAAATTGGAATAACGTCGGTATCGGGTTTTATAGGAGAATGGCGGGTAGAAGAAACAATGGTGAAGGGGCGAGAATAGTCGGTTTCTCGGCCAGCTTGCCGCGATTATGCGAGAGCAGTCGATTCGGGAGCAGATCCAACAACCGTTGAGAGCGAGGAGCATGGAAACACCCCGGTGGTCCACGGCCCGGTGTGAACCCAATTTACAAGCGATTCGAGGACCTTGGACCAGCGAGTTTAAGAAGCTCGGACCGTTGTGGCGGAAGGATGGATTCGATCATTGGAGACAATATATGACTTCATGCGACTGCGATCTTGAGGTGAGGTGGTGCGCCATATTCATGTTGCGAGCGATGCTCGGATATGGTGGGAGGGTGCCCGTTCCGGTGGATTTAGCTCTGACCACTTGGGTTGAATTCAAGGAGGTATTTTATGGTAAATACTTTCTACGACACCGAACCCGAATGGCGAGAATTCTGAGCTTAGCCGCCAAGGGGACGAGCGATGGTGAGTATGTCAAGGAATTCGAGAAGAGGCGGTATTTTGTACCTATGATCGCTTGATCCAACCACGAGAAGTCAAACATTTCACCGAGGATTGAGGGCAGCCATCCGCCATGATGTCGGGGTGAGTCGAGTTACCACCTTCAGAGAGGCTGTGGATCAGGCTCTGATGGCAGAGAGGGACAGGAATGACATGATAAAGGAAGTACAGACTAAGAGGTCTAGCTACCAGGGGAGGGAACCTTCTGCGTCGAGTCATAAGAGGTTTGCATCGAGCCAGTTTCGAGGAAAACAACCACGATTTGACCAGCCACGAGACCCAAAGCCCGACCAATCGACCATCTTCTCAAGGGTGAAAGCAAAACTCCCCCAAGTGCGATAAGACTCATGCAGTCAGTGTTTGGTGGGTGCAGATGTGTGCTAAGTGCAGAAATCTGGGCACTTTGCTATGAGCGCCCTCGGCTCAAAGAGCCAACTAGAGGAAGAGTGTATGCTATGACACAGGGAGGTGGATCGGATCCGATTCGGCCATTATCACGGTAGAATTTCTATTGTCAACCTACTGCTCATGCCTTAATAGATTCTGGAGCTACACACTCTTTCATCGGTGGCCTACGTTGCAAAACTAGGTATTTCATGTGATTTGATGGCTCCGGCTATACGTGTCCTTGCCTTGGGAAGAATGACCAGATAGAATAGTGAGGAACTGTCCGATGAGGATGCAGAACTATACAGTATACACCGAACTTATTGTATTAGAGATGGTGGACTTTGATGTAATTCTGGGTATGGATTGGTTGACCCGGTACGAGGCCATTATCGACTGTAAACAAAGGACGGTTAAACTGAAACTACAAAATGATGGATTTGTCATCTTCAATGCAACCTCCACGTTGAGTCATCTACCTATTATATCGGCATGTAAAGCTCGAGAAAATGTTAAGCAAGGGTGTAGCAGATTTCTAGTCAACCTAATGGGAAGTTCTGAGACTTTTAAACCCAGTCTGGAGGAAGTAGAGGTAGTCCGAGATTTCTCCGATGTATTTCCAGAGGATATTGCAGGATTACCCCCTGTCAGGGAAGTTGAGTTTGGGATAGAATTAATAACGGAACCACCCCGTGTCTAAAGCATCGCATCGCCGCACTCCACCGAAATGAAGGAACCGAAGGAGCAACTACAAGAACTCTGGATAAGGGTTTCATCCAGGCCAGTGTGTCACCCGGGAGCGCCGGTGTTGTTCGTCTGTAAGAAGGATTCGCGGTTGTGTGCATTGACTCTAGGGAGTTGAACCGGTTCTGATCAGAATAAGTACCGTGCCTAGAATCGATGATCTGTTCGATCAACTACAGGGAGCAACGGTATTCTCAAAAATTGACTTGAGGTCGGGGTACCACCAATTGAGGGTGAAAGGAGAAGATGTTCATAAAACTGCCTTCAGAACTCGATATGGTCATTATGAGTTTCTAGTTATGCCGTTTGGACTCACTAATGCCCCCATGACCTTTATGGATTTGATGAACCGGATTTTCCGCCATACCTGGATCAGTTTGTGATTATCTTCATCGATGATATACTAATTTACTCTCAGAGTCGCGAAGAGCACCGACAACATCTGACGCTGGTACTGCAGACTCTGAAGGATAAGCGGTTATACGCTATGTTCAGCAAATGCAATTTCTGGATGAGACAAATAACATTTTTAGGACATATAGTCTCGGAGAGGGGAATAGAGGTGGATCCAGTCAAAGTGGAGGCAATCCAGAGTTGGGCTACTCAGGAATGTTCACCAAATTGAAGCTTCCTGGGACTAGCGGGGTATTATCGCAGATTTATTCAGAATTTTTCACGAATTGCGTTACCCCTGACTTCGTTGACCAAGAAGGGGGTGAGGTACGAGTGGACTACTCAGTGCGAGAAGAGTTTTATGGAGCTAAAGGAAAGGCTGATGATAGCACCTGTGCTTGCAGTTCCAGACACTTCTGGGCAATTTGTGGTGTACACTGATGCCTCCAAAACCGTCTAGGGGTATTGATGCGAAGGAGGGTCATTGCCTATGCATCATGTCACCAAGGTGCATGAGCGAATTATCCTACACATGACACGGAACTAGCATGCCGTCTTCGCTTTGAAGATCTGGCGACACTATCTTTTACGGAGAACGTCGCGAGATCTACGGATCATAAAAGTTTGAAATATTTCTTTACTCAAAAGGAACCGAATATGCGGCAGAGACGATGGTTGGAGTTGGTAAAAGATTATGCAATATTAACTATCACCGGGTAAGGCTAATGTGGTGGCGGATGCGCTGAGTCGCAAGATGGCGACGCTATTACAGTTGACCACCCAGCAAAGATTGATATCAGAATTTCAACAGATAAGAGTGGAGGTGATAGCACCAGGTGAGCAGGTTAGGTTGGCGGCACTGACGGTTACATCGAACTTATGGGATCAAATCAGGCGAGAACAAAGCCTCGGATCAGCGGTTAATGGAATGGAAAGCGCAAAGATGAAGCAAAGGGTAGCACCATCTACTCGATGATTGGCAGGATAGTGCGATACAAGGGCATATGGGTGCCTAAGGGTGAATCCCTGAGGGAGAATCTCATGAGGGAAGCTCACACTACCTCGTACTCTATCCACCCTGGCAGCACAAAGATGTATAAGGATATGCGACTATTATATTGGTGGCGGGGCATGAAGAGAGACATAAGCAAGATGGTTCATGAGTGTCTTACACTCCAGCAGTGAAAGTGAGCACCAAAGGCCCGCGGATCGCTCGAACCGCTGATAATGCGGAAGTGGGAAAATGTTGCCATGGATTTTGTGGTAGGATTACCGATCTCGGCTAAGGGATCAAATGCGATGGGTATATGGGTTATTGTGGATCGATTGACAAAGTCGACCCACTTTTGCCGGTGAAAACCACTTTCACTATGATACAATATGTGAGAGTTGTACATCTGAAATAGTAAGGTTACATGGCATTCGGATCAGTTATGTCGGATAGGGATCCAAAATTTACATCGGGGTTACGGAAGAGTTTGCATCGGGATTGGGTACAAAACTTGCTTTCAAAGATCGCTTTCCATCCCCGTGATCGTCAATCTGAGCGAGTAATTCACTTTTGGAAGATATGCTACGAGCTTGCATTATAGATTTGAGGGAGTTGGGAGTCAAAGCGCCTTTGGTAGAGTTCACCTATAACAATAGTTATCAATCCACCATCGGTATGGCTCCCTATGAAGCTATCACGGAAGAAGGTGTAGAACCCCACTACCTTTGGGAAGAGGTAGGAGAAAGGGCAGTTCTGGTAGAGATTGTGACACAAACTGTGGAACTAGTAGCAAAGATCCGGGACAGAATGCAGTCGGCACAGAGTCGCCAAAAGAGTTATGCTGATTGTCGAAGGAGGGACCTAGAGTTCATAGTGGGAGACCATGTATTTCTCAAGGTGTCACCCATGAAGAATCTTCTGCGGTTGGAAGGAAGGGCAAACTTAGTCCGAGGTATATTGGGCCTTTTGAGATCTTCGATCGGATTGGAACACAAGCATACCGAGTTGCGCTACCACCAAACCTGGCAGGAGTTCATAATGTGTTTCATGTATCCATGCTCAGGAGGTACCTTTCTAATCCTGCACATGTGATTGGGTATGAAGCCATACAGTGGACACCAGATCTATCCTACGAGGTAAGACCAGAACAAATATTAGATCATCAAGTGCGGAAGCTGAGAAATAAAGAAATCAGAATGGTGAAAGTTTTATGGGGAAATCAACAGAGAGGAAGCTACAGGAGACCGGGATATGCGTGGGTTACCTGAACTATTTGGTAAGTCAATTTAGAACGAATTTTTTTAGGGAAAGAGTTGTCAAGTCTCAAAAAAAATTAATAACAATAATAATAAATAAATAAATCAATACACTGCGAAAATCATCGAAAAGGGGATAAATTTGAGGTCTATTTACACCCTAAATAATCACCGTTGAGAGGCAAAAAGGGGAAAAACCCTAAACCCTAATTAACCGGCCGAACCCCTATATATATTTTCCTTTTCTCCGTTTTTTTTTCTTTTTCCCCGTTTCTTTCCGTTCGCGCAACCCGTACTCCGCCGCGAGCCGCTGAGCGGCGAGCGATCGTCGAATCCTTCTTGCCCAGTCGGCCTTGGCCGGCCGGAGCTCCACCGACCCTCCTCCTTCCTCTTTTCGATAAGTAAATCTCTGGTTAGGGCCGGCGAGGGCGAGATTTTGCTCGGATGTTTGGGAATTAATCGGCGGGATTGAGGTCGGGAATTGGGTTTTTGACCGTGTTCAAGCACTGAGTCTTATTCGTTCTATTTGGATTGGGTTCGGCGGTCTTTGGTGGGTGAATTCTAGAGTTTAGGAAAGGACCAAGCTGTGGGAATCGGTTGAGCCTTACTATCCTTCGGTTTTGGGATTTCAACAGTTGGGATATGAAGATTATAAAATTATTTTTGTTCATCTTATTTTATAGACATTCAAACACTGTTCTTGTTAGATGTCGTCCATTCTTCCAATTGAATTCTGGTCCAGTTTTCCTTATAGTTATGATCTCTGTGACTTCTTAGAGGCACGATTTTGCTCTACTTGAATCGATTTTGCGTTGTTGCTATCAAAGTAGTCTTCTACTTTGTTTCCAAATAAATGATTAGACATAATTAATCTTCTTATGCTAGCATGTGGTTAGATAATTTGAATCTCATTTTCTTTTAGTTTCTGATGTTAAGTATCAGTATAAATTTATGATCCACCCGGAATATTTGTTGTGCCAATTGCAATTTTATTGCAAATTGTGAAAAGTTGTGTTACCAAATTTTAGGCTTTGATCGACGCTCACGATTATGATTCGTGGCCAAATTAACTTCAAGAGGCTTTCTCTTAATCTCGTAAATGATATGTAATATGTGATACTATCATCTACACTATGTAGGTCGATGCTAAATATATATATATATATATATATATATATATATATATATATATATATATATATATATATATATATATAGTTTAGTTATCATCTACCTGTGTATGAGGTTGGATGCTATACGTATATGTGTGTAATTAACATCTACCTGTGTGTGAGGTTAGATGCTATATATAGATAAGTATATATAATTGTCCATCCATGATGATTCTTTTACTATTTTTAGTTAAATTGTTTATCCAAATCTTTCTGTACCGATGTTATGTAAATACGTATGCTATCATCATCTACATGTATGAGGTTAGATGCTATATATTTAGTTGTAAATGTTCACCCCTGATGTTCTATGTTATCCTTCGGGGACGGAGTATTATAAAAAATTGTCAGAAAAATTCTTGAGTTAGCGGTATAGATATGAGCATTATTGGTGCACGAGCAGGTTTGGGCTCCCGGGTTGAGCTCGGGAGGGCCCACCCAAATTAATGATATTGATGGTGATGATGATTTCCTTAATTTCTTTCTAGAGGTACCTCGGGATTGCACAAGAAATTAAGATATTTGGTAGCTCAACATTTTAAAATGCATAATATGAGGCACCACGTGGGTTTATGTTTAGGATGCTTAGCATAATGAAAGGCATGATTGGGTTATTTGTACTTGTTATAATGATATGATGTTAAAAGTATTAGTTATGTTTCGTATTGACTTACGAAAGTGTAACCAGAAAATATATGACGAACTACATAATTTACATTTCTGATTGTAGAGATACATGTTTTCTTACGAAATTTTCTCCCCCTGTGTTATATCCACATCATTGATCTACTTCTTTGTGTGAACTCATGATGTCACATAACAATTTCAGGTAGGGAACAGGATACCCAGATTGAGATGCAAGAAGCGGAGGTGGTATAACTGAGGAGATGATGATGAGCATGTCACACATTGTCCGGAGCATTTATGAAACAGGGTTTCCAGTTTTTTTTGGGAGATGATTTTATGTTCTATTTTTCTTCAGGTTCTGAGAGTTAATTGTGTTGTTGAGACTGCTAAACTGGATGGAATAAAAATAAATTTGTGCCGGGCATTTCGATCTTGTGTATAATGGGTTAGGTCTTTTCAGCCGCCGACAGCGACGACGACCGATCGATCGGTGGCGATAACAGACGACAACGATCGACTTCGATTGTTGAGTATCTAATACTTTTCAAATTACGACTTGTAATATAATCTGGATTATATAGATTTTATTTTGTAATCCATATTATAAAACCTTAGTGTCTTTTATAATATACATTACATTATATTATAATTTTAAGATAGTAACAAATAAAAAAATCTATCTTATAATTTAATCTGGATTATATTAAAAGACAAATTATAGTATACCAAACGCAACTTTAATAGCTTGCTCTTAGCTATTAACTATGGCTGAGTGCATGTGACTATTATGATTCTTACCCACGAACATCATTGAAAAATATTGCCCAAGAGAATTGTCACTTATGGTGAGATTCAATTCATTTCATTATCGTTTGTAACATGTTTTTGAGTATTTTCAACGAGAAATGATGATCAATTGGTTGGTGATATCGCTGGTTACTTCTTCGTAACTGCCGTAAAAAAAATAATGAATTATCCATCGCCGCTGGACAATCAACCGATCCAACGGCCAAGATCCTCCCTTAATCCAACGGGCCAAATAAACGGTCAAGATCCTTCGGCATTGGCAGCGTCTGCTTCTTGCTGTTGCTATAAATTGTAATGCGGAGAGCAATGAGAAACCCTAGCGGCGGAGTTTGCTTCGAAGGCGGCGTTGTGTTTCCTCTTCTCCTAGAGCTCTCGCTTCGTCGAGCCAGGAAGGAATTCTGTGATCCGACATGAAGGTAGTATTTTGAAACATTTAGTTGATCTGCGATATAGACTTTCTATTTTTTTAGTTCTTCCTAATCGATCGATTTGACTTGCGCTAATTTCTGATCTCCTTTTATTTGGTTCTTCTATTTTCAAGTTCAACATTGCGAACCCAACTACTGGCTGCCAGAAGAAGCTCGAGATCGATGACGACCAAAAGCTGTATGTCATTATAAAAACTGTGTTTTGTTTGTTATTACTCATTATCTCTTTTTTTTTTGTTTTGTTTTGTTTTTGCGTAGTTTTTTTTGTTCAGTTTCTTAGTCGTTTATTACGTGGTTATTATTGTGGAAATCATTTGAACCAAGTTAGTGGTTCTCTCAAGGTGTTAGAATTAGCAAGATCTGGAAGTCACTCTCGGCCAATTATGGATTGCTTGATACCTAAAATTTATCGTAGTCCTATCAAAATGATCCAACGAAATAACATAAATGTCTACGTTAGTTAGGGGTAAGAAAATCATCCTGGAAAATTTTACCCGAGATTTGCACAAGCATAGCTTCGCCCATGCTTGTAGGCTTATATCATTGGCCAATGTGGTGATTTTTAGATGTTACATCTGGTGTGATTGTTAGAATTTAGGAAGAACATCTTATACATGCATGACAGGTGATATCTGATCAAGTTGAGTTTTTTTTTTTTGTTATTGCAGTAACTTCGATAAAAATTATAATAAGGTGCAGCCTCGTTCTAGGGCGTTGACCTGAATTGTATGCCATGCCAGTCTGATGCACCTATCTTCATATGCTGGAGGCTGCAAGTCAGTCATAGTTTGCAGCATGAGAAACTGATCTTCCTACAAGTTGTTCATCTAAGATTTATATCTATCAGTTGTGTTCCTACATGAGAAAAAAAACCCTGCCCCATGTCTCTCTGTCATGAAACAGGGGTTAATAAGTCAAAGGTGGAACTTCCACACAATTTTGTATCATTTATGTTATCTTTTCTTCGTGCTAGCTATTTATTATGTTTCGACATTATTATTTAAGCAAATGATAAGAAAGTTAAACATTGTCTTTTGTCATTTGTTTATCTGTTTCTCAGTCTTCTATGGTTTATGCTGCTTAATAAATTGAAGTGTTCTGCAAATTAAGATAACATGCACGTGGAGGAATTCTCTGTTTTCTCATTTGGGACATTTTGACAATTAGCTTGGTTATTTTTTTTAATTAGTGGAAAAAATCATTTCCATGTTCCCTGTCTGGAGTCAAGAATAGTATCACCTGAAAAACAAAAGAAAAATAGATTGTCTATTGAATTTTCTGAAATTATTTAATGTTCATGAGGTATAGTCTACTCTTTTACATATTTTTTATCTCCTTTTTGTCTTTGACACTTGTGATAATGCTATATTGAAAATTTAGTTTCATTGCTTATAATTGTTGTGTAGCCGGGCATTTTACGACAAGAGGATCTCTCAAGAAGTTAGTGGGGATGCTCTTGGCGAGGTTTGTTATAGCTGCATTTTTTTTTTCAGTTGGTTCTGGGAAGAATTCCCAAAGGCTTAAAACTATTGCAATATTGATTTTATAAGCTTTTCCTCTTCTACAGGAGTTTAAAGGATATGTTTTTAAGATCATGGGAGGGTGTGACAAACAAGGTTTTCCTATGAAGCAAGGAGTCCTTACTCCTGGGCGAGTCCGCTTGCTTCTTCACAGAGGTACTAACTTGGTACTTGAGTTTATTTTTTCCTCTTTTTGACCAGGTAGATTATCCTTTATCAGCTTCCTAATTTTTGTTGAATCATAAAGGTACACCTTGTTTCCGTGGGTACGGCAGGCGTAATGGAGAGCGTAGAAGGAAATCAGTTCGCGGCTGCATTGTTAGCCCTGATCTCTCAGTTTTAAACTTGGTTATTGTTAAGAAGGGTGAGAATGATCTTCCAGGATTAACTGATATCGAGAAGCCAAGAATGAGAGGACCAAAGAGAGCCTCTAAAATCCGCAAGCTATTTAACTTGTCAAAGGAGGACGATGTTCGCAAATATGTTAACACGTATCGCAGAACGTTCACTACGAAAACAGGTGCAGTTTGATTCCTTAGCTTATTTATGAATATAGCTATTTTGTTTTTGTTAGTCTCAACGGTTTTGTACTCCTTCAGGCAAGAAGCGCAGCAAGGCACCCAAGATTCAGCGACTGGTGACTCCATTGACATTGCAGAGGAAGCGTGCAAGGATCTCAGAGAAGAAGAAGAGGATTGCCAAGGCCAAGTCTGAAGCAGCTGAGTACCAGAAGCTACTTGCCTCCAGGCTCAAGGAGCAGAGGGAGCGCAGGAGCGAGAGCTTGGCCAAGAGAAGGTCCAAGCTGTCTGCTGCCTCAAAGCCATCTGTTGCAGCATAGAGACAGTTTTCCATGTCCCGTTCAAGCTCATTATCTATTTCATATTCAGAGAATGATCGCATTGCATAATTTCTGGATTTTCGTTAAAGTTTCCCCCATGCTATTTTATACTATTTGGACAAATTAGACTTTTGGAATGATTTGCTGTATCGAATGCTTTAGATACTTTGGCTTGAGTTGAACTTTGAAGTTTGCATGTTGGCACTGTTATTTGGTATCTAATGCCACTCTAGGCTATATATATTTGAATTCTCATATATGCTGCGTGACTTCTTAATTTTTCGGAGGGGCTGCCAGATTGGTGGTTTCAACACAAGTGATTTCTCAATTTTTCTGCTTCCTATATATTTGAATTCTTATATATTTTTGTAAGTTTCGGAGAGGTGATTTTGTTCCAGCAGATAGTTTAGGGATAAAGTTAGTTTTCGTCTTCCGTACACCTGTCCAAATCAAACTTGGCCCCGAGCTTGAACTAGGTCAACAGATTGATTATTCGACTGCTCTATTTATAACTGGTTTGCTTGGAATGGGCTGGTTAAGACTTGGATCGGTTGTTTTGATTTAATTCGGTTTAAACCAGTAGTTTGATTTAAATCAGTAGTTGTTCGTCAGTTGATTAGTATTATTCTGGTTTGCTTGGGATGGTGGTTAAGACTTAGCTCGGTTGTTTTGATTTAATTCGGTTTAAACCAGTAGTTTGATTTAATTCGATTTAAATCAGTAGTTAATCGTCAGTTCATTAGTATTATTTATTTATAAAATTTATTTGTTAAATTTTATTTTAAATTTTGAAAAATATTTTATTTAATAATATGATTCAATATAAAATAATTTATTTATTTTAAATTTTAAATTTATTATTTTAATATAACTCTCAGTTACTTTATTTTTATTTTTTTATTCATTTAAAATTTGAATTTATAGAGACTATTTAATTTATATAGTATATTCAATTATCTCTCGAAATAAAATGAGGAATATATATATATATATATATATATATATATCTATATATATATATATATATATATATATATTATTAACAAGTGGTATCGAGTTTACATTAATCTACTTGGTGAATCGATCCGCCCGTAGCCTCGAAGAGTCTCACCGCTCACAAGGTAAATCGGGATGGCCTTGCGATTAAATCGGCGAGGGTATATACGTCAATTGGATCCGCACCACCACACTGATCCAGTTGAAAAACGAGGATCGCCTCCATGACCCGCGAGTGGAAACAGCGAAATCCCCTCCGTAAGTGATCGCGGAGATCGAACTATAGTATCACGATGATCATCTTCTTGTGACTATATTTACACCATATAAAGAAAGGTTAATTTTTTACTTCGCAACTTTGTGACCGATGAAAAATGTTTAAGACATCACCTTTTGTACCAAATAATAAATTTATTAAAAAAGATACCATTTATTCAATATAATTACTTATATAGTGAATTATAAGAAAAATATATTAATATTTAAAAATGAAAATGTTTCAGAATTTAATATAATTTTTTATCTGCTTCAGTGCTCTTTTTTTGAAAGGACTATTTATTACTAAAATAAATAAAATTTTTAAATAATAAAATAGAAAATTTTAATATCCAAAAAAATAGATGAACTATATAAATTTAATTGTTGAATATAGATAGACAACTTAAATTGATTGACATTTTTTTATAAAACTACTATATATATATATATATATATATATATATATATATATATATATATATATATATATATATATATATATATATATATATATATATATATATATATATATATATATAAAGACTGCCTCCATCGCGATCCTCACAAGAAATGCTGATTTTCACGCTCACGTGAAATCACTTTATTCACATGAATGAGTGCGCATGAGCGCGGATGGAAACGACGCTTGAAAAAATATATATATATATATATATATATATATATATATATATATATATATATATATATATATATATATATATATATAACTTTTTTACCTGTGAGTCAATACGCGACCCTCAACTTCGATGAACAATGATTTTATCGTTCATCGCGTAATGAATGAAAGTGAAATCATCGTTCACCATAGCGCGCGCGTGGTCACACATTGACTTGGCAAGGCACCAATATATATATATATATAAATATAGAAAAACTCTCTGGCGACGATTTCTCGTGACACGTCGCGCCCGCGACGACGAGGTATCATTGCCGCCGCCGCCATCACCGTCCGACACCTCCGGCCACGGACTGGTGCGATCGACGCCTGTGTCGCCGGCGGTCCGAGCGACTCGGGAGCCGCCGGATTCTCGCCGATTCGGCCGGAATCCGCCCGATCGCGGCCGGCGATGGCCGGATCCGGCCGGGAAGGATCGCCCGGCGGCGCCCTTCCTCCCGGTTCGCCGATCACGCCGCGATTCGCCGGATTCGACCGAATCGCGGCGAATCCAACCGAGAAGGATCGCCGGACCGCGGTCCTTCCTCTGATTCGGCCGCGATTCGGCCGATCCGGCCGATCAGCCGGCAGCGGGTCGCCCGCGCCTGCCGGCGCCACGGATTCGACCGAATCGCGCCCCGGAATCCGGCGGTCCCGAGTCGCTCGGACCGCCGGCGACCAAGCGCCGATCGCGCCAGTCCGGGCCACGGACGCGCTGGCGGGGCTGACTCTATATATATATATATATATATATATATATATATATATATATATATATATATATATTACAATTTTAAATTATAAATTGTAATAACCTTTCAAGACTAAAATTATGGGTGGAGAGTTTTAAGTATCACGATTTTAAACCATCTTTCTTTTGACCGGATCTATTCTTTAGATGAGCATGGGGCCAAGACCGGTCCCACTATTCCATGATTCCATTGCCTCGGGTGGTTGGTTGGGAAATGGGGAGTATTCTGTCTATTAGATAATTGGTAGGATGAGTCATAATTGATCTTGTCCAAAGAAAGTTTTTAATCAAATTGTTAAAAAATATATATATTTTAAATATAAGAGTATTTGTAGTATTTTTGATTAAATTAGAGTAATATGTACACCTCGGGTGGTTGGTTGGGAAATGGGGAGTATTCAACTAAGGGTCTATTAGATAATTGGTAGGATGAGTCATAATTGATCTTGTCCAAAGAAAGTTTTTAATCAAATTGTTAAAAAATATATATATTTTAAATATAAGAGTATTTGTAGTATTTTTGATTAAATTAGAGTAATATGTACACTTTTAAATCGTATTCTGCTACGATAATATTGAAATAAAAGTATTCTCGAAAGAAATAAAATATAAGATACAATCCTTTTTGATAATTAATAAAAAAAAGAATTGCCCTTGACAATTTTTGTCCAACAATCTTCTGTGGCTTTAACCTATAGTCAGGATTAACTCAGCTGGATCGTTCGGTTTCACAACTTAAATCTTTGTAAGTTTAGCGAGAGATGTTGGATATAGATTTACATGTGATGATCATAACTTCCGATTTATGTTGTATTGGTTTGAATCCGATTAAATTATCTATTTATTGATTTACAGGTTTCGTTTATAGGATGTGGGGATTTTAATGTGTAGAACTTGTTAGAGTACAGATTCGTTATTGATGATGACCTGATAACAGATTTGATCCAATCTCTCCTCATAGGGGCTAAGTACTCTGACAAACTCCTCGCTTCTTATTGGCCAAGAATTTATGACATGTCATCCTAGAATCCTACGGAAGACCTGTCCCTCTTTTGCAGAAACTCTGGATTGATCTTAAAGACGAGGAATGATGGTCGCTCCTCTGCAATCAGATTCCTTTTATTTATGTTATCGTTCATTTATTTTTTATTATTGTCGTAGAAATTTAATAAGACTAGATCCGTTCATGAATCATATTGTCATATATATATGTTTAGATTTGTGGGTTTTCTATCAATTGATATCACAGCTAGTCATTTTTATCGATTTTTATTGCATTAGATTATAGTTTTCATTGTTTTTCATCGATTTTGCATAAGATTTAGATCTTTTATTGCAAAACGATGATTATTTGACGAAAATGTAAGTAGAAAAATCTAGTTTTAGGTGCTAGATCTAAGGTTTCGTATTTTTCCATAGAGAACACGAAGAACAACAGTGTAACCGTTGTCATTCATGGTGAAACCCTCGTGTTTAACCTGGTAAAATCATGCTGAGTTACCTATCAGTCGATTGATGCTTTGCATCAGTCGATTGCTGCATTTATTAGTCGACTAATGCTTTGTACCAGTCGACTATTGCACTTAAAACTGAACTCGATTGTATGTTGGAGTATTGAGAATACAATCAAAGTTCCACATTGGTAAGACATGGAAAAGATCATGTGCTTATAAGATGAAAAGATATCTCCATAGGTATGAGACCTTTTGGGTAAAGCCCAAAAATAAAACCATGAGGGCTTAGGCTCAAAGTGGACAATATCATGTCATTGTGGAGATATGTGAATCTTATAGACACTAACACTGTACACACTAGTTGATTGCTATACTCAAACTAGGGCATATAATCTTTTTGACTCGACTGGACAGTCGACTGATGTACATCAGTCGATTGCCATAAGGTTTTAGTCGACTAATGAGGTCGAGTTTGTGCATAGAAGGTATTCTAAGTCGATTGAAGCAATCGACTGATGTTTATCAGTTGAATGACACTCATGAAATCGTTCACAGAAGGTATTTTAGTCGACTGAGGTAGTCAACTGATGCATATCAGTTGATTGCCATAACTATTAGTTGACTTGTGATGTTGTAGATGAGTTCGAGCACATTTTGACATAGGAAACTTCAAAGGCCATAACTTTTCGCACGGGATGAGTTTTGAGGCATTCTTAGTTGCATTTCGAAGCTCGTTTAGAGATCTACGTCTATTACTATGGGATAAAACCTCGATAACACCTTATCTTGGGCCTTAAAAACATCGTTTAGGGCCTTTTTAGAGGCTCCGAAGTTTTTAGTCCGATGTTATAACTGTTTTCTACTTCATTAGGATACAAAAGCATAGTTGAGTTTATTTTCTAAAGTATCTATCTACACATATAGTTCTTATTCAAACTAATAATTATCATCAAAGTGAGAACTATTAGGAAGGTTTATGACATACTGTGTAGATAGATTATGTCTATGCTAAATATAATTGGCCTAAAGAAAAGTTATGTTTAGGCCAGACATATGTTAGGAATAGTTTACTTATAAAGTGTTGGTGCAATTGGCCCAGGTCATGATTGACCAGACTCGAGTTTGACTCGAGTAGTGTTTTGATGTTTGACATTGATATTTGACAATGTGTTGGGGAGATTGTTGGTGCAATCGACCCAGGTCATGATTGATGTTTGACGATGGTTTGACCATTGTCATGGGAAAAGTCCAAGTCTTGAGTACTTGGCATAGAAAGTCCAAGCATGGGTCTTGGCAAAAGAAAGTCCGAGCTTGAGTCTTGTCATTTGGAAAGTCTAACATTGGGTTGGCATGGAAAGTCCAAGGGTATAGTCTTGGCCACGTAAGTCCAAGGGTGTAGTCTTGGCAGTGAAAGTCCAAGTCATGGGTGTAGGGGATCGATACGGCCGGCTAGAGGGGGGTGAATAGCCCTCGTACGATGGATGTCGTAATTCGTTCGTTCTTCTTGCGTTGCTTGTCTACACAATCGTTAGCGCAAGCGGAAGCATAAACAATAAACACAAAGCAATAAATGAAAATACAAACGCTAACAAAGAATGTAACGTGGTTCACTGCTACGCCGCTAATCCACGATCCCGATTCGTCCGAGGTGAATCACTCCTCCAAAGCCAATCACTATTGGTCTCTCCTTTGCACCAAGCTAGGTGGAGGTAACCTTTACAATCAAGATCACTCTTCTTACAAATAGAATGAAGTAAAAACAAGTAAGAAGAGTTTAGAGCTTGTGGGGCACTAGGAAGATCACTTGGAGCATAAGCATTAGCCTCTCAAAGGCTTACACCCTCTCTTTTTATAGAGAGGGCTGATTTCTTCCCGTTGGCCGCCACCAGTCGACTGCCGCCCTTGGCAGTCGACTGCCGTCACTACAACGACCTCCGAACACGTCGGATCCTGACCGTTGTAGTCCAACGGAACTCTTGGCAGTCGACTGATGGACCTCACCAGTCGACTGCTGCCTCCGTAGTCGACTGCCCAGTCGGCTATGAGCGGTTCTGTGCCCGCGATATCCTCTGGCAGTCGACTGCCATTCCATGGCAGTCATTCGCATAAACCCATCGATCGGATACGGTCGAACTCACTCGACTTAGAGCGATCGCCATGACATAGCGATCGGTGGTGTCGAAAACCCATCCGACACTTGGCCAAACGGCGGCTGTTTCACCTAAGAGCTACCCCTCCCGGGTTACAATCGCTCGCTCTCATCTCTGGAGTCCTGCGCCGAAGTTCTCTTCGTTCTCGGCCACGTCCTCGGCGACATCGAGCGCCGCGACTCTGCCAATGCTCGCCCGGCGTCTCTTGCCTCGAAGTCTACTTCCTCGGCTTCACTCCAAGCTTCTCGTCGCGGTCCCTCGGATGCTCCAAGCGCCGCGGCTTATAAGCTATCCTTCAGGACTCAAGGCCGAGTCATGAGATGTGAAACTTCGCCACGGCTCCATGTGCGAATTACTAAGTCTGCCGACTTCAGCGCACATATCAAATCAACATAACACACTAGCAAACCCTTTGCCACATCAAAACTATATTACGACAAGAGATTGCCCCAACAATCTCCCCCTTTTTGATGTGTGGCAATCCGTTTAAGTTAGGTAAAAATATTTGATATAAGTTTTAAAGGAAAGAAAGCATGTAAACATAAACATGATATAACAACATGCAACTCCCCCTTAATCCATGAAACTCCCCCTTAATTTCTCCCCCTATCATAATTAACTTAAACATAATTATTTCTCCCCCTTTGACACCATCAAAAATATTAATACTAAGTTATAAACTCATGGCATCAAGTATAAAGAGAAACATATATTAAAATCAGTCAAAACCTGATAAAATCAGGTTATCAGATTTGTTCATTCCCATCAATGATCAAGCATCGTATGGCAATGATCGAATAATAAAGGAATCAATTTCGATTTTCGATGAATTTTAAATGTATTATTAATTCCAAAAAATTTGAAAAATCATGAAATTTGGGGAACATATTTCTTTTAAGTATATCTATCAATGAAAAATAGATTTTCAAGAAAAATCATTATATTTTCCGAGATTTACCAAAATTCTAAAGGCTTTAAAAACTACTAGGTTTTTGATCATAAGAGTATCCATTTTAACACCTAGTCTTGCATCCAATTGTTTCAAAACATGAATACATGTATTTTAAAGTAAGAAATTGTTTTGAAAACATATGAAATATCCAACCATGATCTTTGGGCAATATGTCTATGAATTAAACATAAGTCTTCCCCATGATTGGTCTATTATTGCTATTTTGATACTTTAAATGACCATCTAAATGCCATAGGCATTAGTGGACATTTGTATCATCCTAACATCTCACTCATGCTAAGTTTTCAATCAAGGTAGCCTATGGTGAGTGTGAGATGCATCCTAGGGGGTATTTGTGTATACTTAACCAATATATTCATGCAATTCTATCAAGGTTAAGTATCAACCTAATAATCCTCATGATCATAAAGACATATATGAATAAATTCTACATTATGATCATGAAACTCATGTATTCATTACATAATAGTCATGCATTAGGTATTATAAGATGATAATAAGCAAAGTATCACCTAAAGCATGATTCAACCCTATTTCTCATGATTACGTGCCAAATATTAAAATCATAAATCATGATTGCAACCATACATAGGAATCATATTAATCATCATGATTTAAGCATTATTATCTATTTATGGGCACGTTATCATCACCCAACACTATTCTAAAAATGTTGTCCCGCCATCCTAAGTCAACCAAAATATGATATAGGTCAATTGCATATGGTTGACTACCCTAGAGTTATCCTAACCCTTAAGGATGGATTTTGGAACCCAAAATAAGTTCTTTCCTATTGGGTTCACTAAGTATTCCTTGGGGATCCATTTCCTAGCTATTACTTTCTTCTTATCTTGTCCCCTAGCTATTAGGCATTTGTAGGTCTTTTCATTTTTCTTTTCCTTGTAGCCTAGGCCCTTTTTGTTGAAACTAGCTCTTTGGCTCCCTAAGATCATGTTCAATGTGTTGGAGCCAATTGTGAATTTTTCTAGGGCCTCACGATCGCCTCGATCGAGCTATGGCGGTTACTGCCCGCTGATATCCTGCAGCGATCGACCGCCATTCCATGGAAGTCGATCACGGGCATAAACTCATCATCGGATACGATCAAACTCACTCGACTCGGGCCGATCATTGCCATGACATGGCGATCGTGTCGGGAAAACCCATCCGACACTTGGCCAAATGGCCAAGTTTCACCTAAGAGCTACCCCTCCCCGGGTTACAATCGCTCACTCTCATCTCTCGGAGTTCCTCGCCTTCGAAGTTCTCTTCGTTCTCGGCCACGTCCCTCGGCAGCATCAGGCGCACGACTCTGCAATGCTCCTTCGCGTCTCTTGCCTCGAAGTCTACTTCCTCCGGCTTCACTCCAAGCTTCTCGTCCGGCGGTCCCTCGGATGCTCCAAGCGCACGGCTTCCGCAAAGCTATCCTTCACCGACTCAAGGTACGAGTCATGAGATGTGAAACTCGCCACGACTCCATGTGCGAATTACTAAGTCCTACACGACTTCAACGCACATATCAAATCAACATAACACACTAACTTAAACCCTTTGCCACACCATCAAAACCATATTATGGCAAGAGATTGCCCTAACAATGGGTACTTGGCATTTGGAAAGTCCAAGGGCTGATATTGGTGGCGTAAAGTCCAAGGGTAGAGTCTTGGCAGCATAAGTCCAATAGTTAGCGACGTAAAGTCCAAGCGGTGTCTTGGCAGCGTAAGCCCAATGTGCCTTGGCAGTGTAGACCACATTAGCATAACAATAGCTGATGGAAGCACCTGAAGGCTAGCGTATAGATGAACAAGTCATGGATGACTTGGAGGGATCCAATAGGCGTGAGGCTGATGGAGGTGGCTTAAAGGCTTAAGTCTAGGCTAAGGGTGGTCTAGCAAGTATGAGGGCATCATACTTGGGGTAAAACCCTCATGTTTGAGGTGTATCAATCGACTGATATTATGGTCAGTCGATTGATGTGAGTCAACTGGTGTTCAACTGCAAGAAATGGCCTAGCAGTCGACTGCTAGCATTGGACAGTCGATTGATGGCCTTAGCAGTCGACTGCTGGTCAAGTTTTCGACCACAGAAAGTTTCTGAGTCGACTGTTAGGGTTTGACAGTTGAATGATGACTCGATTAGTCGACTGATGGGTATGATCAGTTGACTTATGGTCTATCCGTTGGAACTTTTCCAATGTGGCTCGGGCCTTTGTGAGACAACGACTATAGGAGTAGTCGACTGATGGTCAGGATCAGTCGACTGCTAGGAGAAATTCAGCCCGAATGCAGGTTATAAAAGTAGCTCGTGGAGAGGGATTTGACAATGGTTCTTTGAGAAGAGTTGGGACGATTTGCTGGTGCAATTCAGGGTCTCCAAGTGCAACTCAAGCAACCAAACAAATAAACATCCAAAAGATCGTTTATAAAGTTTTCTTTGTATTCTTTTATTGTATTTCATTTGTAATTGCTTATTTTACTTTGTATTACTGTTGTAATCATTGTAAGAGGTTTCTCCACCTTCGACTTGTTGTCGAGAAGGAGTATATTTGATTAGTGGTGTGTGTTTGCATTGCTAGGGCTCTTTCGAGCCCAATCCGTGGAGTATGAACCATACTGTTCTGAACCACATTATATCATCGTGTTGTGTTTGTGCTTGTGTTTATTTTGATTGTATATTTCGTATTTCCACTGTGTACTAACATTGTGTAGCAAGCGCAATCGAATTCTATCATCCAACGATGAAACGTTATTCACCTCCCCTCTAGCGGACGCATAGGTCCTAACATAAAGAATATATTTTATTAATAAATTCTATTGATCATGTGCATAATATATCGGGTCAAAGGAAGATGCTTTGTGTGGCAAATCAATAGCTTAATACATTTTGTCGATCATATGCATAAAATGTCAGTCCAAAGGAAGACACTTTTGTGGTAGATCAATAGTTTGATAAATTATGTTATAGATCATGCGCACAGGGTGTCGGCCCAAAAGAAGACATTTTGTGTGGTAGACTAAAGGGTTTGTAAACAATAGACTTAGACAGATATAGCTCATATAAATGATAATTTAGTTATATACATCATGTGTCGACCCAAAGGAAGACATATGATGTGACTAACAAAAAATATTATGTGCTATAATTTAGAGAGTACCATTAAGAAATCACATTTTAGTCCAAAGACTAAATGTGATGTTATATTTGGTATCTCAATTTTTTTTCCCATACATGCATATTATACATATTATTTATTATCATCTCTTTATATTCTTGGCAATAATGTGAGGTTATATTATTATACTCTCTTTCATATTTATTGCACATAAAGTATCTGTCTATAACACCAACATTCTGATAACTTAAGATTTTAAAACCACTGAATATAAAAGAACCATCAATATGAGTAAGGGTATTAAAACTGCAGTGTCTGGTATTAAACTTCTCAATTAGATTTGGCACTTAGTGGATATACACTGGGGCTACCACATATATTAGTGTCACTGAGCAAAGTTATCTTAGTAGCTAATTGCCTATTAATGGTGAAATATACATGTATACTGGTAATGACAAGAAGAATACAGTGACTGCTATAGGTGTTTTTGTTAATATTAGCCCTATTGCCAATTATGAGATGATTGGTAAGGGAACTTTTGTATCATATTTCATAATAAAGGCAAAGTTTATGGATATTATATTTACTTTATTGATGTGCCATTTGAATAAATATAATAATATCCTAGGGTAGTTGCTTCTAGTCTACGATATATCAAGTTGGTGACTTGATAGTGGGATACTGTAGATATATAAAACACTACTCATAACTGTTCCTAGTCAAGTATTAATATACAAGGATAATATTAATACGTTGAGACTAGTATGTAGGTCAACTGATGACTTAATCTCACAAGTCATGGATATAGAATATCAAGTTGACACATGAGTATATATTAGAGAATATGTACTGAACTGATCCGCCATGAGAATGTTTCATGAATCGTCATATGAGTGTCATAAATATTCTCATAGTGATTATTGGTATGAATAGTCTTTAGATATGAAATCACTACGGTTCCCTATATAAGGAGTTGTATACTTTGGTATTGTCAAATGTCACTTGTAACAAGGTGGACTATAAAGTTGATCATTGGGTATGCAATGAATTATACGGAGGGATGTGAGTGATATAGATGAGATCTATCCCTTCCATATGACGGAAGTGATATCTGTGGGTCCCTTGATAAAGTAGGACTACTAAAATGTATGGTCATGCTCAAATAAGTCAATATGAGATATTGAGCTCATTTGATTGGTATAGTCTACTTAGAGATCAAGAAACACAAAAATTGATAAGAGGATGACATGAGCTATGCCTCATTGATCAATCTACATATCAAAGATAGAAGGATTGAGCCATACAAGATAATAATCACAGAAAGGTGATGTTGGATCTCGATATTCTTATCACTTGAGTAGCAATGATGCATTGCTAGATGCACTCATTGCTTATGTTTCTAAAAAGGTTTTAGAGACATTGCCAACGTTACGATAACCTAATGGGTCACACACAAAGAACATGTTTTGGAGATGGGGTTCATTTTAGTTTGACTGCTATTGAATTGGATTCATTGAATTAGACTTATTGAAAGGGTTGGATTTGAGTTAGACTCAAATATGATTGGCTGAATTTGAGTTAGACTCAAATTGGTTTAATTTGAGTTGGACTCAAATTAATTTGAATAAGATGAATGATATGGATTCATCATGAATTCATCATACATGATTAATGTGAATTAATCATGCATGGAAGAGGGAAAACCAAAGGTTTGAAGACACCTCTTATCATGCATGATTAATGTGGATTAATCATGTATTGAAGAGGGAATACAAAAGGATGCAAAACCTTTCAAATTCATAGGATGAATATAAAAAGGGGGCTTTGGATCATGATGCTTAGGCGAGATTTCCATTTGTTGTTCTTCTTCTTCATCTTCTTGGCCGAAACTCTTTCTTGGCCTAAACCCCCTTGTGTGATGTTGCTAGCACAAATTTGATTCTCCAAAGTTTGTGTTCATGTAGATACCATAGAGGCACGACCATCCTGAACTCGTTAAGAGTAATCTCTCAACTAGATGTAGTTGTAAGAACGATTAGTTTTATGTATACACATGGATCTCTGGAGGGATCCACTTTTTTGCTACATTTTGCGATTGTTTTTCGCACAAGATCCCTACAATTTTTAGACTTTGTTTAGGGACCAATGTATTTTGAATTTAGAAAATATATTTGTTATTCTTGTTGGGACCATTTGGATGCGCTAGAGGGGGAGGGGGGAGGGTGAATGGCGTTCATCGATTTCTTTTGTTCGTGTCCATCTACAAAGGTTAGTATGCAATAGAAATACAAGACAAACAATACGAAAACAAAACACACTTACAACACGAAGATTTTACATGGTTCAGAACCCAGTTCCTACTCCATGGGCAAGCTTTAGTGATCTACACTCACTAAAACCTCTCCTTCTCGATATGACACCAGAGGTGGAGAAACTTCGTAGAATATGAAGCTTACAATAAGAAAATGCCAAATACAAGCAAATACAATGGCAAATGAAAGAAACAAATAAAAACACTTTACAAGATTGAACTTTTGATTGCTTGTTGATGTGATTGCTTTGAATGCCTTAGAAGGTCTAGAATGCAGCAGTAAATTCCCTCCAAAATCACCAAGAATCGGCTCCTTCAACTTCCATCGGAATCTCCTTATAAAGCTACAACTCGAGCTGATTTCTGTCTAGCAGTCGAATGCTCTTACCTAAGAGTCGATTGTCCACTTGACTGTTATCTCATAATGGACTAATCCGCATCAGAAAATGCCCGACCAGTCAACTGCCCTGACCTAGCAATCGACTACCAAAGCCATCAGTCGACTGTCATAAGCCAGTAGTCAAATATGAGACATTCTGTGTCCTGTCTACTTAAGGCCAGTCTACTACCATCCCTAGCAGTCAACTACCAATGGTCAGTCAACTAGTGCAAGCTACCAGTTGACTACCAGAGTCACAAGTCAGCAGTCAAGCCTTAGTCTACTACTCAACTAGTCAACTGGGTCATAACCCTAGTCAACTTCTTGAGTCACTGAGCCCCCGAGTGTCATACACTCGATCAGTCGACTGGCCAATACCATCAGTTGACAAGTACACTTCAAAACTAACGTTTAACCTATGTATGATCCTCTCATACTTGATACTCACCCTAGGCCTAAACCTAAGCCTTCAAGCCACCTCCATCAGCCTCTCACCCTCAGGGTCCATCCGAGTCCTCCACGACTCCTTCATCTTTCTTATTAGCCTTCAAGTGCTTCCATCGACTTTATCATGCCATCAGATACCTTTAGCCTAGACCTAAACCTTCAAGCCACTTACATCAGTCTCAAGCCCTTGGTTCGAGTCTATGACTCCTCACCCTTGGTCTTAGCCTTTAAGTGCTTCTGTCGACTTTGTCATTCTAACGGATCTCCTTTGCCAAGAGGTCATGGCTCCAGGACTTCCATTGTCAAGTCTCTATACTTGGACTTTCGCCGCCAAGACTACACACTTGGACTTACACGACCAAGACTACATTTTTGGACTTTTCTTTTGCCAAATATCCATACTTGGACTTTCCCTTGCCAAGACTCCACCCTTGGATTTTTCCTTGCCAAGTATCCATACTTAGACTTCTCCATTGCAAGACTCCAATCTTGGATTTCCCTTGCCAAGTATCTATACTTGGACTTATCCATTGCCAAGAATCTAATCTTGGACTTCCACTCGAGTCTAACTCAAGCTTGGTCAACCTTGATCTGAGGTTGATTGCTCCAATAATCTCTTCCATGACAATTTCCCTCATATGACCTTGGATATCTCAATCATCAACTAGTCATATGATCAACATATGATCATACCATATTATCAAATCCATTGTCAAATATCAAAACTCTACTCGAGTCTCACTCGAGTCTGGTCAATCGTGACCTGGGCCAATTGGACCGACAATATCTCCTTTTTGATGTTTGACAATACCTTTAAGTTAGGCTATCCCATAAGCCCAACTTGCCTATTTTTATGCCAAGACATAATGAAGGTTTACCTAACTTAAAAATCTCATTTCTCCTTGATGTGTTGATTTCGCAAGTGCACAGTCATCGTTAAGTAATAAAATATCGATCCCATAGAGACTTTGTTAAGTACTGGTTATTTTGCAAGGAAAGATTATCTAGAAGATTAAATAGTTGAGAAATAGTAAAAGAGATAAAATAGACAGTTTGAGATACAAGTAGAGAACTAGTTTATGGGGAAATTTTAGGACTTTGGTTTCGCTACAATGTCAGATATCATGGCAACTCTTGTTAATGTATTCTTGAAGGAAACCTATCTATGTATAAAATATCTTTTGGATCATTCGTAGGTCGATGAACTTATTGCAATGACGGGCACCTATCACGTACCTAGGCAGATCACTACAGTTAATGAATGATCCCAGAGATATACTTAGATTCTAGGATAGGTTATGAAATATCTTTTTAGAGTATCCATAGGTCGACGAACTTTTTGCAATGATAAACATCTGTCACATACCTAGGTAGATCACTACAGTTAATGAAAACCCTAGAGATAGATAATGAAAGGCTCAAGAGAATCAAATTGTTTTTTAGAACATTTATAGGTTGATGAACTTGTTATAATGATGAAACCTGTCACATACCCAGGAAAATCACTACAGTTAATGAAAGCCCTAAATTACAATAGGTTCTCATGATTAGTTATACAAATTCGGGATATAAAAACCTTAAAGTATGCGAATAATCGATCAACAAACTTGCAAGGAAAACCATATGTATCATAAAACCAATTCAAGAAATTCGCAATGAAAGAAATAAAAGAGTCCTACAATCCAAGATAAACTGATAAAAAGCTACTCCCTCATCCAAAGGTACAAGACTACTCCATAGAGGTGTTACAAAACATAAGCGATAGAAAAGAAAGAATTCACTCGGCATCCTATGCTCCACTTGTCTTATCCCTAGCTTCTAAACTTCGATCCTTCTCTGAGTAATCCCAAGGATCAGAGTGATCTGGATGATCCTTGGGATTCTCGAATGAACCTCGAATCCTCCAATGAACCGAAATGAACTGCCCCCTTTCTCTTAGGTCCTAGGGTCTTTTTATAGCTTTTTCTGGAGATGAATTCGTGAATTCCATTAGCAAAGACGTGAAATTTGGCATGACATGGGTGTGCCAAGTGCTGTGAAGAGTTGGCATGCCCCGAAATCAGGCGTGTTGAAGGTTTTTGGCACGGGGTGTGCCCCATGGCATGCCCTGGGCATGTCGGTTGCTCTGAGCTCTGAAAAATATGCATTGTGGCTCTGTTTGCTCTCCATTTCATCGTGAATTCCCTCCATGGCTCTATTATGTCGTCTTTTGTCCCTCCTGAGAGTAAAATCACCAAAATCACAGTCATCTGAACAAAAAATGCAATATGAAAGTAAATGCTATATTTTATACAAGCTATGTGAATGAAATGCTAGAGAAACATGCTAAATAAACCCTAGAAGATGCATGTGATTCACACTCATCACACTCCAAAACTTAACTTTTGTTTTTCCTCAAGCAAAGAAAAAGAAAGAAACTATGAGTGGTAATCATGATAAATTGTTAGAAACCATCCTAAGGTATAAAATACTTAGTCTTATCGATTCATTCCTAGTGGTTCAGCTTGAAAGATCCCTGTATAGTGCATATGAGTTTTGATCTTTAAGGTTTTGGACACCAATTCAAGTTTATATTTCCTCTACCATGTTCCTCTCATACCCGACATAAAGACACTTACCTGCCAATGTGCTTGGATCATCCTTTCACTAACATATTTAGTCTCAAAGGAGCATTCAATAGTCAAGGAGAAGAAAAGTAGGAAATAAATATCAAGCATTTCGCCAATAACTAGTGAGCCTCAAAGAGGCACCTATATGGGTATTTCCCCAGTAGCTACTTGGTCTCAAAGGGATGCTTCGATGATATTTCATCTTTTCTTTCTCTCTCTCTCTCTTTTTTTTTAAACTTCTGAGATGAATATTTCTCCAGAAACCAAGTATTTCAAAAGTCCCCATGGAAATTTGAGTACTAGTCTGGTGTAGTGAACTTAGCTTTTCTTGGATACCTCTGTTGGGTTTCCGGCACCGCGGCGAGTGTGTGTTCGAACATGTTTCGTAAACATGTGCACAGCGGAAGGAATAAAATAATAAATATAATTTATTACAACACACACATCACACGCATGCATAGTACAACATGTGTAGACATAATCGTAAATTTAAATTTTTGCAATAAAAGGAAATTTAAACTACGTATACCTGACATATCACGTGTAGCGGGAAAGGCATCAACCGAAACGATTCTCGCTAGAATCGTCTCTATCCGTATCCACGTCGAGTATCTTTAGGATGACTTTACAAAGTCACGAGCCTCGTCTTCGTATGGGTTACTAGCCTCGTGTTGAAGACGATGTGATTGAGAGAAGATCACGATCCGAATCAAAATTCGGATCCAAAACGAGTCCTCAAAAACTCGCTTCTCCGGAGAGGTATTCGTCAACCGTTTGACGAATCCTTCGTCCTCCACCTATGAGGATTACTGGAGATCGAATCCCCGGTAAGGAAGGTGCTGTCGGAGCTGCAAACGTCGTCCAAAAGACGCTCCGACAAGAAGGAAACAAGCTGTCCAGAAAACTGGACAGCTTTGGTGGAGACCTTGCACCGGCCAAACAAGGAAAGCAATGTGCTCGCCTTGTCGCCGGAGCCAAGGAAGATCACCGGAGCTCCTTCGGCAGCAGCTCGACGCCGGCAAGAGGGGTGGTCGGCAGCAACTGGACGCTGGTTGAAAGAGCTAGGCGGCGGCAAGGAGGTTGGCGCTGACCACTTGGAGAAGAGGGAGAGGGTGGGCGGCCAAACAATTAGGGTTGAATGAATTAGGGTTTAACAAAAACCCTTAAGCCCTATTTTATAGAAAACAAATTCTCTTAATGGTTATCGGATCATAACCAAAAGCCCATTAACCCGCTCCATTAATTTAAGTAAAAATAAACCAAACCATATTGGTTTATTTTAAGTTAAAACGAACCGAACCATCTTTGGTTCATTCGCTTAAAACAAACCAAACCCATTTGGTTTATTCTCCTCCATTGGATTAGAACCAAACCAATTTGGTTCATCCATCATGTCTTTATAAGACACGACCCATCCACGCTTCCATTGCGACTAAAACGATTTCATGCTCGCTTCATTGTTTGGTCCAACCAAACCTAGTTTCTCTCGGTCTGAGAATCTCATTCTCAAGCTCATTTTAAATCTTTCGGATTACGCTCATTGTGCGTGTGACCAAATAGGTTCTCGGTTTATGTTGGCCGTCTGTAATTAACCATTAATTATAGAACGATCATGAGTGGCACCTAGTTGTAGTACATCATGATCTCCAATTAACCGAAAAGATCAACGGTTGATCCAGAACTATTTCTGAAACCTTTCAGCAACTCGAATGAATCGTGCCACATTCCCTTCACTCATCTTATACCCACTTGGTTCAGGACATGGTCTATAGTGTCAGTCCCCACTAGGCTGACTATGTCACACCTAGCCCAAGTATCATTTCCTCGTCCTGCAGATTCTAGTTACTGCACATGTATCACAGAGTACCTTACTCTAAACATGTAATGCTTTGGCCAAAGACTTTAATAACAATCCGACGAGAGGCCATGTGTATACATCTCCTTGCAAGGAGTGGTGAATCCTTTATAGGCTATTCAAACACCTTCGGTCACTTTGACTTATACCCAATCATCCCGAGTCCACATCTCCTCAGAGATGCTTGCTTAAGATGTCAAAGAATAAGTCTCTATGATCAAGATGACTTGAATACCGCAAGTCAAAGGAACATCGCACTTAAGCTGCAGTAAGAACTTCATTGACATATCTATATATGCAGAGAACCATATGAAGTCTTACGGCTGGTCACTCCAATGAACTAGTTACCATAACTAGCATCCACGATTAACTCCGGACATCACAATGTCTCCAGCCAATGAGAATCAGCTGCTTGGATACACCAAAGAGTATACCTCGTGCTAGTCTCGACAGAATCAATGGTGTCCAAATCCATCAATTAATCGACTAGGGATAATTCCGATACATCACAATAACACATGTAGAGATACTCACTAGTTGTGATCCAATCACAAATTCTCTCATGCTGTGAATGGTATCGTGGACATTCAGTAAATGAGTTTAAGATCTAATCAAATACATGAAAACATGTATACTCAAATAGTGAATCTTCATTTATCATATAAATGGTTCAAACATAAGGCGATTGCCTTAGGACATCTCTCATATATTACTAACAAACTCCCACTTGGCCTAATGTCAATCGCTACGGTATCCAATACCATAAGCTCTAACATGACCCTCAAACTTACTTTGAGATAATGCCTTAATCAAAGGATCCGCTAAGTTCCTTTCAGTGGGGATTTTCTCGATTTGTATTTCCTTCCTACTGATGATCTCTCTGATAAGATGATAGCGGCGAAGCACATGTTTGGATCGTTGATGAGACCTTGGCTCTTTCGCCTGTGCAATTGCTCCATTGTTGTCGCAGTAGACCGGTATTGCTTCAACAATGGCTGGAATCACACCAAGTTCATATATGAACTTCTTGATCCAAACCGCTTCCTTTGCTGCTTCCGAAGCTGTAATGTATTCTGCCTCAGTGGTAGAATCCGCTACAGTGTCTTGTTTGAAACTTTTCCAACTCACTGCGCCCCCATTCAAGGTGAACACGTATCCAGACTGAGACCTGGAATCATCCTTGTCTGTCTGGAAGCTGGAATCCGTATACCCGCGTATCACCATGTCCACTTCTCCATATATTAGGAACACATCCTTAGTTCTTCTTAAGTACTTAAGGATTGTCTTAACAGCCACCCAATGATCCATTCCTGGATCAGACTGGTATCTGTTCGTGACACTGAGAGCATACGATACATCGGGCCTCGTACATAACATAGCATATATGATAGATCCTATTACGGATGCATAGGGAATCTTACTCATGCAAATCTTCTCGTCTTCTGTGCGCGGACACATAGACTTCGAAAGGTGTACCCCATGCCTGATGGGTAGGAAACCTTTCTTGGATTTTGACATGCTAAACCTCTTTAGCACTCGGTCTATATATGTAGACTGTGAAAGACCAAGCAACCGTTTCGATCTATCTCTATAGATCTTAATCCTAAGGATGTAGGTTGCTTCTCCCAGGTCTTTCATGGAGAATGTCTTAGATAACTAAATCTTAACTGACTGTAAGATTGAAACATCATCTCCTATAAGTAATATGTCATTGACATACAATACTAGGAACACGACTGCACTCCCACTAACCTTCTTGTACACACAAGGTTCGTCTGGATTTTGTGAGAAATCAAACTTTTTGATTGTCTCATCAAAACGGATATTCCAGCTCATGGATGCTTGCTTCAATCCATATATGGACCATCGCAATTTGCATACCTTGGTTTTATCAACCGATGTGAAACCCTCAGACTGTATCATATACACGTCCTCGAGCAAGTTTCCATTAAGGAAAGCTGTTTTCACATCCATCTGTCATATCTCATAATCATAATGAGCCGCTATGGCCAGGAGCATCTGAATGGATTTAAGCATAGCTACAGGTGAATAGGTTTCGTCATAATCAACACCTTGTTTTTGACGATATCCTTTCACCACTAATCTAGCCTTATAGGTAATCACATTACCATCCATGTCGGTTTTTTTCTTGAAAACCCACTTGCACCCTATAGGCTTGATGCCTTCAGGTGGGTCAACCAAGTTCCAAACTTGGTTTTCATACATGGAATCCATTTCCGACTTCATGGCTTCAAGCCACTTATCCCTTTCTGAACTTGTCAGAACTTCTTCATAACTGGTAGGCTCCTCATCATCAATGAGTAACACGTCGTTCGATTCACTTACGAGAAATCCATATTTCTCGAGAATATTGCGTGCTTTACCAGATCTACGAAGATGTGGTGTCTCAATAGGTCCAGCCGATGGTTCATCACTATGAGTCATCGGTCGAGGTGCTTGACCAGATATCTCTTCAATGTCTACTGAAGTCTCTTGAACCTCCTCAAGTTCAATGACACTCCCACTGTTTTCTTGTAAGAGAAACTCTTTCTCCTTTCTCTAGAAACACAGTATTCCTTGAAACAAACACCTTTTGTTCCAAGGGATGATAGAATTTGTAACCCCTCGTTTCCTTAGGGTATCCAATAAATAGACATTTATCAGACTTAGCATCCAATTTGTTTGACACAGTCCGCTTCACATAAGCAGGACAACCCCATATCTTCAAGTAAGATAAATGAGGTTTCTTACTAGCCCATATCTCATATGGAGTAGTAGAGACTACCTTAGTTGGGACTCTGTTTAACAAGTAAACAACTATCTGAAGTGCATAGCCCCAAAAGGACTTGGGAAGATTCGCGTGATTCATCATTGACCTGACCATGTCCAACATGGTCCGGTTTCTCCTCTCAGATACACCATTAAGTTGTGGTGTATACGGCGGAGTCCATTGAGACAATATACCATTGTCCCTCAGATAATCTAGAAACTCTTGACACATGTATTCACCACCTCGATCCGATCGAAGTATTTTAATACTCTTGCCAAGTTGTTTCTCTACTTCATTTCTGAATTCTATGAACCTTTCAAAGGCTTCAGACTTGTGTTTCATCAAGAACACATACCCAAACCATGAGTGATCATCAGTGAAGGTAATGAAGTAGCTATAGCCTCCTAAAGCTTGAGTTGACATGGGTCCACATACATCAGTATGTATTAGACCTAGCAACTCTTCCACCCGTTCACCTTTTCCAGTAAAAGGTAACTTAGTCATCTTGCCTTTTAAGCATGATTCACATGTATCGTGTGAATCCAATTCAAACAATTCTAGAATTCCACATCGGTGTAATTCGGACATGCGTTTCTTACTTGCATGGCCAAGACGACAATGCCACATATAGGAGTCTAATTGATTATCTTTTCGAGCATGCTTGTTGCTCGCTTCAATATTGAAAATGTCACTGGATACGTCCAACGTATAAATACCATTGCTTAAAGTTCTAGTCCCATAAAGAACTCCATTCAAAGTTATGTAACAACAATTGTTACTAAAAGTCAAATGGTACCCATTTCTATTTAAACAAAAAATAGAAATGATGTTCTTTATCAACGAAGGAACATAAAAGCAATTGTCCAGTTCTAAGACAAGTCCTGTAAGGAGTCTCAACAAATACGTTCCGATGGCGAGTGCAACAACCTTTGCTCCATTCCCAACACGTAAATTTGACTCTCCCTTGACGAGTCTTCTTCTATTTCTTAGCCCATGTATGTCATTACATATATGTGAGCTACACCCAGTATCCAATACCCAAGTGTCTGAGGAAATAGAATGACAATCAATAACAAAGATATCTGAAGAAGATGGGGCATCCGATGCCTTATTCTTCTTCACGGACTCAAGATAAATCTTGCACTTTCTTCGCCAATGGCTCTCCTTGCCATAATGATGGCAAGTTTCCTTTTGTGCTAGTTCTACCTTCTTAGCCTTATTCTTCTTTCCCTTCTACTGTTCCTTTGACTTCCTCTTAGAACTTTTCTTCGAGGAATCAATTAACAACACCGTCCCTTGCTCATGCTTCTCAGAAGGCTCCATAGTCTTCAGCATGTTGAGCAGTACCACAGATGAAACTTCTTGCATCTCAGAGGTGAAGAGGAGCTTGGAGACTTCGAATCTTTCGAATCTCACTTGCTCATCAAACAACTCATAAAGATGAAGGACTATGGTATGAGCATCCATGGCTCGTACCATCGCCCCTAGCATGATGCAACTCACTTGCTCAGAATCACTCACATGTTTCTGATGGGCCAACAATTGGTCCGGTGTTGCATCATCACTAGGACGGGCGGGAAGAGATGCTTCGAGGACATACTCAAGCTTTTCCGCCTTGAGAACAATTCTCAAGTTTCTAAGCCAGTCCAAGAAGTTCGGCCCAGTCAATTTATTCGAATTCAAAATAGAGCGCAAATTCAAAGACATTATGATCAAGCGATTAACCTAGAAATACAAAGTGAGCATATATGAGAAAGATGATTTAATGTGCATTCACATACATTTACAAAATCCCATTCATTTTTCGAATTCAAAACCCTCAAAATCAATTCGGGAGATCGTAGGTCAATCTCCGAATGGGATGATATCCAATATAGATAAGAACAACCTTAGAGTGAGTCCAACAAGCCATTCTTAGCTATGATGGTGGGTATCAAGTATACCGATTACATATCATGTATATGTAACTATCATAATGTGCTATCAACTAATTGAATGTTTACACATACATTGAGTTGTTAACACATTAACAAGTATGCATCATATGCATAGAACCCAACTTCACCTCTCTTCACATCGACCTTGGAGTGAGTCCAACAAATCGATGCTCCAAGTTAGAGCCGGCCCATTAATCACGAAATAGTTTTAATATGGTTAGAGCGCATTCAACCAATTAGCCAGGCTTGGAGTGAGTCCAACAACCCAAACTAACGATTGACCTCTAACTCTTACCATATTAGAGTTAAACTATTCCAATGATTTGAACATGTTCAGGTTCGAGCCGGGCTTGGAGTGAGTCCAACAACCCAAACAAGAAACAGAACTCTGGTTCTAATCATATTAATGGAAGGTGTAGGCTTTAATATTATATAAGGGTTTTAAAGTCTCATCCTCTTTGCATGTAAATAACTATTATCTACATGGCATGACATACATGACATACATCTACATGTCACGACACGCATGACATAATGATATGCATCTAATGCAATTACATGACATACAATTATGTCATGTACAAAATTTCCTTACATGTCATAACTATTTATGGAAATAAAATATGTTTAAGATTTGATTCTTCAAATCAAATCATGATTAAATTAGAAAACAAATTTCCAAATCTAATCACATATTTTATTTGTGGAAATAGTTGATTAAGGAAAGTCAATTTAGGAAACCAATTTCCTAAATCATCAAAACTACTTATAGAAATAAAATATTTTAAGATTTGGTTTCCCAAATCAAATCATGATTAATTTAGGAAACAAATTTCCAAAATCTAATCAAATATTTTATTTATGGAAAATTTCAATTTCCATAAATACTTCCAACTTTTCAAAAGTAGAAGATTTCCATAAATACTTCTAGACTTTCCAAAATCAAAATATTTCCATAAATACTTCTAACTTTCAAAAAGTAGAAAATTTTCAGAAATATCATTATGACTATCGCAAAACAATTTTACGATTATGTCGAAACACAACCTGGGCTCTGATACCACTGTTGGGTTTCTGGCACCGCGGTGAGTGTGTGTTCGAACATATTTCATAAACATGTGCACAGCGGAAGGAATAAAATAATAAATCTAATTTATTACAACACACACATCACATGCATGCATAGTACAACATATGTAGACATAACCGTAAATTTAAATTTTTGCAATAAAAGAAAATTTAAACTACGTATACCTGACGTATCACGTGTAGCGGGAATTTCATCAACCGGAACGATTCTCGCTAGAATCGTCTCTATCCATATCCACGCCGAGTATCTTCGGGATAACTTCACAAAGTCATGAGCCTCGTCTTCGTATGGGTTACTAGCCTCGTGTTGAAGACGATGTGATCGAGAGAAGATCATGATTCGAATCAAAATTCGGATCCAAAATGAGTCCTCAAAAACTCGCTTCTCCGGAGAGGTATTCGTCAACCGTTTGACGAATCCTTCGTCCTCCACCTATGAGGATTACCGGAGATTGAATCCCCGGTAAGGAAGGCGCTGTCGGAGCTCCAAACGTCGTCCAAATGACGCTCCAACAAGAAGGAAACAAGATGTCCAGAAAACTGGACAGCTTTGGTGGAGACCTTGCGCCGGCAAAATAAGGAAAGCAATGTGCTCACCTTGTCACCGGAGCCAAGGAAGATCACCAGAGCTCCTTCGGCAGCAGCTCGACGCCGACAAGAGGGGTGGTCAGTAGCAGCTGGACGCCGGTTGAAGGAGCTAGGCGGCGGCAAGGAGGTTGGCGCCGACCACTTGGAGAAGAGGGAGAGGGTGGGCGGCCAAACAATTAGGGTTGAATGAATTAGGGTTTAACAAAAACTCTTAAGCCCTATTTTATAGACCTAAACCTTCAAGCCACTTACATCAGTCTCAAGCCCTTGGTTCGAGTCTATGACTCATCACCCTTGGTCCTAGCCTTTAAGTGCTTCTGTCGGCTTTGTCATTCTAACGGATCTCCTTTGCCAAGAGGTCATGGCTCCAGGACTTCCATTGTCAAGTCTCTATACTTGGACTTTCGCCGCCAAGACTACACACTTGGACTTACACGACCAAGACTACATTTTTGGACTTTTCTTTTGCCAAATATCCATACTTGGACTTTCCCTTGCCAAGACTCCACCCTTGGATTTTTCCTTGCCAAGTATCCATACTTAGACTTCTCCATTGCAAGACTCCAATCTTGGATTTCCCTTACCATGTATCTATACTTGGACTTATCCATTGCCAAGAATCTAATCTTGGACTTCCACTCGAGTCTAACTCAAGCTTGGTCAACCTTGATCTGAGGTTGATTGCTCCAATAATCTCTTCCATGACAATTTCCCTCATATGACCTTGGATATCTCAATCATCAACTAGTCATATGATCAATATATGGTCATACCATATTATCAAATCCATTGTCAAATATCAATACTCTACTCGAGTCTCACTCGAGTCTGGTCAATCGTGACCTGGGCCAATTGCACCGACAATATCTCCTTTTTGATGTTTGACAATACCTTTAAGTTAGGCTATCCCATAAGCCCAACTTGCCTATTTTTATGCCAAGACATAATGAAGGTTTACCTAACTTAAACATCTCATTTCTCCTTGATGTGTTGATTTCACAAGTGCACAGTCATCGTTAAGTAATAAAATATCGATCCCATAGAGACTTTGTTAAGTACTGGTTATTTTGCAAGGAAAGATTATCTAGAAGATTAAATAGTTGAGAAATAGTAAAAGAGATAAAATAGACAGTTTGAGATACAAGTAGAGAACTAGTTTATGGGGAAATTTTAGGACTTTGGTTTCGCTACAATGTCAGATATCATGGTAACTCTTGTTAATGTATTCTTGAAGGAAACCTATCTATGTATAAAATATCTTTTGGATCATTCGTAGGTTGATGAACTTATTGCAATGACGGGCACCTATCACGTACCTAGGCAGATCACTACAGTTAATGAATGATCCCAGAGATATACTTAGATTCTAGGATAGGTTATGAAATATCTTTTCAGAGTATCCATAGGTCGATGAACTTGTTGCAATGATAAACATCTGTCACATACCTAGGTAGATCACTACAGTTAATGAAAACCCTAGAGATAGATAATGAAAGGCTCAAGAGAATCTAATTGTTTTTTAGAACATTTATAGGTTGATGAACTTGTTATAATGATGAACACCTGTCATATACCCAGGAAAATCACTACAGTTAATGAAAGCCCTAAATTACAATAGGTTCTCATGATTAGTTATACAAATTCGGGATATAAAAACCTTAAAGTATGCGAATAAGCGATCAACAAACTTGCAAGGAAAACAATATGTATCATAAAACCAATTCAAGAAATTCGCAATGAAAGAAATAAAAGAGTTGTACAATCCAAGATAAACTGATAAAAAGCTACTCCCTCATCCTAAGGTACAAGACTACTCCATAGAGGTGTTACAAAACATAAGCGATAGAAAAGAAAGAATTCACTCGGCATCCTATGCTCCACTTGTCTTGTCCCTAGCTTCTAAACTTCGATCCTTCTTTGAGTAATCCCAAGGATCAGAGTGATCTGGATGATCCTTGGGATTCTCGAATGAACCCTGAATCCTCCAATGAACCGAAATGAACTGCCCCCTTTCTCTTAGGTCCTAGGGTCTTTTTATAGCTTTTTTTGGAGAAGAATTCGTGAATTCCATTAGCAAAGACGTGAAATTTGGCACGACTTGGGTGTGCCAAGTGCTGTGAAGAGTTGGCATGCCCCGAAATCAGGCGTGTTGAAGGTTTTTGGCACGGGGTGTGCCCCATGGCATGCCCTGGGCGTGTCGGTTGCTATGAGCTCTAAAAAATATGTTAGGGCAATCTCTTGTCATGATAAGGTTTTGATGTGTGTGGCAAAGGGTTTAAGTTAGGATGATATTGTTATTTGATATGTGCGTTGGAGTCTTACATGGAGCCTTAGCGGGTTCACCCTCACAACCTCGGTCCTTGAGTCGGTGAAGGATGACTTTGCGGAAGTCGTGCGCTTGGAGCATCCAAGGGACCGCCGGACAAGATGACTTGAAGTGAAGCCAAGGAAGCAGACTTCGGAGGCAAAAGACATGAAGGAGCATTGCAGAGCCGTGCGCCTGATGCTGCCGAGGGACGTGGCCACGAACGAAGAGAGCTTCGGCAAGGGACTTCGAGTGAGATGAGAGAATGAGTGAAATGTAAGTAGCTCATTAGGTGAACTTGGTCGGATGGATGAGTGTCGGAGACTTGACCGCAAGGGTTAAGGTTTACCCGACCGCCGAAAGCTCAAACTTATGTTAAGTTTGAGTTTCACACGACACCAGTCGAGTGTGTTCGACTGGTATCCGACTGATGGGTTTATGGAATGGCAGTCGACTGCCATGGAATGACAATGATCGCAGAGGATGTCGCGGCAGCGCTCGTAGTCGATCGGGCGGTCGACTACGGAGCGAATGATCGGTGAGGTCTATCAGTCGACTGCCAAGTATTCCATTGGACTACAACGGTCGGGATCCAACGTGTTCGGAGGCTGTTGGAGTGGCGGCAGTCGACTGCCAAGGGCAGCAGTCGACTGGTGGCGGCCAACGGGAAGAAATCAGCCCTCTCTATAAAAAGAGAGAGTGTTGAGCTTTGGGAGGTTAATGCTCAAGTTCTAAACGACCATCCAAGTGCTCCACAAGATTCAAACTCCTTCTCTTTGCTTTCTTTCACATATATTGTAAAAGAAGGAGTGTTCTTGATTTGTAAAGGTTACCTCCACCTAGCTTGGTGCAAAGGAGAGACAAATAGTGATTGGCTTTGAAGGAGTGATTCACCTCGGACGAATCGGGATCGTGGATTAGCGGTGTAGCCGTGAACCACGTTACATCTTCTTTGTTAGCGTTTGTATTTTCGTTTATTGCTTTGTCTTTATTGTTTATGCTTCCGCTTGCGATAACGATTGTGTAGACGAGCAAACGAAAGAGAGAATTCCGACATCCATCGTAAGAGGGCTATTCACCCCCCTCTAGCCGGCCAATCGATCCCCTACAAGTGGTATCAGAGCTAAGGAAAGCTTGTCGAGGACTAACTATCACAACAAGCAACATTCAAAATGGCCGCCTCCAACATTCATCCACCGAAGTTTGAAGGAGAATTCGCTTGGTGGAAGAAACGAATGGAGGTATTTTTCGAAACGGATTTTGATATTATGATTACAATGGAATCCGGTTTCGTTTTGCCTAGGGATGAAGAGGGTAAGTCAATAGAGAAATCTAGGTGGACCAAAAGGCAAAGGGAAGAGCACCTTGCAAATTCAAAAGCCAAGCATCATCTTTTCAATGTGCTCCCCCAACAAGAAATCAATCGAATAAGAGAATGCCTAAGTGCCAAGGAGATGTGGGAGAAGCTAATTGAGCTTCATGAAGGCACATCCGAGGCGAAGCTAGCAAGGAGTGTTGGGTTTCCAGCATCGCGGCGTGTGTGTGTTCGATCATGTTTCGTAAACATGAATACAGCGGAAGCAATAAAAATAATAAATACTTCTATTTATTACAACACACACAACACACGCATGCATATTACAACAAGTGTAGACATAACCGTAAATTTAAATTTGCAATAAAAGGAAATTTAACTACGTTATACCTTTCGTATGACGTGTAGCGGGAACGGCATCAACCAGAATGATCCTCGCTAGAATCGTCTCTATCCGTATCCACGCCGAGTTCCTCGGGATGACTTCGCTAAGCCATGAGCTTCATCTTCGTATGGGTTATTAGCCTCGTGTTGAAGACGACGTGATCGAGAGATGATCACGATCCGAATCCAAATTCGGATCCTAATACGAGTTCTCAAAAACTCGCTTCTCCGGAGAGGTATTCGTCAACCAATTGACGAATCCTTCGTCCTCCACCTCAGAGGATTACCAGAGATCGAATCCCCGGTAAGTTAGCCGCTGTCGGAGCTCTAACCGTCGTCCAAACGACGCTCCGACTAGAGGAGAAGAAGCTGTCCAGAAAACTGGACAGCTTGGTGGAGGAGTAGGCGCCGGCCAAAACAAGGAAGCCAAGTGCTCACCTTATCGCCACACCCAAGGAAGATCACCAGAGCACCAACCGGCAGCGACGCCGTGGGGAAGGAAGGCTCCTTCTGGACGCCGGTTGGAGGAGGAGAGGGGCGGCAGCCTAGGGTTGGCGCCGAATCCTTCAAGGGGTGGGCGGCAACTCTTGAGGCTAGGGTTTTTGGATTTTAGGATTAGGGCTTAATTATCCCTTAAGCCCTCTTTTATAGAGAACTAATTCTCTTAATGGTTAATGGATCATATCCATAAAGCCCGTTAACCCGCTCCATTAGTATAAGTTAAAATAAACCAAACCATGATGGTTTATTTTAAGTTAAAACGAACCGAACCAACTTTTGGTTCATTCGTTTAAAATAAACCAAACCCTTTGGTTTATTCTCCTCCATTGGATTAGAACCAAACCATTTTGGTTAATCCATTATGTCTTCATAAGACTCAGCCCATCCACGCTTCTATTGCGACTGAAACGATTTCATGCTCGCTTTATGTTTGGTCCAACCAAACCTAGTTTCTCTCGGTCTGAGAATCTCATTCTCAAGCTCGTTTTAAATCCTTTGGATTACGCTCGTTGTGCGTGTGACCAAATAGGTTCTCGGTTTATGTTGGCCGTCTATAATTAACCATTAATTATAGAACGATCATGAGTGGCACCTAGTAGTACATCATGATCCCTAATTAACCGAAAAGATCAACGGTTGATCCAGAACTATTTCTGAAACCCTTCAGCAGCTCAAATGATTCGTGCCCCATTCCCTTCACTCATCTTATACCCACTTGGTTCAGGACATGGTCTATTGTGTCAGTCCCCACTAGGCTAACTACGTCACACCTAGCCCAAGTATCATTTCCTCATCCTACGGATTCTAGTTACTCCACATGTATCGAAGAGTACCTTACTCTAAACATGTAATGCTTTGGCCAAAGACTTTAGTAACAATCCGACGAGAGGCCATGGGTATACATCTCCTCGCAAGGAGTGGTGAATCCTTTATAGGCTATTCAAACACCTTCGATCACTTCGACTTATACCCAATCATCTCGGGTCCACATCTCCTTAGAGATGCATGCTTAAGATGTCAAAGCATAAGTCTCTATGATCAAGATGACTTGAATACCGCAAGTCAAAGGAACATCGCACTTAAGCCACAATAAGAACTTCATTGACATATCTATATATGCAGAGAACCATATGAAGTCTTACGGCTGGTCACTCCAATGAACTAGTTACCATAACTAGCATCCACGATTAACTCCGGACATCACAATGTCTCCAGCCAGTGAGAATCAGCTGCTTGGATACACCAAGGAGTATACCTCGTGCTAGTCTCGAAAGAATTGATGGTGTCCAAATCCATCAATTCATCGACTAGGGATAATTCCGATACATCACAATTACACATGTAGAGATACTCACTAGTTGTGATCCAATCACAAATTCTCTCATGCTGTGAATCGCATCATGGACATTCAGTAAATGAGTTTAAGATCCAATCAAATACATGAAACATGTATACTCAAATAGTGAATCTTCATTTATCATATAAATGGTTCATACATAAGGCGATTGCCTTAGCACATCTCTCATATATTACTAACAGAAGCCAATAGAGAAATCTAGGTGGACCAAAAGGCAAAGGGAAGAGCACCTTGCAAATTCAAAAGCCAAGCATCATCTTTTCAATGTGCTCCCCCAACAAGAAATCAATCGAATAAGAGAATGCCTAAGTGCCAAGGAGATGTGGGAGAAGCTAATTGAGCTTCATGAAGGTACATCCGAGGCGAAGCTAGCAAGGAGAGATCTCCTCCGCTCCCAACTATCCAACATTAAATTAGAAAAGGGAGAAAAGGTAACTTCTTTGCATTCTAGATTCAAAGAAATTTTAATTGGACTAACAAGTGTAGGAGAAAGGCTCTCCAATCGAGATATGATAATGAAGGCCATAGATGCTTTCCCCCGATCATCCAAGTGGAGTTCAATGGTGGACTCATTTTACATTTCAAAGAATCTAGAGGTAAGTACTCTAGATGAATTTTTCTCCACTATGGAATTACATGAATCTAGGCTTGAAGGAATACAAGAAGAGCCAAAAATACAACCCTCAAGAGGAGTAGCTTTGTTGGCAAACAAGGGGAAGAAGAAGATGGAAATTCCCTCCTCCTCCGATGATGAAGCGTCTTCCTCCTCTTCCATGAATAGCACGGAAGAAGCATATATGGTAATGAGGGTAAGACGTGCTTTAAAAGGTTTTCATTTTAACAAATCAAATGATAGGAATAGAAGACCAAGGGGGAAAATCATTTTCTACAATTGCCAAGGAGAGGGACACATAAGGGATAATTGTCCTTTCCTAAACAGGAGCAAGGAAGAGAAGAAAAAGAAAGAAGAAAAGAAGAAGAAAAAGGGGAGCAAGAAAAAGAAGGAAGAGGAGAATAAGACAAAAGAAAAGGGGAAGACCAAAGCTCTAAAGGCAAGGACTTGGGATGACCCATCCTCATCCTCCTCATCATCATCGGATGAGGAGAATGCCTTTGTCACCAATTTGTCCTTGATGGCCTTTGATGACTTGGATTGCTCTTCCTACGAAAATGAAGGATCAAGCTCAAGAGGAGAGAGCTCAAGTGAAGGGGGAGCTTCTACATCCTCCTCATCCGAAGAAGAAGAAGAGGATATGGAAACTATGGTAACGAATGCCTCTCCTAAGAAAATAGTTTCCATAATTTCTAGTTTAACTAAGGACTTATTTGGAATGAAAAAGAAAAATAAAAGCATGCTTAATCAAATTAAGGCATTGCAAAATAAGCTAGAAAATGCATGCTTAAATGATAATATTTCTTCTAGCTTAAATGATGCATGCTCACATGATCTTTATGTGCCATTAGATGTTAGTGATGCATGTATAACTGAAAATAGAGCCTTAAGGGAAAAGGTAGACTATTTGACAAAAGCCCTAGAAAAGTTTACTATTGGCTCCAACACCTTGAACATGATAATTGGGAGCCAAAGGGCAAGTTTCAACAAGAAGGGCCTTGGCTATAAAGAAAAGGAAAATGAAAAGGCCTATAAATGTTTAATAGTTAGGGGACAAGATAAGAAGAAAGTAATAGCTAGGAAATGGATCCCCAAGGAGTATCTTGTGAACCCCATAGGAAAGAGTTTGTATTGGGTTCCAAAATCCATCCTTAAGGGTTAGAAAACCCCTAGGGTAGTCAACCATATGCAATTGACCTATATCATACTTTGGTTGACTTAGGATGGCGGGACAACATTTTTAAATAGTGTTAAGTGATGATAACGTGCCTATAAATAGTTAATAATGCTTAAATCATGATAATTAATGTAATTGCTATGTATGTTTGCAATCATGATTTATGATTTTGAAATTTGGCACGTCATCATGAGAAATAGGGTTAAATCATGCTTTAGGTGATAATTTGTTTATTATCATGACATAATACCTAATGCATGATAACAATTCAATGAATACATGTGTTTCATGATCATAATGTAGAATTAATTGATATATGCCTTTATGATCATGAGGATTGTTAGGTTGATACTTAACCTTGATAGAATTGTATGAATATAATGGTTAAGTATATACAAATACCCCCTAGGATGCATCTCACACTCACCATAGGCTACATTGATTGAAAACTTAACATGAGTGAGATGTTAGGATGATACAAATGTCCACTAATGCCTATGACATTTAAATGGTCATTTAAGGTATCAAAATAGCAATAATAGACCAATCATGGGGAAGACTTATGTTTAATTCATAGACATATTGCCCAAAGATCATGGTTGGATATTTCATATGTTTTCAAAACAATTTCTTACCCTAAAATCTATGTATTCATGTTTTGAAACAATTGTATGCAAAACTAGGTAGTTAACTTGATACTAGAATGATAAAAAACCTAGTGGTTTTTAAAGCTTTTGGATTTTTGGCAAAAACAAGAAAATCTAATGAATTTTCATGAAAACCTATTTTTCTTTAATAGATATACTTAAAAGAAATATGTTCCTCAAATTTCATGATTTTTTGAATTTTCTGGAATTTTTAATGCATTTCTAAAATTATGAAAATCGTAATTTGAATCCATTGTGCGTTTGCCATCATCGATAGATCATTGCTCACCAAAACAGCCCAATATTTTCTGATTTCAGATTTTAATCATGTTTTTGGTGTTCTCTTTCTATTAGACCTGATGCCATGAGTTTATAAATTAGGTTTAATCTTTTTGATGGTGTCAAAGGGGGAGAAATGTATGTTTAAGTAACGGGGAAAATATTTTGGGGGAGAAATGATTATGCTTATGATAGGGGGAGAAAATTTTTATGGGGAGTTTCATGGATTAAGGGGGAGTTGCATGTTGCTATATCATGTTTATGTTTACATGCCTTCTTACCTTAGAATTTTAATCAAATGTTTTTACCTAACTTAAACGGATTGCCACACATCAAAAAGGGGGAGATTGTTAGGGCAATCTCTTGCCATGATAAGGTTTTGATGTGTGTGGCAAAGGGTTTAAGTTAGGATGATATTGTTATTTGATATGTGCGTTGGAGTCTTGCAGGACTTAGTAATTCGCACATGGAGCCTTGGCGAGTTCACCCTCACAACCTCGGTCCTTGAGTCGGTGAAGGATGACTTTGCGGAAGCCGTGCGCTTGGAGCATCCAAGGGACCGCCGGACGAGATGACTTGAAGTGAAGCCAAGGAAGCAGACTTCGGAGGCAAGAGACGCGAAGGAGCATTGCGAGCCCGTGCGCTGATGCTTTGCCGATGGGCGTGGCGTGACGAAGAGAGCTTCGGCAAGGGACTTCGAGTGAGATGAGAGAATGAGTGAAATGTAAGTAGCTCATTAGGTGAACTTGGTTGGATGGCTGAGTGTCGGAGACTTGACCGCAAGGGTTAAGGTTTACCCGACCGCCGGAAGCTCAAACTTATGTTAAGTTTGAGTTTCACGCGCACCGACCGATCATGTAATGGCAATCGATCGATCGAGTCGAGTGTGTTCGTGTGTTCATTGGTATCAGCTGATGGGTTTATGCATGCTTTGCCATGGAATGGCGATCGGCGCGAGGATGTCGCGAGCCTGCGAAGCGCTCGTAGTCGTAGGCGGTCGACTACGAGGCGGCGATCGGTGGTCCATCGGTCGAAAGTGTTCGTTGGACTACTGACGGTCGGGATCAGCGTGTTCGTTGGGTGCGTGATCGGCCCCGGCGTGATCAGTGGCGGCCAACGGGAAGAAATCAGCCCTCTCTATAAAAAGAGAGGGTGTGGAGCTTTGGGAGGTTAATGCTCAAGTTCTAAACGACCATCCAAGTGCTCCACAAGATTCAAACTCCTTCTCTTTGCTTTCTTTCACATATATTGTAAAAGAAGGAGTGTGCTTGATTTGTAAAGGTTACCTCCACCTAGCTTGGTGCAAAGGAGAGACAAATAGTGATTGTCTTTGAAGGAGTGATTCACCTCGGACGAATCGGGATCGTGGATTAGCAGTGTAGCCGTGAACCACGTTACATCTTCTTTGTTAGCGTTTGTATTTTCGTTTATTGCTTTGTCTTTATTGTTTATGCTTCCGCTTGCGATAACGATTGTGTAGATGAGCAAACGAAAGAGAGAATTCCGACATCCATCGTAAGAGGGCTATTCACCCCCCTCTAGCCGGCCAATCGATCCCCTACAAGTGGTATCAGAGCCAAGGAAAGCTTGTCGAGGACTAACCATCACAACAAGCAACATTCAAAATGGCCGGCTCCAACATTCATCCACCGAAGTTTGAAGGAGAATTCGCTTGGTGGAAGAAGCGAATGGAGGTATTTTTCGAAACGGATTTTGATATTATGATTACAATGGAATCCAGTTTCGTTTTGCCTAGGGATGAAGAGGGGAAGCCAATAGAGAAATCTTGGTGGACCAAAAGGCAAAGGGAAGAGCACCTTGCAAATTCAAAAGCCAAGCATCATCTTTTCAATGTGCTCCCCCAACAAGAAATCAATCGAATAAGAGAATGCCTAAGTGCCAAGGAGATGTGGGAGAAGCTAATTGAGCTTCATGAAGGCACATCCGAGGCGAAGATAGCAAGGAGAGATCTCCTCCGCTCTCAACTATCCAATATTAAATTAGAAAAGGGAGAAAAGGTAACTTCTTTGCATTCTAGATTCAAAGAAATTTTAATTGGACTAACAAGTGTAGGAGAAAGGCTCTCCAATCGAGATATGATAATGAAGGCCATAGATGTCTTCCCCCGATCATCCAAGTGGAGTTCAATGGTGGACTCATTTTACATTTTAAAGAATTTAGAGGTAAGTACTCTAGATGAATTTTTCTCCACTATGGAATTACATGAATCTAGGCTTGAAGGAATACAAGAAGAGCAAAAAATACAACCCTCAAGAGGAGTAGCTTTGTTGGCAAACAAGGGGAAGAAGAAGATGGAAATTCCCTCCTCCTCCGATGATAAAGCATCTTCCTCCTCTTCCATGAATAGCACGGAAGAAGCATATATGGTAAGGAGGGTAAGACGTGCTTTAAAAGGTTTTCATTTTAACAAATCAAATGATAGGAATAGAAGACCAAGGGGAAAAATCATTTGCTACAATTGCAAAGGAGAGGGACACATAAGGGATAATTGTCCCCTCCTAAACAGGAGCAAGGAAGAGAAGAAAAAGAAAGAAGAAAAGAAGAAGAAAAAGGGGAGCAAGAAAAGAAGGAAGAGGAGAAGAAGACAAAAGAAAAGGGGAAGACCAAAGCTCTAAAGGCAAGGACTTGGGATGACCCATCCTCATCCTCCTCATCATCATCGGATGAGGAGAATGCCTTTGTCACCAATTTGGCCTTGATGGCCTTTGATGACTTGGATTGCTCTTCCTCCGAAAATGAAGGATCAAGCTCAAGAGGAGAGAGCTCAAGTGAAGGGGGAGCTTCTACATCCTCCTCATTCGAAGAAGAAGAAGAGAATATGGAAACTATGGTAACGAATGCCTCTCCTAAGAAAATAGTTTCCATAATTTCTAGTTTAACTAAGGACTTATTTGGAATGAAAAAGAAAAATAAAAGCATGCTTAATCAAATTAAGGCATTGGAAAATAAGCTAGAAAATGCATGCTTAAATGATAATATTTCTTCTAGCTTAAATGATGCATGCTCACATGATCTTTATGTGCCATTAGATGTTAGTGATGCATGTATAAATGAAAATAGGGCCTTAAGGGAAAAGGTAGACTATTTGACAAAAGCCCTAGAAAAGTTTACTATTAGCTCCAACACCTTGAACATGATAATTGGGAGCCAAAGGGCAAGTTTCAACAAGAAGGGCCTAGGTTATAAAGAAAAGGAAAATGAAAAGGCCTATAAATGTTTAATAGCTAGGGGACAAGATAAGAAGAAAGTAATAGCTAGGAAATGGATCCCCAAGGAGTATCTTGTGAACCCCATAGGAAAGAGTTTGTATTGGGTTCCAAAATCCATCCTTAAGGGTTAGAAAACCCCTAGGGTAGTCAACCATATGCAATTGACCTATATCATACTTTGGTTGACTTAGGATGGCGGGACAACATTTTTAAATAGTGTTAGGTGATGATAACGTGCCTATAAGTAGTTAATAATGCTTAAATCATGTTAATTAATGTAATTGCTATGTATGTTTGCAATCATGATTTATGATTTTGAAATTTGGCACGTCATCATGAGAAATAGGGTTAAATCATGCTTTAGGTGATAATTTGTTTATTATCATGACATAATACCTAATGCATGATAACAATTCAATGAATACATGTGTTTCATGATCATAATGTAGAATTAATTGATATATGCCTTTATGATCATGAGGATTGTTAGGTTGATACTTAACCTTGATAGAATTGTATGAATATAATGGTTAAGTATATACAAATACCCCCTAGGATGCATCTCACACTCACCATAGGCTACTTTGATTGAAAACTTAGCATGGGTGAGATGTTAGGATGATACAAATGTCCACTAATGCCTATGACATTTAGATGGTCATTTAAGGTATCAAAATAGCAATAATAGACCAATCATGGGGAAGGCTTATGTTTAATTCATAGACATATTGCCCAAAGATCATGGTTGGATATTTCATATGTTTTCAAAACAATTTCTTACCCTAAAATCTATGTATTCATGTTTTGAAACAATTGGATGCAAAACTAGGTAGTTAACTTGATACTAGAATGATCAAAAACCTAGTGGTTTTAAAGCTTTTGGATTTTTGGCAAAAACAAAAAATCTAATGAATTTTCATGAAAACCTATTTTTCATTAATAGATATACTTAAAAAAAATATGTTCCTCAAATTTTATGATTTTTCGAATTTTCTGGAATTTTTAATGCATTTCTGAAATTACTTAAAATCGTAATTTGAATCCATTGTGCGATCATTGCCATCGATAGCTGATCATTGCTCACTAAAAAACAGCCCAATATTTTCTGATTTCAGATTTTAATCATGTTTTTGGTGTTCTCTTTCTATTAGACTGATGCCATGAGTTTATAAATTAGGTTTAATCTTTTGATGGTGTCAAAGGGAGAAATGTATGTTTAAGTAGCAGGGAAATATATTTTGGGGGAGAAATGATTATGCTTATGATAGGGGGAGAAAATTTTTATGGGGAGTTTCATGGATTAAGGGGGAGTTGCATGTTGCTATATCATGTTTATGTTTACATGCCTTCTTACCTTAGAATTTTCATCAAATGTTTTTACCTAACTTAAACGGATTGCCACACATCAAAAAGGGGGAGATTGTTAGGGCAATCTCTTGCCATGATAAGGTTTTGATGTGTGTGGCAAAGGGTTTAAGTTAGGATGATATTGTTATTTGATATGTGCGTTGGAGTCTGGCAGGACTTAGTAATTCGCACATGGAGCCTTGGCGGGTTCACCCTCACAACCTCGGGCCTTGAGTCGGTGAAGGATGACTTTGCGGAAGCCGTGCGCTTGGAGCATCCAAGGGACCGCCGGACGAGATGACTTGAAGTGAAGCCAAGGAAGCAGACTTCGGAGGCAAGAGACGCGAAGGAGCATTGCAGAGCCGTGCGCCTGATGCTGCCGAGGGACGTGGCCGCGAACGAAGAGAGCTTCGGCAAGGGACTTCGAGTGAGATGAGAGAATGAGTGAAATGTAAGTAGCTCATTAGGTGAACTTGGCCGGATGGCTGAGTGTCGGAGACTTGACCGCAAGGGTTAAGGTTTACCCGACCGCCGGAAGCTCAAACTTATGTTAAGTCTAGCCGACCGCCATGTAATGGCAATGATCGATCCGAGCCGAGTGTGTTCGACCGATCCGATCGATGGCGAGCAGCAATGATCGCTATGGAATGACAATGACCGCCAGAGGATGTCGCAGTATTAACCGCCAGAGCCGATCGGGTAGTCGATTACGGAGGCATCATGACCGTGAGGTCCATCAATCGATCGCCAAGTATTCCGCTGACTACAACGCCGGGATCCGACGTGTTCGGAGGCCGCTTGAGTGGCGGCAATGATCGCTAAGGGCAAGAATGACCGTGGCGCTAACGGAAGAAATCAACCCTCTCTATAAAAAGAGAGGGTGTGGAGCTTTGGGAGGTTAATGCTCAAGTTCTAAACGACCATCCAAGTGCTCCACAAGATTCAAACTCCTTCTCTTAGCTTTCTTTCACATCTATTGTAAAAGAAGGAGTGTGCTTGATTTGTAAAGGTTACCTCCACCTAGCTTGGTGCAAAGGAAAGACCAATAGTGATTGGCTTTGAAGGAGTGATTCACCTCGGACGAATCGGGATTGTGGATTAGCGGTGTAGCCGTGAACCACGTTACATCTTCTTTGTTAGCGTTTGTATTTTCGTTTATTACTTTGTCTTTATTGTTTATGCTTCCGCTTGCGCTAACGATTGTGTAGACGAGCAAACGAAAGAGAGAATTCCGACATCCATCGTAAGAGGGTTATTCACCCCCCTCTAGCCGGCCAATCGATCCCCTACAAAATATGCATTGTGGCTCTGTTTGCTCTCCATTTCGTCGTGAATTCCCTCCATGGCTCTATTATGTCGTCTTTTGTCCCTCCTGAGAATAAAATCACCAAAATCACAGTCATCTGAACAAAAAATGTAATATGAAAGTAAATGCTATATTTTATGCAAGCTATGTGAATGAAATGCTAGAGAAACATGCTAAATAAACCCTAGAAGATGCATGTGATTCACACTCATCACACTCCAAAACTTAACTTTTGTTTTTTCTCAAGTAAAGAAAAAGAAAGAAACTATGAGTGGTAATCATGATAAATTGTTAGAAACCATCCTAAGGTATAAAATACTTAGTCTTATCGATTCATTCCTAGTGGCTCAGCTTGAAAGATCCCTGTATAGTGCATATGAGTTTTGATCTTTAAGGTTTTGGACACCAATTCAAGTTTATATTTCCTCTACCGTGTTCCTCTCATACTCGACATAAAGACACTTACCTGCCAATGTGCTTGGATCATCCTTTCACTAACATATTTAGTCTCAAAGGAGCATTCAATAGTTAAGGAGAAGAAAAGTAGGAAATAAATATCAAGCATTTCGCCAATAACTAGTGAGCCTCAAAGAGGCACCTATATGGGTATTTCCCCAGTAGCTACTTGGTCTAAAAGGTATGCTTCGATGATATTTCATCTTTTCTTTTTCTCTCTCTCTTTTTTTTTTAAACTTCTGAGATGAATATTTCTCCAGAAACCAAGTATTTCAAAAGTCCCCATGGAAATTTGAGTACTAGTCTGTTGTAGTGAACTTAGCTCTTCTTGGATACCTCTGTTGGGTTTCCGGCACCACGGCGAGTGTGTGTTCGAACATATTTCATAAACATGTGCACAGCGGAAGGAATAAAATAATAAATATAATTTATTACAACACACACATCACACGCATGCATAGTACAACATGTGTAGACATAATCGTAAATTTAAATTTTTACAATAAAAGGAAATTTAAACTACGTATACCTGACATATCACGTGTAGCGGGAAAGACATCAACCGGAACGATTCTTGCTAGAATCGTCTCTATCCGTATCCACGCCGAGTATCTTCAGGATGACTTCACAAAGTCACGAGCCTCATCTTCGTACGGGTTACTAGTCTAGTGTTGAAGACGATGTAATCGAGAGAAGATCACGATCCGAATCAAAATTCGGATCCAAAACGAGTCCTCAAAAACTCACTTCTCCGGAGAGGTATTCGTCAACCGTTTGACGAATCCTTCATCCTCCACCTATGAGGATTACTGGAGATCGAATCCCCGGTAAGGAAGGCACTGTCGGAGCTCTAAACGTCGTCCAAATGATGCTCCGACAAGAAGGAAACAAGCTGTCCAGAAAACTGGACAGCTTTGGTGGAGACCTTGCGCCGGCCAAATAAGTAAAGCAATGTGCTCACCTTGTCGCCGGAGCCAAGGAAGATCACCGGAGCTCCTTCGGGAGCAGCTCGACGCCGGCAAGAGGGGTGGTCGGCAGCAGCTGGACGCCGGTTGAAGGAGCTAGGTGGCGGCAAGGAGGTTGGCGCCGACCACTTGGAGAAGAGGGAGAGGGTGGGCGGCCAAACAATTAGGGTTGAATGAATTAGGGTTTAACAAAAACCCTTAAGCCCTATTTTATAGAGAACAAATTCTCTTAATGGTTATCGGATCATAACCAAAAGCCCATTAATCCGCTCCATTAATTTAAGTTAAAATAAACCAAACCATGTTTGTTTATTTTAAGTTAAAACGAACCGAACCATCTTTGGTTCATTCGCTTAAAACAAACCAAACCCATTTGGTTTATTCTCCTCCATTGGATTAGAACCAAACCAATTTGGTTCATCCATCATGTCTTCATAAGACACGGCCCATCCACGCTTCCATTTCGACTGAATCGATTTCATGCTCGCTCCATGTTTGGTCCAACCAAACCTAGTTTCTCTCGGTCTGAGAATCTCATTCTCAAGCTCATTTTAAATCCTTCGGATTACGCTCGTTGTGCGTGTGACCAAATAGGTTCTCGGTTTATGTTGGCCGTCTGTAATTAAACATTAATTATAGAACGATCATGAGTGGCACCTAGTTGCAGTACATCATGATCCCCAATTAACCGAAAAGATCAACGGTTGATCCAGAACTATTTCTGAAACCTTTCAGCAACTCGAATGAATCATGCCACATTCCCTTCACTCATCTTATACCCACTTGGTTCAGGACATGGTCTATAGTGTCAGTCCCCACTAGGCTGACTATGTCACACCTAGCCCATGTATCATTTCCTCATCCTGCAGATTCTAGTTACTGCACATGTATCGAAGAGTACCTTACTCTAAACATGTAATGCATTGGCCAAAGACTTTAGTAACAATCCGACGAGAGGCCATGTGTATACATCTCCTCGCAAGGAGTGGTGAATCCTTTATAGGCTATTCAAACACCTTCGGTCACTTTGACTTATACCCAATCATCCCGGGTCCACATCTCCTCAGAGATGCTTGCTTAAGATGTCAAAGCATAAGTCTCTATGATCAAGATGACTTGAATACCGCAAGTCAAAGGAACATCGCACTTAAGCTGCAGTAAGAACTTTATTGACATATCTATATATGCAGAGAACCATATGAAGTCTTACTGGTGGTCACTCCAATGAACTAGTTACCATAACTAGCATCCACGATTAACTCCGGACATCACAATGTCTCCAGCCAGTGAGAATCAGCTGCTTGGATACACCAAAGAGTATACCTCGTGCTAGTCTCGACAGAATCAATGGTGTCCAAATCCATCAATTAATCGACTAGGGATAATTCCGATACATCATAATTACACATGTAGAGATACTCACTAGTTGTGATCCAATCATAAATTCTCTCATGCTGCGAATGGTATCATGGACATTCAGTAAATGAGTTTAAGATCTAATCAAATACATGAAAACATGTATACTCAAATAGTGAATCTTCATTTATCATATAAATGGTTCAAACATAAGGCGATTGCCTTAGGACATCTCTCATATATTACTAACAAACTCCCACTTGGCCTAATCGAATCATCCTTGTATGTACGTCGAAGCCGCATCCGATACGCGTATATCACCACGTCCCTTCTCCATATACAAGAACACATCCTTAGTTCTTCTTAAGTACTTAGGATTGTCTCAACAACCACCCAATGATTCGTTAGGGCAATCCTTGCCGTGATATGGTTTTGATGGTGTGGCAAAGGGTTGAAGAAGGTATTGTCTTGATGTGATATGCGCGTAAGTGGAGCAGACTTAGTAATTCGCCGTACGGAGCCGTGGGCGAGTTTACATCTCATGACTCGTGCCTTGAGTCGTGAAGGATAGCAAGGGGCCGCGCGCTGGAGCATCCGAGGACCGCTTTAGTGAAGCTTGAGCGGCCGAGGAAGTAGACTGAGGCAAGAGACGGAAGGAGCATTGCGAGCCGCATACCGATGTCGCCGAGGGACGGGCCGAGAAACGAAGAGAACTTCAAAGGCGAGGGACTCAGAAATGAGAGGAGCGATCAACTGTGGAAGGGTAGTTTTAGGTGAAATCTTGGCCATCGCCAAGTGTCGGATCGGGTTTTCTCGAGCACCACCGATCGCTCCTGTCAAGGCCTGATCGCTCAAGTATCGGGTTGATCGACCGTATAAGCCGGCGAGCTTGGCCTGATCGCCTCGGCAATGATCGATAAGCGAAGCTATGACCGACTCAAGGCACGAGTCATGAGATGTGAACTCGCACGCGAATGGAGTGCGAATTACTAAGTCACTCGCGATCGACATCAACGCACATGGTCACATCAACATATCAAACTAAACCCTTGGATGGAATCCATCAAAACCATTATCAAGAGATTGCCCTAACAATCTCCCCTTTTGATGTGTGGCAATCCGCTTAAGTTAGGTAAAACATTTGATATAAATTCTAAGGTAAGAAAGCATGTAAAGATATAGCCTAATGCATGCTCTAATCCCCAAAAGATCCATGTAAATTTTCCATCATATTTCTTCCCTACAATATATTTCTCCCTAATGTGATTATTTAAACATACTTATTTCTCCCCTTTGACACCATCAAAAGATTAACACTAGTTATAAGCATGACATTCAAGTATAATGGAGGGAAAATATGTCAAGTTGATTTAAAATTTACCATTGTTTGATGGCATCAAGTATATTTCTACCACTTGTTTATTGCTTCAAGCTAACTTTTTGTAGAGGAGGTTTACAACTGAATTCGCCTTCAATATTCTGATTTATAGCCGCCATCCGATCACCTAACAAGTGGTATCAATGAGTCGCAAAGGACTAACCGCCACGACAAACACTTCATTAAAAAATGCATTATAAATCTTTTGAAAATTATGAAATTTGGTGGAACATATTTCTATTAGGTATATCTATCAAGGAAAATAGTTTTTATAATGAAAACTCATTATATTTTCTTGTTTTTGCCAAAAATCCAAAAGTTCTAAAACCACTAGGTGGACTCATTCTAGTATCAAGTTAGCTAGCTAGTTTTCATCCAATTGTTTCAACAAGAGATGAATACATGTATTTTAGGTAAGAAATTGTTTTGAAAAGTAGAGCTTCATGAAATATCCAACCATGATCAAAGGGCAATATGTCAAGAATAAGCCTTCCTCCCATGATTGGTCTATTATCAAATTAGAAAATGTTGATACTTTAAATGACCATCTAAATGTCTAGGCATTAGTGGACATTTGTATCATCCTAACATCTCACCCATGCTAAGTTTGCAATCATAGGTAGCCTATAGTGAGTGTGAGATGTATCCTATGGTGGATTTCATTCTTAACTCATATATTCATGCAAGTATCATGGTTGGAGGAGTTCTTCTCAACAATGATCATAATGACATATATCAATTAAGGCATACATTATGATCATGAAACTCATGATCAAATTATAATCATGCATTAGGTATTATATGATGATAATAAACAAATTATCCTCATCCGATGAAGCATCTTCCTCCTCCTCATGGATAGCAAAAATTTCAAAATCATAAATCATGAAAAAACATGTTAGATTACATCAATCATCATGATTTAAGCATTATTACCATTTAGGGGAAGGTCATATGCTATCATCACCCAACACTATCTAAAAAATGTTGTCCCCATCCTAAGTCAACCAAAATATGATATAGGTCAAGTTCATATGAAGAAGACCCTAGGGGATTCTAAGAATTAAGGAGGAGAAGAACCCAAAATAGATTCTTTCCTATGGCTCTCAAAGCCAAGACATGGGGATCCATTTCTTAGCAATTACTTTCTTTTATCTCATCCCTAGCTATTAGGCATTTATAGGCCTTTTCATTTTCTTCTTCTTTATATCCTAGGCCCTCTTGTTAAAACTTGCCCTCCTCCTCAATTATCATGTTAAGGGTGTTGGAGAGCCTATAGTGAATTTCTAGGGCTTTTGTTAAATAATCTACCTCATCCTTAAAGCCCTATTTTCATTTATACATGCATCACTAACATCCAAAGGCATATAATCATGTGAGCATGCATCATCTAGTTTAACTAAGGAAATATTATCATTGGAATGAAGCCTTTCTAAGCATGCTTAATCTAATTAAGGAATTAGAGCAAAAATTTAGCATGCTTATGAAATAAATCTTAGTTATGATGATGCATGCTCACATGATGAAACTATCTTATGGGGTTAGATGTTAGTGATAGTTTCCATGTATAAATTCGGATGAGGAGGATGGAAAAGGTAGATTATTTGAGCCTCCTATTTGAGCTTGATTCTTCATAGGCTCCAATACCCAAGTCATGATAATTGGCCATCAAGGCCAAATTTAACAAGAAGGCATTCTCCTCATATGAGAGGAGGAGGATGAGGATGGGTCATCCTAAGTCCTTGGGGACAAGAGCCTTAGCCTTTCCTTCTCCTTTGTTTTCTCCTCTTCCTTTCTCTTGCTCTTCTTCTTCTTCTCCATCTTTCTTCTTTCTTTCTTTTTTATCATATTTTGTTGACAGGATGACATGTGCCCTTCTCCTAGATAGTGTGCATATAACCTTCCCCTTGGTCTTCTCATCCTATCATTAGAATCATGATGATTGATGTAATTCTAAAATTTTAAATCATGATTTATAATTTTGAAATTTCTGCTATCCATGGAGGAAATAGGTTTAAATCATGCTTAGGAGGGATTTCCATCTTCTTCTTATCATATAATACCTAATGCATGACTTGAGGGTTGAATTCTAGGCTCCTCTTGTATTCCTCAAGCCTAGTTTCATGAAGCTCCAATGGTTGAAAAGAATTCTCCAAGGTGCTTATGATCATGTAGGTTCTTAGATATAAATGAGTCCACCATGGAGCTCCATGATAGGACCGGGAAAGGCATCTATGGCCTTCATTATACATATCCCTTTGATAGCTTCTCACCTACACTATAGTTAACCATTTAAAATTTCTTTGAATCTGAGAATTAGGATGAAACAAATTACCTTTTCTCCCTTTTCTAATTTGATGTTGATAGTTGGGAGCGGAGGAGATCTAGCAATAATAGACCAATCATGGGGAAGGCTTATGTGCCTTTAATAAATAGCTCATTAGCTTCTCCCACATCTCCTGGTTGGCATTCTCCTATGTTTTGATTTCTTACCTTAAAATACATGATGTTTGGCTTTTGAACAAGGATGCAAAACTAGGTAGCTAACTTGCCTTTGGTCCACCTTGATTTTTCGATTGGTTTCTCTTCATCCCTAGGCAAAAACAAGACAATTGTAATCATTATATCAAAACTATTTTTCCATTGATTCTTCCACTGAATTCTTCCTTCAAATTTCGGAGGATGAATGTTTATTTTGATGTAGGGCTATGTTATTAGTCCGTAAACAAGCAATTCGACAGGCTACCGACTATGTAACCGGGATCGATATGGCGTGAATAGCCCTCGACGCTGACGAAATTGCTTATCAAAACGTAGCGTATTCTATTAGACTTGATGTCATATGTTTATAACTTAGTATTCAAAATATAAACAAGGAGAAATGAATATACGTTATTTATGATAGGGGAGAGATTAAGGGAGTTTCATGGATTAAGGGGACGGTGAATCACTCCGCCAAAACCAATCACTATCATGCTTTCCTTTGCACAAAGCTAGGTGGAGGTAACCTTTATATCAAGATCACTTTCTTACAATAGGATTGAAGTAAAGACAAGTAAGAAGAGTTTAGAGCAATCTAGGGGCACTAGGAAGATTGTTTGAGTATGAGCATTAGCCTCTCAAAGGCTTACACCTCTTTTTATAGAGGGCTAACTTCTTGATTGCGCCATCACGATCACGCCAGTAATGATCGACAACGGCCTCAACAAGCGTTTCACATCTCGACTCGTGCCTTGAGTCGGCAAGGATAGCTCATGCCGATCGGCGCTAGCATCCGAGGGACCGCCTACGGCAAGCTTGGAGGTCAACCCTTATCTATCACCGATCGATGCCTTCAAAGAGACCGGAGCATCGCAGGCCGTAGCCACGATGCCGAGGACGTGGCCGAACGAAGAGAACTTCAAAGGCGAACTCACTGAAATGAGAAGCGATTGTGAACCAAGGGTAGTTTAGGTGAAATCATCCGGCCACTTGGCCAAATGGCCAAGTTTCACCTGAGCTACCCTTCCGGTTACAATCGCCACTCATTTCTGAGTCCTCACCTTCGCTCTCTTCGCCATCGCGGCAGAGATCGACGGCTGCAATGCTTTCGGCTCTCGCCTCGGTCTACTTTCAATCCAAGCTTCGTGGCGCTGTCCTCGGATGCTCCGCAGACGGCAGAAGCTATCCTTCACCGACTAAGGCACGAGTCATCGAGATCGAACTCGATGGTCCCATCACGATCGATGTCCGATGCTAACGTACATCACATCAACATATCAAACTAACTTAAACCCTTTGCCACACCATCAAAACCATATCACGGCAAGAGATTGCCCTAACAAACATGATCCTCAATCTTACTTTGAAGAAAATGCCTTAGTCAAAGGATCCGCTAAGTAAGGGGGATTTCGAGCCTAATTTCCTTCTCTAATGATGATCTCTCCGATAAGATGATAGCTTTCCATTGTTTGATCGTTATTTGAGACCTTGGCTAAGAGGAGTGTTTGTAATTGCTCCATTGGTCGCAGGAGAGACCAATAGTGATTGCTTCAACAATGTGGAATTCACACCAAGTTCATAAATGAACTTCGATCCAAACCGCTTAGCGAGCCGCAATGAACCACGCTATATAGAATCCGCTTATAGTGTCTTGTTTGGAACTTTTCCAACTATGCTTCATTCAAGTTTATTGCTCCGCATGAGACTGAATCATCCTTGTATGTCCGAAGTCGCATCCGATATACATCACCATGTCCCTTCTCCATATATTAGGAACACATCCTTAGTTCTTCTTAAGTACTTAAGGATTGTCTTAACAACCACCCAATGATCCATTCCTGGATCAGACTGGTATCTTCTCGTGACACTGAGAGCATACGATACATCAGGCCTCGTACATAACATAGCATACATGATAGATTCTATTACGGATGCATAGGGAATCTTACTCATGCAAATCCTCTCGTCTTCTGTGCGCGGACACATAGACTTCGAAAGGTGTACCCCATGCCCGATGGGTAGGAAACCTTTCTTGGATTCCGACATGCTAAACCTCTTTAGCACTCGGTCTATATATGTAGACTGTGAAAGACCAAGCAACCGTTTCGATCTATCTCTATAGATCTTAATCCTAAGGATGTAGGTTGCTTCTCCCAGGTCTTTCATGGAGAATGTCTTGGATAACTAAATCTTAACTGACTGTAAGATTGAAACATCGTCTCCTATAAGTAATATGTTATCGACATACAATACTAGGAACACGACTGCACTCCCACTAACCTTCTTGTACACACAAGGTTCGTCTGGATTTTGTGAGAAATCAAACTTTTTGATTGTCTCATCAAAACGGATATTCCAGCTCATGGATGCTTGCTTCAATCCATATATGGACCGTCGTAATTTGCATACCTTGGTTTTATCAACCGATGTGAAACCCTCAGACTGTATCATATACACGTCCTCGAGTAAGTTTCCATTAAGGAAAGCTGTTTTCACATCCATCTGCCATATCTCATAATCATAATGAGCCGCTATAGCTAGGAGCATCCGAATGGATTTAAGCATAGCTACAGGTGAATAGGTTTCTTCATAATCAACACCTTGTTTTTGACGATATCCTTTCGCCACTAATCTAGCCTTATAGGTAATCACATTACCATCCATGTCGGTTTTCTTCTTGAAAACCCACTTGCACCCTATAGGCTTGATGCCTTCAGGTGGGTCAACCAAGTTCCAAACTTGGTTTTCATACATGGAATCCATTTCCGACTTCATGGCTTCAAGCCACTTATCCCTTTCTGAACTTGTCAGAACTTCTTTATAACTGGTAGGCTCCTCATCATCAATGAGTAACACGTCGTTCGATTAACTTACGAGAAATCCATATCTCTCGAGAATATTGCGTGCTCTACCAGATCTACGAAGATGTGGTGTCTCAATAGGTCCAACCGATGGTTCATCACTATGAGTCATCAGTCGAGGTGCTTGACCAGATATCTCTTCAATGTCTACTGAAGTCTCTTGAACCTCCTCAAGTTCAACGACACTCCCACTGTTTTCTTGTAAGAGAAACTCTTTCTCTAGAAACACAATATTCCTTGAAACAAACACCTTTTGTTCCAAGGGATGATAGAATTGGTAACCCCTCGTTTCCTTAGGGTATCCAATAAATAGACATTTATCAGACTTAGCATCCAATTTGTCTGACACAGTCCACTTCACATAAGTAGGACAACCCCATATCTTCAAGTAAGATAAATGAGGTTTCTTACTAGCCCATTCTCATATGGAGTAGTAGAGACTACCTTGGTCGGGACTCTGTTTAACAAGTAAACAGCTGTCTGAAGTGCATAGCCCCAAAAGGACTTGGGAAGATTCGCGTGATTCATCATTGACCTGACCATGTCCAACAAGGTCCGATTTCGCCTCTCAGATACACTATTAAGTTGTGGTGTATACGGCGGAGTCCATTGAGACAATATACCATTGTCCCTCAGATAATCTAGAAACTCTTGACTCAAGTATTCACCACCTCGATCCGATCGAAGTATTTTAATACTCTTGCCAAGTTGTTTCTCTACTTCATTTCTGAATTCTTTGAACCTTTCAAAGGCTTCAGACTTGTGTTTCATCAAGAACACATACTCAAACCGTGAGTGATCATCGGTGAAGGTAATGAAGTAGCTATAGCCTCCTAAAGCTTGAGTTGACATGGGTCCACATACATCAGTATGTATTAGACCTAGCAACTCTTCCACCCGTTCACCTTTTCCAGTAAAAGGTAACTTAGTCATCTTCCCTTTTAAGCATGATTCGCATGTATCGTATGAATCCAATTCAAACAATTCTAGAATTCCACATCGGTGTAATTCGGACATACGTTTCTTACTTGCATGGCTAAGACGACAATGCCACATATAGGAGTCTAATTGATTATCTTTTTGAGCATGCTTGTTGCTCACTTCGATATTGAAAATGTCACTGGATTCCTCCAACCTATAAATACCATTGCTTAAAGTTCCAGTCCCATAAAGAACTCCATTCAAAGTTATGTAACAACAATTGTTACTAAAAGTCAAATGGTACCCATTTCTATTTAAACAAAAAATAGAAATGATGTTCTTTATCAACGAAGGAACATAAAAGCAATTGTCCAGTTCTAAGACAAGTCCTGTAGGGAGTCTCAACAAATACGTTCCGATGGCGAGTGCAACAACCTTTGCTCCATTCCCAACACGTAAATTTGACTCTCCCTTGACGAGTCTTCTTCTATTTCTTAGCCCATGTATGTCATTACATATATGTGAGCTACACCCAGTATCCAATACCCAAGTGTCTGAGGAAATAGAATGACAATCAATAACGAAGATATCTGAAGAAGATGGGGCATCCGATGCCTTATTCTTCTTCACGGACTCAAGATAAATCTTGCACTTTCTTCGCCAATGGCTCTCCTTGCCATAATGATGGCAAGTTTCCTTTTGTGCTCATTCTACCTTCTTAGCCTTATTCTTCTTTCCCTTTTACTGTTCCTTTGACTTCCTCTTAGAACTTTTCTTCGAGGAATCAACTAACAACACCGTCCCTTGCTCATGCTTCTCAGAAGGCTCCATAGTCTTCAACATGTTGAGCAGTACCACAGATGAACCTTTTTGCATCTCAGAGGTGAAGAGGAGCTTTGAGACTTCGAATCTTTCGAATCTCACTTGCTCATCAAACAACTCATAAAGATTAAGGACTATGGTATGAGCATCCATATGCTCATGCTGCTTCCGCAGCTCGGGTACCATCGCCCCTAGCATGATGCAACTCACTTGCTCAGAATCACTCACATGTTTCTGATGGGCCAACAATTGGTCCGGTGTTGCATCATCACTAGGATGGGCGGGAAGAGACGCTTCGAGGACATACTCAAGCTTTTCCGCCTTGAGAACAATTCTCAAGTTTCTAATCCAGTCCAAGAAGTTCGGCCCAGTCAATTTATTCGAATTCAAAATAGAGCGCAAATTCAAAGACATCATGATCAAGCGATTAACCTAGAAATACAAAGTGATCATATATGAGAAAGATGATTTAATATGCATCCACATACATTTACAAAATCCCATTCATTTTTCGAATTCAAAAACCCTCAAAATCAATTCGGGAGATCGTAGGTCAATCTTCGAATGGGCTGATATCCAATATAGATAATAACAACCTTGGAGTGAGTCCAACAAGCCATTCTTAGCTATGATGGTGGGTATCAAGTATACCGATTACATATCATGTATATGTAACTATCACAATGTGCTATCAACTAATTGAATGTTTACACATACATTGGGTTGTTAACACATTAACAAGTATGCATCATATGCATAGCACCCAACTTCACCTCTCTTCACATCGACCTTGGAGTGAGTCCAACAAATCGATGCCCTAAGTTCGAGCCGACCCATTAATCGCGAAATAGTTTTAATATGGTTAGAGCGCATTCAACCAATTAGCTAGGTTTGGAGTGAGTCCAACAACCCAAACTAATGATTGACCTCTAACTCTTACCATATTAGAGTTAAACTATTCCAATGATTTGAACATGTTCGAGTTCGAGCTGGGCTTGGAGTGAGTCCAACAACCCAAACAAGAAACAGAACTCTGGTTCTAATCATATTAATGGAAGGTGTAGGCTTTAATATTATATAAGGGTTTTAAAGTCTCATCCTCTTTGCATGCAAATAACTATTATCTACATGGCATGACATACATGTTGGATCGAGGTGGTTCGCTAGAGGGGGGGGGTGAATAGCGATAAACACTTTTTATTTTAAATCGTTCGGTAGACAATTAAATACAACGAAAATGTAAATAAAAACTAAATGAGACAAATAGTTTTTTTACTTGGTTCGTAGCCTTCGGCCACTACTCCAAGGCCCTAACGATCCTAGACCGTGTACGGAGGGCAATTCACTAAAACACTCCTCCTCGTTGAAGGTAGGAGTTTTACGATTACAAAAACCTTCGAAGCAAAAGATAGAGAGATAACCCCTCTCTTCTATTAAAATAAAATGCAACGGTAGAAAGCCTCGATTAACAAACGAATTGCAAGATTAAGAGAAATGACAAACTAAGATTATACCAACAACTCGAAGATAGGACTTAAACTAGGTTGTTGCGACTTCGTTGTTGTAGAGTCGTCGGAGAGTCGCAACATTGCGGAGGCTTTTGAGCACTTAGAATTGATGAGAAAACCCTAGGTTAGGACCTCCTTTTATAGCCTTTGAGCCCCTTTTCGAGAGGAACCCTAGCCAATCATATTTGAGCACCACTCCCCTTGAAATTTGGTGATAAACCTTGACTCCTCGAAGCTGATCCTTTGACCATCAGTCGACTGATGGCCATCATCGATCGATGGCGATATCGATCGAGTGATAACCTCCAAAGAATGATTGATGGCGGTGAGTCCTCTGGCTGATCGTGATGCTAGCTGCAAGGCAAAGCTAGCTTAACAAAAACATTATTTTGACGGCCTCCGACCGTTCGATCTCAACCTAGACCATCTATAGGATGTCTTTGGTCGGATCTACGCTTAAGGTCATCCCCGTAAAGAGGATACGACCTCACTTACGCTCACACACACGAGCTTACCTCGATACTTACGTGTTGCTTTTGCTTCCGGCCTTCCACTCGATTCCTTCGGAGGGTCCCTCCGAAGTCACTCGAGTGTCGCCCGACCACCGCGGCTTCCTCCGGGTGTCGCTAGCCTTCAACTCCAGCTATAGCAATCTTCTGCACACTCGATTCAGCTCGTGAGATAACGACATGAGCTTAACTTTGTATCGTTTGCTATAATCAAAACTCAGGTTCGACTTAGGTGCCTACTACACCAACAATCTCCCCCTTTTTGATTTATGGCAAACCCACATACAAAGTTAAGAAAAATAAATTAAGTGCATTAAGCAAAATAAGTATGAGATATGCATGAATGAGCAGGAGTATATAAAAACTCTTTTTCAAGTGCTCCCCCTTGAGGAATCCTCCCCCTTGACCGAGGGTGAGTACTTGAGAAAGAGTTTTAACTCTCCCCCTTGATATTTGCTACTAAAAAAGAATTAAGTAACCGAAATTACTTAATATTGTCCATAGTGTTTTAAATAAGTTTTAAGTTAAGAAATCAAAAAATTGATTTCTTAACCTTGGCCTTTACTTCCATTTTGTTAACAAGTTGACTTAAAGTTAAGTAAATTACTTTTTGTTAACAAGTTAACTAAAAGTTAAGTAAATTATTTTTTTTTGTATTGTTAACAAAAACAAGTTAACTAAATGTGTTTAAGTTAAGAATTCCCTTAACTTGTTTTGTTAACTTAAAGTTAAGTAAGCCTTGGCCATAAAAAAAATGATCCCTTAACTTTGGCCTTTTTCTCCCCCTTTTGCCATATATCGAAAAGAGTGAGGGTGTGTGTGGAATAAAAAATAAGTTTTAATTTTAAAGTCCAAGCATGTTCCATATTATTTTGAAAATAATATACTGAAAATAAGTTCATCTATAAAATGTTCGACTCATATTTGGCTTGATTGATATGAAAGATCAACCAGTCCTGGTCAGAGTCGGTTAGTATGTATGATTATACTCCGTGGTTCATAGCGATGCACTAGCTCTACATCTGGAACCAGGAGTAAGGTCCTAACATCTCACGCCCATCTACGTGACTAAGTACACAAATACATTAGTCCTATGTGTTGTGAGATGTATTGGCTCCTTAAATCTATAGGTGCATGATATCTAAGGTATGTCCTATGCTAGTTCCATAAAAATGAAAATTTAAGAAATAGTAGTAATAAAATATAATTTGCAAGTTCCTATTCTACTACGCACATGCCCAATTTTCGTCTTAATATACTAAATTCGGCTTCGGGTAGGGGTTTAGTAAATAGGTCTGCTAAGTTAGACTTTGATTCGACGTATTCGAGTTGTATGGCTCCGTTGGCCACATGTTCTCGAATGAAATGGTGTTTGACCTCTATATGTTTGGTCCTAGAGTGACATATTGGATTCTTAGTAAGATTAATTGAACTAATGTTATCTACGTGAAGTTTTGTGTTCATAAAGTCTAACTTAAAGTCATGGAGAGTGTGTTCATCCAAAGAAGCCGAGTGACACACTCACCCATCGCGATGTATTGGCCGGTGGTAGATAAGGCAACAAAGTTGTTGCTTCCATCGCACTAACTCACTAGACTCGAGAGAAGTTGACAACAACCACTGCTCTTTCTATCGAGCTTACTACCGCATAGTCCGAATCGAGTAGCCGATTAGTTCGAACTCTAGAGATCTAGGATACCAAATACGACATTAAGTGTACCCTTTAGATATCTAAGGATACGCTTGACTAGAGTTAGGTTGGCTGGAACCTGCACATACTCATCGCAAATAAGATATCGTGCTCATAGCTTAAGTAAAGGAGACTCCCTATTATGCTCCTATAGTATTTTAAATCAATTGAGTTTCCGATTAAATCTTCTTCTATATTGACATTAGTTTCCATTGGGGTATTAATAATTTTAGCATCTTGCATTCCAAAGCGTTTAATTAATTCCCTAGTATATTTGCGTTGATGTAGGTATATTCCATCTTTAGTTTGTTTAATTTGTAGACCTAAAAAGAAGCTTAACTCACCTACTAAATTCATTTCAAATTCACTTTCCATAAGTGAAATGAACTCATTTAGTAGGATTGAGTTGGTGGTTCTGAAAATAATATCATCTACGTAGATTTGGGCTATGAATATGTCTTTACCTAAGGTTTTTACGAAAAGGGTTGGGTCAACTACACCTTGGTTAAAGCCTTTGCACTTAAGATAAATTGAAAGTCTCTCGTACCAAGCTCGAGGAGCTTGTTTAAGTCCATAAAGAGCTTTCTTTAACCTAAGGACATGATCGGGTTTGTCTAAACTTTCAAAACGGGGGGGTTGACTAACGTAAACTTCTTCTTTAATGTATCCATTTAAGAATGCAGATTTCACATCCATTTGAAACAATTTAAATCCTCGATGTGCTGCATATGCTAATAGCATTCGAATGGACTCTAATCTAGCTACTGGGGCATAGGTCTCGTCGTAATCTAAACCTTCGACTTGACTAAACCCTTTAGCAACTAGTCTAGCTTTATTTCTAACTACTTCACCTCTATCATCAATTTTATTTCTAAACACCCACCTTGTTCCAATGATTGTTTTATCTTTAGGTGGTGGTACTAATTCCCATACTTCGTTCCTAGTGAATTGAGCCAACTCTTCTTGCATTGCAATAATCCAATCGGGATCAAGAAGAGCTTGGTCAATAGTTTTGGGTTCAATTTTAGAAATCAAAGATATTTGACTAAGGTTTCTATATGAGGCTCTAGTTTGAACTCCTAGACTTGGATCACCTATCACTTGGTCGATAGGATGATTCGTTTGAGTCCTAGTTGGATTTGGGTTTGAGTTACAACTTGATCCATAAGATGGCTTGTTTGAGTTCTAGTTTGGTTGGAGTCATCTATCACTTGATCAATAGAGTGACTTGGTTGACTTAGGTTAGGATTAACACTAGACCTGATCTCAGGATCAGAGTTAGGTCTAGTATCCGGCTCGCTAATTGGGGTTGCCGGGGGTTTTGTAGGTTCGTGTCCTTCATCGAATACTACATTGATTGTTTCCTCGACTCTAAGGGTGTCATGGTTATATACTCTATAAGCTCTACTTGTAGTCGAGTATCCTAGAAAGATTCCGGTCGTAGTTTTGGATGTAAATTTCCCTAGGTAATCTTTAGTGTTTAGGATATGTACCTTACACCCAAATACCCTAAAGTACTTGATGTTAGGTATTTTATCGTGATAAATCTTGTATGAGGTCTTAAGGTGCCTCTTTACCATAAGGATCCTATTCTGGACATAGCATGCCGTACTCACGGCTTCGGTCCAAAACCTATCGGGTAGGTTATACTCGTTTAACATTGTCCTAGCGGCTTCTTGTAGGGTTCTATTTTTGCGTTCTACTAGGCCATTTTGTTGTAGAGTTCTAGCGCAAGAGAACTCGTGGTGGTATCCATTTAGGTTATAGAATTCTGTAAACCTATGGTTTTCGAATTCACCACCATGATCAGTCCTAAGTCTTTTGATTTTAATGCTTTGTTAATTTTCTATTAACTTAAATAGATTGATTAATTGATCTAGGGTATCATTTTTGTGTTTGATGAACCTAACCAAAGTAAATCTAGAATAGTCATCAATGCGAATTTACTTAGTTATGTGACTTTAGCTCCATGTGAATCAAATATCCATTAGGAGAGCTCAAGCACACTTTTGGTTCATTCTGATTAGTTAGTTGATGTTGTGTCCTAGATTGTTTACCTTGTTGACAAGCATTACATATTTTATTATCCAAGTTATGAGGTTAGGCAAACCTCCGACTAAATCACCCGACTCATCTTGTGGATGAGTCTTGGGTTTGAGTGACCGAGTCGTCGGTGCCATAACCATGATTCCTCTTGCCGTGTCATAAGACACTTAGTTGAGGAGTTAGTTAAGTTAATAGTGTAAATGTTGTTATTTCTAGTTCCCTTAAGAATTGTTTTAGAGGTTTCGTTTGTATTAATTACGCATTCATTTTCTAGAAATATGACCTTATAGTTATTATCACACAATTGGCTTACACTAAGTAGATTATATTGAAAATTTTCTACTAATAAAATGTTTTGAATAACAAAATTTGAGTTAAGCTCAATATCACCTGATCCGATGATTTTGAGCTTGCGCTATTTCAAGGCTACCGATCCTGTCGCTTTGAATCAAGCTTCAAAACTTGAGTCGATCCCTGGCCATGTGCTCAGAGTAACCACTGTCCAACATCCATTGATCCTACATGTAAGGTAGTTGGATCGGATATTGGATTTACTAAAAATTTGTTGAAAATTATTAACCTAAATCATCTCACCCATGTCTACATGATCAAACATGTTAATCCTATATGTTCTTGTGAGATGACTTCCAATTTTAGTTGAATTAAATTTAATGACTTAAACACTTGTCAACCATGCGTTAGATTCGGATTTGACCTTAGGCTCATCAAGTCACCTTTTCAAGATCATGGCTTCCAGGTCATGGCGAGGCACAAAGGCCTTCTTTGATCGGAACAACGACCACTTCCTTAGACAAAGCCATTTTCAAGAAAATAGTAACTTGACTCACCTAAGACCACTTCCTGGTCTAACTAGTCTAGGATACGGAGAGGTAGCTTCAGCTAGTTCCGCTCGGTCAAGTGCACCGAACTAGATACGCCTTATCTAACCCGAATACACAAGACTCCGCTTTCCTAGCGTACTATCATCTCACCGCGTCCTGGTACTATGTTATCAAGTATTGACGAGTTATAGTCCTATATAACCATTCTAAAAAGGAAAATCAAACTAAATAAAAACCTAAGCATGCAATTTCTAGGTTAAAACACAAACAAGTTTTGTACTAGCTCCCCCTGGACCGTTGAATCGATTCGGTCTCTCCACATAGTGGATTTGGTCCTTGGGAACCCAGTACAGGTTCGATCCTAGGTTTGAAATCAAGGCGGTCTTAGGGACCCATGCTTGGACACATTTTTTATGTCGACTTACGATTGACATATACGACTTATTGGTCGTGTTTGAGCTAAACCCTAGCCCGGACTTGTTGTACACGGCCCTTTGCGATCCAAGTAGGAGGTCAAGTCCTTTGGATCCCAAAGTAAACCTTTCCAATGTATTCCTAAGATCTTCGACTTGACTCTCCAAGAGTGAGTTCTCAACTTCGAGTTTTTCAACCCGAGTTGAGTCCTTCTCTTGAACTCGACTAGTCGAAGAGGTTAGGGAGACCTCGTGTTTGAGGAGTTTAACTTCCTCAACCAGGGTCTCGACCTTGGACTCGGACTTAGCTAACTTTCTATTTAGAAACTTAATTGCACTATAAAGTGTAGTAATAAGAGACCGACTCACCTTGAGTGTATCTTTTGAACCGGATGCGTATCCGTGGCTCGTCTTGAATAGTGCTTCGCAGTCCGACTCGTCTTCGATTTTCGATTCAAGTTCCGGTTCCGACTCCGTCTCCGATTCCACCGGTTTAGCCATGAGGACTCGATCGTTATCTTCTTCCTCGGAAGCTTCTTCCCAAGTGGCGTTAAGTGCCTTTTTGTGTTTTGGTGCCTTGCTCTTGAGTTTTGGGCATTCAGACTTGATATGTCCAAACCTGTTGCATTCATAACATCTTATGTTCGAACTTTTAGGCTTACCTTCGTTGGGTCGAGTGACGGCTCGTTTTCGGCCCTTGACTATCCTCCAAACTAGGTTGACTAGTTCGGCCTCCATTTCCGAGTCGACCTCCGAATCGGACTCCTCCTCTTCTTCCTTCGGAGGTAGCTTGCTAGCAATTTTCTTCTTTGAACCTGCAAATAGTGCTATACCTTTCTCGGGTTCCGAGTTAGACTGCTCATGAAGTTCGAAATCAGAAAAAAGTTCATCTAATCTAAGTTTAGAAAGATCCTTGGAGACCTTGTAGGCATCGACCATGGATGCCCACAAGGTAGTCCTCGGAAAGGAGTTTAGGACATACCTTATAAGGTCGCGGTTTTCGACCTTTTGTCCGATTGCATGTAGATTGTTGACTATGTCCTGGACTCGGGCGTGAAGTTGCGTCGCAGACTCGTGTTCCTGCATTTTTAGATTATATAATTTATTGAATAAAAGGTCGTGCTTACATACCTTGGCTTCATCGGTCCCTTCGTGTAGCTCCACTAGCTTTGTCCAAAGGTCCTTTGCGCTGATGAAGGGGCCGACGCGATTTAACACCTCCTTGGACAAGCCGCATTGGAGGATTTGTGTTGCCTTGGCATCGGCTTCGACTTGTCGTTTTGTTGCAACGGTCCATTGATCATAATCCAAGGAGTCACCCACTTCATTAGTCGGAAGTGTGAAACCCGTTTGGATTATGATCCACATCTTGATTTGGGTTTTGAGAAAGCATTCCATCCAACCTTTCCAGTAACGAAAATCATCTCCGTTGTAAAACGGAGGTCGGACGGTGCTAAAACCCTCGAGATGGGCCATTAGAAAAAAAAAACAATGAGTCTAAAAAGAAAACCTAGCAACGACAAAAACACACGAAAGTACCAAGACTTGCGTCTTGGATTAGTAGTGCGGGAAATAAAAAGAAACAAACGAAAACTAGAAAGTTAAGCAAAGAAATAAGAAACTAAATAAAAGGTAAGTACTCACAAACTTCGATGTCACCGAAAGGCTACTAAATGTCGATTTTTGAGGATGAAAACAGCTTGTTATGGGGGTAAACCCCATGTAAGAAGTGTAGATCTCTGCGAGAGCTTCGATTTGGTGGGTAGATCGTTTCGTGAGTCCACTTGTAGCAAAAGTTATACTCGTTTGATCGTGAGGTACTCCGAAGGCGATCAATACTTGCAAAAACACAACCAAAAACTATGTACCAAGACTTGGTCTTGGATTAGTAGTGTGGGAGAAATCTTAAAACGATAAATACGAAAACAAAACAATGCTCGACCGGTGGTTGCACCGAATCTGAGCGCCCCCGGCTCTGATACCAATTGTTGGATCGAGGCGGTTCGCTAGAGGGGGGGGTGAATAGCGATAAACACTTTTTCTTTTAAATCGTTCGGTAGACAATTAAATGCAGCGGAAATGTAAATAAAAACTAAATGAGACAAATAGTTTTTTTACTTGGTTCATAGCCTCGCCACTACTCCAAGGCCCTTACGATCCTAGACCGCACGGAGGGCAATTCACTAAAACACTCCTCCTCGTTGGAGGTAGGAGTTTTACGATTACAAAACCTTCAAGCAAAAGATAGAGAGACAACCCCTCTCTATTAAAATAAAATGCAACGGTAGAAAGCCTCGATTAACAAGCGAATTGCAAGATTAAGAGAAATGACAAACTAAGATTATACCAACAACTCAAGATAGGACTTAAACTAGGGTTGTTGGCGATTGCTGTTGTAGAGTCGCCGGAGAGTCGCAGCGGCAGAGGCTTTTGAGCACTTAGAATTGATGAGAAAACCCTAGGTTAGGACCTCCTTTATACTTTGAGCCCTTTTCGAAGGAACCCTAGCCAATCATATTTGAGCACCACTCCTTGAAATTTGGTGATAAACCTTGACTGGTGATCCTTTGACCATCACCGACCGACGGCCATCATCATCCGGTGATGGTAGCATCACCGAGTGCTAACCTCCGAATGATCGATTGATGGCGATGAGTCCTCTAAGCTGGCAGTCGACTGATGCTAGCTGCAGGGCAAAGTTAGCTTAACAAAAACATTATTTCGACGCCTCGACCAGTCCGATCTCGACCTAGACCATCTATAGGATGTCTTTGGTCGGATCTACGCTAAGGTCATCCCGTAAAGAGGATACGACCTCACTTACGCCGCACACACGAGCTTACCTCGATACTTACGTGTTGCTTTGCTTCCGGCCTTCCACTCGATTCCTTCGGCTCCCTCCGAATTCACTCGAGTGTCGCCTAACCACCGCGGCTTCCTCCGTGTGTCTCTAGCCTTCAGCCCTAGCTATAGTACTTTTCTGCACACTCGATTTAGCTCGTGAGATAACGACATGAGCTTAACTTTGTATCGCTTGCTATAATCAAAACTCGTGTTCGACTTAGGTGCCTACCGCACCAACAATCTCCCTTTGATTTATGGCAAACCCACATACAAAGTTAAGAAAAATAAATTAAGTGCATTAAGCAAAATAAGTATGAGATATGCATGAATGAGCAGGAGTATATAAAAACTCTTTTTCAAGTGCTCCCCCTTGAGGAATCCTCCCCCTTGACCGAGGGTGAGTACTTGAGAAAGAGTTTTAACTCTCCCCCTTGATATTTGCTACTAAAAAAGAATTAAGTAACCGAAATTACTTAATATTGGCCATAGTGTTTAAAATAAATTTTAAGTTAAGAAATCAAAAAATTGATTTCTTAACCTTGGCCTTTACTTCCATTTTGTTAACAAGTTGACTTAAAGTTAAGTAAATTATTTTTTGTTAACAAGTTAACTAAAAGTTAAGTAAATTATTTTTTTTGTATTGTTAACGAAAACAAGTTAACTAAATGTGTTTAAGTTAAGAATTCCCTTTCCAAAATCAAAAAATTTCCATAAATACTTCTAACTTTCCAAAAGTAGAAAATGTCCAGAAATATCATTATGACTATCGCAAAACAATTTTACGATTATGTCGAAACACAACCTGGGCTCTGATACCACTGTTGGGTTTCTGGCACCGCGGCGAGTGTGTGTTCGAACATATTTCGTAAACATGTGCACAGCGGAAGGAATAAAATAATAAATCTAATTTATTACAACACACACATCACATGCATGCATAGTACAACATGTGTAGACATAACCGTAAATTTAAATTTTTGTAATAAAAGAAAATTTAAACTACGTATACCTGACATATCACGTGTAGCGGGAATTTCATCAACCGGAACGATTCTCGCTAGAATCGTCTCTATCCGTATCCACGCCGAGTATCTTCGGGATAACTTCACAAAGTCACGAGCCTCATCTTCGTACGGGTTACTAGCCTCGTGTTGAAGACGATGTGATCGAGAGAAGATCATGATTCGAATCAAAATTCGGATCCAAAACGAGTCCTCAAAAACTCGCTTCTCCGGAGAGGTATTCGTCAACCGTTTGACGAATCCTTCGTCCTCCACCTATGAGGATTACCGGAGATCAAATCCCCGGTAAGGAAGGCGCTGTCGGAGCTCCAAACGTCGTCCAAACGACGCTCCGACAAGAAGGAAACAAGCTGTCCAGAAAACTGGACAGCTTTGGTGGAGACCTTGCGCCGGCCAAATAAGGAAAGCAATGTGCTCACCTTGTCGCCGGAGCCAAGGAAGGTCACCGGAGCTCCTTCGGCAGCAGCTCGACGCCGGCAAGAGGGGTGGTCGGTAGCAGCTGGATGCCAGTTGAAGGAGCTAGGCGGCGGCAAGGAGGTTGGCGCCGACCACTTGGAGAAGAGGGAGAGGGTGGGTGGCCAAACAATTAGTGTTGAATGAATTAGGGTTTAACAAAAACCCTTAAGCCCTATTTTATAGAGAACAAATTCTCTTAATGGTTATCGGATCATAACCAAAAGCCCGTTAACCCGCTCCATTAATTTAAGTTAAAATAAACCAAACCATGTTGGTCTATTTTAAGTTAAAATGAACCAAACCATCTTTGGTTCATTCGCTTAAAACAAACCAAATCCATTTGGTTTATTCTCCTCCATTGGATTAGAACCAAACCAATTTGGTTCATCCATCATGTCTTCATAAGACATGGCCCATCGACGCTTCCATTGCGACTGAAACGATTTCATGCTCGCTCCATGTTTGGTCCAACCAAACCTAGTTTCTCTCGGTCTGAGAATCTCATTTTCAAGCTCGTTTTAAATCCTTCGGATTATGCTCGTTGTGCGTGTGACCAAATAAGTTCTCGGTTTATGTTGTCTATCTATAATTATCCATTAATTATAGAACGATCATGAGTGGCACCTAGTAGTACATCATGATCTCCAATTAACCGAAAAGATCAACGGTTGATCCAGAACTATTTCTGAAACCCTTCAGCAGCTCGAATGAATTGTGCCCCATTCCCTTCACTCATCTTATACCCACTTGGTTCAGGACATGGTCTATAGTTTCAGTCCCCACTAGGCTGACTACATCACACCTAGCCCAAGTATCATTTCCTCGTCCTGTGGATTCTAGTTACTGCACATGTATCGAAGAGTACCTTACTCTAAACATGTAATGCTTTGGCCACAGACTTTAGTAACAATCCGACGAGAGGCCATGGGTATACATCTCCTCGCAAGGAGTGGTGAATCCTTTATAGTCTATTCAAACACCTTCGGTCACTTCGACTTATACCCAATCATCCCGGGTCCACATCTCCTCAGAGATGCTTGCTTAAGATGTCAAAGCATAAGTCTCTATGATCAAGATGACTTGAATACCGCAAGTCAAAGGAACATCGCACTTAAGCTACAGTAAGAACTTCATTGACATATCTATATATGCAGAGAACCATATGAAGTCTTACGGCTGGTCACTCCAATGAACTAGTTACCATAACTAGCATTCACGATTAACTCCGGACATCACAATGTCTCTAGCCAGTGAGAATCAGCTGCTTGGATACACCAAAAAGTATACCTCGTGCTAGTCTCGACATAATCAATGGTGTCCAAATCCATCAATTCATCGACTAGGGATAATTCCGATACATCACAATTACACATGTAGAGATACTCACTAGTTGTGATCCAATCACAAATTCTCTCATGCTGTGAATCCTATCATGGACATTCAGTAAATGAGTTTAAGATCTAATCAAATACATGAAAACATGTATACTCAAATAGTGAATCTTCATTTATCATATAAATGGTTCACACATAAGACGATTGCCTTAGGACATCTCTCATATATTACTAACAACCTCTACCCCACAGATTGTGTAAAGAGTGAAACAAGGTTCTTATCAAGTAGGCCAAAAGGACCTTCACCGATTTAACTAAGTTCAGTTATACTACTTTGGATACAGGAATAACAAGTTATCAATCTAAGGAAATATGCTAGCAATGCAAGGAAATATGCTGAGGAAGTACTAAAAAAATTTATGCTAAACATGAAAAATATATAAAAGCTATCAGTAGGAATTTATTCAAAGCAAGAAAAATATGCAAAGCTACCCACCCTCCAAAAAAAAAACTTAAAATATGCATTGTCCTTATTGTATAAAAGGGTAACACTAAAGTAAACTACTCAGGAGGAGGTGGTGGAAAGAAATTGTTGTGCAATCAGCCCAGGTCATGATTGACCAGACTCAAGTTTAACTCGAGCAGTATTTTGATGTGTACCTGGCATGGAAAGTCCAAGTCTTGTGTACTTGGCATGGAAAGTCCAAGTCTTGTGTACTTGGCATGGAAAGTCCAAGTCTTGGGTACTTGACATTGAAAGTCTAAGCATGAGTCTTGGCAATGGTAAAGTCCAAGTCATGAGTACTTGCCATGGAAAGTCCAAGAATGGGTCTTGACAATGGTAAAGTCCAAGTCATGGGTACTTGGGAATTGGAAAGTCCAAGCATGAGTCTTGGCATTTGGAAAGTCCAACATGGAGTTGGCAAGGGAAGTCCAAGGGTGTGATATTGGCGACGTAAAGTCCAAGTGGTAGTTTTGACAGCATAAGTCCAATGTTTGGCAGCGTAAAGTCCAAGCATGTGTCTTGGCAGCGTAAGCCTAAATGTACCTTGGAAAAGTAGATCCGTTTAGCATGACAATAGCTGATGGAAGCACTTAAAGGCTAGCGTATAGATGAATGAGTCATGGATGACTTGAAGGGATCCAATAGGCATGAGGCTGATCAAGGTGGCTAGAAGGCTTAGGTTTAGCCTAAGGGCGATCTATCAAGTATGAAGGGATCATACTTGAGTTAAACCTCATGTTTGAGGTTTATCAGTCGACTAGGGTTATGAATCAGTCAAAAATCAGCCCGAGTTGCAGCTTTATAAGGAGCATGAAGAGGAGAATTTTGGCAAGCATTTCTTGAGGAATTGGAAGGAAAATTGCTGTTGCATTTCAGACCTTCATGACATTCCAAAAGAAACCAAAGATCAAGTATTCAAAGGTCACATTTGCAAAGTGTTTTTTTTCTTAGTGTAATTTCTTATATCTTGTTCTTATTGTTGTATTACTTTTGTAATCACTTGTAATAGTTTCACCACCTTCGGATTGTTCCAAGAAGGAGCTTATTAGTGGTGGTGTGCATCACTAGACCTCACTTGAGCTTGACCCATGGAGTAGGAACTCTAGGTTCCGAACCACGTTAACAAGTATTGTAGACAAGCACGCAAGCGATCGAATTTCAAACGATGCAAAATCGCTATTCACCCCCCTCTAGCACATCATCAACATTCCTACAATTGGTATCAGAGCTAGGAGCTCTTCTATGGACTAACCGCCAAGGATCAAATGTGCTAGAGGAGATGGAGCTACCTAAGGATGGATTGGGGTACGCCATTGACATTCCTCTGCCATATGACCGAGAAGACTTTCCGCCATGGAGGACGAGAATGGAGACATTCTTGATGATGGACATAGAGAATTGGTTCATCATCATGGAAGGATTTGAACCTCCCATGGACAAGAAGGGAGAACCTCTTAAATTCAAGAAATGGATCAAGGAGCAATGAAAAAGACTTAAGCCCGATTTTAAGGTAAGAAAACTTCTAACTAATGTAATTCCCGATGATATTATGTCAAAATTAGGAGAAGTTGTGGATGCCAAAGAGATATGAAGCAAGTTGATCAAGATCCATGAAGAACATTCATTGGTCCAAGATAAGAAAGAAGAGGAGTGTTCATCCTTTCAAGCTCAAGAAGAAGAGAGTACATCATTGTCTCAAGAGCTTGTGGAATTGGAGGTTGAAAGTGTAACGCCCGTAAAATTCCTAGCAATTTTACAAGAATTTTTGGCTTGATGATAATGGGCTTTATGTGGGCTTTTTCAAAAATAAAAGAAAATAAGCCAAAAAGGGATGCAAGGCCTAGGAATTGAACCCCAAACCTCTAGAGATAGCCAAGCCCTATAGATGCACCCACTAACCATAAGCCCAATAGGATATTATCATTAGAGGAATAGGGGAAATTATGGTTAAGTGTAAGGGAGATCAAGGGACTCTCTAAGTGAATAAATAGGGGAAATGAGGGGGCATGAGTTAGCAAATTTGTTTTCTCCTCTTCTCTTCTTCTTCCTCACCGAATCCTAGAGCTCTCCCTCCCCATTTTCACCCCTTGGCCGAACCTCATCCAAGCAAGAAAGCAAAGGCTAGGTTTGGTTCCTTAGGTTATCTCCACACTACAAGCAAAGCAAAGGATGTAAGTATCCCTCACCTGCATACGAGTAGCTTCGATTGATGCTTGTAAAAGAGATCTATATGTTATATTCGGCCATGCTATGTTTAGTAAGTATATGATGATGTTAAGATGGAAAAAGGGATTAGGACAAAGCTAACCCTAATAGCCACCAAGATCCATTCGGCCAAGCCATGTTTTAAGGTTTCAATGAAGTTTTATGCTATGTTTTTGTAACTATATGATGATGTTAGGATTTAAGATGGATTAGGACAAAAGCTAACCCTAATAGCCACCAAGGTCCATTCGGCCAAGCCATGTTTTTAAGGTTTCAATGAAGTTCTATGCTATGTTTTTGTAACTATATGATGATGTTAGGATTTAAGATGGATTAGGACAAAAGCTAACCCTAATAGCCACCAAGGTCCATTCGGCCAAGCCATGTTTTTAAGGTTTCAATGAAGTTCTATGCTATGTTTTTGTAACTATATGATGATGTTAGGATTTAAGATGGATTAGGACAAAAGCTAACCCTAATAGCCACCAAGGTCCATTCGGCCAAGCCATGTTTTTAAGGTTTCAATGAAGTTCTATGCTATGTTTTTGTAACTATATGATGATGTTAGGATTTAAGATGGATTAGGACAAAAGCTAACCCTAATGGACACCAAGGTCCATTCGGCCAAGCCATGTTTTTAAGGTTTCAATGAAGTTCTATGCTATGTTTTTGTAACTATATGATGATGTTAGGATTTAAGATGGATTAGGACAAAAGCTAACCCTAATAGCCACCAAGGTCCATTCGGCCAAGCCATGTTTTTAAGGTTTCAATGAAGTTCCATGCTATGTTTTTGTAACTATATGATGATGTTAGGATTTAAAATGGATTAGGACAAAAGCTAACCCTAATAGCCACCAAGGTCCATTCGGCCAAGCCATGTTTTTTAAGGTTTCAATGAAGTTCCATGCTATGTTTTTGTAACTATATGATGATGTTAGGATTTAAAATGGATTAGGACAAAAGCTAACCCTAATAGCCACCAAGGTCCATTCGGCCAAGCCATGTTTTTAAGGTTCCAATGAAGTTCCATGCTATGTTTTGTAACTATATGATGATGCTAGGATTTAAAATGGATTAGGTCAAAAGTTAACCCCAAAAGCCAACAAGGACCATTCGGCCACCCCTATATTTTGATGATTCAATGAAACTTTATTCCATGTTTGTATGCTTATGATGTTGTTAGTATGTTAATCGAATTAGGGTAAAGGACTAGCCCTAAAAACCTATAAAGACATTCGGCCACCCCTATATTGTGGTGATTCAATGAAGCTTTTGCATGCTTATGATGTGGTTAGTATGTTAAATGAATTAGGTTAAAAGATAACCCTAGAAACCCTTATGGACCATTCGGCCATCATGTATTTTTGGGTGATTAAATTAAGTTTTGATTCAAGTTTTATATGCTTATGAAGTTGTTGTTATGTTAGATGAATTAGGTTAACATGTGTTTTATGTTGGGTGTGTTGGGTGAATTCATGTTGAATTGTGATATTAAATGATGCTAGATGAAGATAACATGCCTTAGGTTAGTGTTTACTTACTTTTGATGCCATGCCTTATGCCATGCCTATGTGTATGTGATATTTAAGATATGTTATGAAATGGAAAACGATAAGATTATGAAATGAAACAAAACGATATGTTCATGACATGAGTATGATATGATGATGAAATGAAGAATGATATGTTATGAAATGAAGTATGGTATGTTTATGAAATGAAAGATGATATGTTCACGAAGTGAAGCATGATGTGTTATGAAATGAAGTATGCTATGTTTGCAAAATGAAATAAGCTATGTTATAAAATAAGCATATAAGTATTTTACCTTCTGCATGGCTTGTACCAAGACCTTAACAAGGTCCAAAAAGGGATGGGCTCCTAAGATGCCCTAGGTCGATGGAATAAGACTCGGGCCTAGGACGGGCTTCTATGTATGATTGACCCTAGGTCGATGGAATAAGACTCGGGCCTAGTATGGGATGGGCTCCAAGATGCCTTAGGTCGATGGAGTAAGACTCGGGCCTAGGATGGGCTTCTACGCTATGACGATTGCCCTAGGTCGACGGACTAAGATCGGGCCTAGTAACCTAGTAGGTTCGAGATTTGCTACCTCGGGTCTATTTAGGGATGCGCGCTATGATAATCAAGAAGTGGTACAATGTCGGGCCCAAATATGTTGAGATTTATGTTTACGTACCTAAAATATATGTTTTCAAAAGCATCTTGCATATGTTTACTTGATTGATTGTTATGTTCACATGTTATGATTGAAATGTCATGTTTACGCCATTATGTTACATAGGTTGTATGTTATGTTGATATGTCAGGTACATGTTGCTATGTTACATATGATGCATGTTATGTTTGATTAAGTATATATTCATGTTATGCCGCTAAGTTATGGATGATACATGTTATGTTTACTCATGTTACTTATGCTATATGTTAAGTTGATGACGCCATGTATGTTACATGTTATATTGCAGTCATGTATATATTCATGTTATGCTGCTAAGTTGTGGATTATGCATGTTATGTTTACTCATGTTACTTATGCTACATGTTAAGTTGATTACGCTATGTATGTTACATGTTATATTGCTTATATGTTATGAATGTTACATGCCATGATTAATGCTGATGTATGGTTTTTGTGAGTAGGACAGGATCTTATTAAGCCTATGTGCTTATAGTTTATCTTTCCCTCGTACTGCAGATAAGGGTAAGGGATGGATAAACTAAAGGGAGCAGCAGGAGGGGCCAATGTGTGTGGTAGTGGCATGGTGGAGAGGATCCGTTAGGTCTATATATATATATATGTTTACCTATGATGATGATGTCTATGGATGTCCTTACTTATGTCTCCTTATGACGATGATGTTTATGAACCTGAACTAAGCACTAAGTATCTATATATATGATGCATGCTCTATGTTGATAAGAAGAAGTAAAGAAGAAGTAAGAAGAAGTATCTATACATGTTATGAACCATACTCTATGTTAAAAAGAAGAAGTATATATATATATATATATGTATATATATATGTCAATGCATGTTTATGTTTTAAAAGAAAAAAAAATAGGTCTAAAGTGTCACGCCCGCCCTTCCGGGACCCTAAATGTCCGGAGAGGCGGCGCGTGACGCGACCGTACATACATTTCATACAGCGGAAGACTTTATATATATATACTTCTTATTTCTTACAGCGGAAGACTTAAGACCTAAATACTTTTTTTTTTCTTTTTAACATAAATATGCATTAACACTTCTTCTTAACATAGAGTATGTTTCATAGCATAGCATGCATAGATACTTCTTCTTACTTCTTCTTTACTTCTTCTTATCAACATAAAGCATTCTTCTTTACTTCTTCTTATCAACATAAAGCATGCATCATATATATATATAGATACTTAGGGCTTAGTAGGTTCATAACATCATCGTCATAGGGAGACATAAGTAAAGACATCCATAGACATCATCATCATAGGTAATACATGTATAAGTAGACTTAACGGATCTTCTCCACCATGCCACTACCACACACATTAACCCCTCCTGCTGCTCCCTTTAGTTTATCCATCCCTTACCCTTATCTGCAGTACGAGGGAAAGATAAACTATAAGCACATAGGCTTAGTAAGATCCTGTCCTACTCACAAAAACCATACATCATCATTAATCATGACTTGTAGCATTTATAACATATAATCAATATATCACGTAACATACATGGCATCATCAACTTAACTTGTAGCTTAAGTAACATGAGATAATATAGCATGGATCATCCCTAATTTAGCAGCATAACATGAAATATATATATATACTTAATCAGCATAATATGCATCATATGTAACTTAGTAACCTAACATCATAGTAGCACATCATCGAACATAACATGTAACTTATACATCATGACATATCATCTAACATAACAGGTAACTTAAACATTATGGCATATCATCTAGCATAACAGGTAACTTAAACATTATGGCATATCATCTAACATAACATGTAACTTAAACATTATGACATATCATCTAACATAACATGTAACCTAAACATTATGGCATATCACCTAACATAACAGGTAACTTAAACATTATGGCATATCATCTAACATAACAGGTAACTTAAACATTATGGCATATCATCTAACATAACATGTAACTTAAACATTATGGCATATCATCTAACATAACATGTAACTTAAACATTATGGCATATCATCTAACATAACATGTAACTTAAACATTATGGCATATCATCTAACATAACATGTAACTTAAACATTATGGCATATCACCTAAGATAACAGTAACTTAAACATTAACAGTAAACATATGCAAGATGCTTTGAAAACATATATGTTAGGTACAATATAAATCTCAACATATTTGGGACTTCTTCATTATCATAGCGTGATCCCTAAATAGGCCCGAGGTAGCAAGTCTCGAACCTAATAGGTTCCTAGGCCCGAGTCTTATTCCATCGACCTAGGGCAATCGTCTCATAGCGTAGAAGCCCATCCTAGGCCGAGTCTTACTCCATCGACCCTAAGGCATCTTGGAGCCCATCCCGTACTAGGCCCAATCTTATTCCATCGACCTAGGGGCAATCATACATAGAAGCCCATCCTAGGGAGTCTTATTCCATCGACCTAGGGCATCTTAGAGCCCATCCTTCTTGGACCTTGTTAAGGTCTTGGTACAAGCCATGCATGTAAAATACTTATATGCTTATTTTACAACATAGCTTATTTCTTTAACATAGCATAGCATACTTCATTTCATACACATCATGCTTCATTTCATTAACATAGCATAACATACTTCATTTCATAACACATCATGCTTCATTTCATTAACATAGCATAGCATACTTCATTTCATAACAACATAGCTTATTTCATTAACATAGCATAGCATACTTCATTTCATACACATCATGCTTCATTTCATTAACATAGCATAGCATACTTCATTTCATACACATCATGCTTCATTTCATTAACATAGCGTAGCATACTTCATTTCATAACAACATAGCTTATTTCATTAACATAGCATAGCATACTTCATGGTATGAACTTCATTGTAACCTAAGAGATCAAAGGTGGCCGAATGGCCCTTATAGGCTTTTTAGGGTTTAGACTTTTAACCTAATTCAAGTAACATACATATGCATACAAATTCCATAAAATTCATGGTATGAACTTCATTGTAACCTAAAAGACCAAAGGTGGCCGAATGGCCCTTATAGGCTTTTTAGGGTTTAGACTTTTAACCTAATTCAAGTAACATACATATGCATACAAATTCCATAAAATTCATGGTATGAACTTCATTGTAACCTAAAAGACCAAAGGTGGCCGAATGGCCCTTATAGGCTTTTTAGGGTTTAGACTTTTAACCTAATTCAAGTAACATACATATGCATACAATTTCCATAAAATTCATGGTATGAACTTCATTGTAACCTAAAAGACCAAAGGTGGCCGAATGGCCCTTATAGGCTTTTTAGGGTTTAGACTTTTAACCTAATTCAAGTAACATACATATGCATACAAATTCCATAAAATTCATGGTATGAACTTCATTGTAACCTAAAAGACCAAAGGTGGCCGAATGGCCCATGTGGGGATTTTAGGGTTAGCTTTTAACCTAATTCATTAAACATGACTACAACATCATAACCCTACAAAACATGGATTGAAACCTCATTGGGTCTTAAATATCTAGGGGTGGCCGAATGGGTCTTTAGTGGCTATTAGGGTTAGCTTTTGTCCTAATCCACTTTAACCCCTAACATCATCATCTAGTTATAAACAACATAGCATAGAGCTTCATTGAACCCTAAATCATGGCTTGGCCGAATATATCATGTAGGTTTCTTTTACAAAAAATAGCAATCGGAGCTACTCGTATGCAGGTGAGGGATACTTACATCCTTCGCGTTGCTTTTTGGTGGAAGGAAAACCTAAGGAAGAACCAACCCTAGCCTTCTCTTGCTTGGATGAGATTCGGCCAAAGGTGGAGAAGAAGCTAGAATTCGGTGAGGAGAAGAAGAAGAAGGGTGGAAGTGACCAAATCCAATCTTCCCTCTTCTTTATAAAGGGGGGGAGGAAGAGAAGTTCCTCTTTTCTTTTCCATGCCTCTTCATTTACTCTTAGTCCCACTTATCTATAGTTTCCCCCTCTTCCTTAATCATATAATCCTATTGGGCTTCTGGTTAGTGGGTGCATCTATAAGGCTTGGCTATCTCTAGAGGTTTGGGGTTCAATTCCTAGGCCTTGCACCCCTTTTGGCTTATTTTCTTTTATTTTAAAAAGGCCCACATAAAGCCCATGATCATCAAGCCAAAATTTCTATAAAATTGCTAGGAATTTTATGGGCATTACAATCCTTCATACCTTTAAAAAGTTTCTCCTCGAAACTTAGAACAATTAATGGTACTTCTTCATGTCCTCCTCGCGTTCCCGGGTAGCTTCCTCGCAGCTGATTACGCCAGCAGGACCTTTACTGAGGCACCTCTTTATTCCTTAGCCTCTTGATTTCTCGGTCTAGTATTTGGATAGGCCGACTTTCAATACTCAGGTCCTCTTGAACTTATCTTGTTTGTGGCTCGATCACTTGATACATCTTGGAAATGCATTTCTTGAGCACGAGACATGGAACACGTTGTGAATAGCGACATCTCTTGAGGCGGCTCTGGCTTATAAGCTACATTGCGATCCTCTGCGATATCGGATACGGTCCCGCGTAGCGTGGACTCGGTTTACCCTTCCTTCCGAACCTCATTACTCCCTTCATGGGAGCCACTTTGAGAATACTAGGTCCCCAACCTCGACTTCTAATGGTCTTCGCCTCTTATCCGCATAGCTCTTTTGTCGGCTTTGGGCAGTTTCAATCCTCTGGCGGATGTTCCGTATAGCTCTGGTGGTGTCGTCGATGAAATCCGTCTGGAGTCCCATCCTCTTCTTTTCACCACCCTCGTACCAGCATATGGGAGATCTACATTTCCTCCCGTATAGAGCCTCGTAAGGTGCCATTCCAATAGTAGCTTGGTAGCTATTGTGTAGAGTCTGCCAAATATAAGTATCGACACGGCTACCCTTGAAATCCAGTATGCGGGCTCTTAACATATCTTCGATGCTTGATTTACTCTTTCGGTGCTCAGTCAGATGCAGGGGATGGAAGCGATCTTAACAATAGCTTTGTGCCTAAGGCCTTCTGAACGCATTCCCAGAAATGGGAGATAAAGCGACCATCTCTGTCAGAAATGATGGTCTTAGGAATTCCATGTAGTCTGATAATTTCCCTAGCATATAACTGAGCCAGTTGCTCCGTCGAATAGGTCATCTTGATTGCTAAGAAATGGGCGGACTTAGTCAATCTGTCTACAATCACCCATATAGCATCGTAATCGTTTGTCGTCTTGGGCAATCCTGAGATGAAATCCATAGAAATGTCCTCCCATTTCCATTCTGGAATCTGGATCGGCTGCAGTGTTCCTCCAGGTCTTTGGTGCTCTGCCTTAACCCTTTGGCAGGTCAGGCAAGTACTGACATACTGAGCCACATCTCTTTTCATTCCGAACCACCAGAACTTTCGTTTAAGGTCTTGGTACATCTTGGTGGTTCCAGGATGCATCGTATAGGGAGTTCTGTGAGCTTCCTCAAATATCTCCTCATGATCGGATTGTCGGGAATACACAAGCGATCCCTGAGGTAGAGTACTCCACTATCAGAGATCCGGAACCCGTCGTCCTTTCCCTCTAGGACCTCTTGCTTGATCCTCTGAAGGCTTGGGTCACGTGCTTGCTTTTCCAGTATATCATCGAACAGCGTCGGTGTTATCGTCATCATCGAACAGCGTCGGTGTTATCGTCATGGTCGAGAGCTGTCCGGAGATGATTTCAACCCCGTAATTCATTACTTCCCCCTTTCTTTTTTTTTGTATGTTCCAGTCTACCCAGCATTGTTCGACTATATCATACACATCCCATGCAATGAACTCATCATCAATTTCAAAAAAGAGAAATGACTTGTCGTCTCTTATTCACATCTCTTATTCATATTTTCCAATCAGAAGGAAAAATGTTAACATATAACATTCCTTATTTCCAAATTAAACCACGACTATTTGAGAAGATAGTTCATTATGACTCTCACTAGGACAAACCCTAGTGCGATCGTAATTATTTTCTGTCCCATCTTCCTTGGCCTCACCAGGGTGGTCTTTGGTTGGCCAATAAGTTGACTGTTTGCAGATCCTTCTTCCTTCCTCCCGAGGCCAGCTACCACCGGATTCTCTACCACAGGCTTCTCTTGAACCCTGTGCTCCAGCAGTTCCCAGCACAACTCCGCATAGGTTATCCGCCCTTCATAACGGCCCCACACGTGGTGTGCAACTACCATGAACTCATTTGGCAGGGAGCGGACCAAGGCCCATATCTTATAGTTGTCGATGCGGAAACTCCTGCGCTCGAGTCTCCTAAAAGACTATCGATCCTTCTCATGTGTCCGATGACCCCACCATCTGGTTTATAGACTATCTCTTCAATAGCTTCCCTTAATCGGTTCGTGACACATCACGACGGGTCATGGTAGTCATCGTCCGTGCCATCTGAAATTGAAATAAATGAAGTCAGTACAAAACCGACCAACCCGTACGAAACCGGCTTAATTCAATTCAGATGAACATAGACCTTACACAATTAATTACGAAAAAATCAAATTTTCATAACAAAATTTATTTATTTATTTATTTGTTTATATATATATATATATATATATATATATATATATTATTATTTTTTTTGTAATTAAACTAAGGCTAGCATAAGGTCGTTTTAAGCTTAAGGCATCATTCATGTTCTCCTGCATAATTTAAGCTTAAGGTATTTTATATCATACATGAACAATCATAAGGGTATCATACATATTTTCGTGCATGTTTAAGCTAGAAGCATTTCCTATCATACATGAATCAAGCATAAGGGAAAGGCATTTTATATTATACATGAACTAAATAATCTAAAGATATTTCATATCATGCATGATCAAAAAAATTAACAAAATTAAAGCATAGACATAGAATTCTTACTTGGAGCAGCAGGATTTGGAGCTTGATGTGTGTGTAGTGGAAAGCGGATCCGCTCACGATACCAACTGTCACGCCCGCCCTTCGGGACCCTAAATGTCAGGAGGCGGCGCGTGCGTGACCCATACATACATTTCATCTGGAAGACTTTATATATATATACTTCTTATTTCTTACATGAAGACTTAAGACCTAAATACTTTTTTTTTCTTTTTAACATAAATATGCATTAACACTTCTTCTTAACATAGAGTATGTTTCATAGCATAGCATGCATAGATACTTCTTCTTACTTCTTCTTTACTTCTTCTTATCAACATAAAGCATTCTTCTTTACTTCTTCTTATCAACATAAAGCATGCATCATATATATATAGATACTTAGGGCTTAGTAGGTTCATAACATCATCGTCATAGGGAGACATAAGTAAAGACATCCATAGACATCATCATCATAGGTAATATATGTATAAGTAGACTTAACGGATCTTCTCCACCATGCCACTACCACACACATTGACCCCTCCTGCTGCTCCCTTTAGTTTATCCATCCCTTACCCTTATCTGCAGTACGAGGGAAAGATAAACTATAAGCACATAGGCTTAGTAAGATCCTGTCCTACTCACAAAAACCATACATCATCATTAATCATGACTTGTAGCATTTATAACATATAATCAATATATCACGTAACATACATGGCATCATCAACTTAACTTGTAGCTTAAGTAACATGAGATAATATAGCATGGATCATCCCTAACCTAGCAGCATAACATGAAATATATATATATACTTAATCAGCATAATATGCATCATATGTAACTTAGTAACCTAACATCATAGCGTACCATCGAACATAACATGTAACTTATACATCATGACATATCATCTAACATAACAGGTAACTTAAACATTATGGCATATCATTTAGCATAACAGGTAACTTAAACATTATGGCATATCATCTAACATAACATGTAACTTAACATCATGGCATATCATCTAACATAACATGTAACTTAAACATTATGGCATATCATCTAACATAACATGTAACTTAAACATTATGGCATATCACCTAACATAACAGGTAACTTAAACATTATGGCATATCATCTAACATAACAGGTAACTTAAACATTATGGCATATCATCTAACATAACATGTAACTTAAACATTATGGCATATCATCTAACATAACATGTAACTTAAACATTATGGCATATCATCTAACATAACATGTAACTTAAACATTATGGCATATCACCTAACATAACAGGTAACTTAAACATTAACAGGTAAACATATGCAAGATGCTTTTGAAAACATATATGTTAGGTACGTAAATATAAATCTCAACATATTTGGGCCCGGCATTGTACCACTTCTTCATTATCATAGCGCGCATCCCTAAATAGGCCCGAGGTAGCAAGTCTCGAACCTAATAGGTTCCTAGGCCCGAGTCTTATTCCATCGACCTAGGGGCAATCGTCATAGCGTAGAAGCCCATCCTAGGCCCGAGTCTTACTCCATCGACCTAAGGCATCTTGGAGCCCATCCCGTACTAGGCCCGAATCTTATTCCATCGACCTAGGGGCAATCATACATAGAAGCCCATCCTAGGCCCGAGTCTTATTCCATCGACCTAGGGCATCTTAGGAGCCCATCCCTTCTTGGACCTTGTTAAGGTCTTGGTACAAGCCATGCAGAAGGTAAAATACTTATATGCTTATTTTACAACATAGCTTATTTCTTTAACATAGCATAGCATACTTCATTTCATACACATCATGCTTCATTTCATTAACATAGCATAGCATACTTCATTTCATAACACATCATGCTTCATTTCATTAACATAGCATAGCATACTTCATTTCATAACAACATAGCTTATTTCATTAACATAGCATAGCATACTTCATTTCATACACATCATGCTTCATTTCATTAACATAGCATAGCATACTTCATTTCATACACATCATGCTTCATTTCATTAACATAGCGTAGCATACTTCATTTCATAACACAACATGACATTTCATTAACATAGCATAGCATACTTCATGGTATGAACTTCATTGTAACCTAAGAGATCAAAGGTGGCCGAATGGCCCTTATAGGCTTTTTAGGGTTTAGACTTTTAACCTAATTCAAGTAACATACATATGCATACAAATTCCATAAAATTCATGGTATGAACTTCATTATAACCTAAAGACCAAAGGTGGCGAATGGCCTTATAGGCTTTAGGGTTTAGACTTTTAACCTAATTCAAGTAACATACATATGCATACAAATTCCATAAAATTCATGGTATGAACTTCATTGTAACCTAAAAGACCAAAGGTGGCCGAATGGCCCTTATAGGCTTTTTAGGGTTTAGACTTTTAACCTAATTCAAGTAACATACATATGCATACAATTTCCATAAAATTCATGGTATGAACTTCATTGTAACCTAAAAGACCAAAGGTGGCCGAATGGCCCTTATAGGCTTTTTAGGGTTTAGACTTTTAACCTAATTCAAGTAACATACATATGCATACAAATTCCATAAAATTCATGGTATGAACTTCATTGTAACCTAAAAGACCAAAGGTGGCGAATGGCTATGGGATTTTAGGGTTAGCTTTTAACCTAATTCATTAAACATGACTACAACATCATAACCCTACAAAACATGGATTGAAACCTCATTGGGTCTTAAATATCTAGGGGTGGCCGAATGGGTCTTTAGTGGCTATTAGGGTTAGCTTTTGTCCTAATCCACTTTAACCCTAACATCATCATCTAGTTATAAACAACATAGCATAGAGCTTCATTGAACCCTAAATCATGGCTTGGCCGAATATATCATGTAGGTTTCTTTTACAAAAAATAGCAATCGGAGCTACTCGTATGCAGGTGAGGGATACTTACATCCTTCGCGTTGCTTTTTGGTGGAAGGAAAACCTAAAGAAGAACCAACCCTAGCCTTCTCTTGCTTGGATGAGATTCGGCCAAAGGTGGAGAAGAAGCTAGAATTCGGTGAGGAGAAGAAGAAGAAGGGTGGAAGTGACCAAATCCAATCTTCCCTCTTCTTTATAAAGGGGGGGAGGAAGAGAAGTTCCTCTTTTCTTTTCCATGCCTCTTCATTTACTCTTAGTCCCACTTATCTATAGTTTCCCCCTCTTCCTTAATCATATAATCCTATTGGGCTTCTGGTTAGTGGGTGCATCTATAAGGCTTGGCTATCTCTAGAGGTTTGGGGTTCAATTCCTAGGCCTTGCACCCCTTTTTGGCTTATTTTCTTTTATTTTTAAAAAGGCCCACATAAAGCCCATGATCATCAAGCCAAAAATTTCTGTAAAATTGCTAGGAATTTTATGGGCATTACATAAAGTCTTCCGCTGTAAGAATTAAGAAGTATGTATAAAGTCTTCCGCTGTATGTAATGTATGTATGTACGGTCGCATCACGCGCCACCCCTCCGGGTTCTGGGTCCGAAAAAAGGCGGGCGTGACAGAAAGACCATCAACGTCCGAGGAAGAGGTGGAAGAATTGGAGGAAGCCTCCATATCTAGGATTGAGGGGGAGGAGGAGATTAGATCATCAAAGCTGGAGTAAGAACAAGAGCAAGAAGAACCATTAACCTTCAGGAGAGATGAAGAACCAACTCTAGTTCCCATCACCGACCTAGGTAACTCAAATGATTTGATTAAAAATAAAAATCATATTGTATGCTTTGAGTGTAGGGAAGTCAGGCATTACAAGAGTAAGTGCCCAAAAAGAATGAAGAAAACTCAACTGGTGCCAAAAGTTCATGAAAAGGCTAAGGATGCCGGAGCTCTAACAATCAAGAGCAAGGAGCATATAATTTTCTTCAAATGCAATCAAAGGGGCCACTATAGGACTCAATGCCCTCGAGACAGGAAGCAAATCAAGGGAAAAGGAGGAGCTACACATGTAGGGGGAGCTAAGGCAAACCCTAAGGTAAACTTAAATAATGCTGATTCTTTATATAGGGCTAAAAAGTATGCTAGGAGTAATGTTAATACACTTGCTATTGTAAATAATCATGAAAAGCATGCTAAAAATAAATCTTATTGCTTATGGGCTATATCATATGAAATTAGTATTAAGGATAGTTCTAGAACCACTACCCCTAAGACTACTCTACCTAAGGAAGCTATTAAGAAGGAAGAGAAATATTTAGGCATTAACCCTAAGAGGGAAAAACATATGCCTAAAAGAAAGAAAAATGCCCAAAGAATAAATGAAAATTCAAAAATTGGACAATTAGAGTTGGAAAATCAAGCTTTGAGGTCAAAGCTTGAGAAAATGGAAAAGACTCTTAAGAAGATGAAAAATATGATTCTAGAGTCTAATGGACAAAATCTAGGGGTTTATAGGCAAGGTTCATCTATGGGCAAAAAAGGCTTGAGTCACAAGCCTAGGTCCATGGTAGATAAGCCTACCTATCACAATGCTCTATTTGATTATGGAACCAATCTAGGTCTAGAAATGTCACGCCCTGAGAGTATGCTGAGCCAAAAATAAATAGATAGCATCTCCCCTATACGTGATACAATATCCTGTAGATACAAAGCCTTTCGGCCACAATCACATAACATATATATATGGATGTAATCCATAAAGCACAGCAGAATATACTGACAAATAATAAAGATATAAAGACTCAACTATGCCGAAACTGAAATCAAAGAAAAATTTCGTTCCGACGAACCACCGAAACTGAAATGTGTACCGTACCGGAGGAGGCGGTGGCGACAGCGATGACGAAGACGCAGAGGCGATCGTGCAATGCGATCACATTCCCGATCGCGCTGCGCGATCACGATCGCGATCGGACAGCACGATCACGCAGTGCAATCGGGAAGGCGATCACGCAGCGCGATCGGGAAGGCGATCACGCAGCGCAATCGGGAAGGCGATCGCGCAGCGTGATCGGGAAGGCGATCCCCCTTCCCGATCGTGTAGCGTGATCGTGAAGTCGATCGCGCTACGCGATCGTGCTACGCGATCGCGGTGAGAAACCACGATCGCGATGGCATGAAATTTCTAAATTTCTAAAATATATATATATATATATATATATTAAACTGTAAAATTTAATTAAATAAATTATTAATTAATTTATATATTAAATAAAAAATAAAAATTAAAAGATATTTTAATTAAAATTTTAAATTCGAATTTATAATTTAGGTAAAATTAAATCTTAAATTCTTTTTTAAAAATTAACTAAAATTTAAAAAAAAAATCAAATAATTAATATTAATTTTTAAAAAAAATACCGAAATAGTATCAGCACGGACGATACGATACCGAAACCGTATCGTTCCGGTCGCAGACCGAAATTCCAAAACGAGTCGAAATTTTAAACCTTGATGGAAATAATATCCAACCATTCGGTGTGAGATGGGATTAGTTGGCGGAGTTCCGAACATCCAAAGAATCTTCTGCCTATTACCTGGATAACAGGAAACCCAGGGTCCGTGGTGGTGAGTATAAACTCAGGGGTAATATGTAGAAAGTGCATGAACAACATATAAGGATATAGAGATCTACAAGTATACATGTGAAGATCTACAGGTATACAGAAGGAGTCCAACAGATATACAGTCATAATTGTGATAACAACTAACCACCAGTATAGTCATACTCAATGCATATACTAAACTGATCAACTGAATATGAAGTAATGTACTAACGTACCTGACGGTCTGCAACACCATAAGTTATATCATCCTGAACAGGTATACAATAACATCCCATATAACATACAAGGTCAATCCCATATCTGACTAACACTCAGACAAATGAACAGTATATAATCACATGTAATAACAATCCGGTCCATACTACACTATGACATGACGCTAATCAAATGCATACATCAATCTGGACCATCACATACATCATGCTCAACACACAACAGTATATAATATACAAATGACATGTAACATGATGAACAAGCATATGTAGCAACCAAATGCAGCATCTCCCAGGCATATGTAAAACATATATCAAATACATGCATACATATATCTCAGCAATGCATATGCATGACATGTCTATAGACCCATCCAACCACGACCCCAGTATGGCCTGGGTGACACAACATGACAACTATCCCGACTCCAGCTACCACTACTCTCGAGTGGCCAAGTTGGGTAGTATGAACGGTAGCTAGCTGCCATAGAGCTATATGCTACCCCACGGGGGTCCCTGGTGTAAGCCGCACCATCACTACCCATGAGTAGACGAGTACCGCACACAGGACAACTGCACACCTCACAACCACCGTCTATAGTGGGCAAGTGCGCTATCTACCACTCTGCATAGTGGCCAAGTGCACATCTCCAGCTACCACCATCTATAGTGGCCGAGCACGGCACATCCAATGCTTTGCACTCAACCCTACTACCACTACCCCGAGTGGCCGGAGAGGCAAGATGACTAATGACCCGTCTCAACCACAAGTTAGACCTAGTCGATAGTATGCATGCAATGTAATGATGCATAACTCCACACATGTATCCCTCTATCACTCCCTATCCCACAGGGAGTCTTGGTCAACCAAAAGTCAACATGTAAGTACTACTAATCCACAAGACTCTCTCTCTACCACACAGAGACTCATACACAACCGATAGTCAACCAAGCTAGAACCTTCAGTCCGTAGTGAGATACTATCAACAATCCATATAACCATATACAAATACACGATCCATAATGGATATACAATCATGTTAGGACCTCCAATCCATAACCACATACTGACAACCACACGCACTTATCTATGCACAGATGACTAGATCCACCATATATGCATAACTAATATGTGTACGATATCGAAATCAACTCCATAATCTAATCCATCACCTAACCCTAGTGATGTAACATGGTAACCCAATCTGAGTTCACAATGGTAACCCTAACTATATGTAGTTAACTTAACATCCATTAGCTAACACACAATAGGGTTTGTAGTTCATATCCGTGATAAATGAACGATGAATTAACAACAATATATCTCAAAGGTCAAAGGCAATGCAAGCATATGATTATATAAGAGTGGATTTAAGATCAAAGGTATCATCATAAGTCCAAATTCATGCACTAGAATTAGTCAAAACTACCTGACCAGGGTAGATATTACCCACCTTCTAGGTAACTTATATCAGCTATCTACATGTACAAACATCCATCACTAATCAAAGTCCTGCCATTGACAGTTAATTAGCTGTAAATCAAGCTAATCAAATCCATATCTCAATACACAACACCTACCCTAATTACAACTAATAACCACAATCAATTAAATCAATGTTAATAATCGAGTAATACTAAATCTAAGCTATAGCAGTAGCTTACCTTCCGGTCTCACACACCGATCGGATCACGCCATAGGGAAAATAGCTCGGTGACCTCGGTTGCTGCCGGAAAGTCCAAGCTCTGTTGCAAACAGAGTTATCCAAGCTTAATGTTGCTGTGAACAATAATAACCCATCCTCATCAATTGCTGTGAACAAAAATACACCAAGACCTACCTCACAATGCAGCCCACACCAACCTCCGACGTAAATCAATGTAACCAGTCCCCCTTCTCCGATCTGATCTCGCCCGAATTGAGGAAGGAGATCGACCACTTACCTAACCTCGGTAGAGATCGTGAAGCACAACTCATGATCGAAGACCAGATAGAATCGCTACCGACCCTAGCTCCGACAACGATCGGCCAAAGGCAATTGACTGTAGAGCTACTCCTGACGAGGATGCGAAGAGGGTAGCGATGCCCTATCTCTGATCTAAGGTGCCTCAAGGAGATGTGGCAACCAAGGAAGAGGTCGATCAACATTCACAGAGGAAGGAAAGAGTCGACGATGATGAGAGCACAAGGAAGAAGAGACATCGGCGAGCTAAGCTTCGCGATCCAAAGGCGATTGCCGATCGAAATGGGCGTTGGAAGAGGAGCTGCGGCGACGAAGCAGAGGAAGAGAAGAATCGGGCGTAATCGCGATTTGAGGATGTGAGAATCGCGATCGGGTTTGTATAAGATGTTCTGCCTCAAACTTGAACCGACCCTAGGTCAAACCTAGCCTAAGTTGAACCCAAGTTGACCGAATCACCCATTTACACTTTAATCTCCCTCCTAAGCGGTCATATGAACCCCTTTTGAATCCAGAAAAACTTCTAAAAATTGCTATAAAATTCCGCAAGATAATTTCTTAATTAGCAAGGGATATATATATATATATATATATATATATATATATATATATATATATATATATATATATATATATATATATATATATATATATATATATATATATATATATATATATATATATATATATATATATATATATATATATATATATATATATATTCGGTATCTTACAAGGAAAGTCAAGGTCACAAGGGAGGTCATCCCTAGAGTTGACCATGATGTATGTCTAGTGACTAAGGTTTCAAAGAAATCTAAAAAGGTCACTAAGAAGGTTACAAGGGGAGTTACCCCTAAGGTTATCCTTGACAAGACCCAAATGACCAAGGCTTCCAAGCCTAAGAAGGTCGTTAGAAAGGTACTAAGGGAGGATATCCCTAGTGAGTATCTAGTAAACCCAAGGAGCTCAAATAAATTTTGGGTTCCTAGGAGTGTGATTCCTTCATGCTAGATGGATTAGGGGGTGTCAACTTGAATGAATGAGTAGTTAACCTAACCATAGTAAAGTCGGCACTTTAGGGCATTTTCAAAGCTATGTGATACTTTGGAAATGAAATTGAAACTTAATCCTAAAGTATTTTAGGATGTGCCAATAAATTTGAGAAGTTTGGAAAATTGATCAAAATTGGCACAATTAGGTTTAGATGTCATGGTGTGCCATTTTAGATTTTTGGCACACTTGAGAAAATTGAGTTTAAGGCAAAAATTACTTTAATTTTAGAAAATGAAAATTGGGCCTAACACTTAGGTATTATATACCTTTGTATGACATACACTTGCCATGCTTCATATGCCATATCATATGTTTGCATGAAAAGTGTGTTTATGATGTATTGCATCTCACAAGAATATAGGGTTCACCTTGATTGTGTATTTCAACATCTAGAAAGGGTGAGATGTTAGGAATAAAATCCTTGGATATTAATGCTTGTGAAAATAAAATAAAAATATCAAAACGTATTAACAAATACACAAATACAAGCATAATACTGATATAATTGATACACATGCAATAAACACACCAAATGAAACAAAATTAGGTGAACAAATTAAATCCATAGAAATTCTAGCCAAATAATCAGTCATCAGCATGACACAAAGAGTTAAGCAGTCGACTGATGATTTCTATTAGTCGATTGCCATTACTGTAGCTCGACATAGAGAGTTGAGCAGTCGACTGTCAGACCCTAGCAGTCGATTGCTAGCATTGTGACCCGGTCATAGAACCTCAAGCATTCGACTACTTTGGCACATCAGTCGACTGATTACCGTGATTTTATAAGCTCGAACCCTAGCGATTCGGCTTCTTCACGTGGACTTCTTCTTCCCGATGCTCCTGACGCTGTCATTTCTTCCCGCCCAACTTTTCGCCGGTGACTTTAGCCCTGGTAAGCCCTAGATCTTCAAGACAAACTTTGTTTTTACCCTATTCTTTCTTTATATCAGGATAATAGAGGCTCTTTCCTTCTCTATTCTTATCGATTCTGCTCAAGTTAGGGTTCTTGGCACAAGAGATCGTTTCCGACCATTCTCCTCTAGCATTCGCGTATTCTAGCTGACTCCTACGACTTCAAATCCAAATGGCACCTAAGTAACATCTCTAACCCTAAACCCTAACTATTTTTCTTATAAAATGCCTTGATATAATCAAGTTTCTAATCATTGCATTTATTACATTCATGTAGACAAAAATGTAGGGCAGAGCCTAGTGAAGGATCCCAAGCTCCATCCCAAACATATCAACCCATGGCTATACGTTACTTAGATGAGTCATTTTTCTGATCCTATTGTGGAGATGTCATTCAAATCATAATGCATTATCAATTAGTGAAACTAGTATTTTGCATGCATCGTGTTAATATTGACTATCTCACAGAGTTTTGCTCCAATCTTAGGAAAGTCGAGGATGGTTCGACGTATCATACTTGCGTTGTAAAATGCAATCTGGACTTTAATCTGGAGATCCTACAAGAATTTCTGGAGTATTGACCATCAGATGACACTTTTGTATTTTATCCTACCCTAGATCCGACACCCCCTGCACCTTTTGATCATATTACTCTTGATCATATGCATCGACATTTCTTTCATCATCCCTGTCGTTTAGGTCAAAACTTATTTTCCATCAATGACTTATCAACTCTAGATAATGTTCTCTATAAGGTCATTGTTGCATGCATCTTACCTATAGTGACTAGGGGTCAAGCCACGGTTCGACCTCCTCATTTATTTTTGATGTATGCGATGTGTAACCTACTAGATGTCAATGTGGCATTAAATATTTTTCATTGCATCGTCCATTTTGTCTCTCCTATCCAAGGGAAGGTCAATATTCCTTCTAGCCATATCATCACTACATGGTTAGCATCTAGAGGCATAAACATCTCCTGGGGGACCTTGAGGCCACTGTCTGACTCCTACGATCGCATCATCCTATGACACTGTTGGCATGTATACTGAAAAGTCTATCTTTTGTATGAACATCTTTGTTTTGAAATAAGAATCACATGATCATTGTTTGCATATTTATGGTTATGCATATTGTCTAATACATTACATTGTAGATAACATGGTGTGTAGTGTCACACGGGAGATCATGTTATTAGTTCCTTGTAAAGTATAAGTAAAGGCTTACAACCGAGATGGTTATGGACAAACCATTGGTATGGTTGTAGTGTAATTTGGTATTGGTTTGTCTTGACCATAGAATTACACTAGTACACTTTTTGCGTATTGAGCAGGACCGACTTAGAGGTGATTCGATTTATTGCTGACTACATAATCGAATCGGACCTCAGATATTATGTTGTACATACTCTTAATCCCGATATAATAACGGGCACATATACTTAGTATTCATTTCTTTGATTTACCAATGAGCGAGATTTATAGAGTAAATCGATAGGCTCGGTAAGTTAGGAAATGATATTATTTATATGGTGTGCCATTGATTATAGGAGGAAACCGTGTCCTATATATTGGGATGATGATGTCCCCTTGAGGAGCTCATAAGGATCATCATGTAAACCCTGCAGGTGGGCTTGCCGGCATGATGATAAGGTTGAGTGGTACGACTCATGGAGTTAGATATTGATTAATTAATTGTCAGTAAATTAATTAATTGATGGACATTCGAGATATTAAACACGGAGAGATAAATGTACAAATAATATATGGAGCCCATATTAACTTATGGGGGTTGGTGAGGTAGATCAATGATAATCCTCTAGTGGAATGGATTATCATTAATGGATCGGACTTTATGTGGGCTTGATCCATTGGGTGGCCAAGATCCAACTCCTCCTCATGGTCCCTATCGTAGCCTATTAAAACACTCATAAAGCCTAGATCCGATGATAGAAAATGAAACTCTAAGATCCGAAGGTGGAGATTAAATCTCGAGATCCAACGGTGGAGATTAAATCTTTAGATCAGATGGTGGAGATTAAAACTCTAGATCCGACGGTTGAGATTAAATTCCTAGATCCGATGGTTGAGATTAAATCCCTGGATCCGACGGTGGAGATTAAAGGAGGCTTAAGCCTAACCCTATAAATATAGGGTAAGGGTTGGGCGACAACAACAATCTTGGAGATTATTGCTTTGGGCGGCTAGGGTTTGGTGGAGACTTGGGCGGAAAGACCTTCTCCTTCCTAGGGTTTTGGCCGGCGCCCCTTTCCTTTTCTCAACCTTGGCCGGCGCTCAACCTCTTCTTCCTCTTCTCCTTGGCCGGTGAAAACAAGGGTAAGGGTAGTTCCTTGGAGCTCTTGGCCGGCGCCCACTTCCTCCTCTATTCCTTAGCCGGCGGCATCACAAGTCTCTTGACTTGGTGGCCGGTCTTCGATAGGGAAGAGTTTCGTTTCTAAACTTCCTCTTGTTCGGAGCGAGCAAGGAAAGAAGTTCGTGATCTAGGAGGCTTCAGCTCTTGGAGGATCGTTGTCCATGTTAGTTATAGCCCTAGAACCAATCATGTGATGGTTGAATAGGGAACATTTTGTATCATATTTTATAAAGGCAAAGGATTGGTTATTATATTTACGTCTTGCTTGTGCCAGCTAAATTAAATATAATAATGCCCTAGAAAAGTAGGTTCTTATCTACAACACATCAATTGGCAGAATTGATTATGAGAGGCTGTAGAGAACACTTTCCTAAATGTTCCTAGTCAAGTATTAATATGCAAGGGCAATATTAATACATAAAGACTAGCATGTAGGTCAATTGATGACTTGATCTCACAAGTCATGGATATATGATATCAAGTTGACACATAGGTATATATTAGAGAATATATACTGAACTGACCCGCCATGAGAAAGTTTCATGGATCGTCATATGAGTGTCATAAACTTTCTCATGTGACTATTGGTATGAATAGTCCTCAAACCTGAAGTCACTACGGTTCCCTACATAAGGAGTTATGTACTTTGGTATCGTCAAACGTCACCCGTAAGGTGGACCATAAAAGCGTCGGGTATATAACATATTATGCGGAGGGATGTGAGTGATGTAGATGGGATCTATCCCTCCCATATGACGGGAGAGATATCTGTGGGGCCCTTGATTGAGTAGAACTACTAAAACGCATGGCCATGCTCGAATGAGTCAATATGAGATATTGAGCTCATTTGTTTGAGTTAGTTTACTCAGGGATCAAGAAACACATAGATTGATCGAGGATGACACGGTCTATGCCTCATTGGTCAATCTGATATCAAGGATAGAAGGACACGGTCATACATTATAGTAGTCATGGAAAGGATCTTGACTTATTTCGTAACTTGGGTAACAATGATGTATTGCTAGATGTCGCTCATTGCTTGTGTATCTAAAAGAGTTTAGATCCACTGCCAACGTTATGAGAGCCTATAGGGTCACACACAAAGAGCATGATGATTAGAAGAATTAGTGCATTCTAGTTTGACTAGAATAATTTGGGAATAAGCTTAAGTACAAAATGGTTTTTGGACTTTAAGCTTAATGAGAATTTTAGCTTGTTGATTTAATGAGATTAATTCAATATGCTAAGCTTATTAATTTAATAAGATTAAATAAATATGTTATCATGATAGCCTAAGCTTAATTGATTTAATAAGATTAATTCAATATGTTACCTTATTGATTTAATGAGATTAATTCAATATGATAACATAAGCTTATTGAATTAATAAGATTAATTCAACATGCATGAATGCCACATAAGCATGCCACCTAAGCATGCCACATAAGCATGCCACATAAGCATGCCACCTAAGCTTGATGAGGTGGAAGGAGACAAAGGGTTTTGACCTTTGGAATTTCTCCACATGTGGCCGGCCAAACAAGGAGTGTAACTCCTTGTTTGATTATTTTTCAATGCAATTGATTGCATTGAATGTGATAGGAGGTGAAAGGTTTTTTCAATCCTATAAAACACTCCATGGGGTGGCTGGCCAACTTGGTGGAAGCTTGAGGCTTGGAGAGAGCTTGGTGGTGAGAGGCTTTGGTTGTGTGGCTTTTGTGAGTGTAGGCTAGCAAGAAGAGTGGTCTTCTTCTTCCTTTCTCTTTTTCCCTACCTTCCTCTCCTTTAGGGACTTCTCTAGCAAGAAGTAAAGGAGAGCTCTTCTAGTTTCTTTTGTGAGACAAGAGCTTGCTCGTGTGGATACATATAGAGGCACAGACATTTGAACGTGCTAAAAGATCCAACAAACCCAAGGAGAAGCGGGATTAAAAAGGGCACACAACAAAGGTAATATTCTCCTATAAGATAGGTTTTTCCTTTTAGAGAAATTTATATTTGTACGAGGTTTTCTTTCGCAAGGATCACTTGGAAGGGATCCTATTTTTTCCGTTGCGCATATGCTATTTTGCATAGAAAAACCCTACAGTGGTATCAGAGCCACTTGCGAAAGATCGTATAAAAATAGGTTTTCTCTATTTTATATATGATATAGAAGTAGGATAAATTTTATTATGAGTTGATAATTGCATTAGCAATTTTTCAAACATAATAAAATATCCGATGTCTTTTAAAAGTTAAAATTGACATGGTGCATGGTTATGGCCTAGTCCCAAAATGTTTGTGAATGTGTGTGTTGTAATTCTTAATACGGCCTACGTGTCATGCCTTTCTCCTAAAATTCTTGTTGTAAAATTAGTTTTAGACTCGAATGTAACTCGAGTATTTCTCCTTTTGTAATATACAAAATAAAGATGGAGGGTCCATTGGAAGATGACGTTACAAGGAGGAAGTCAACAACACAAGACAACCAAAAGGAAGTACTTGGGAGAAGATGCTATCCCTAGGTTGACCAATCAATCTTTTCATTGGCTTGAGAAGATTGTAGAATAAGGGCCATAACCATGACACGCTTAGTTTAATATGTATGTGATGCATGTTAATTTAGCTTATATGTGATGTATGCTAATATGTATGTGATGCATGTTTAAGTTTATTTCTTAATAAGTCAAAAACGATATGCCTACCAAAGTTTGGTACTCACTACTTCCTCGATCATTTGTTGTTGGGTTTGCCAAAGCAAAGCAATGCATTTGATCTTGGAAGAGTGCGAGTGGACAATCGTGATGTCCCGCTATCAAACTTGGTTAAGACTTAATTAAGTTTTTCTTAATTAATTAAGAAAGTAGAGGCATATATTAGCTTTGAACATAAGTTTTAAAAATTAGTTTTGTGTGATTTTCGAACATCAGCTTTGTCTTAGAAAGTGGTCGTTGCTCCGATATCAAAGAAGGCCTCTGTGCCTCGCCACGGCCTGGAAGCTGGTTTAGGAATAAACACTAAACTAATCTAAACTTAACCAAAGCTATTAAAGAGTTACATCAGATGTAATTGGCAAAAGATTGCCTACCTAATCATACTACGTCTTGGGCGATTAGCCAAAGCTAACTCAAGACGAAGTATGATGTGGATCTTTATCCCATATAAATTTATAGCTAAATAGAAGCTAATGATGTAAGCAAAATGTGTTTGCCTACATCAATGATTAGCTCATATCAAAGATATGAGAATTTAGTGGGAGCCTCATTTAATTAAAGGCCTAATTAAATGACTTAGGTATGATACTTAATTTTGTATTTTGATGTTGTAGATCACCATGTCATCTAACACGACACACCCCCTCAACTTGTGATCTGTCCTTGAGAAAGACAAGCTCAATGGAGCTAACTTTCTAGACTAGTATAGGAACTTGAGGATTATCCTCAAGCAAGAATGTAAACTGTATGTCATAGAGAAGTCTATCCCTGAAACACCCGCCCCTGCGACCACTCGTGCTGAAAAGGATGCTTATAAGAAGCATCAAGATGACGCATTAGATGTGTCATGTCTTATGCTTGCCACCATGAACTCTGAGCTTCAGAAGCAACATGAGAACATGGATGCCTATGGTATGGTTGAGCATTTGAAACAACTATATCAAGGACAAGCTAGGCACGAGCGTTTTGAAGTGTCTAAGGCTCTTTTTGCATGCAAGATGTAAGAAGGAACACCTGTAGGAACTCACGTACTTAAAATGATAGGGTACGTTGAGAACCTTGAAAGACTAGGTTTTCCACTGAGCCAAGAATTGGCAACCGATGTTATCCTGCAATCATTGCCGGAAGCATATAATCAATTCGTCATGAATTATAACATGAATGAAATTGATAAGCCTTTGCCTGAGATTCTCAGCATGTTAAGAACTGCTGAACCGAATCTCAAGAAGAAAGTTAGTAACGTACTAATTGTTGGGTGGATGCTTCGGAGGCTCATTGGCTCCCATGTCCCCGGATTAAAATTTTCACTAATGAAAGGATTAATCCGGATGGGATGAGCTTCCTTAGCAACACCATTTCATCGTCGTGCTAACAACTCGAGTGGTCACTTGAACAAACTAGTTGTTCAAGCAACACAACTCTTCTAGTTGGTTAGCCACGGAAGAGACGACGGATGGATCGCCGGTTTTTGTGTTTGTCTTCGGGGTCCATGATTATACAATATATATTCATACACACACATGCATAATCATTACAAATAAGAACATGCTCAGATCTGTACATAAAGTTAAAATAACTTTATACCTCACGATCTTCTACCGTATGTCCTATCCTTCTCGTGGACGACGTGTGGACGAAGATCCTCCACGAGTAGAAGCCTTCTAGATCGAGTTCTCCTCTACCTTGTCCGCTGCGAACAAAGAGAAAAACGAACAAATACCTCTCCTATCTAGAACCGACCACCAAATTGGAGAATTTGGTGCAACCGCCGGCCAAGGAGCAATGGATGATGCGCCGGCCAACTTCAAGAAGAGTTGCCGCCGGCCACTTGGAGAATAGGGAGGAGGAGATAACCGGCCACCAATGGGAGGATAACCGCCGGCTAAGGAAGAAGGAAGAGGCTTCTAGGATGGGCGCCGACCAAGGAATAATCAAAGAGTTGGGCGCCGGCAATCAACTAGAAGAGAAGAGGTTGCCGCCCACTTTGTTCCAAACCCTAGCCGCCCAAAACCCTAGCCTCCAATTCGAAAATCTCCAATCCTCTATCTTTTGCCGCCCAACCCTAAGCCATATATTTATAGAGTAGGGCCTAAGCCTCCTTTAATCTCCACCGTCGGATCTAGGGATTTAATCTCCACCGTCGGATCTAGGGTTTAATTCCAACCGTCGGATCTAGGGTTTAATCCCAACCGTCGGATCTAGGATTTCATCCCAACCGTCGGATCTAGGGTTTCATCCCAACCGTCGGATCTAGGGTTTCATCCCAACCGTCGGATCTAGGGTTTTATCCCAACCGTCGGATCTAGGGTTTCATCCCAACCGTCGGATCTAGGGTTTCATCCCAACCATCGGATCTAGGGTTTTATCCCCCGTTGGATCTTGGGATTTAATCCTAACCGTCGATTCTAGGGTTTCATCCTAACCATCGGATCTTAGAGATTTAATCCCAACCGTTGGTTCTAGGTTTTGTTTTATATTCTTGGATCTAGACTTCATAAGGATTGTATTAGGCTACGATAGGGACCATAAGGAGGAGTTGGGTCTTGGCCACCCGATGGATAGGAACCACACAAACTTGATCCATCAATGATGTTCCATTCCACTAGAGGATCATCATTGAACTACCTCACCAACCCCCATAAATCAATATGGGCTCCATATATTATTTGTACATTAATCTCCCCGTGTTTAAGATATCGAATGTCCGTCAATTAACTGATTTACTGACCATCAATTAATCAACATCTAATTCCTCGAGTAGTACCACTCAACCTTATCATCATGTTGACTAAGTCAACCAGCTGGGTTTACATGATGAACCTTATGAGCTCCTCAAGGGGACATCATCAACCTAATATATAGGACACGGTTTCCTCCTATAATCAACGGCACACCATGTAAATAATATTATTTCCCAACTTACCGGGCATATTGATTTAATCCATCTAAATCTCACCCACTGGTAAATCAAAGAAATAAATACTGAGTACATGTGCCCGTTATTATATCGGGATTAAGAGCATGTACAACATAATATCCGAGGTCCGATTCAATTATGTAGTCAGTACTAAATTGAATCACCTCTATGTCGGTCCTACTCAATACACCTAAGTGTACTAGTGTAACTCTATGTTCAAGATAAAACAATACCAAGCTACACTACAACCATGCCAATGGTTTGTCCAAAACCATCTTGGTTGTGAGCCTCTACTTATATTTTACAAGGGACTGATAACATGATCTTCTGTGCCACACCAAGCACCATGTTATCTACAATGTAGAATATTAGACAATATGCACACATATATAATGAATATATAAAATGAAAACAATGATCATGTGATTCTTATTTCAAAATAAAATGTTCATACAGAAAAGAGCTAGGCTTTCAGTATACATTCCAACACTAATGGTCAAGAAGGGCAAAGGTAAGCGCAAAGGCAAGGGTAAGACCCAAGCCAAAGGCAAGGCCAATTCATCCACTTCAAAGGGTAAAAGTAAAGTACCTAAGGAAGGGGACTGTTTCCATTGCGGTGAGACTAGACACTGGAAGCGGAACTACAAAGTCTACCTTGAGGAAGTAAAGAAGAAAAGAAGTGGGACTTCTACCTCAGGTATACACGTTATAGAAGTTAATCTATCTATTTCTTCTACATGGGTATTAGATACCGGATGTGCATCTAACATTTGTACTAATGTGCAGGGACTGAGAAATAGTAGACTAATGGCAAAGGGCGAAGTGGACCTACGAGTAGGCAATGGCGCAAAAGTTGCTGCTGTAGCTGTAGGAACATATTCTTTGTCTTTGCCCACTGGGCTTATCTTAGAACTAGAGGAGTGCTTTTATGTACCTACATTAACGAAGAACATAATTTCTGTATCTTGTTTAGACAAGAAAAACTTTTCTTTCATAATAAAGGACAAATGTTGTTCCATTTATTTGAATGAAATGTTCTATTGTAATGCACCACTTATGAATGGTCTCTATGTTCTAGATTTAGAAAACCCAATTTATAACGTAAATACCAAACGGTTCAAATCAAATAATTTGAACCAAACATATCTCTGGCACTGTCGCCTAGGTCACATAAATGAAAAACGCATATCCCAACTCCATAAAGATGGATTATTGGACTCATTTGATTTTGAATCATATGAGGTATGCGAATCTTGTCTTTTAGGAAAGATGACTAAAACTCCATTTAGTGGACATGGCGAGAGAGCGACGGACTTGTTAGGACTCATACATACTGATGTATGTGGCCCTTTCAATGTCGAAGCCAGAGGAGGCTATAAGTACTTTATTACTTTCACTGATGATATGAGTAGATTTGACTACTTATATTTGATGAGACATAAGTCAGAATCCTTTGAAAAGTTCAAAGAATTCAAGAATAAAGTACAAAACCAACTTGTTAAGCGTATTAAGCTACTTCGATCAGATCGAGGTAGTGAATACCTTAGTCTAGAGTTTCGTGATCACCTGACTGAGTGTGGGATAATATCCCAACTCACTCCACCTGGAACACCACAATGGAATTGTGTATCTGAGAGGAGAAATCATACTCTATTAGATATGGTACGATCAATGATGAGCCAGACTGATCTACCTACTTCCTTTTGGGGTTTAGCTCTAGAGACAACCGCTTTCACACTTAATCGCGTCCCATCAAAAGCCGTAGAAAAGACACCATATACGTTATGGACTGGGAAGAGTCCCAAAATGTCTTTTATAAAGATTTGGGGTTGTGAAGCTTATGTTAGACGTCAAGTCTCAGATAAACTAGGACCCAAATCAGATAAGTGTTATTTTGTAGGATATCCCAAGGAAACTAAGGGATATTACTTTTACAATCCCACACTTGGTAAGGTGTTTGTTGCCAGAAATGCTGTCTTTCTAGAAAGAGAATTTATTTCTAGAAAAACTAGTGGGAGTAAAATTCATCTTAAAGAAATTCAAGATGAAGATAACACTAAGGCTTCGATAAAAAATGAACAGGCCCCATAAAGTGTTGTGGATGAAGAAATTGTTGCCCAAAGAGTTGTGGAGCAAACACCTGTTAAAGTAGACCAACCTCTTCGTAGATCTGATAGGATCCGTCGTCAACCTGAGAGATATTCTTTTCTCTTGACTGACAACGGTGATATATTGCTTGTCGATCTTGACGAGCCTACATCCTATCAAGAAGCTATGATGAGCCCAGATTCCGAGAAATGGCTAGAGGCTATGAGATCCGAAATGGAATCCATGTACACTAACCAAGTATGGACTTTGGTTATGTACCTGAAGGGGTAAAACCCATTGGGTGTAAGTGGGTCTTTAAAGTAAAGACTGACATGGATGGTAATAAGCATACCTATAAAGGTAGATTGGTGGCTAAAGGATTCAAACAAATTCATGGTATTGACTAAGAAGAAACCTTTTCACCAGTTGCGATGCTTAAATCCATTCGGATCATACTTGCTATTGCAGCCTACCACGATTATGAGATCTGGCAGATGGATGTCAAAACCGCTTTTCTGAATGGAAAGCTACTCGAGGATGTGTACATGACATAGCCTGAGGGTTTTAAAGATCCAAAGCATCCTGGAAAGGTATGCAAACTGCAAAGGTCCATTTATGGACTAAAGCAAGCCTCTTGAAGCTGGAATCTTCGATTCGATGATGCAATCAAGGAGTTTGGTTTCATCAAGAATGAAGATGAACCTTGTGTCTACAAGAGAAATAGTGGGAGCACAGTTGTATTTCTTATCTTGTATGTAGATGACATACTTCTCATCGGAAATGATATTCCCTCACTCCAGTCTGTGAAGATGTGGTTAGGGAATTGTTTCTCGATGAAAGACTTAGGTGAAGTTGCCTATATTCTAGGCATCAAGATCTATAGAGATATATCTAAAAGATTACTTGCCCTAAGTCAGAGTACATACATTGATAAAGTGCTAGATCATTTTGCTATGCAAAATTCCAAGAAAGGATTTCTGCCTTTATCACATGGTGTGAGTCTTTTGAAGACTCAATGTCCCTCTTCTAAGGAGGAGAGAGATCGCATGGATAAGATCCCTTATGCATCTGCTATAGGGTCTATCATATACGCCATGCTTTGTACTCGTCCTGATGTCTCGTATGCTTTGAGCATGACGAGTAGATACCAGTCGAATCCAGGTGAAAGTCACTGGATAGCAGTCAAAAATATTCTTAAATACTTACGAAGAACGAAAGAATATTTCCTGTTAGTTATAGCCCTAGAACCAATCATGTGATGGTTGAATAGGGAACATTTTGTATCATATTCTATAAAGGCAAAGGATTGGTTATTATATTTACGTCTTGCTTGTGCCAGCTAAATTAAATATAATAATGCCCTAGAAAAGTAGGTTCTTATCTACAGCACATCAATTGACAGAATTGATTATGAGAGGCTGTAGAGAACACTTTCCTAAATGTTCCTAGTCAAGTATTAATATGCAAGGGCAATATTAATACATAAAGACTAGCATGTAGGTCACTTGATGACTTGATCTCACAAGTCATGGATATATGATATCAAGTTGACACATGGGTATATATTAGAGAATATATACTGAACTGACCCGCCATGAGAAAGTTTCATGGATCGTCGTATGAGTGTCATAAACTTTCTCATGTGACTATTGGTATGAATAGTCCTCAAACAAGTCACTACGGTTCCCTACATAAGGAGTTATGTACTTTGGTATCACAAACGCGTCACCCGTAAGGGGTGGACCATAAAGGCGACATCGAGTATATAACAAATTATGTGGAGGGATGTGAGTGATGTAGATGAGATCTATCCCTCCCATATAACGGGAGTGATATCTGTGGGCCCCTTGATTGAGTAGAACTACTAAAATGCATGGCCATGCTCGAATGAGTCAATATGAGATATTGAGCTCATTTGTTTGAGTTAGTTTACTTAGGGATCAAGAAACACATAGATTGATCGAGGATGACACGGTCTATGCCTCATTGGTCAATCTGATATCAATGATAGAAGGACACGGTCATACATTATAGTAGTCACGGAAAGGTTAGTCGGATCTTGACTTATTTCGTAACTTGGGTAGCAATGATGTATTGCTAGATGCCGCTCATTGCTTGTGTATCTAAAAGAGTTTAGATCCACTGCCAACGTTATGAGAGCCTATAGGGTCACACACAAAGAGCATGATGATTAGAAGAATTAGTGCATTCTAGTTTGACTAGAATAATTTGGGAATAAGCTTAAGTACAAAATGGTTTTTGGACTTTAAGCTTAATGAGAATTTTAGCTTGTTGATTTAATGAGATTAATTCAATATGCTAAGCTTATTAATTTAATAAGATTAAATAAATATGTTATCATGATAGCCTAAGCTTAATTGATTTAATAAGATTAATTCAATATGTTACCTTATTGATTTAATGAGATTAATTCAATATGATAACATAAGCTTATTGAATTAATAAGATTAATTCAACATGCATGAATGCCACATAAGCATGCCACATAAGCATGCCACCTAAGCTTGATGAGGTGGAAGGAGACAAAGGGTTTTGACCTTTGGAATTTCTCCACATGTGGCCGGCCAAACAAGGAGTGTAACTCCTTGTTTGATTATTTTTCAATGCAATTGATTGCATTGAATGTGATAGGAGGTGAAAGGTTTTTTCAATCCTATAAAACACTCCATGGGGTGGCCGGCCAACTTGGTGGAAGCTTGAGGCTTGGAGAGAGTTTGGTGGTGAGAGGCTTTGGTTGTGTGGCTTTTGTGAGTGTAGGCTAGCAAGAAGAGTGGTCTTCTTCTTCCTTTCTCTTTTTCCCTACCTTCCTCTCCTTTAGGGACTTCTCTAGAAAGAAGTAAAGGAGAGCTCTTCTAGTTTCTTTTGTGAGACAAGAGCTTGCTCGTGTGGATACATATAGAGGCATGGACATTTGAACGTGCTAAAAGATCCAACAAACCCAAGGAGAAGCGGGATTAAAAAGGGCACGCAACAAAGGTAATATTCTCCTATAAGATAGGTTTTTCCTTTTAGAGAAATTTATTTTTGTACGAGGTTTTCTTTCGCAAGGATCACTTGGAAGGGATCCTATTTTTTCCGTTGTGCATATGCTATTTTGCATAGAAAAACCCTACAGTCCACACAACGTCCAAGAGGAGGATAGGACATACGATAGAAGATCTTGAGGTAAACAAAAGGTATAAATCTTGTTTTGTTTTCCTTATTTATTTCTTTGTATATTGTATGTATGGCATGTGGCTAAATTTACTTGGACCCCAAATACAAACGCAAAAATCGGCGATCCGTACATCGTCTATTCCGCGACTATTCGAATAATAGAAGTTGGTTGCTTGAACAACAAGTTTGTTCAAGTGACTACTCTAATCGAATAGCACGACGATGGAATAGTTGCTTTGGTAATCTCTCTTTGTCGAGGATTAATTTTTAATTCGGGGACGAAGACGGAATTGAAGTGGGAAGCGAAGTTTCCCCTCCCTTTAGGCACTTCGCATTAGATGGGATGCGAACGGGTTATGGACGGATGGAGTGGTTAGCTGAGTCCCTTCAACTAGCTGAAGAGCATGGAGAGGGAGTTACAGAGCAGGATGTCCCTATGCTACTAGACACACTGGATGAGAGTCTCTCAACATGCTTTGCATGATTGGAGTCCAGATTCGAGGACTTTCATGAGGAGGTCAACACACAGTTGGAGGAGCTCAGCTTAGAGCAGTCCTCCATTGCCTACCAGGTGTCCTCGGTGACTCAATAGTTAAGTCGGATGGAACATCGTTAGCTCGAGATGTTCGAGATGATATAGAGCTGGGCGCTGAGTCAGCAACCTCCACCTCCTCCACCACCTCCGGCCGATGATTCTAGTGGATGGTAGTTAGGACTACGCTTATGTATTTTTCTTTTATTTTCGTAGTGAGGTTGAGGATTTGGACATCTGTCTTTTACTTGTAGGAATGACTTTAAGATAAATGAAATATTTTGTTTTGCAAAATTGTGTGTCATTTATCTTCTATTATTTGGTTGCAATTCTGTGTGATGTGTGCTTATTACATGTATTGATGTGTATGTTCATGTATTCCTATTATGTCACATCATGACATCATATTTTATTTAATCATTTTAAATGTCATGATAATATGTAGGGTTGATTTTAATGTAATGCTTGTATTTAGGTTATATCTTTATGTCATGATATCATGATTATTGGCACATGCTTTATTTATGCTATCTTATATGCCATAATCATCTTTCATGCATTTTTGGTTAATCAAATTGATTTAAGGACAATGGCATGATTTGAAGTCCCATATATAAAGGAATCAAATAGAGTTACCTAGAAAATACATGAAAACTTAAGAACCTAAACCCACATCTCACAATAACATTAAATTGACTTGTGTGTGTTTTCATACACCTTATACACATGTGAGATGCTATGAAATGGGTTAAGTTCATGTGCTTATTTAGTACATCATATTGAACTTAAAACTCATTAAATGATAATGATGAATTGTGATGAAAGCTAATGTACAAGTCATGTACATCTAGCCCATAGTCCATAGTTCAAAATAGGTTTTTAAAAATATTTTAAAATCATTTTATAAAACCTTGGTGAAGTCTATCTTTTGATAGACATCACCATTGAAGAAGTTGATACAAAGTAGGTCAAAAATATTGAAAGTTTCAATGGTTTTGAACTTTGTATCAATCTCTCATTTTAATGGATATTTTATCTAAAAACTATTTTTCACCCATTGTATTTTATGTAAGTAATGTACATATGAATTTTCAAGATTTTTTGAAATAGTATTTTTACTTATGCATTTTAAAAATTTATTTTTGAAAATTTGATTTCTGAAAATCAGAGAGCAGTCGGCTGCTTGCTGATCAAGTTGACCGCTGAGCTGATTTCAAGTAAACAAGGTTTGTTTAGCCCATTTTCATCCATCTCTAGGTATCCTAACGTCTCTTAACCTTAGGATATGCTATGGAAAATAGTGGAAGGGTGAAAATTCATTGGAAATGAATTAGGAGAGGTGTTTAAGGTGAAAATCCAATTTTAAGGGAGGTGAGAGTTCAATGTTGAATCTTTACCCTTAATATCGATGGTTTAAGTTTCCTATTGGCTTAGGAACTCTCCAAGGATAATGTTGGTGCAATGGTCAAGGGGGAGCAAACCTTTAGGAGGAGGTTGTACATCATGGGATGATGGATGAATTTTTTCCTCAGAAGGGGAGAATTAGAGAAGGATTGCCTCTCATTTAGTGGTATGAGACTTATCACTAAGAAGAGTGAAGACATTCTAAATGTTTTTGAACCAAGGGGAGATTGTAAGTGTTGGTGCAATCGGCCCAGGTCACGATTGACCAGGACTCGAGTTTGACTCGAGTGATGTTTTGATGTTTGACAAAGTATGTTAGACATAGGATTGACATTGATGTTTGACATTAATGTCGGTTAATATGTTGGGGAGATTGTTTATACAATCGACCCAGGTTATAATTGACTTGATGGTTGACCAGGGTTGACCATGTGATTATGGGAAAGTCCAAGCATGGGTCTTGGCAAGGGAAAGTCCAAGTCATGGGTACTTGGCATGGAAAGTCCAAGTGGGACACTTGGCAATTGGGAAAGTCCAAGTCTTGAGCACTTGGCATGAGAAGTCCAAGCATGGGTCTTGGCAAATGAGAAGTCCAAGCATGGGTCTTGGCAAATGGAAAGTCCAAGCATGGGTCTTGGCATGGAAAGTCCAACATGGGTTGGCAAGGAAAAGTCCAAGGGGATTGATATTGGCGGCGTAAAGTCCAAGCGGAGTCTTGGCGACGTAAGTCCAATGTGCCTTGGCGGTGTAGACACCGTTAGCATGACATAGCCGATGGAAGCACCTGAAGGCTAGCGCGATGGATGAACAAGTCATGAATGACTTGGAGGGATCCGAGAGGCGTGAGGCTGATGGAGGTGGCTAGAAAGCTTAGGTCTAGGCTAAGGGTGGTCTAGCAAGTATGGGGGCACCATACTTGGGTTAAAACCTCATTCTATCGGCCCAGTATTATGGCGGTTAGTCGACGAGTTATTGCCGTTTGAAAACTTTGAGGGCTCGGCGGTCATTGCTCATGGAGCGGTCGGTGATGTCGGCAAGCGATCGTATTGAAAGATGCGATCATTGCCGGTCGAATCAGCTCGAAAGCGCTCCGTGGCCGGCGATCGACTACGGCGTTGTCGATCGGCCGCCAATGTTAGGCGGTCGGTAGTGAATCCGTTGGAACTTGTCCAGCGTGGATTGAGCCGTTGTCTCACATCTGATGTTAGCGGTCATTTGGGGACTCATGGCGATCGGCGCAGTGAAAATCGGCAGGGAGGATAAGCAGCTGTTCGTGGAAGGCTCAAGAATCAGATTTTTGGGAGCTTACTTGAGGCGATTTGAAGGCGATTTGCAGGTGCATTTCAGGGCCCTTCAACCTCATCTAAGCAACCAACAAGCAAAGCGCTCAAACCCTAGTTTGTAAAGTGTTCTTTACATTTCCTTTGTATTTGCTTGTATTTCTTTAGATTATTGTTGTAATCTTGTGTACGAGGTTTCTCCACCTCCGACTTATTGTCGAGAAGGAGTTTATTGATTAGTGATTGCATTGGCATCGCTAGAGCTTGTTAGAGCTCAATCCGTGGAGTAGGAACCATGTGGTTCCGAACCACGTTATATCATCGTGTTCGTGTGTGATTGTATTTCGTGTATTGCTTTTATTATTATTCCGCTGCGCTAACACGAATTGTAGACAAGCACGTGAATGATTTCCATCTACGTACGGTCATCTACGCTATTCACCCCCCCCTCTAGCGGCGTCAAATCTCCAACAGTAAGATCTCATTGGGATATGAGACATTGATACCCTTTGGGAGAGCCTTTTTGATGTATGTCAAAAGGGAGAGAATTGATGAGAATTAATGGCTTGAGTTAAGTAGCCTAACTCAAAGTTTTTGTCAAACATCAAAATGGGGGAGATTTTTGGTGCAATCGACCCAGGTCATGATTGCCTAGACTTGAGTTTGACTCGAGCAATATTTTGAAGTTTGATAAAATATATGACAATGTAATTATCATGGAAAGTCCAAGTCTTATGTACTTGGCATGGAAATTCCAAGTCTCGTGTACTTGGCATGGAAAGTCCAAGTCTTGGGTACTTGGCAAGGAAAGCCCAAGTTTTGGATACTTGACATGGAAAGTCCAAGCACGGGTCTTGACAATGGTAAAGTCCAATTCATGAGTACTTGGCATGGAAAGTCCAAGCATGGGTCTTGGCAATGGTAAAGTCCAAGTCATAGGTACTTGGCAATTGAAATGTCCAAGCATGGGTCTTGGCATTTGGAAAGTACAACATAAAGTTAGCAAGGGAAGTCCAAGGGTGTGATATTGGCGGCTTAAAGTCCAAGCTATAGTCTTGGCGGCATAAATCCAATGTTTAGCAGCGTAAAGTCCAAGTGTGTGTCTTGGAAGCGTAAGCCCAAATGTACCTTGGCAAAGTAGACTCATTTAGCATGACAATAGCCGATGGAAGCACTTGAAGGCTAGCATAAAGAAGAACAAGTCATGGATGACTTGGAGGGATCCGATAGGTGTGAGGCTGATGAAGGTGGCTAGAAGGCTTAGGTCTAGACTGTTGGTGCAACAATGCCCCAAGCATTTATATGTTTTGATGTTTGGATAATCATCTAAGTTAGGAAACAAATTGTGATCTAATTGTGAACATGTTCAAGTGACAGGGAAATCCAAGTATGAAGACTTGGTAAAGGCAAAGTCCAAGTATGATCTTGGTAAGAAAAGTCCAAGGTTAAGGTATGGCGGCATAAGACCAAGCATGTTGTCTTGGCGACATTAAGTCCAAACAGACTTTGGCAAAGGAAGTCCAAAGGCAAGTCTTGGCAGCGTAAGTCCAAGCATATAGACTTGGCGGCGTAAAGTCCAAGCACGTTTTGGCAAAGGGAAACCCAAGACATGACAAAACCGAAGGAAGCTCTTGGAAGCAAAGCGCAAGGGATGAACAAGTCGCGGACTCGGAGGGATCCTGGAGGTGCAAGGCTTAAGGAAGAGCTAGAAGGTTGAGTCTAGGTCTAGGGGGTGAAATCAAGTATGAATTATTCATACTTGATGAGTATCGATCGATACAATATTGGTCGTGCTCGATCGAGTCGGGATGAAACCACGACAATCAATCGATCGCTGGTCGTAGCTTGATCGATGTTGAGATCGATCGATGTCAGCGGGCGATCGGTGATCGATCAAGTTAAACACGTACGAATGGAGTCTCACTCGACTGCAGCCTGTGATCACTCCATCAGTCGACTGATGGAGGGATCAGTCGATTGATGAAAGTGTCGTTGGAGGTAACGACTCTGAATCTCGCAAATTCGGCTATTCAGAAGCTGTTAACTGCACCGACAGTCGACTGATGTTGTGCATCAATCGACTGATGGTGCTCCAACAGGAAAATCAACCCTCTCTCTATAAAAAGAGGGCTTGTGGAGGTTTTTGGGGTTAATGCTTATTCTCTGATAATACTCTCAAGCCTCCACGATTTTTCAAAGCTTTCTAGTGATTCTAAATCTCCTTCTCCTCTCTAGGCTTCATCTACATCTTTTGTAAGAAGAGGAGGAGTGTTGTAAAGGAAAGCTTCATAGTGATATTGATTAGGGTTGATCCACCTCAAGGATCACCGTGGAGTAGGAGCGCTATCTCCGAACCACGTAAAAGAATCGTGTTAGCATTGTTTTTATTATTATTTTTGTTGTGCTTCCGCTAATCTTTTTGTAGAGACGTAAAACAAGCTATTCACCCCCCTCTAGCTTCTAATCGATCACCAACAAGTGGTATCAGAGCCCGGATCGCATCGAAAGATCTAACAATCAACCGGAGCAAATGGCTTTCCAAGAGGGGTATAGCACGGCGAGGCCTCCGTTCTTCGACGACAATGACTTTGGCTATTGGAAAGGTAGGATGGAGTATTATTTAATAAATGATATTAAAAATTGTTTTAGCGTTGTTGATGGTTTCGAGAAGCCGGTCGATGAACACGGAGTGCCCATACCAACCAAGGATTGGATGAGAGACATGGCCAAGAAGACTCAAGCCAACGCCAAGGCAACAACTGTAACGCCCGTAAAAAATCTCCACCAATTTTACGAGAATTTTTGGCTTTACGATAATGGGCTTTATGTGGGTTTTCCGAAAATAAAAGGAAATAGCCAAAAAGAGATGCAAGGCCTAGGAATTGAACCCCAAACCTCTAGAGATAGCCAAGCCCTATAGATGCACCCACTAACCATAAGCCCAATAGGATTATATCATTAAGAGAAGAGGGGAATTATAGATAAGGGTGATGAGGGTAAATGAAGGGGCATGGAAAAGAAAAGAGAAACTTCTCTTCCTCCCTTTATATAGAAGAAGGAAGTTCCCATTTGGCCACTTCTTCCTCTCCTCTTCATCCTCACCGAAACCATCTTGCTCCCCCTCTCCATTTGCACCTTTGGCCGGACTTCATCCAAGCAAGAAGAAGTTAGTTCTTGGCTTCCATAAGGTCAACTACCCACCAAAAGCAAGCGAAGGATGTAAGATTTCCTCACCTGCAGTATATTAGTTTTGTAGGATAAATTACATGAAAGAAATATGAAGTTTGGAGCTTTATATGTTTCGGCCAACTAAGTTTTGGGCTAGGATTCATGAAAATACTATTAGGGAAACCTTTTATAGGTTGTATGCTCCAAGTAGGGATCTTTAGGTAACAAAAGTCCAAAGGTTTTAACCCTATATGTTTCGGCCACCAAGGGTTTAGGGTTAGGGTGTCATGAAGAGCCCCCCCTTATGAAGTTAGGTTATGATATATGCCTACATGAATAGATTTAGGTGACAAAAGTCCAAAGATCTTAACCTTACAAGTTTCGGCCAACCCATGAAATTAGGGTTAGGGTTGCATGAAAAATATTTCTAATGATACTATGATAGGTTATAAGGCTTCATGAATGAATTTTAGGGGACAAACCCAAGCTTGAGCCCTCACAAGTTTCGGCCAACCCATGAAATTAGGGTTAGGGCTGCATGAAAAATATTTCTAATGATACTATGATAAGTTATAAGACTTCATGAATGAATTGTAGGGGACAAACCCAAGCTTGAGCCCCTCACAAGTTTTGGCTAACCAATGAAACTAGGGTTAGGGTTGCAAGGAAAAGGCTTCTAAGGGAACTAGGGGATGTTGTATGCCTCATGTAGGAGTTTTAGGTGACTAAACACTGCCATGTTGGAATACCTTACAGGTTTCGGCCAATTTTGGTTTTGGGGTTAGGGCTTCATGAAAACACCCCCCCCCCCCCCCTTATGTAGTTAGGCTATGTGATGAACAAGTTTTATGATTTAATATGCCATGAATATGCCTAGGAAATATGCTTCATGTTTATGATGTAATGTGCCATGAAATATGCTTAGGTGATGAACAAGTTTTATGATTTAATATGCCATGAATATGCCTAGGAAATATGCTTCATGTTTATGATGTAATGTGCCATGAAATATGCTTAGGTGATGCACATGCTTTGTGATTTAATATGCCATGAATATGCCAAAGAAATAGGCTTCATGTTTATGATGTAATGTGCCATGAAATATGCTTAGGTGATGAACATGTTTTGTGATTTAATATGCCATGAATATGCCAAGGAAATATGCTTCATGTTTATGATGTAATGTGCCACGAAATATGCTTATGTGATGAACATGTTTATACTTTAGGACCCCTTTAGGGTACTCTTATGTTATGAATGCATGTGTCCTTGAGATAAGATGGAGATGCTTCCCTTTCAAGTAGGGATCAAGAGCTCTCCTTATGATAAGATGGAGATGCTTCCCTTTCAAGTAGGGATCAAGAGCTCTCCTTAAGATAAGATAAAATGGAGATGCTTCCCTTTCAAGTAGGGATCAAGAGCTCTCCTTATGATAAGATAAGATTAAGATGCTTCCCTTTTTATGTTGGGGATCAAGAGCATTCTTTATAATATGACAAGAAAAGAAAGGAATTAAGTATTTTACTTTGTAAGAGGTTAAGTACCCGACCCGTCAGGTGGTCGTTAATCAAATCCATAGGGACATAAGAAGATGTAAGAGGTCTTGCCCTGGTAAGATGTAAGAGGTCTTGCTCTGGTAGGTCTGGTGGCTCGCTACCCCAGCCTATTAGGGAACGCGCATTATGTGGTACTTAACACAGGCCCCCCAAACAAGTTATGATGATGTTGAAGTATCTATATGTATATGTTTTGAAAATAAAAGACTTTTATGAAATTGTGTATGCTTATGTTAAAGATTATGAATGCTTACGAACTCGTCCTTTATGCATTTTAGATGTTATGAAGTTATGATGTTTAGAGTTAAGTTTAAGAATGTGGTGACTATGTACTTTATGCATGTTTCGAATTTATGATGTCGTGAATGCTTATGGTTAAGTTTAAGAATACTTGTGATTATGTACCTTATGCATGTTTAGGATTGATGTTATTATAAATGTTTATGCTCAAGTTAAAAATGCTTATGATTACGTCCTTTATGCATGTTAGACTCTATGAAGTTATGATGCTTACAGTAGTTTAAGAATACTTGTGATTATGTACCTTATGCATGTTTAGGATTTATGTCATTACAAATGTTTATGCTCAAGTTAAAAATGCTTATGATTATGTCCTTTATGCATGTTAGACTCTATGAAGTTATGATGCTTACAATAGTTTAAGAATACTTGTGATTATGTACCTTATGCATGTTTAGGATTTATGTCATTACAAATGTTTATGCTCAAGTTAAAAATGCTTATGATTATGTCCTTCAAGCATGTTAGATTTTACTAAGTTATGATGCTTATAGTAAGTTAAGAACATTTGGGTTTATGTACTTCCTGCATGTCTAAGATTTATATCATGAATGCTTATGTTTAGATTATGCCCTGCTTGGTTTTAATTATGCTTAGCATGCTGATGTAAACTCTATGCCATGCTTAGGTTTCATTACGTGGTATGTTGTTGATTAGTGTTACTATGGAATACTTAGGCCATTTATGCTAGCATGCTTATGTTTCTAATGGCTTGATGAAGTTCGTGGTTTTTTTGTGAGTAGGCAAGAATCTTACTAAGGTATATGCTTATAGTTTATGTTGTCCATATACTGCAGATCAAGGAAACCTGAACTAGAGGAAGTAGCAGGAAGGGCCCAGTGTGTGTGATAGTGGCATGGTGGAGAAAGACCCTATTACTATCTGCTTATATTTATATGCTCAATTAACAACTTAAGACATTGCTTCCGCTTATAAGACTTGTGAATTATTAGCACCATGTTGGATGTTGCTTAGTTATGTTATTGTTCAATTACTTAAGAAAGTTGATATGATAGAACTCACGAATGGATCCTTATGTTGGGCATGTTATGAAATGAGATAAGATATGGTAACATGCTAACTATGAATAAGATAGGTGATGCATATAGAAAAGAAGGTTTATGCCATGATAACATGCTTAAGTATGATGGTGGAAGGATCCATGTGTGTTATGTTTTAAAAGAAAAAAGAAGAAAGGGGTAAAAGTAGCGCCGCCCTGAGAGAAGATAAGGGCGGGCGTTACAACAACCACACTTCAATGTGGTTTGTCAAAAGAGCAACTAAGCAAGGTGGGGCCATTTGAATCGGCGAAGGAACTTTGGGAGAAGTTGATAGAGCTTAACGAAGGATCCAAGGAAACAAGAAGGGCCAAGAGAGATCTCCTAATTGGCCAACTTCAAAGCTTCTCCATGAAGACCAATGAGACCGTGAGCTAAATGGATGGTCGCTTCAAAGAAGTAGTCAACGTACTACATGTAATAGGTGAGAAGGTCGACAACCGAGACCTTGTAAGGTATGTGCTCCAAGCCTTCCCTAGAACAACCTTATGGGCCTCAATGGTAGATGCCTAGAAGGTCTCTAGGGATCTCTCTTTGGTTAAGTTAGATGAGTTATTTTGTGAATTCCAATTACATGAGCAAGCTAACACTTCATCCAAAGAGAAGGGTATAGCTCTTTTTGTAGGAAAGAAGGACAAAAAGAAGAAGGAGAAGAAGGAAGTGTCCTCCTCATCCGAATCCGAGGAAGACTCATCAAGTAGTGAAGATGAGCTATCGGCAAGCGAGGTGGCTCATTATGTCAAGAAGTTTGGTGGGAAGTCAAGAAAACTCACCAAGAAAGATGTGAGGAGGATGTTCCAATCCTCAAGAGGTAAGTCTTCAAATAGTTCAAACTCTACACCTAACGTAACTTGTTTTGGTTGCAACAAGAAAGGGCAAAGCCAAATTGCTCGGAACTAAAGAAGAAGGAAGAGAAGGAAAAGAAAAAGAAGGAAAAGAAGGAGAAGAAGAAGAAGGAGGCAATGGTGGCACAAACATAGGACACCCTAAGCATGGAGGATTCTTCCGACGATGAAGAAGTATGTCACGCCACCCGGAATCTAGCCCTCATGGCATTGGAGGAAGAAGCCGGGAGCTCGAGTGAAGAGTCCTCATCTTCTTCTTCAAGCGACGAATCATCATCAAGTGATGATGATGAGGTAAACAACTCCCCTAGGGTAGATTTACTTTATAAGACAATTGCATGTCTTCAAAATGCATTGAATAGATCGAAAACTAGGATTAAGGACCTAAAAATAGAAATTAAATCACTTAAGAGTTTAGAACCGTCTTGTGGTAAATTATCTTGTGATGATGATGCATGTACCCTTAGGGATGAAAATGATGAATTAAGAAAAGAAATAGGTAACTTAAGAGCATGCTTAGAAAAATTTACTAATGGTTCTAAATACCTAGACATGATAATCAAGGATCAAAAGGCTATTTACAACAAGGCCGGACTAGGATATAGGCCTAAGGAAAAGGAGGTAGCATTTACATCTCTTGTTAGTAGAAAATCCATAATTAAAAGAAAGGGTAGAAAGGCTTGGGTCCCTAAGAAATTTCTAATTGATGCTAGTGGTCCTAAGATTTGGGTACCTAAGGATTGTATTTTTTATGTGATATAGGTAGAAGAGCCAAGCTTGTGGATTGTTGATAGTGGGTGCTCAAAACACATGACTGGTGATGAGAGAAAATTTTCCACTATCAACCACACTAACAAGGGAAAAATATCATTTGGTAATAGCGGCAAACTTAAGATTCTAGGAAAGGGCACAATTGAGGTATCCCCCAACCTTGCCATTCATAAAGTGTTATTAGTTAAAAATATGAAATTCAATTTACTTAATGTAAGCCAACTATGTGATGCAAACTTTGATTCCTCAAAATATTTTATAAGACACAAAACTCTAAATGATTGCATGTTAGTAGGTTTTAAAAAATCAAATATATATTATGTTGATTTATCCTATGCTACTAATGCTTCTACTAAGTGTCTTATTGCAAAAGAAGAAGAAAATTGGCTTTGGCATAGGAGGCTAGGATACATAAACATGAAGAACATAGCCAAAATAGCAAAAATGAAGTTAGTCAAAGGGTTGCATAAAGTCAAATTTCTCAAGGACAAAATGTGTGATGCATGCCAAGAAGGGAAACAATCAAAAACATCACACAAAGGTAAAAATTTACTTAGTACCGCTTTACCTTTAGAACTTTTACATATGGACTTATTTGATTGTCATAGTACCCCTTCTATGATTGGTAGTAGATGATTTCTCTAGGTTTACTCTGGTATTTTTCTTGAAAAATAAAAATGAAACCCTAGGAATAATCATAGGATTTAGCAAGAGAGTAGAAAATGAAAGAAAACTCAAAATCAATCGGATCCGTAGTGATCATGGTGGAGAATTTGAGAATTCTAATTTCTCAATCTTTTGCTTAGAACAAGGGTACAAGCATGAGTTTTCTTGTCCTAGAATACCCCAACAAAATGGGGTTGTGGAAAGGAAAAATTGTGCCCTACAAGAAGCGGTTAGGACTATGCTAAATGCATATTCTTTACCTAGCTACTTGTGGGCGAAAGCGGTTAATACCGCTTGCTATATCCAAAATAGGGTGTTAATTCATAGGTTTTTAGGAAAAACTCCATTTGAATTGTGGAATGGTACAATTCCAACAATTCATTATTTTAAGGTTTTTGGATGTAAAGTTTATATCTTAAATACCAAAGACAATCTAAGTAAATTTGAGTCCAAAGCGGATGAGGGAATCCTAGTTGGATACTCATTCACTAGTGTAAGATATAGAGTTTATAATAAAAGGACTCAAAAGATTGAGGAATCTTCAAATGTCCAATTTGATGAAACTTCCAATACATACCCTAGGAAATCCCCTATTGATGATAATATTAATAATGAAAATCAAGAAATTTCCCAACAATTTCAAGATTTAACCTTAGGGGGTAATGATCAAGGGGGAGGATTGAATCAAGGGGGAGTAAGAGGTGATTCCGATGATGAGCAAAGGATTGAGATTAATTATGATCAAACTCAAATTAATACACCTCCTAGAACCATAAGAGTTCATCAAAATCATCCCTTAGATCAAATTGTGGGTGAATTATCTTAAGGTGTTAGGACTAGATCATTTCATAGGGATCCCACTAGTCATATAGCTCTAATTTCTCAAATTGAGCCCAAAACAATCAAAGATGCATTACTTGATCTGGATTGGATCTTAGCAATGCAAGATGAATTGGCTCAATTTGAAAGGAGTCAAGTATGGGAGTTAGTTCCTAGACCTAATGAAAACTCCATCATTACTACAAGATGGTTTTTAGGAACAAACTAAATGACCAAAGGAATATTACTAGGAATAAGGCAAGATTAGTTGCAAGGGGCTTCAATCAAGTTGAAGGACTTGACTATGATGAAACATATGCCCCGGTTACTAGATTAGAGTCTATTAGGATACTATTAGGGTATACCTCCTATATGGGTTTCAAACTTCATCAAATGGATGTCAAATCGGCATTCTTAAATGGGTTTATTAAGGAAGAGGTATATGTAGAACAACCTCCCGGGTTTGAGAATATGGACTATCCAAACCATATATACAAGCTTAGGAAAGCTTTGTATGGTTTGAAACAAGCTCCCCGGGCTTGGTATGAAAGATTATCATCTTTCTTAATTTCTAAGGATTTTAAAAGGGGTAGTGTAGATCAAACTCTATTTATAAAGTCAACATCAAAGGACATCTTTGTAGCCCAAGTATATGTTGCTGACATTATCTTTGGGTCAACAAATGATGAACTTCTTCAAGACTTTATTAAAAATATGGAAAAAGAGTTTAAAATGAGTCTAGTTGGGGAATTAAATTTCTTCCTAGGATTACAAGTCAAACAAACAAGTGAAGGAATTTATATTTATCAAACCAAATATGCTAAGGAAATGATTAAGAATTTTGGTTTGGAAAATGCTAAGGTAGTTTCAACTCCAATGGCAACCAATACTAAAATAGATAGTGATAATGAAGGAAAACAAATTGATCTTACACTCTATAGGAGCATGATTGGTAGCCTTTTGTACTTAATCGCTAGTAGACCCGACATATTATTTGCTGTCGGTATGTGTACTAGGTATCAATCATGTGCAAAAGAATCTCATTTAGTTGCCATTAAGAGAATCTTGAGATATATTAAAGGCACACTAAATGTAGGACTATGATACCCTAGGACTAGGTCTTTTGATTTGGTTGGGTACACCGATTCCGATTATGCCGGTTGCAAATTGGATCGGAAGAGTACTAGTGGTGGATGCCAATTCCTTGGGTCCTCCCTAGTTAGTTGGAGTAGTAGGAAGCAACCTTATGTTGCCCTATCCACCACCGAGGCCGAGTATGTGACTATGGGTGGTTGTGTAGCTCAACTACTATGGATGAAACATACCTTAGAGGATTATGAGCTATCTTACTCCAACATGAAAGTATTTTGTGATAATGTGAGCACCATAAATTTGACCAAAAATCCGTTGCATCACTCTAGGACCAAGCACATTGAAGTGAAACATCACTTCATTAGAGATCATGTGGCTAAGGGGGACATTGAGCTTAATTACATTGAATCCAAGTCCAACCTAGCCGACATATTTACCAAGGCTCTCCCTGAGGTAGAATTTTCATCACTTAGGAGAGAACTTGGAATTTGCTTGGTTGAGTAAAGGTGTAGGTTTGCATGATCCTATAGAAATACTAGGATTTATACCTTTAAGCATCTCACAAAATACCTAAGAAACCATGATTATTGTATTGAGCCACTTAGACAACATGTGAGATGTTAGGAAGATGCACTTGGTTCATCATGCTTGTTATGATGCATTACTATGAACCAAAGTGTCATCTAGAGACATTAATCCTTCATTGGACCAATCATTGGGAAGGCTTATACACAATTGATGTGCATATAGCTCCAAGAACATGATTGGAAATGTCAAATAAAATATATTTTAAACTATGTTTATAATATTTTGAAAAACAATTTTCAAGTGGAAAACAAAAGTGATACAAAGTTTGCAAAAATATTAGAACTTTTGTTAGTTTCCAAGTTTGTATCAATCTTGAAATTTGGAAAACATATATTTTTCAAATTATTTTTCCTTGATAAAGTATGATTTCAGAAATGTGTACACAATATTTCGTGATTTTTTGAGGTTTCTAGAATTTCTAACGCATTTCTGAAGTTAGGTGAAAATTTAAAGTCACATCTTGATCAGTAAACCAGTCAGTGATATGTGTTTTCTGAAAAATAGCTCCACTTTCTGATATTTAGTGTATCTTTGATGTCCTAAAACTATAGCATGATAATATTGAGTATAAACAAACTTTTAGGACTATTAATACGGTGTTTTAGGGGGAGTTTCATAAAATATATCTTTTCATCCCCAAAATTTACATTGTTGGTGCAAAGTTAGGATTTAATCTTCAAATAGTTTGTTAAGCTTTTGCTCCACATGTCTTTTACTCATCATGAACTACATCTTGGATTAAGGGGAAGCTAAATTTCAATTCTATACCTTAGTTCAAGATTATAACGCATTCAAACCTTTTATGAAATATATGATTTCTTCTCTTTTTGATGTATGTCAAAGGGGGAGAAGAAATGTTTAAGTTAGAATTGGATATATGATTATGTGCGTATCTTTAAAATGTTGGGGATCGAAACGGCCGGCTAGAGGAGGGTGAATAGCCCTCTTATGATGGATGTCGTAATTTGCTCGTCTACAATTAGATTAGCGTAAGCGGAAACAACAATACAAGCAAATTAAACAAATAAAGACAAAGCAAAGGAAAAAGACAATGCTAACACAATGTCGTAACGTGGTTCATGGCTACGCCGCTAATCCACGATCCCGATTCTTCCGAGGTGAATCACTCCTCCAAAGCCAATCACTATTGGTCTCTCCTTTGCACCAAGCTAGGTGGAGGTAACCTTTACAATCAAGATCACTCTTCTTACAATAAGAATGGAGTAAAAGCAAGTAAGAAGAGTTTAAAGCTTGTGGGGCACTTGGAAGATCACTCAGAGCATAAGCATTAGCCATCCAAAAGCCCACACCCTCTCTTTTTATAGAGAGGAAGTTTTTCTTCCCGTTGGCCGTCACCAGTCGACTGCTGCCCTTGGCAGTCGACTGCCGCCACTCCAATGGCCTTCGAACACGTTGGATCCCGACCGTTGTAGTCCAACGGAACACTTGGCAGTCGACTGATGGACCTCATCGATCACGCTTCCGTAATCGATCGCCTTGCCGGCTATGAGCGTTCGTGGCCAAACCCTTTCGACGATCGACCATCGCCTTCGCAGTCGATCGATGATATCGCGATCGCCACATATGGCGATTGACGCGGCCTCAAAACACTCGATTAAATACCGGTCGAATCACGTTCGACTCGGAAGCGATCGGCGCCATTCCATGGCGATGGGGATCGTGTCGGGAAATCCCATCTGACACTTAGCCAAATGGCCAAGTTTCACCTAAGAGCTACCCCTTCCCGGGTTACATTCGCTCACTCTCATCTCTCGGAGTCCCTCGCCTTCGAAGTTCTCTTCGTTCGCGGCCACGTCCCTCGGCAGCATCAGGCGCACGACTCTGCAATGCTCCTTCGCATCTCTTGCCTCGAAGTCTACTTCCTCCGGCTTCACTCCAAGCTCCTCGTCCGGCGGTCCCTCGGATGCTCCAAGCGCACGACTTCCGCAAAGCCATCCTTCACCGACTCAAGGACCGAGTCATGAGTTGTGAAACTCGCCACGGCTCCATGTGCGAATTACTAAGTTCTGCACGACTTCAACGCACATATCAAATCAACATAACAAACTAACTTAAACCCTTTGCCACACACATCAAAAACTAATCATGGCAAGAGATTGCTCTAACAATCTCCCCCTTTTTGATGTGTGGCAATCCGTTTAAGTTAGGAAAAAACATTTGATAAAAATTTCTAAGGTAAGAAAGCATGTAAACATAAACATGATATAGCAACATGCAACTCCCCCTTAATCCATGAAACTCCCCATACATATTTCTCCCCCTATCATAATTTACTTAAACACAATTATTTCTCCCCCTTTGACACCATCAAAAAGATTAATACTAAGTTATAAACCCATGGCATCAAGTCTAATAGAAGGAAAATACCAAAAATATGTTTAAAATCTGAAATTAGAAAATCTTGGACTAGTGAATCATATGGCAATGATCGGCAATAATGGTTTCTGAAATTCTGATTTTCTGGGCGAATTTCAGAAATGCATTAAAAATTCTAGAAAATTCAAAAAATAGTGAAATTTGGGGAACACATTTCTTGTAAGGTTCTTTATCAGTGAAAAATAAATTTTCATGAAAGATCATTATATTTTCACGTATTTGCCAAAAATTCAAAAGTTTTTAAAAACCACTAGGTTTTTGACCATTCTAGTATCAAGTTTAACACCTAGTTTTGCATCCAATTGTTTCAAAACATGAATACATAGATTTTAAAGTAAGAAATTATTTTAAAAACATATGAAATATCCAACCATGATCTTTGGGCAATATGTCTATGAATTAAACATAAGCCTTCCTCATGATTGGTCTATTATTGCTATTTTGATATTTTAAATGACCATCTAAATGCCATAGGCATTAGTGGACATTTGTATCATCCTAACATCTCACTCATGCTAAGTTTTCAATCATGGTAGCCTATAGTGAGTGTGAGATGTATCCTAGAGGTATTTGTATATACTTAACCATTATATTCATGCAATTCTATCAAGGTTAAGTATCACCCTAACAATCCACATGATCATAATGACATATATGAATGAATTACACATTATGATCATGAAACACATGTATTCATTGAATTGTTATCATGCATTAGGTATTATATCATGATAATAAGCAAAGTATCACCTAAAGCATGATTTAACCCTATTTCTCATGATTATGTGCCAAATATCAAAATCATAAATCATGATTGCGCATATACATAGCAATTACATTGATTATCATGATTTAAACATTATTAAATATTTATAGGCACGTTATCATCACCTAACACTATTTCAAAATGTTGTCCCGCCATCCTAAGTCAACCAAAATATGATATAGGTCAATTGCATATGGTTGACTACCTTAGGGTTTTCCTAACCCTTAAGAATGGATTTTGGAACCCAAAATAAGTTCTTGCCTATGGGGTTCACTAGATACTCCTTAGGAATCCATTTCCTAGCTATTACTTTCTTCTTATCTTGTCCCCTAGCAATTAGGCATTTATAGGCCTTTTCATTTTTCTTTTCTTTGTATCCTAGGCCTTTCTTATTGAAGCTAGCTCTTTAGCTCCCTATAATCATGTTCAAGGTGTTTGAGCCAATTGTAAACTTTTCTAGGGCTTTGGTTAAATAATCTACTTTCTCTCTTAAAGCCCTATTTTCCTCTATGCATGCATCATTAACATCAAAAGGCATATAGTTATCATGTGAGCATGCATCATTTAAGCTAGAAGAAATATTATCATTTAAGCATGCTTTTTCTAGCTTATTTTCTAAATCCTTAATTTGATCTAACATGCTCTTATTTTTCTTCTTTGCTCTAAATAAATCCTTAGTTAAGCTAGAAATCATAGAAACTATTTTACTAGGTGAAAGATTGGTTACCATAGTTTCCATGTCCTCTTCTTCTTGGATGAGGAGAGGAGGCTCCCTTCACTTGAGCTCTCTCCACTTGTGCTTGATTCTTCATTTTTGGTTGGAGGAGCAATCCAAGTCGTCAAATGCCATCAATGCTAGGTTGGTGACAAATGCATTTTCTTCCTTGGATGATGATGAAGATGAGGAAGGGTCATCCCAAGTCTTTGCTTTGAATGCCTTGAACTATACCTTTTCCTTTGCTTTCTTATCCTCTACCTTTTTCTTCTTGCTCCCCTTTTTCTTCTTCTTTTCTTCCTTCTTTTTCTTTTCTTCCTTGCTCTTGTTTAGGAGGGGACAATTATCCCTTATGTGTCCCTCTCCTTGGCAATTGTAGCAAATGATTTTCCCCCTTTGTCTTCTATTCCTATCATTAGATTTATTAAATCTAAAACCTTTTAAAGCACGTCTTACCCTCCTTACCATATAAGCTTCTTCCGTGCTATCCATGGAGGAGGAGGAGGATGCTTCATCATCATCGGAGGAGGGGATCTCCATCTTCTTCTTCCCCTTATTTGCCATCAATGCTACTCCCCTTGAAGGTTGGATTCTAGGCTCTTCTTGTATTCCTTCAAGCCTTGTTTCGTGGAGCTCCATTGTTGAGAAGAATTCCTCCAAGGTGCTTACTTCTAAGTTCTTGGAGATATAAAATGAGTCCACCATGGAGCTCCATTTTGAGGATCGTGGAAAGGCATCTATAGCCTTCATAACCATATCCCGGTTTGATAGCTTCTCACATACACTTGACAAACCGGTTATAATTTCCTTGAAACGAGAATGTAAGGAAATTACCTTTTCTCCCTTTTCTAGTTTAATGTTATTGAGTTGGGAGAGGAGGAGGTCTCACCTTGCTAGTTTCGCCTCGGATGTGCCTTCATGAAGCTCAATTAGCTTCTCCCACATCTCCCTGGCACTTAGGCATTCTCCAATTCGGTTGATCTCTTGTTGGGGGAGCACATTGAAAAGATTATGCTTGGCTTTTGAGTTTGCAAGGTGCTCTTCCCCTTGCTTTTTGGTCCACCTAGATTTCTCTATTGGCATCCCTTCTTCATCCCTAGGCAAAACGAAACCGGATTCCATTGTAATCATAATATCAAAATCCGTTTCGAAAAATACCTCCATTCTCTTTTTCCACCAAGAGAATTCGCCGTCGAACTTCGGTGGGTAGATGTTGGAGCCGACCATTTTGAATGTTGCTTGTTGTGGTGGTTAGTCCTCGACAAGCTTTCCTTGGCTCTGATACCACTTGTTGGGGATCGAAACGGCCGGCTAGAGGGGGGTGAATAGCCCTCTTACGATGGATGTCGTAATTTGCTCGTCTACAATTAGATTAGCGCAAGCGAAAACAACAATACAAGCAAATTAAACAAATAAAGACAAATCAAAGGAAAAAGACAATGCTAACACAATGTCGTAACGTGGTTCACGACTACGCCGCTAATCCACGATCCCGATTCGTCCGAGGTGAATCACTCCTCCAAAGCCAATCACTATTGGTCTCTCCTTTGCACCAAGCTAGGTGGAGGTAACCTTTACAATCAAGATCACTCTTCTTACAATAAGAATGGAGTAAAAGCAAGTAAGAAGAGTTTAATGCTTGTGGGGCACTTGAAAGATCACTTAGAGCATAAGAATTAGCCATCCAAAAGCCCACACCCTCTCTTTTTATAGAGAGGAAGCTTTTCTTCCCGTTGGCCGCCACCAGTCGACTGCTGCCCTTGGCAGTCGTCTGTCGCCACTCCAACGGCCTCCGAACATGTCGAATCCCAACCGTTGTAGTCCAACGGAACACTTGGCAGTCGACTGATGGACCTCATTAGTCATTCGCCTCCGTAGTCGAGCGCCCGGCTCTGGCGGATCTGTGACCAACCCTTTCGACCACTCATTGCGCCTTGATAGTCGTGATGTCTTAGCGATCGGCACGCCCATATGGCGATCATTGTTAGCCTCAAACACTCGATCAAATACGGTCAAATCACGTTCGACTCAGAGAAGTCGATTGCCATTCCATGGCAGTCGACTGGTGTCGGGAAATCCCATCCGACACTTAGCCAAATGGCCAAGTTTCACCTAAGAGCTACCCCTTCCCGGGTTACATTCGCTCACTCTCATCTCTCGGAGTCCCTCGCCTTCGAAGTTCTCTTCGTTCGCGGCCACGTCCCTCGGCAGCATCAGGCGCACGACTCTGCAATGCTCCTTCGCATCTCTTGCCTAGAAGTCTACTTCCTCCGGCTTCACTCCAAGCTCCTCGTCCGGCGATCCCTCGGATGCTCCAAGCGCACGACTTCCGCAAAGCCATCCTTCACCGACTCAAGGACCGAGTCATGAGTTGTAAAACTCGCCATGACTCCATGTGCGAATTACTAAGTCCTGCACAACTTCAACGCACATATTAAATCAACATAACAAACTAACTTAAACCCTTTGCCACATACATCAAAACCTAATCATGGCAAGAGATTGCCCTAACATAAAAGACCTAACTTAAATGATTGCCAAACATCAAAAAGGGGGAGATTGTTGGTGCAACAATGCCCCAAGCATTTATATGTTTTGATATTTGGATAATCATCTAAGTTAGGCAATAAATTGTGATCTAATTGTGAACATGTTCAAGTGACAGGGAAATCCAAGTATGAAGACTTGGTAAAGGCAAAGTCCAAGTATGATCTTGGTAAGAAAAGTCCAAGGTTAAGGTATGACGGCATAAGACCAAGCATGTTGTCTTGGCGGCATTAAGTCCAAACAGACTTTGGAAAAGGAAGTCCAAAGGCAAGTCTTGGCAGCGTAAGTCCAAGCATATAGACTTGGCGGCGTAAAGTCCAAGCACGCCTTGGCAAAGGGAAACCCAAGACATGATAAAACTGAAGGAAGCTCTTGGAAGCAAAGTGCAAAGGATGAACAAGTTGTGGACTCGGAGGGATCCTGGAGGCACAAGGCTTAAGGAAGAGCTAGAAGGTTGTGTCTAGGTCTAGGGGGTGAAATCAAGTATGAATTATTCATACTTGATGAGTATCAGTCGACTGATATGATGTATCAGTCGACTGGTCAGGTGCTCGACTGAGTCAGGATGAAACCCTGACGATCAGTCGACTGCTTTGGTCGTAGCAGTCGACTGATGTTGAGATTAGTCTACTGCCAACAGTGGCAGTCAACTGATCAAGTTAAACACAGGCACAGAATGGAGTCTCACTCGACTGCAGCCTGTGATAACTCGACTGATCACTCCATCAGTCGACTGATGGAGGGATCAGTCGACTGATGAAAGTTCCATTGGAGGAAACGACTCTGAATCCCATAAATCCAGCTATTCAGAAGCCGTTAACTGCGCCGACAGTCGACTGATGTTGTGCATCAGTCGACTGATGGTGCTCCAACGGGAAAATCAACCATCTCTCTATAAAAAGAGGGCTTGTGGAGGTTTTTGGGGTTAATGCTTATTCTCTGATAATACTCTCAAGCCTCCACAATTTTTCAAAGCTTTCTAGTGATTCTAAATCTCCTTCTCCTCTCTCGGCTTCATCTACATCTTTTGTAAGAAGAGGAGGAGTGTTGTTAAGGAAAGCTTCATAATGATATTGATTAGGGTTGATCCACCTCAAGGATCACCGTGGAGTAGGAGCACTATCTCCGAACCACGTAAAAGAATTGTGTTAGCATTGTTTTTATTATTATTTTTGTTGTGCTTCCGCTAATCTTTTTGTAGAGACGTAAAACAAGCTATTCACCCCCCCCTTTAGCCTCCAATCGATCACCAACATAGACTAAGGGTGGTCTATCAAGTATGAAGGGATCATACTTGAGTTAAAACTTATGTTGGAGGTTTATCAGTCGACTGGGGTTATGAATCAGTCGACTAACTAAGTGTTTGACACTTGGAAACCTGGTCAACTTGGATCAGTCGATTGGGGTTACGAGCAGTCGACTGGTTAGGAGTCGACTGATTCTCGACTGTTATTTTGTGGTCTAGCAGTCTACTGCCAGGACTTAGTAGTCCACTAGTCCACAACAGTCGACTTCCATGAAGGGCAGTCGACTATTTTAAGTGGACAGGAGCACAAAAGCTTTGGTAGTCGACTGATCAATCGACTATCAGGCCAGCAGTTGACTGCTAGTAAGGAAGTCGACTGTTAGTGTATCCATTGGAGTTTTTTCTAGCATAGATTAAACCATTGTGAGACAATGACTACAGGGGCAGTCGATGTTGGAGGATCGGTGGCCGGCTAGAGGGGGGTGAATAGCCTTCTTTATCATTGATGACATTCGGTTGCCTAATCATCTATGAATATGATTAGCGCAGCGGTAAACAAATGCTAAACAAAATGATTAAGATAAATACAAAGAGAAAGAAGCACAAATGCTAACACCGGAAATATAACATGGATCACAACCCTTGCCGCTAATCCACGGACGATTCGTTCTAGGTGAATCACTCCTTAACCAACTCGACTAGTCTCTCATTTAGCCCAAGCAAGGTGTAGGTAACCTCTTTACAAGAATGCACTCCTTCTTACAATAAGATTGAAATAAGAACAAGAAAAAGGAGTAGGAATCGTGTGGAGCACTTAAGAGTATGAACATTAACCTCCCTAAAGCCCACACCCTCTCTTTTTATAGAGAGAGCCGAAATCTTCCCATTGGGCATGTAGCAGTCGATTGCTGCATGCCAGTAGTCGACTGTCACCTTTGCAACGACTTTTGAAACTGTCTGAATCATGGTCATCATCGTCCAACGACCACCTGAGTAATCGACTGGCGATCTCGTCGGTTCGACTAATCTCCCCGTGGCCGATTGATCAGTCAGCTACAAAGCATTCTGTGCCCGCGCCACTTTTAGTAGTCGACTTCCACCTTTGGTAGTCGACTGCTGATCGGGAAATTCAGTCGAACACCAGTTGAACTCATTTCGACTTGGACCAGTTCGATTGCCAATACTTGGCTGTCGACTGATGTTGGGTAAACCTCAAACAAATGGCTTGTTTGAGCATCCGACGGTTGGGTGAAACCTCAACCCACTCGGTTGAGCATCCGACACTCCCATTCATCGGGCAAAATCTTAAAGTAATATTTGAGCGTCCGACTTAACCACACATCGAGTAAAACCTCAAACCCTAGTTTGAGCATCCGACTTATCGAGTAAAACCTCAACCCACTTGGTTGAGCATTTGACACTTGACTTAGCCATTCGGCCAAGTTCACCTATGAGTTACTGTTTACAAATCGCTTATTCTCTCATCTCCATTGAAGTCCCTCGTCGAAGCTCTCTTCATCCGGCCACGCCCCTCGGATGCACCAAGCGCACGACTTCGCAATGCAATCCTTCGCGTCTTGCCCTGAAGTCTGCTTCCTTGGCTTCACTCCAATGCTCCTCGTCCGACGGTCCCTCGGATGTACCAAGCGCACGACTTCCACAATGCCATCCTTCACCGACTCAAAGACTCGAACCATGGGATGGTGAACCCACCAATGCTTTCTTTAAGCCAACACATGTGTGAATTACTAAGTCCTGCACAACTTCAACACACATATCAAATCACATAAACATCCTAACTTAAACCTTTGCCACACACATCAAAATCTTAAACCATACTTAGGTTGATTGCCCTAACAATCTCCCTCTTTTTGATGTGTGGAAACCATGTTTAAGTTAGGTAAACCATTAACAAAATCAATAAGGCAAGGAAAGCATGTAAGATAACATGAGTATCAAACACCCCCCCTAAATACATGCAACTCCCCCTTAACACATGCTAATTCTCTCCCCTTAGCATGATTAACTTAAATCCATAATTTCTTCCCCTTTGACACCATCAAAAACACTAAACATATGTTATATAACATGACATCAAGGTCTAAAGGAAGAAAAATACCAAAATGAACCTCAAAACATGTCAAAATAGGTTACTGTGCTCGTGCACAATCATCAGTCGACTGCTATCAGACTGCCAGTCAACTGGCACGCAATTTTAGCCTTTTCTTATTTCCGGACCGAATTTCAGAAATGCATTAAAAATTATATAAAATTTAAAAAATTATGAAAATTTGAAAACACATTTTTTGTAAAGTCCTTTATCAATGAAAATTAAGGTTTCATGAAAATTCATTCAATTTTCCAACATTTGGCAAAAACTCAAAAGTCTTAAAAACCTTCAATCATTGTATCAACATTAAAGCTAGTTTTTCCTTAGAAACTTTTTAAACCATGAACATACAGATTATCAAACATAAAATGATTTTAAAACATTTGAAATATCCAACCATGATCTTTGGACAATATGTCTATGAACTAAACATATGCTTTCCCCATGATTGGTCTATTATTGCTATGACATGATACATGTAAATGACCATCTAAATACCATAAGCATTAGTCGACCATTTGTATCAACCTAACATCTCACCCATGCTATGTTGTCAATCAAGTTAGCCTATAGTGAGTGTGAGATGTACCTAAGGTATTTGTACTTAACCATCAATTTCAGCAATTTCTATCAAGGTTAAGCATTACTCAATCATGATCATATGGCAAGCATTGTTCATGAGTCACACATTATCATCACCCAACACTACCATCTAAATCATAAATCATGGTCATTTATCAAGTATAAAATCAAGTGTTATAAATCATGATTTGAGTATTATCAATAATTACACATCATGATAAAACAAGTACATCATTCAATTCCTAGGTCACACATTATCATCACCCAACACTAAGTCAAAAATCATCACCCACATCATCCTAAGTCAACCATTTAACATGATATAAGTAAAGTCCACTTATGGTTGACTTTCCTGGGTTTTCCTAACCCTTGAGGATTGACTTGGGAACCCAATACAAATTCTTTCCAATGGGGTTCACCAAGTATTCCTTTGGGATCCATTTCCTAGCTACCATTGTAGTTTTAGCTTGACCCCTTGCAATTAAACAAAGGTAGGCCTTCTCATTCTTGGTTCCCTTATAACCTAGGCCTTTCTTGTTGAAACTTGCCCTTTGGCTCCCAATTATCATGTTCAAGGTATTTAAGCCAATAGTAAATTTTTCTAAGGCCTTTGTAAGAAATTCTACCTTTTCCCTTAAAGCCTTATTTTCCTCAACTAAGCATACATCATTTACACTAGAAGAATTATCATTATCATGGGAACATGCATTTTTCAATTTTTCTTCTAGGGCATTAATTTCATCAAGCATGCATTTATTTTTTATTTTTGGCCCTAAACAAGTCCTTAGTCAAGCTAGTAATCATTGAAACAACATCTTGGGATAGTAGTTTATTTACCTTACCCAATCCCCTTCCTATGATGATGATGATGAGGCTCCCCCTTCACTTGAGCTCTCCTCACTTGAGCTTGTTTCTTCTTTTTCGAAGGAGGTGGAGTCCAAGTCTTCTTTCGCCATAAGTGCAAGGCTTGTAAATGTTTGTTCTTCCTCCGATGAGGATGGATCATCTCATGTGGCCTTCAAGTTGTGGGGCTTTGACTTCTTCTTTTCTTCTTTCTTCTTCCCTTTCTTCTTGTCTTTCTTCTTATCTTCTTTTGCTTTGTTCAACAAGGGACACTCATCCCTCATGTGCCCCTCTTCTTGGCAATTGTAGAAAATAACCTTCCTTCTTCTCCTATCATGAGACTTGTTAAATTTAAAGCTCTTTAATGCTCGTCTCAGCTTTCTTACCATATAGGCTTCTACATTACTATCCATGGAGGAGGAAGATTCTGCATTCGATGATGAAGGTGAAGTCTCCTTCTTCCTCTTCCCTTTGTCGTCTACTAGTGCTAATCCCCTTGGCTTTATGCTTGGTTCTTCAATTATGCCTTCAAGCCTAGTTTCATGTAATTCCATGGTGGAGAAAAACTTTTCTAGAGTACTCACCTCTAGATTCTTGGAGATATAGAAGGAGTCCACCGTGGAGCTCCATTTGGATGACCGGGGGAAGACGTCTATTGCTTTCATGATCATATCTCTATTGAAGAGCTTCTCTCCTACACTAGATAAACCGATGATTATTTCTTTGAATCGAGAATGCAAAGAAAGTACCTTTTCTCCTTTTTCGAGTTTGTTATTGCTTAATTGCGATCGAAGAAGGTCCCGTCTTGCAAGCTTTGTCTCAGAGGTGCCTTCATGAAGCTCCATGAGTTTTTCCCACATTTCCTTGGTGCTTGCACACTCTCCAATTCAGTTTATCTCTTGTTGAGTAAGCACATTATATAGATGATGCTTGGCCTTTGAGTTTGCAAGGTGCTCCTCTCGTTGCTTCTTTGTCCATCTTGACTTTTCGATTAGTTCACCCTCTTCATCCCTAGGTACATCGAAACCGGATTCCATAATAACCATTATATCAAAGTCCATTTCGAAGAATACCTCCATTCTTTTCTTCCACCATGTGGAGTCGCCCTTGAACTTGGGTGGATGAATATTGGAGTCAGTCATCTTGTCGTGCTTGTGTCAGCAATGAGTTCGCGACAATCTCCTCACTCTGATACCACTTGTTGGAGGATCGGTGGCCGACTAGAGGGGGGTGAATAGCCTTCTTTATCATTGATGACGTTATATTGCTTAATCGTCTACGAATATGATTAGCGCAGCAGAAAACAAATGCTAAAAAAAATGATTAAGACAAATACAAAGAGAAAGAAGTATAAACGCTAACACTAGAAATATAACGTGGTTCATGACCCTTGCTGCTAATCCACGGACGATTGGTTCCAGGAGAATCACTCCTTAACCAACTCCACTAGTCTCTCCTTTAGCCCAAGCAAGGTGGAGGTAACCTCTTTATAAGAATGCACTTCTTCTTACAATAAGATTGAAATAGGAACAAGAAGAAGGAGTAGGAATCGTGTGGAGCACTTAGGAGCATGAACATTAACCTTTCTAAAGCCCACACCCTCTCTTTTTATAGAGAGAGCCGAAATCTTCCCGTTGGGCATGCAACAGTCAACTGCTGCAAGCCAACAGTCGACTGCTGCCTTTGCAATGACTTTTGACACTGTTTGAATCGCAGTCATCACCGTCCAATGGCTGCCTGGGCAGTTGACTGGCGTTCTTGTCGGTTCGACTGATCTCCCCATAGCCGACTGATCAGTCAGCTACGAATTGTTACGTACTGCGCCACTTTGGTGATCATTGCCACATTTGGCGATCTGATCGAACAATTGATCGAACATTGTCTTGGACTAGTTCGATTGCCAATACTTGGTAGTCGACTGATGTCAAGTAAACCTCAAACAAATGACATGTTTGAGCATCCAACGATCGGGTAAAACTTCAACCCACTCGATTGAGCATTCGACACTCTCATTCGTCGGGTAAAACCTCAAACTAATGTTTGAGCATCTGACTTAACCACACACCGGGTAAAACCTCAAACCCTAGTTTGAGCATCTGACTTGTCGGGTAAAACCTCAACTCACTTAGTTGAGCATTCGACACTTGACTTAGCCATTGAGCCAAGTTCACCTATGAGCTACCGTTTATAAATTGCTCATTCTCTCATCTCCCTTATGTTTGTGCAATCGGCCCAGGTCATGATTGACCAGGACTCGAGCTTGACTCAAGAGATATTTTGATGTTCGACAAAAACATATGACAATGTAATTGTCATGGGAAAGTACAAGGGGGACACTTGGCATTTGGGAAAGTCCATGTCATGGGTACTTGGCATGGAAAGTCCAAGTGGGACACTTGGCAAGGAAAAGTCCAAGCATGGGTCTTGGCATGGAAAGTCCAACATGGATTGGCAAGGGAAAGTCCAAGCTTGAGTCTTGGCATTTGAGAAGTCCAAGGGGTTGATATTGGCGGCGTAAAGTCCAAGCGGGAGTCTTGGCAGCATAAATCTAATGGTTGGCGGCGTAAAGTCCAAGCGGAGTCTTGGCACCATAAGTCCAATGTGCCTTGGCAGTGTAGACACCATTAGCATGACATAGCCGATGGAAGCACCTGAAGGCTAGCGCAATGGATGAACAAGTCATGGATGACTTGGAGGGATCCAAGAGGCGTGAGGCTGACAGAGGTGGCTAGAAGGCTTAGGTCTAGGCTATGGATGGTCTAGCAAGTATGGGGGAACCATACTTGGGTTAAAACATTATGTTTGAGGTGTGCCAGTCGACTGGTTCCATGTGGCAGTCGATTGATGTGAGTCAACTAGGGTTTGACTACGAGAATTGGCCTAGCAGTCGACTGCCAGAGGTGGGAAGTCGATTGAGTGTCTAAGAAGTAGACTGATCGTGTGATCAGTCGACTGGTGCTTGGTTTTTCGGGCACAGAATGGAGTCTAACTCGACTGCTGGGGTTAGCAGTTGAGTGGAGGCTCGAACAGTCGACTGATGGTCATGATCAGTCGACTGATGATGGATCCATTGGATTTTCCAGCGTGGATCTAGCCGTTGTCTCACGATAATAGTGGCATCAGTCGACTGATGGTCCCGAGAAGTCGACTGATCGATGTTTTCCAGCCTAGGCAGAAGGTTTAAATGGAGCTCGTGGAGGAGGAAAAAGCATCCGGTTCTTGAGCATCCTTGAGGCGATTTGTTGCTGCAAATCAGGGTCTCCAAGGCCATTCTTCAAGCAACCAAAAGCAAGTAATCCAAAGGCATTTGTAAAGTGTTTTCTTTACTTTTATTGCATTGTATTTCATATTAGTTGCTTGTTGTATTTAGTTTATTGTTGTAAACTATTGTACGAGGTTTCTCCGCCTCTGGATTGTTCCGAGAAGAAGTGTTTATTAGTGGTGTGTGATTGGCATCGCTAGGGCTCGTTTGAGCCCGATTCATGGAGTAGGAACCTTGAGGTTCCGAACCACGTTATATCCTTGTGTTGTGTCGTGTTTGTCTATTTCATTATCGCTTTATTTTTATTCCGCTGCGCGCTAACGAAGTTTGTAGACGAACATGCGAACGATTTCCATCGAGCAACAAAATCAAGCTATTCACCCCCTCTAGCTTCCAACGATCTCCTACAAGTGGTATCAGAGCAAGGCCGCTCTTCAAGATTTAACAACTAAGGGAGCACGCTAGAGGGTGAAGATGGAAGTCCAAGAACAACTAGGATGGGATATCAACACACCGGTACCATATGCTTTCTATGGACGAGAAGACTTCAATTCTTGGAAGAGAAGGATTGAAGATTTTTTGATGATGAAGGATTTTGAGGAGTGGTCCTTATTAATGGAAGGATTTGAGTATCCAAGAGGACCAAAAGGTGGATTCCTCAAGAAAAGAGATGGACCGAAGATCAAGTCCAAGCCTTCGATAAAAATGATAAGGTAATGAAGTTTTTAATTGATTTAATACCTAACAATATCTTGTGTATGTTAGGTAATTATGTAGATGCCAAGGAACTATGGAGTCAAGTGGCCATGTTCCATGAAAGTCCATCACTGGTCCAAGAGGAAGGGATCGAAGAGGCAAACACATCATCCTCACAAGTGAGGACTTGGAGGTTGAGAGACCATCAACATCCAAGAAGGAAGAGGAAGTAGAATCGGAGGAGACCTCCACCTCTAGGATTGAGGGGGAGAAGATTAGATCATCGGAGCAACATCAAGAAGAAGCTTCAACATCCGGTCAAGATGAAGAAGCTCAAAATCCAATTCCGGCCTCCATTGACTAAGGTAACTCAAACACCTCAATTCAAAATAAAAATAATATTATGTATTTTGAGTGTAGGGAGTTTGGGCACTACAAGAGCAAGTGCCCAAAGAAAGTAAGAAAAGCTCCACCGACACCAAAGATCAAGGATGTCGGTCCCCCACCAACCAAAAGCAAGGAGCAAGTCGTTTTCTTCAAATGCCGACAACCGGGACACTACCGGAATCAATGCCTAAAGGGGGAGAAGAAGGGGCAAAGGAGAGCATCACAAGTAGGGGGAGCTAAGGCTAACCCTAAGGTATATTGTAATGCTCCTTCTTTAGTTAATAGACAAAAACATGCTAGGAATTTTAATTCTCTTGCAATTTATGAAAAACATGCTAATAGAAACAAGTACTTTTGTTTAGGAGCTAAGAATTTTTATTTTGAAAATAAGGAGAAATTTGGGACTAATTTCCCTAAAAACAATTTATCTAAGGACAAACCTAGGTCAAATAGCTCAAGACTAATTCTACCTAGGGAGACAATTAGAAAGGTGCAAGAGCACCTAGGCTTTAATCCCAAATGGACTAGGCATATGCCTAGGAAGAACCATGCCCAAGGATTAAATCAAAATTCTAAAATTGGGCAATTAGAGGTTGAAAATCAAGCCTTGAGATCAAGGCTTGAAAAACTTGAGAAGACCCTCAAGATCATGCAAAATCAACTAAAAGGGTCAAATGGTCAAAGTCAAGAGTCTAGGACCAAGAGTCAACACCTAGGACCAAAGAGAGAAAAGTCAACCAAGGGCAAGAAGGGTTTGGGTCACAAACCTAAGCCTAAGGTGGCTTATCATAGTGTTCCATTTGATTATGGAACACAAACTAGGTCTAGGAAGACCAAGGTCAATAGGGAAGTCATCCCTAGAGTTGACCATGGTGTGTGCCTAGTGCCTAGGGTTTCAAGGAAACCTAGGGTAGCCACTAAGAAGGTTGCAAGGGGAGTTACCCCTAGAGTCAACCTAGGTAATACCACAATGACCAAGGCTAACAAGCCTAGAAGGGTCATTAGGAGGGTATCTAGGGAGGTCATCCCTAAGGAATACCTAGTTAACCCTAAGAGCTCAAATATGTTTTGGGTTCCTAAAAGCGTGATTGATTCACGCTAGATTGGTTTAGGGTGTGCCAACCTTGATTGGATGGGTAGTTAACTCAACCATGGTAAAGGTGGCATTTTAGGATATTTTCAAGGTTATGGGTACCTTGGAAATAGAATTGATATTATGATCCTAAAAGATTTTAGGATGTGCCAATACATTTTTGAGATTATGAAAAATCAATTAAATTGACACAAATTAGGTTTAGAGGTGTTGTGTGCCTTTTGCATTTTTGTCACACTTGGGAGAATAATTGATAATATGGAAAAATATAATTAATTATATCAAATGACAATTAATATTAAAACTTAGGTATTATTAATACATCATGCTTATTTTTAATCATTTTATATGTCATGTTCGTGTTTAGGATTAAGGTTTTAAATGTCATGTATGCTTAGACTATATCATATGCCATGACATCATGATCATTGGCCATGCTCTATTATGCTATCATTTATGCCATGATCATACTTCATGCATTTAAATTAATGAAAATTGATTTAAGGACTTTGACATGACTTGGAGTCCCATTTATAAGGGAATCAAGTAGAGTTGCCTTAGAAAAATACATGAAACCCTAGATTAGGGAGAACAAAACCCATATCTCACATCACATTGACTTTTATGTGTTTTAAACACCCTAGATATATGTGAGATGATAGGATATGAGTTAAGTTCAAGGTGCATAGTTTTTGCATCTAGATGAACTCAAACTCATGTAAAATCATGTTGTGGATCATTGGAAAAGCTTGTGTACAAGTCATGTACATTGAGCCCAAGGAATATGATCCAAAATAAGGTTTTGAAAAAATTTTAAAAATCTTTTCGAAAAACCTTGGTGAAGTCTATCTTTTGATATCAATCACCATTGATGAGATTGATACAAAGTGAGTTAAAACTTTGAAGTTTTTATTCACTTTTGGATTTTGTATCAATTTCGATATTTTATGGGTAAAATATTTTTTTATCATTTTCACCCATTTTATTAGTCATAAGTATTATACGTATGAAATTTCATGATTTTTTGAATTGCATATAATTATTTATGATTTTCTGAATTTCATTTTTGATAATTGAGAAATTGAAATTTGATTATCGATCATTGCCCTTTGTGGCGATCGGTGATGATAAATGGCGATCAAGTAGTGAGAGTCGACTGCCAATTCTGATTTCGAGAAAAATAAGGTTGTTTAGTCCGTTTTCAGCTATGGTAAGGTTCCTAACCACTTCTAACCCTAGGATATGCTTTGGGAAGAATTATAAAGGGTAAAATTCCATTGGATATGGATTAGGAGAGGTGTTAGGATGATGTATCAAATTTAAGGTGTGGAGAGTTCATGTTTGAACTTTGAACCTTAATTTTGATGGTTTAGAGTTCCTATTGGCTTAGGGGCTTCCCAAGGACATTGTTGGTGCAATGGTTATGGGGGAGCAAGCCTTTAGGGGGAGGTATCCATCATGGGATGATGGATGATATTTTTCCTCATGGGGAGGAGAAAAAGGGATTTTGAGATACCCAATTTGGAAATTGGGAGAGTGTATAGGATTGCCTCTCTTGAGTGATATGGAACTTATCACTAGGAATATGGTAGACATCCTAGGTATTTTTGGACCAAGGGAGAGACTGTAAGATCTTATTGGGACATGAGACATTGACCTCCTTGGAGAGAACCTTTTTGATGTTAGTCAAAAAGGGGAAGAATGTTTTGGGGGAAAACATATTGGGAGAATGACATTAATTGGGAAAATTGATGGGGATGATTGGTTTGAGTTAGATGGTCTAACTCAATGGTTTGTTTGGTTTTTGTCAAACATCAAAAAGGAGGAGATTGTTAGTGCAATCGGCCCAAGTCATGATTGACCAAGACTCGAGCTTGACTCGAGAGATGTTTTGATGTTCGAAAAAAACATATGACAATGTAATTGTAATGGAAAAGTCCAAGGGGGACACTTGACATTTGGGAAAGTCCAAGTCTTGGGTACTTGGCATGGAAAGTCCAAGTGGGACACTTGGCAAGGAAAAGTCCAAGCATGGGTCTTGGCATGGAAAGTCGAACATGGGTTGGCAAGGGAAAGTCCAAGCTTGAGTCTTGGCATTTGAGAAGTCCAAGGGGTTGATATTGATAGCGTAAAGTCCAGGCCGGAGTCTTGGTAGCATAAGTCCAATGGTTGGCGGCGTAAAGTCAAAGTGGAGTCTTGGCGGCGTAAGTCCAATGTGCCTTGGCAGTGTAGACATCATTAGCATGACATAGCTGATGGAAGCACCTGAAGGCTAGAGCAATGGATGAACAAGTCATGGATGACTTAGAGAGATCCGAGAGGCGTGAGGCTGACGGAGGTGGCTAGAAGGCTTAGGTCTAGGCTAAGGGTAGTCTACCAAGTATGGGGGAACCATACTTGGGTTAAAACATTATGTTTGATGTGTGCCAGTCGACTGGTACCATGTGACAGTCGACTGGCATGAGTCAACTAGGGTTTGACTGCGGGAATTGGCTTAGCGATCGGCGCGGAGGCGATCGAGTAGTCGAGCAATGATCGATCGTGATCACCGATCGTGCTTTGTTTTTTGGGCACAAAATGGAGTCTAACTTGACCGCTGGGGTTAGCAGTTGAGTGGAAGCTCCAACAGTCGACTGATGATCATGATAAGTCGACTGATGATGGATCCGTTGGATTTTCCAGCGTGGATCTAGCCGTTGTCTCATGATAATAGTGGCATCAATCGACTGATGGTCCCGAGCAGTCGACTGATCGACATTTTCCTGCCCAGACAGAAGCTTTAAATGGAGCTCATGGAGGAGGAAAAAGCATCCAATTCTTGAGCATCCTTGGGGCGATTTGTTGCTGCAAATCAGGGTCTCCAAGGCCATTCTTCAAGCAACCAAAAGAAAGCAATCCAAAGGCATTTGTAAAGTATTTTCTTTACTTGTATTGCATTGTATTTCATATTAGTTGCTTGTTGTATTTAGTTTTTTGTTGTAAACTATTGTACGAGGTTTCTCCGCCTCCGGATTGTTCCGAGAAGGAGTGTTTATTAGTGGTGTGTGATTGACATCGCTAGGGCTCGTTTGAGCCCGATCCGTGGAGTAGGAACCTTGAGGTTCCGAATCATGTTATATCCTCGTGTTGTGTCATGTTTGTCTATTTCACTATTGCTTTATTATTATTCCACTGCGCGCTAATGAAGTTTGTAGACAAACACGCGAACGATTTCCATCGAGCAACAAAATCAAGCTATTCACCTCCCTCTAGCTTCCAACGATCTCCTACACCTTAAAGTCCCTCACCGAAGCTCTCTTCGTTCGGCCACGTCCCTCGGATGCACCAGACACACGGCTTCGCAATGCGATCCTTTGCATCTCACCCTGAAGTCTACTTCTTTGGCATCACTCCAATGCTCCTCGTCCAACGGTCCCTCGGATGCACCAAGTGCACAGCTTCCGCAATGCCATCCTTCACCGACTCAAAGATCCGAGCCATGAGATGGTGAGCCCACCAATGCTTTCGTCAAGCCAACACATGTGTGAATTACTAAGTTTTGCATGAATTCAACACACATATCAAATCACATAAACATCCTAACTCAAACCTTTGCCACACACATCAAAACCTTAAACCATACTTGGGTTGATTGCCCTAACTATCGACTGTTGCCTTATGGAATTCGATTGCTAGGCAAAAATCAGCCCGAGTTGCATCTTTATAAGGAGCACAAAGAGGAGGATTTTGGCCAGCGTTTCTTGAGGATTTTGAAGGGGAATTCCTGCTGCATTCCAAACCTTCAAGGCATTCCAAAAGTAACCAAAGTTAAGCATTCAAAGCTCATATTTATAAAATGTTTTTACTTTACTCGTATTCATTTTCTTAGTGTATTTTCTTGTATCATGTTCTTATTGTTGTATTACTTTTGTAATCACTTGTAAGAGGTTTTTCCACCTCCGGATTGTTCCAAGAAGGAGCTTATTAGTGGTGGTGTGCATCACTAGAGCTCACTTGAGCTCGACCTGTGGAGTAGGAACCCTAAGTTCCGAACCACGTTATATCCTTGTGTTTGTGTATTACATTTGTGTTTGTTGTATTTTGTTATTGCTATTCTATATTCCATTGTGCTAACAAGTATTGTAGACAAGCATGCAAGCGATCCAATTTCAAATGATGCAAAACTGCTATTCACCTCCATATAACACATCATCAACGTTCCTACAGAAATGACCTTGTGAAATGTGTCACTGATACATGACATCTATCATCTACCTCTGCTCTCTGAGTTCGGCCCGTTGCTCCCTTATGTCTATGTGCATTGCATCCAGGGAGGACTGAATCCCAACATATACATTATCATAAGTACTAGTACTTGCATAAGATGTGCCACCAAAAGCAAAAGAATGTCTGGGGGGGGGGGTATGTTGGAGGATCGGTGGTCGGCTAGAGGGAATGAATAGCCTTCTTTATCGTTGATGATGTTCGGTTGGTTAATCGTCTATGAATATGATTAGCGCAGCGGAAACAAATGCTAAACAAAATGATTAAGACAAATACAAAGAGAAAGAAGCACAAACGCTAACACCAAAGATATAAAGTGGTTCACGACCCTTGTCGCTAATCCACAGACAATTCGTTCTAGGTGAATCACTCCTTAACTAACTCCACTAGATCTCTCCTTTTGCCCAAGCAAGGCGGAGGTAACCTCTTTACAAGAATGCACTCCTTCTTACAATAAGATTGAAATAAGAACAAGAAGAAGTAGGAATCGTGTGGAGCACTTAGGAGCATGAACATTAACCTCCCTAAAGCCCACACCCTCTCTTTTTATAGAGAGGGGCGAAATCTTCTCGTTGGGCATGCGATCGGTCATGCATGCGATCCTAACTCCGCCTTTGCAAACTTCGATGTCGCGAATCACGATTGTCATCGTCCAACAACTGCTTTGGCAGTCGACTGGTGATCTCTCCAGTTCGACTGATCACCTCGTAGTCGACTGATCAGTCGACTATGAAGCATTCTGTGCCTGCGCAACTTTCGGTAGTCGACTGCCACCTTTGGCAGTCGACTGCTGATCGGGCAATTTAGCTGAACACCAGTCGAACTCAATTTGACTTGGACCAGTTCGACTACCAATACTTGGCAGTCGATTGATGTTGGGTAAACCTCAAACAAATGGCTTGTTTGAGCATCCGACGGTCAGGTAAAACCTCAACCCACTCGGTTGATCATCCGACACTCCCATTCGTCGGGTAAAACCTCAAACTATGTTTGAGCATCCGACTTAACTACACTTCGGGTAAAACCTCAAACCCTAGTTTGAGCATCCGACTTATCGGGTAAAACCTCAACCCAATCGATTGAGCATCTGACACTTGACTTAGCCATTCGGCCAAGTTCACCTATGATCTACCATTTACAAATCCTCATTCTCTCATCTCCCTTGAAGTTCCTCGCCGAAGCTCTCTTCATCCGATGACGTCCCTCGGATGCACCAAGCACACAACTTCACAATGCCATCCTTCGCATCTCGCCCTGAAGTCTGCTTCCTTGGCTTCACTCCAATGCTCCTCGTCTGGCAGTCCCTCAGATGCACCAACCGTACGACTTCCGCAATGCCATCCTTCACCGACTCAAAGACCCGAGCCATGAGATGGTGAACCCACCAATGCTTTCGTCAAGCCAACACATGTGTGAATTACTATGTCTTGCATGACTTCAACACATATATCAAATCACATAAACATCCTAACTTAAACCTTTGCCATACACATCAAAACCTTAAACCATACTTGGGTTAATTGCCCTAACAATCTCTCCCTTTTTGATGTGTGGCAACCATGTTTAAGTTAGGTAAACCATTAACAAAATACATAAGGCAGGAAAGCATGTAAAATAACATGAGTATCAAACACTCCCCCTAAATTCATGCAACTCCCCCTTAACACATGCTAATTCTCTCCCCCTAGCATGATTAACTTAAACACACATATTTCTCCCCCTTTGACACCATAAAAAATATTAACATACATTATATAACATGGCACCAAGGTCTAAAGGAAGAAAAACAATAAAATCAGATTAAAAACCTATCAAATATCGAGAATGTGATCATTGGCACATGAAAGCTCAGTTTTCTAATTTTCTAATCGAAATTTAGAAATGCATAAAAAATTCCATAAAATTTAAAAAATTGTGAAATTCGGGGAACATATTTCTCATAACTCCCTTTATCAAAGAAAAATATTTTTTTCATGAAAATCTATTCTATTTTCGAAAATTAGGCAAAAACTCAAAAGTTGTGAAATGTCTCAATTTTATATCAACTTGAAAGCCTAGTTTTGCCTTGAAATGTTTTAATGCATGAACTTATAGCTTTGAAAACATGAAATAGTTTTAAAACATTTAAAATATCCAACCATGATCTTTGGGCAATATGTCTATGAATTAAACATAAGCTTTTCCGATGATTGGTCTATGATTACTCTATCATGATACTTGTAAATGACCATCTAAATGTCATAAGCATTAGTGGACCATTTGTATCAACCTAACATCTCACACATTGCTATGTTTTCAATCATGTTAGCCTATAGTGGGATGTGAGATGTACCTAAGGTATTATACTTAACCATAAATTTCATGCAATTCTACCAAGGTTAAGTATTACTCAATCATGATCATAAAGCAAGTATTGTTCGTAAATCACACATTATGATCATACATCAAATATTACAATTCAAAGCATATATCATGATCATTTATCAAGTATAAAATTAAGTATCAAAGATCATGATTCAAGAATTATTACCCAAAACATTCACCATGCTCATAAATCAAATATCATAATACTAACACCCTCATCATCCTAAGTCAACCATTTAGCATGATATAAAATAATTCCATTTATAATTGACTATCCTAGGTTTCTCTAACCTCTAAGGATGGACTTGGGAACCCAATATAAGTTCTTTCCAATAGGGTTCACCAAATATTCTTTTGGGATCCATTTCCTAGCTACCATTATAGTTTTAGCTTGTCCCCTTGCAATTAAACAATGGTAGGCTTTTTCATTCTTGGATCCCTTGTATCCTAAGCTCTTCTTGTTAAAGCTAGCCCTTTGGCTCCCAATGATCATGTTCAATGTGTTGGAGTCAATTGTAATTTTTTCTAAGGCCTTTGTAAGAAATTCTACTTTTTCCCTTAAAGCCTTATTTTCCTCAACTAAGCATGCATCATTTACACTAGAAGAATTATCATTATCATGAGAACATGAAAATTTTCAAATTTTCTTCTAGTTCATTAATTTCATTAAGCATGCTTTTGTTCTTCCTTTTATCCCTAAATAAATCCCTAGTTAGGCTAGTAATCATTGAAACAACATCATGGGAGGGTAGTTTAGTTACCTTACTTACCCAATCCCCTTCGGATGATGATGATAAAGATGCTCCCCCTTCACTCGAGCTCTCCTCCTCGCTAGTGCTTGCATTTTCTCTTTCGGAGGAGGTGGACTCTACATCATCAATCCCCATTAGTGCCAAGTGGGTGACAATTTCCTCTTCTTCCGATGATGATGGATCCTCCCACGTAGCCTTCAAGTTGTGTGCTTTAGCCTTCCCTTTTTCTTTCGATTTCTTCTCTTCATCCTTCTTCTTGCTCCCTTTCTTCTTGTCTTCTTTTTTTCTCCTTTCTTCCTTGCTTTTGTTCAAGAGGGGACAATCATCCCTCGTGTGTCCCTCTCCTTGGCAATTATAGCAAATTACCTTCCTTCTTGGCCTTCTCCTATCATGAGACTTGTTAAATTTAAAATTTTTCAATGCACGTCTCACCTTCCTTACCATGTAGGCAACTTCATTGCTATTCATTGAGGATGAGGAGGATGATTCTTTGTCGGATGAGGAAGGTGGAGTCTCCTTCTTCTTCTTCCCTTTGTTGGCCACTAATGCTAACCCCCTTGATGACTTGATTGGTTCTTCAATTATGCCTTCAAGCCTAGTTTCATGCAATTCCATGGTGGAGAAAAATTCTTCTAGAGTACTTACCTCTAGATTCTTTGAAATATAGAAGGAGTCCACCATGGAGCTCCACTTTGATGACTGGGGGAAGGCGTCTATTGCTTTCATGATCGTATCTCTATTAGAGAGATTCTCTACTATACTAGATAAATCGGTGATTATTTCTTTGAATCGAGAATGCAAAGAAAGTACCTTTTCACCTTTTTGGAGTTTGATATTGCTTAATTGAGATCAGAGGAAGTCCCTTCTTACTAGCTTAGCTTTGGATGTGCCTTTATGAAGCTCCACTAGCTTCTCCCACATTTCCTTGGCGCTAGAGCACTCTCCTATTCGATTGATCTCTTGTTGAGGGAGCACATTGTATAGATGGTGCTTGGCCTTTGAATTCGCCAAGTGCTCCTCTCTTTACTTCTTGGTCCATCTCGATTTTTCTATCATTCTCCCTTCTTCATCCCTAGGTATCTTGAAACCATTTTCCATTATTAACATGATATCGAAATCGATTTCAAAGAATACCTCCATTCTCTTATTCCACCAAGAGAAATCACTTTCGAACTTGGGTGGATGAATGTTGGAACCGACCACTGTTGATTATTGTTGTGGCAGTGAGTCCGGCGATAATCTCCTCACTCTGATACCACTTGTTGGAGGATCGGTGGCCGACTAGAGAGGGTGAATAGCCTTCTTTATCGTTGATGACGTTCGGTTGCTTAATCATCTACGAATATGATTAGCACAGCGGAAAACAAATGCTAAACAAAATGATTAAGATAAATACAAATAGAAAGAAGGACAAACGCTAACACCAGAGATATAATGTGGTTCATGGCCCTTACCGCTAATCCACGGATGATTCGTTCCAGGTGAATCACTCCTTAAACAACTCCACTTGATCTCTCCTTTTGCCCAAGCAAGGTGGAGGTAACCTCTTTACAAGAATGCACTCCTTACAATAAGATTGAAATAAGAACAAGAAGGAGGAGTAGGAATTGTGTGGAGCACTTAAAAGCATGAACATTAACCTCCCTAAAGCCCACACCCTCTCTTTTTATAGAGAGGGACAAAATCTTCCCATTGGGCATGCAGCAGTCGATTGCTGCATGCCAACAGTCAACTGCTGCATGCCAATAGTCGACTGCTGCCTTTGCAATTGCTTCTGACACCATCTGAATCGTGGTCGTCACCATCCAATGACCGCTGGGCAGTCGACTGGTGATTTTTCTGGTTCGACTGTCGCCCTGTAGCCGATTGATCAGTCGGATATGAAGCGTTCTATGCCCACCCCACTTTCTATAGTCGACTGCTGATCGAGATATTCAACAGAATATCAGTCGAACTCAATTCGACTTGGACCAGTTCGACTTCCAATACTTGGTAGTCGATTGATGTCGGGTAAACCTCAAATAAATGGCTTGTTTGAGCATCTGACGGTCGGATAAAATCTCAACCTACTCGATTGAGCATCCGACACTCCCATTCGTCGGGTAAAACCTCAAACTAATATTTGAGCATCCAACTTAACCACACGTCAGGTAAAACCTCAAACTCTAGTTTGAGCATCCAACTTGTCGGGTAAAATCTCAAACCACTCGGTTGAGCATTCGACACTTGACTTAGCCATTCGGCCAAGTTCACCTATGAGCTACCGTTTACAAATCGCTCATTCTCTCATCTCCCTTGAAGTCCCTCGCCGAAGCTCTCTTTGTCCGACGACGTCCCTCAGATGCACCAAGCGCATGACTTCGCAATGCCATCCTTCGCGTCTCGCCCCGAAGTTTGCTTCCTTGTCTTCACTCCAATGCTCCTCGTCCAGCGGTCCCTCGGATGCACCAAGCACATGACTTCCGCAATACCATCCTTCACCGACTCAAAGACCCGAGCCATGAGATGGTGAATGATGTGCATGGTCGCAACCTTAAATCCCACGATGGAGACCGTCGAAGACTCAAAGTGTGCGCTCGCACTCAATGCCCGCAAGTGCACGGATGTCGTCAAGTAATAAAGATTATCGATCCTACAGGGACTGGGATTCGAGTACCAATATGCAAAGTTGTTGTGATTGTTTGGACGGAATCTAAGAAAGAGTCGGTTGGTGAGGACTATCGGAGGACCCTACTCAGTGCGGTGTCACACGGAGGAGGAAAAGAGGGTGTCGGGGTCTTGAAAAGGCGATTCTAGGACTTCAGTTTCGCTTGTGTACCATATAACAATGTTGTCAATTGGCGTCGTCTAAATGTCTACCTACGGTTTTGGGGAAGGGACATCATACACTCTCCCACAGAGCCACCGCATTCACCGGGAGCTATCCTCTCCCAAAAGGACGGGATAGAGGGTACAAGGATGCCAAATCAATCCTTGCGATGTGTTGGTGCAGTAGGCACCTAAGTCGAACATGAGTTTTGATTATAGTAAACGATACAAAGTTAAGCTCATGTCGTTATCTCACGAGCTGAATCGAGTGTGCAGAAGATTACTATAGCTGGAGCTAAAGGCTAGCGACACCTGGAGGAAGCCGCGGTGGTCAGGCGACACCAGGAGGACTTCGGAGGGAACCGAAGGAATCAGGTGGAGACCGAAAGCAAGGCTTCAAAGGTAAATGTTGAGGTAAGCTCGTGTGAGTGAGCGTAAGTAAGGTCGAGTCCTCCATACGGGGACATCCTTAGGCGACGATCCGACCAAGACTTCCCATGGAAGGTCTATGTTGAGATCGGATGGCAAGTGGTCGTCGAATTCACTTATATTTCGAGCTAACTCTTTATTACAGTCGAAAAGTCTAAAAATCAGTTCAACTGGCCAAAAATCAATTCAACTGCTAAGCCATCAGTTCAACCGGCCAAGGATCAGTTCAACTACTGAGCCATCAGTTCAACCGGCCAAGAAATCAGTTCAACCGATGGTCAAAAATCAGCCTCGAGGAGTCAAGCTTTATCACCATTTTTCAAGGAGTTTTTTGCCCAATTCCTATTGGTTGAAGACCCATTCAATGAGGGGCTTAAAGGATATAAAAGGAGGTCCTAACCTAGGGTTTCTTCATCAATTCTAAGCCTCCAAAAGCCTCCGCAAAGCTACAACTTCTTCGACAATGAAGTGCTTCTTCTCCGATGTCTAGGTTTATTTGTTTTCATTTTATTACGTCGGTTTGAGTTTTATTTCAGTTTAGTACTTTCATTTTCGGAGCTTTTATCGTAACGAGGAGAGGGGGAGTGTCCCTCTACCTCATGCTTTGTGCTTTACTTGTATCGATTAAACTCCTACCTCTAAAGGAGGAGTTCTTAGTGTTTTGCCCTCCGTGTGTGGTCGAGGACCGCTTAGGGCCTTGGAGTAGTAGCAAGGCTACAACCAAGTAAAACTCCTTTGTCTCTTTTACTTTACATTTACATTTCCGCTGCAATTAATTATCTCTCGAGTTTTAACGAACTAAAAGAAAAGAAAAAGGTTTTATCGCTATTCACCCCCTCTAGCGATCCGCCGATCCAACAATTGGTATCGAGCGGGTTGCTAAGATTTGGTGAAACCACCAATCTAGCCATTTTACAGATTTTTCTTTTAATTCTGTTTATTTCATATTTATTTCGCTTTGTTATTTTTCTCGACTACTAATCCAAGACGCGAGTCTTGGTACTTTTTGTGTTTTTTGTCGTTGCTAGTTTCTTCGTCTTCGTCTCCTTGTGTCTTTTGTTCTAATGGCCCATCTCGAGGGTTTTAGCACCGTCCGACCTCCGTTTTACAACGGAGATGACTTCCATTATTGAAAGGGTCGGATTGAATGCTTTCTCAAAACCCAAATCGAGATGTGGATCATAATCCAAACGGGTTTCACACTTCCGACTAATGAAATTAGGTGACTCATGGATTATGATCAATGGACCATTGCGACAAAATGACAAGTCGAAGCGGCAGCCAAGGCAACACAAATCCTCAATCGGCTTATCCAAGGAAGAGCTAAATCGCGTCGGCCCCTTCATAGCGCAAAGGACCTTTGGACAAAACTAGTGGAGCTACGAAGGGACCGATGAAGCCAAGGTATCTTGCGTGATCTTCTATTCAATAAACTATATAACCTAAAAATGCGAGGAACACGAGTCATGCGACGCAACTTCACGCCCGAGTCGGGACATAGTCAACAACCTACATAATCGGGCAAAAGGTCGAAAACCGCGATCTTATAAGGTATGTCCTAAACTCCTTTCCAAGGACTACCTTGTGGGCATCCATGGTCGATGCCTACAAGGTCTCCAAGGATCTTTCTAAACTTAGATTAGATGAACTTTTTTCTGATTTTGAACTTCATGAGCAGTCTAATTCGGAACCCGAGAAAGGTATAGCTTTATTTGCAGGTTCAAAGAAGAAAACCGCTAGCAAGCCACCTCCGAAGGAAGAAGAGGATGAGTCGGATTCGGAGGTCGACTCGGAAATGGAAGCCGAACTAGTCAACCTAGTTCGGAGGATAGTCAAGGGCCAAAAATGAGCTGTCACTCGACCCAATGAAGGTAAGCCTAAAAGTTCAAACATAAGATGTTATGAATGCAACAGGTTTGGACACATTAAGTCCGAATGCCCAAAACTCAAGAGCAAGGCACCAAAATACAAAAAGGCACTCAACGCTACTTGGGAAGAAGCTTCCGAGGAAGAAGACAATGATCGAGTCCTTATGGCTAAACCGGTGGAATCGGAGATGGAGTCGAAATCGGAACTTGAATCGGAAATCGAAGATGAGTCGGACTGCGAAGCACTATTCAAGACAAGCCACGGATACACATCCGATTCAAAAGATAAACTCAAGGTAAGTCGCTCTCTTATTACCACGCTTTATAGTGCAATTAAGTTTTTAAATAGAAAGTTAGCTAAGTCCGACTCCAAGGTCGAGACCCTGGTTGAGGAAGCTAAACTCCTCAAACACGAGGTCTCCCTAACCTCTTCGACTAGTCGAGTTCAAGAGAAGGACTCAACTCGGGTTGAAAAACTCGAAGTTGAGAACTCACTCTTGAAAAGTCAAGTAGAAGATCTTAGGAATACGTTGGAAATGTTTACTTTGGGATTCAAAGGACTTGACCTCCTACTTGGATCGCAAAGGGCTGTGTACAACAAGGCCGGGCTAGGGTTTAGCTCAAACACGACCAATAAGTCGTATATGTCAATTGTAAGTAGACATAAAAAATGTGTCCAAGATGGGTCCCTAAGACCACCTTAATTTCAAACTTAGGATCAAACCAGTATTGGGTTCCCAAGGACCAAATCCACTATGTGGAGAGACCGAATCGATTCAACGGTCCAAGGGGAGCTAGTACGAAATTTGTTTGTGTTTTAACTTAGAAATTGCATGCTTAAGTTTTTATTTTTCTTTTTAGAATGGTTAGATAGGACTATAACTCATCAATACTTGATAACATAGTACCAGGATGCGGCGAGATGATAGTACGCTAGGAAAGCAGAGTCTTGTGTATTCGGGCTAGATAAGGCATATCTAGTTCGGTGCACTTGACCGAGCGGAACTAGCTGAAGCTACCTCGCCGTATCCTAGACTAGTTAGACCAGGAAGTGGTCTTAGGTGAGTCAAGTCTCTATTTTCTTGAAAATGGCTTTGTCTAAGGAAGTGGTCGTTGTTCCGATCAAAGAAGGCCTCTGTGCCTCGCCATGACCTAGAAGCCATGATCTTGAAAAGGTGACTTGATGAGCCTAAGGTCAAATCCGAATCTAACGCAAGGTTGACAAGTGTTTAAGTCATTAAACTTAATTCAACTAAAAAATTGGAAGTCATCTCACAAGAACATATAGGATTAACATGTTTGATCATGTAGACATGGGTGAGATGATTTAGGTTAATAATCTTCAACCAATTTTTAATAAATCCAATATCCGATCCAACTACCTTGCGTGTAGGATCAATGGATGTTGGACAGTGGTTGCTTCCGACACATGACCGGGGATCAACTCAAGTTTTCGAAGCTTCAATTCAAACGACAAGGATCGGTATCCTTCGAAAATAATGGCAAGCTCACAATCATCGGATCGGGTGATATTGAGCTCAATTCAAATTTTGTTATTCAAAATGTTTTATTAGTAGAAAATTTTCAATATAATTTACTTAGTGTAAGCCAATTGTGTGATAATAACTATAAGGTCATATTTCTAGAAAATGAATGCGTAATTAATACAAACAAAACCTCTAAAACAATTCTTAAAGGGACTAGAAATAACAACATTTACACTGTCAACTTAACTAACTCCTCAACTAAGTGTCTTATGACACGGCAAGAGGAATCGTGGTTGTGGCACCGACGACTCGGTCACTCACACCCAAGACTCATCCACAAGATGAGTCAGAGTGGTTTAGTCAGAGGTTTGCCTAACCTCAACAACTTGGATAATAAAATATGTAATGCTTGTCAACAAGGTAAACAATCTAGGACACAACATCAACTAACTAGTTAAGAATGAACCAAAAGTGTGCTTGAGCTCCTACACATGGATCTATTTGATTCACACGGAGTTAAGTCACTTAACGGAAGTAAATTCTGCTTAGTCATAATTGATGACTATTCTAGATTTACTTGGGTTAGGTTCATCAAACATAAAAATGATACCCTAGATCAATTAATCAATCTATTTAAGTTAATAGAAAATCAACAAAGCATTAAAATCAAAAGACTTAGGACTGATCATGGTGGTGAATTCGAAAACCATAGGTTTACAGAATTATGTAACCTAAATGGATACCACCACGAGTTCTCTTGCCCTAGAACTCCACAACAAAATAGCCTAGTAGAATGCAAAAATAGAACCCTACAAGAAGCCGCTAGGACAATGTTAAATGAGTATAACCTACCCGATAGGGTTTTGGTGGAAGCCGTGAGTACGGCATGCTATGTCCAAAATAGAATCCTTATGGTAAAGAGGCACCTTAAGACCTCATACGAGATTTATCAAGATAAAATACCTAACATCAAGTACTTTAGGATATTTGGGTGTAAGGTACATATCCTAAACACTAAGGATTACCTAGGGAAATTTACATCCAAAACCACGACCGGAATCTTTCTAGGATACTCGACTACAAGCAGAGCTTATAGAGTATATAACCACGACACCCTTAGAGTCGAGGAGACTATCAATGTAGTTTTTGATGAAGGACACGAACCTACAAAACCCCAGCAACCCCAATTAGTGAGCCGATTCATACTAGACCTAACTCTGATCGGGAGATCAGGTCTAGTGTTAATCCTAACCTAAGTCAACCAAGTCACTCTATCGACCAAGTGATAGATGACTCCAACCAAACTAGAACTCAAACGAGTCATCCTATAAATCAAGTTGTAGACTCAAACCCAAATCCAACTAGGACTCAAACGAATCATCCTATCGACCAAGTGATAGGTGATCCAAGTCTAGGAGTTCGAACTAGAGCCTCATACAGAAACCTTAGTCAAATATCTTTGATTTCTAAAATTGAACCCAAAACTATTGACCAAGCTCTTCTTGATCCCGATTGGATTATTGCAATGCAAGAAGAGTTGGCTCAATTCACTAGGAATGAAGTATGGGAATTAGTACCACCACCTAAAGATAAAACAATCATTGGAACAAGGTGGGTGTTTAGAAATAAAATTGATGATAGAGGTGAAGTAGTTAGAAATAAAGCTAGACTAGTTGCTAAAGGGTTTAGTCAAGTCGAAGGTTTAGATTACGATGAGACCTATGCCCCAGTAGCTAGATTAGAGTCCATTCGAATGCTATTAGCATATGCAGCACATCGAGGATTTAAGTTGTTTCAAATGGATGTGAAATCTGCATTCTTAAATGGATACATTAAAGAAGAAGTTTATGTTAGTCAACCCCGGTTTCGAAAGTTTAGACAAACCCGATCATGTCCTTAGGTTAAAGAAAGCTCTTTATGGACTTAAACAAGCTCCTCGAGCTTGGTATGAGAGACTTTCGATTTATCTTAAGTCCAAAGGCTTTAACCAAGGTGTAGTTGACCCAACCCTTTTCATAAAAACCTTAGGTAAAGACATATTCATAGCCCAAATCTACGTAGATGATATTATTTTCGGAACCACCAACTCAATCCTACTAAATGAGTTCATTTCACTTATGGAAAGTGAATTTGAAATGAATTTAGTAGGTGAGTTAAGTTTCTTTTTAGGTCTAAAAATTAAACAAACTAAAGATGGAATATACCTACATCAACGCAAATATACTAGGGAATTAATTAAACGCTTTGGAATGCAAGACGCTAAAATTATTAATACCCCAATGGCAACTAATGTGAATATAGAAGAAGATGTAATCGGAAATTCAATTGATTTAAAATACTATAGGAGCATAATAGGGAGTCTCCTTTACTTAGCGCAAGTGACTGATATCTTATTTGCATGAGTAGTATGTGCGCAAGGTTTCAAACCTGTGCCAAGGAGTCTCACCTAACTCTAGTCAAGCGTATCCTTAGATATCTAAAGGGTACACTTAATGTCGGTATTTGGTATCCTAGATCTACCGAGTTCGAACTAATCGGCTACTCCGATTCGGACTATGCCGGTAGTAAGCTCGATAGAAAGAGTACGAGTGGTTGTTGTCAACTTCTCGGCTCGAGTCTAGTGAGTTGGTGCAGTAGGAAGCAACACTGTGTTGCTTTATCTACCACCGAAGCCGAATACATCGCGATGGGTGAGTGTGGCATGCAGCTTCTTTGGATGAAGCACACTCTCCGCGACTTTAAGTTAGACTTTACGAATACTAAACTTCACGTAGATAACATTAGTTCAATTAATCTTACAAAGAATCCGATATGTCACTCTAGGACCAAACATATAGAGGTCAAACACCATTTCATTCGAGAACATGTGGCCAACGGAGCCATACAACTCGAATACGTCGAATCAAAGTCTAACTTAGCAGACCTATTTACTAAACCCCTACCCGAAGCCGAATTTAGTCTATTAAGACGAAAATTGGGCATGTGCGTAGTAGAATAGGAACTTGCAAATTATATTTTCTTACTACTATTTCTTAAATTTTCATTTTTATGGAACTAGCATAGGATATACCTTAGATATCATGCACCTATAGATTTAAGGAGCCAATACCTCTCACAACACATATGACTAATGTGTTTGTGTACTTAGCCACGTAGATGGGCGTGAGATGTTAGGACCTTACTCCTGGTTCCAGATTTAGAGCTAGTGCATCGCTATGAACCACGGAGTATAATCATAGATACTAACCGACTCTGACCAGGACTGGTTGATCTTTCATATCAATCAAGCCAAATATGAGTCGAACATCTTATAGATGAACTTATTTTCAGTATATTATTTTCAAAATAATATGGAACATGCTTGGACTTTAAATTTAACACTTATTTTTGTTTTCCACACACACACTCACTCTTTTCGATATATGGCAAAAGGGGGAGAAAAAGGCCAAAGTTAAGGGGTCAAATTTTTTTTTCATAACTTAACTCTTACTTTATATTTAAACCAAAAGTTAACTTTAAGTTTTGAAAACTTATTAAAGGCCAAGTTAAGAGAATTCTTAACATAAACTTATTTGTGGCATCAACGTTTTACTTATTTTTTATTATGCCCTTAATGTTTTACTTAAGGGGGAGAAAGGGCCAAGTTAAGAAGAACTCTTAACTTAAACGTTTTACTAAGGCCAACTTTAAGTAATGTTAATTACTTAAAGAAACCCTCAAAGGGGAGGATTAAGGTCTTTCTTCAAGACTCACCCTCGGTCAAGGGGGAGGTTTACTCAAGGGGGAGTACTTGAAGAAAATCCTTACTACTCCAACTTAATCTTCTTTATTTCTTGTTTCTAATGCACATTATTCTTCATGCTTGCTATTTACTTAACTTTGTATGTGAGTTTGCCATAAATCAAAAAGGGGGAGATTGTTGGTGCAGTAGGCACCTAAGTCGAACATGAGTTTTGATTATAGCAAACGATACAAAGTTAAGCTCATGTCGTTATCTCACGAGCTGAATCGAGTGTGCAGAAGATTGCTATAGCTGGAGCTAAAGGCTAGCGACACCCGGAGGAAGCCGCGGTGGTCAGGCGACACCGGGAGGACTTCGGAGGGAGCCGAAGGAATCAGGTGGAGACCGAAAGCAAGGCTTCAAAGGTAAATGTTGAGGTAAGCTCGTGTGAGTGAGCGTAAGTAAGGTCGAGTCCTCCATACAGGGACATCCTCAGGCGACGATCCGACCAAGCCTTCCCATGGAAGGTCTATATTGAGATCGGATGGCAAGTGGCCGTCGAATTCACTTATATTTCGAGCTAACTCTTTATTACAGTCGAAAAGTCTAAAAATCAGTTCAACCGGCCAAAAATCAGTTCAACTGCTAAGCCATCAGTTCAACCGGCCAAGGATCAGTTCAACTGCTGAGCCATTAGTTCAACCGGCCAAGAAATCAGTTCAACCGATAGTCAAAAATCAGCCTCGAGGAGTCAAGCTTTATCACCATTTTTCAAGGAGTTTTGTGCCCAATTCCTATTGGTTGAAGACCCATTCGATGAGGGGCTTAAAGGCTATAAAAGGAGGTCCTAACCTAGGGTTTCTTCATTAATTCTAAGCCTCCAAAAGCCTCCGCAAAGCTACAACTTCTCCGACAACGAAGTGCTTCTTCTCCGACATCTAGGTTTATTTGTTTTCATTTTATTACGTCGGTTAGAGTTTTATTTCAGTTTAGTACTTTCATTTTCGGAGTTTTTATCGTAACGAGGAGAGGGGGAGTGTCCCTCTACCTCAAGCTTTGTGCTTTACTTGTATCGATTAAACTCCTACCTCTAAAGGGGAGGAGTTCTTTAGTGTTTTTGCCCTCCGTACGTTGTCGAGGACCGCTAGGGTCTTGGAGTAGTAGCCGAAGGCTACGAACCAAGTACCTTTGTCTCTTTTTACTTTACATTTACATTTCCACTACAATTAATTATCTCTCGAGTTTTAACGAACGAAAAGAAAAGAAAAAGGTTTTATCGCTATTCACCCCCCTTCTAGCGATCCGCTTCGATCCAACACGATGGACCGTTTCTGATTCCACCGCTCCCTTCTCCCCGCAGTTACGAGAGGTCAGGTTTACCCCTAGGTTCCTTGATCAAACCTCCTAAATATAGATTGCGAGGGATGTCATCACCTCATATTGTCTAAGCACAGCAAAAAGAAAGCCAAATTCACGAAAGTATAATAGAGAACAACTACCAACTTTCAATATCAAACTTTTGGCCAGAATTTAATATGAACCAACATTGTATATGAACTCAAGCTACCCCCTAATCCTAGAATCAGAAGTACTACTTCATGAATACGAAGGAAGAATCACAAAACATGTTGGAGTTCGAATACAATAAAGATAAAGCACAGAAATAAAAATATACAATGCGTTGTGATCTTCTCTCCGGCGTTGTATTGCAAGTTGTGGACCTCCGGCGACATTCCTCCTCCCCGCTATGAGTTACCAAAGCTTTTTAGGGCTTCGGCATGCCGTCCTAGCCATTGTGCCTCCTTTCTAGGGTTTGGGCAGAGCCATCCTTATATAGACGTCGCCTCGGACCGCTGCGAAATCGGGAAAAAACCCTAGTCGCGCAACTCCATCTGGTTGCCACACGACTCTGTGTTTCCATATGACTAGGCTGTGTGTGGCCCTGATGTGCTGATCTTCACCCATCGAACACGACCGTGTGAATCCACATGCCCTGGCCATGTTCCACTCTGCGTCTAGCATGAAATGTCCATCTTTCGCTCCGAAAATGCATCTTTTCCGCCCGAAAAGCCAACCTGCATTCAAAAGAACAATGAGCAGACCTCCGAACTAGAAAATAGTAAATACATGCAAAACAGAGTAACATATGCATGAAACTAACGCAAAATATAACAAGATGTGAGCAAAAACTACTCCTAAAACCCTATATATTTTGCTCACATCACTTCCCCCAGACTTAAATCTTTACTTTTCCTCAAGAAAACCTCAGTGTCATAAAATTTTAAAAAGATATTGTTCCATAATGAGCATGCTAACTGAATTTATCAGGTGGTATTTGCAATCAAAGCAAAACAGATATGTTCTAAAAATTCACTAAGTTAGCTCCTCGTGCTCGTGCTAGGCGAATCATTCTTAGGGGATGCCCGTTCCATGGTGAGTTAAGTCGTCACCCCATAGCTTTCCTAAGGTTTTCGGCTCTTAGGCACTTACCTACCCAAAGTGAGGGTCATTCCCTAGATCTAGCATAAAGTCTCAAAGGCGTGCTCAGTATTGAGAGAAATTGGGAGGTGTTTCCCCAGTAACCTAACTCGGTCTCAAAGGGGCACCTAGCCATTTCCACCCATGACAACTATTTTTTTTATCCCATAAAATCTTTTTTTTAGCTCACAAGGATTTTGATTTTTCTGAATGGGCTTACACAATCCGAGCATCTCCAGTAACTAAAAAGCTAAACCTAAAGTCACCTGTGGATTCCAAAGTACTAGACTATTGAAGTGAATCATAACTAGGTATGTACTAGATTCTCTCTGTCAGACTGTTCGACATGTGTAAGTGCAAAAACAGAGCTAATCAGTGTAAGTCTATAACATTCAATAGAACACATAGAATAAAATACCACAAGATAAATGGGTCAAGCTACCTATGGGAACAATTCATGCAAGCAACTTTCAAAAATACTACTGAGGTAACTTTTCAGACACCAAAAATTAAGTATTAAAGGGAACTAAACAACTCATGCATGCATGAACAAATGAAAATACCAGAAAAGAAACTACTACTAGGAAAACAAAACAAAATAGATTTTGAGGTTTTCCCTAGACTTGAACAAAAGTATACCTCTAATATGGTGGACGAGGTGGAAAGTCTGAGAGCCTGGGCATCTCTGGATCCTGGGAGAACCTACTGCTGAGCCGCTGATGCCACATATACATGTGGTCAATCTGAGAGCTGGTGGATGCAGTGGCTGCTCAGTGCTCCTCCTCCCTAGCCCATCAGGTACTGCTGGCGTGCATATGTCGTCGCATCTCCTCAGAAGTCGCTCATCCTGGCGATGAGCAGCCTCCTCCTGGAAGTATATGCGGGCCTCATCGTAGAACTCCTCTGCCCACTGGAAATGCTCCCGGAATCCCTGGAACTTGGCCTGCTGGTAGGCGTTCTACTCCTCCCATCGCTGCCCCTGCGTCTGCTGCTCAGTGTAGATGTCGTCGAGGCACGATCGGAACTCCGAGAAATCATATGCCGATGTCCCTGCATCCTGCTCAAAAGTAGAAAAAGATGGTGGCGTAGGTGTAGGCTCATGTCGGCGTGGACTGGGTGGGCTCCTATGTATGTGTGGACTGGAGGGAGAGTGGTACAAAGGTGGAGAGATGGGCACTGATGTGGATGGTCCCTCATGAGGAGCGGACTCCACTATCAGGTCTAAGCGCTAATTGGTGCGTATAGCGATGGTGGTATGATCCGGATCGGGGAGCCTAAGGGCCGTAAGATTTTTCCTTACAAAGCATAAGGAGTCTCCTTCTCTTACAATCATCTTCATGGCCATGCATACTCATTGGTCGATCCTAGGGCTCCCCTCTATACTCTCCAATGCTGTGTAGTCGTACCCCATCCTATAACAAATGTGGGTAAGTAGGCCTCCCACATGGATCTCTCCACGTGCTGCTTTGTCCATCTTCACTAAGTGTCTGATGAAGTGGGACCCTACATCGATGCTACTCCTTTCTTGTAGCATGTCCCATAGGCAAAGCAGCTCACTGGCTCTCACTACACCGTCACTCTCCCCACGACCAAATATAGTACTGACCATGACACGGTGAAGGTATCGAAAGATAGGGTTTTGGAGGCGCGACGCTTTGGCCCTAGAAGGGTCATAAACGTGCTCCCCTGTCAACTCAGTCCAAATCAAACGAGAGTTGTACCCATTAGGGATTCTTCTCTCTCCCCCACTTGGCAGGCCAAAGCATGAGTTCCATTGGTGAAGGGTCCACTCATGCTCAATATTAAAAAGTCTAAAAGTTATCCTACCCTCCTCGGTCTCTCTACCCGTTAAAACTTCCGCCTCTAAAGAACTCAAAAATTCCAAAACTATCCTAGGGTAGGTTAGGTGTCTTATTCCCATAATCTCATCCCACCCCATTTTTGCAAATACGATGTGCATGTCCCCAACAAACCTAAAGATCCTAGCAAATCCTCATCTAAGTACCTAGTAGCAGTAAGTTTATGAGTAGAGAGCATATATAACCTATCTCTATGCTCATTATTGTGAAAAAGTAGAGGGGTAAGGCATTACCCTCTTCCGAAGCTTGAGGAGCCTCGACTCTTCTTGTTCGTCGCTCCGAGGCACCGAATCAGGATGCTACAATCTTGGTTCTTCTCATCCTTGCTCCTTTTGGCTTTTAAAGAGGTTGAAAATGCTTATAGAGGAAGGGGAAAGCGAAATCACACGGCAAGGGCAAGAAATTTTGAAGCACACTGCGCAAATGAGGTGAAAACACATGGCTCGCCCCTTTTAACATCGCGCGCCACGACCGTGTGAAAACACACGGCCAGGCCGTGTGCACCTCTGGTCAAGCGGGCACGGCCGTGGGAAAACACATGGCCAGGCCGTGTGCCCCCATTTTTGCCCCTTTCATACACCATGACCTGAATTTGTTCGTACACTTCGCCGTGTAGACTAATATGGGTTTCTTTTTTGCCTAGAAAAGTTCTTTTCTATTTCTAACTCAAAATGTGATGGAAATCAAAACTAAAATCTAACACATGTATGCAATGCAATAGAAAATAGGGAAATCTACAACTAAACTTGGGTTGCCTCCCAAGAAGTGCTTTGTTTAAGGTCGTTTAGCTCGACCTCACTCTTCTATCAACTCGGCTCTAGTGGTTCAGTGAACTTCCATTCATCCGTCTCGGGATCCATGTATGTCGCTTCCTTCCTGGCTCTTGCTGGAATCACATATTTCCCTGACGCAGGTTCCTGGCTTCCTGTTCCAGTGGGCTCAAATTCGATCTTATCCTCTCCCACTTTTAGGGTCAGCCTGTGATTCTTAACATCAATGACCATTCCTGCAGTCGCTAAAAATGGTCGCCCCAGGATGACGGGTATCTTGGGATCTTCTTCCATCTCCATCACCATAAAGTCAGTTGGCAATGTAAACTTCCCCACCTTAATGGGAACGTCTTCTAAAATCCCCAATGGGTAGCGGTATGTGTGGTTGGCTAGTTGTAGTGTCATAGTAGTGAATTTTAAATTTATTATCCCTAGCCTTTTACATAAGGTATAGGGCATAAGACTCACACTCGCTCCCAAGTCACAGAAGGTTTTACTAATCAGTGTCGTCCTTATATTGCACGGGATATAGAAGCTCCCTGGATCTTTTAATTTCTGAGTAGCTTCATTTCGGAGATAAGCACTTGACTCCTCTATGAGGGCTATTGTTTTTGACTCTGCTACCTTCCTATGATGTGCCAGAATATCTTTCATGAACCTAGCGAACTGGGGCATTTGGTGCAATGCGTCAAGTATCAGTACCTCCACTGAGATCATCTTCATCATATCCAGGAATTTACCAAACTCGACATCTTTCTTTGCATTCGTCAACCGCTGTGGGAATGGTACAGTAAGGGGTGATTTAGCCCTCACAGCAGGCTCTCGGTTCGTCTCTCTTGCTTTTTCATTCTCTGCCTCCCCCAGAGGCTCTAGCGGTTCAGATCCCTTGTCCTTTTCGGTAATCGACCATCCTGGCATTTCTTTCAGGATCCTCCCGCTTCGCAGCGTCACTGCCTGGCACTGCTCTACCGGATTAGCCTCTACTCTTCCTGGTAGCTTCCCGTGTACCCTGGAGATTTGGTTCGCGATCTGGGCTATGGTGGCCAGATCTCTTACAGATGACCCCAACCCCTCGATCATCGTATCTGTCTATGAATGCCATCGCTGAAATTCAGTATTCGCCTCCCGTTGCATTCAAATGAAATTCTCTAGCATACTCTCCAGCTGGGTGTTAAAGGGACGTGGCTGCCCATTCTCTCCCGGCGGTTGGAACCTTCCTAAGGTATTCTTATAAGGAAATTTTTTGTGATTCCTCCATCCTGGATGAGAAGTGCTAGAGTGTTAATTGTTGGGTCTTGGGTTGTAGTCCCCAACCGCATCGCAGTGCTCAATCTGCTCGTCTTGGGTCCCTTGCCCTCCATAGTAGTCCATGGAATTGACAGTGTAATATCCCGCTGCAAGCGTGGGTTGACCACGTTCGGAGGCCCATTGATGGTGGTTTTGGGCCACTTCTTCGATAATCTCTTCCACCTCCTCTATGGTCTTGTTCATAGAGCTCCTCCCGCGGCAGAATCTAGGGACATCTTCGTGGCGTAAGCGATCCCATTATAGAAAATGTGGATCACCAACCACCTCTCCAGTCCATGGTGTGGGCATTGATAAAGTAGCCCCTTGTAGCAATCCCACGCTTTGAATAAGGACTCCCCCTCCTTCTGGAGAAAGCTAGTGATAAGGTGGCGCATGTGAGTAGTCTTATTTGGTGGGAAGTATTTATTCAGAAACTGCTGCTCACACTGCTCCCACATGGTGATGCTACCAGAAGGTAAGGAGTGAAGCCATACCTTAGCCTTATCCCGTAGTGAAAACGAAAATAGGCTCAGGAGGATCGCGTCAGAAGGGACTCCGTTCAGTTTCATAGTTGAGAAGATTTCGAGAAAAGCCTCAAGATGTCGGTTCGGGTCTTCAGTTGCAGCTCCCCCGAATTGGCTATGCTGGACCATATGTATAAGTGCTGGCTTCAGCTCAAAGTTGTTTGCCGAAATTGATGGTCCAGCATGCTCGGCCTAAATCCTCTAGCGCTAGGAGCTATGTAGTCCCGCAGAGGTTGGCTGCCTATATTCACCTCGGATGCAACTTGATCTTCCATCTTTCGCTGTGCTTCTCTCCGACGGTGAAAGGTTCGCTCAATCTCTAAATTGATCGGAATTAGGCCTTTCGATCCTAGTCTTCTAAGCATACGACGAACCAACACACAAAAGGAAGAGTGCTAACCTAATGCTAAAAGCAGAAAATAAATAAATCTAGCAAATGAAAACCTAATATGCAATAAGTAAATAGGAAACTACTACCGAAAATAAAAACTAAATCTAAATATTGAAAATAAAACTAAAGAAAATAAAGAAAACTAATAATAAAGTAAAGCAATAAAATAGTCTAATCTTAAGTCCGATCCAATCTACCACTATTTGATTTGATATCGAATTGACAGTCCCCGGCAATGGTACCAAAAACTTGATACACACGGTCGCGACCTTAAATCCCATGACGGAGACCGTCGAAGACTCAGAGTGCGTGCTCGCGCTCAATTCCCGCAAGTGCATGGATGTCATCAAGTAATAAAGATTATTGATCCCACAGGGACTGGGATTCGAGTACCAATATGCTAAGTGGTTGCGATTGTTTGGATGAAATCTTAGAAAGAGTCGGTTGGTGAGGACTATTGGAGGACCCTACTTAGTGCAGTGTCACACGGAGGAGGAAAAGAGGGTGCCGGGGTCTTGAAAAGACGATTCTAGGACTTCGGTATCGCTTGTGTACCATATAACAATGTTGTCAATTGGCGTCGTCTAAATGTCTACCTACGGTTTTGGGGAAGGGACATCATACACTCTCCCACAGAGCCGCCGCATTCACCAGGAGCTATCCTCACCCAAAAGGATGGGATAGAGGGTATGAGGATGCCAAATCAATCCTTGCAGTGGACCGTTTCCGATTCCACCGCTCCCTTCTCCCCGCAGTTACGGGAGGTCAGGTTTACCCCTAGGTTCCTTGATCAAACCTCCTAAATATAGATTGTGAGGGTTGTCACCACCTCGTATCGTCTAAGCACAGCGGAAAGAAAGCTAAATTCACAAAAGTATAATAGAGAACAACTACCAACTGTCAATATCAAACTTTTGACCAGAATTTAATATGAACCAACATTGTATATGAACTCAAGCTACTCCCTAATCCTAGAATTTGAAGTACTACTCCATGAATACGAAGGATAAATCACAAAACATGTTGGAGTTCGAATACAATAAAGATAAAGCACAGAAATAGAAATATACAATGCGTTGTGATCTTCTCTCCGGCGTTGTATTGCAAGTTGTGGACCTCCGACGGCGTTCCTCCTCCCCATTGTGAGTTACTGAAGCTTTTTAGGGCTTCGGCATGCCGTCCTTGCCATCATGCCACCTCCCTAGGGTTTGGGTGGAGCCATCCTTGTATAGACGTCGCCTCAAACCGCTGCGAAATCGGGAAAAAACCCTAGTCGCGCAACTCCATCGGGCCGCCACACGACCATGTGTTTCCACACGGCCAGGCTGTGTGCGGCCCTAGTGTGCTGATCTTCGCCCTTCGGATATGGTCATGTGAATCCACATGCCCTGGCCGTGTCCCACTCTGCATCTAGTATGAAATATCCTTCTTTCGCTCCGAAAACGCATCTTTTTCGCCCGAAAAGACAACCTGCATTCAAAAGAACAACGAGCAGACCTCCGAACTAGAAAATAGGAAATGTATGCAAAAACAGAGTAACATATGCATGAAACTAATGCAAAATATAACAAGATGTGAGCAAAAACTACTCCTAAAATCCTATATGTTTTGCTCACATCAGTGAACCCACCAATGCTTTCGTCAAGCCAACATATGTATGAATTACTAAGTCCTGCATGACTTTAACACACATATCAAATCACATAAACATCCTAACTTAAACCTTTTCCACACACATCAAAACCTTAAACCATATTTGGGTTGATTGCCCTAACAGGGTCGACCCTTATAGGTGGTACTGTAGTGGACTCCAATGGGTTAGGAACAGGTACTACGTTCTCCATGAGCCTGTTGGCTCGGTTCCTCACTGTTATTTTCTCATGATTTGGAAGTGTGAAGGAAAAATGATCCTATAAAACTAAACAATATCTACCTTCATTTCTAGTGATCATTCTCATGGCCATACATGCATCAAGATTAATCTTGGGGCTAAGTGGAATCAACTTTAATCCATCAAGATTACACCCCCAAGGCCAATGCTATTTGAGTTATTAAACCTCTTACTAAGATTGATCCTGTCGAACTTTTTCCTATTTTTACCAAATGCCTAATAAAATGTAAGCCAATATCGATATTTACATTGTTTATCATGACCTATAAAATAATCAGTTCACTTTGCCTAACTATACCTTCACTATCTCCTCGACCAAAGATTGTATTAGCTATTACCCTATGGAGATACCTAAAAATTGGGTTAGGGAGGTTTGAAGATTTAGATCTAGAAGGATCATAAGTGCCAATACCTTTTGAAATATCTCTCCAAAATACAAGGTCTTAGAAGGAGGGCCATACAATGCATACGGGAGTCCCCTATACCTCAAAACATTACCGACGTGTTTCTCCTTCGGGGAGGAATCTCAAGCTCAGATTCCAGTGTGGATGCAAATACGCGGACTGCCTTTGGACTGCTAGTCCACCTCAGGGCTAAGCAAAGTAGCCTCACAAGTTGGCACGCCACTATATACAGACAGGTACACCAAAGTAAGAGAGCGGGTTAATTATGCCAGAGTCTTGGTAGAAGTGGATATCTCCAAGGAACTGCCCACAATCATAGCCATCACGCTGCCGGATGGTACAGATACGGACTTAGAGGTCAAATTTGAATCCAATCTGAAACTCTGTAAATCTTGCAAGCTAATGGGCCACTACCATGGGGACTGTCCAACGACTGTGAGGGGACAACAACCAGCAGCGCCAATGGAGGCAATGGAGGTAACGGACCAACAAATGATAGTATATGTGGATGCTGCAACAAGGGGAATGGCGATAGGGGAGGAAACAGCTGCAGAGGAAAATACAAAGGAAAGCACACCAGAATGGGAACGCAGTAATAACAGTAAAGGAGAGTGGCAATATAACGGAAAGAGGAAGAAACAACACCGTGAAGATATGCAAATGAGACAGGCAAGAATAGATGTAACAGGGACTACATGCAGACAGGAAGGCAACACATGCAGCCAAGGCAACCAAGGAGGACAAAGGAAACACGGCAAATAAACGAATAAAGGAAAGGAGCAAGCGAGTCCAGCAATAGCAGAGCAGCAAGAGCAGAATGGGCAAAATGGGAACGCAGAAGTGCATAGACTAGTTAGATCAACATCAGGGGATCAGCTGAATCCGGCGCATGGAACACAGGATGGGGCAAGAAATCCGAGGGAAAAGCAGTTGATAACTGGCAAGGAGAAATCAGATCGGGAAATATTTTTGGGAGCAACAACATCAGATAAAGGGACATTTGTACAGACTGGCACCAAAACTGGCACGCATGGCAGCAGTGAAATACAGGCAAAAGAGAGAACATTCAGGCAGCAAGAATCAAACAGGGAGGGGGAAATCATACAGGAGCCTGAGGCATTGGCCAGGACTAACACAGGAAATATAATGAGTAACAGAATGGGGCTTGGTGTACAAAAAAAAATCGAGTATACAACAGGGGATCGGGGTAACTCATTAAAGGATAGATCAACAACAAATGCAGAGAAACAGGTCAGTCTCAGACGGAGTATCAGGGGAAAAGTAAGGAATAATGACAAGCAGAATGATGAACAGGAAGAAATGGGCAATAATAACAGGCATATACACAGTATAAGAACAGAACAGTTACCTGTATATCACGAGAACAGAGCAATAAGGCTATCGACGGAAATAATACAAATAATGAGATCAGAAGCATGGCCAGTGGATAATGGGGGAAAAGAGTACTCAGAGATAAGTGGCAAAAACATAACAACGAAACTGTCGGGAGAACATGATGCAGAAATATCAGGCAGTCCAAGTGAAAGAGTGGAAGAACAGAAGATAACATCCAGCAGCATAATACAGGAGCATACACAATATACTGATGGGAAGGTGAAAAGTGGGCAAGTAGATTCACAAGATGGCCAAGTCAGTAACTTCCCGTTGATTATCCTAGGGTTACCAGCTGCCCGATGGGGCAAGAAAGAAGCATCAATAAAAACAAATGGAGACAAAGAAACATAGGAGGAAGATCTACAAGACACACAAGAACAGATAGAGAAAAGGGCAAGATTGAACGGGGAACAGAAACATGAAAAGCAAGGGAAGAACACCAATGCTAGACGGCGGAAGCCGGCTGCAAAATGATGAAGATTGGATCATGGAATATAAGAGGTCTCAATAAAGGCCTCAAACAGAAGGCGGTGGTAGACCTTCTTCTGCAACAAAAGTTAGGCATCCTAAGTGTAATAGAAACAAAGTTAACACAACAGTGTTACCTGAATTTAAAGAATGGAAGGTTTCAGAAATGGGAGATCGAACAGAGACTGGGGAACTCTTCAAGAAGCAGAATGCTACTTATATGGGAAACGCAACTCATCGAGCTTAATGTTGAAAGGTGGGAAGAGCAATTGATACACACTAGGATAAAATGTAAGACCACAGGGTGCATTTATGCAGTCACATTCATATCTGTCAATATCGATAAGCGGGAAAAGCATGTGGGCTTTCACAGATTAGGTGATTTCAACTCACCTCTTTCCCCGGCAGATAAGCAAGGAGGTAGGCTGGTCACAACATATGCTACAACTGATTTCCAGGACTTTATAATGGAGGCTGGTTTTGAAGACTTACACTCCATAGGGTGTAAATTCACATGGACAAATGGGCACATAGTGAGCAAATTGGACCGTGCAATGGGCAATAGAAGATGGATGGAACAGAACCGAAGCAGCTATGCAGATTTTAGAATGCCAGGGACAATTTCGGATCATGCAGCATGCATAGTTTCTGTCCTTGGAAGCTCAGAGCAACAAAAACCCAAACCGTTCAGATTTTATAACATGTGGACGACCCATCCTGACTATGGGGAAATACTGCAAAGAAAATGGCAAACCTCCTCGGACTACGAATGGCACAATGCAAGATAAGCTAAAACAGAAACTCAAGCTACTCAAACCGCACTTCAGGCAGTTCAATCACCTCCACTACCAACACATTCAAGAGAGAGTCAAGCTGGCACGACAACAATTGGAAACAATGCAGCTAGAAGGACTCACGCGAGGACATATGGATGAGGAATATAACTCCATAAGAAGGAAAGTGGAATTACTTGAGAGGGCAGAATATCTATTCTACTTACAGAGAGCAAAACATGAATATTTCCGGAAAACAGACAGGAACACATCCTTTTTTCATGCACTGGTGAAGAGAAACAATAAGAAAAGAGAAATAGTAGCAATAGAAAAGCCGAATGGGGAGCACACAAACTCAGCAGTAGAAATAGCGAAGTAATTCCTAACATACTTTAATCAACTAGGGGTAGAGGAAACGAGGACTGATTTCAAAGGAGACTGCATGCGCTTTGGGACGAAACTCATCAAGGGCGAGAGGCGATAACTAGATTACCAACTAAGAAGAAATCTGACAAATTTTATTTGACATTGGGGACCTCAAAGCCCTGTGACTGATGGATACAACTCAAAATTTTTCAAACACTCATGGGATCTAGTCAAACCGATGTTGTAGCAAAGAGCCTTGAATTTTATCAATGGTCAACTTCAAATCCTCGAACCACACAAAGTGATTGCCTTGATCCCGAAATTCCCTGTGCACACAAGGTACAAGAGTATAGGCCGATATCCCGCGCATGCTGGTTTACAAGATTATCGCTAAGCTCTTAGCAGGCAGATTATCAGAAGTGATGGATCATTTGCTGCACAAAGAACAAACTGCTTTCGTGCAGGGCCGAAGTATTGCAGATAATATACACTTAGCTCAAGAGCTTATGCGTAACTACACCAGGAAAAGAATCTCTCCACGATGTATGCTTAAAGTTGATATGCAGAAAGCGTTTGACTCAAGATAATCGGGTTTCCTTCAAGATATCCTCTCATCGCTAGCCTTCGTAAAAATTCACAGCTTGGATTAAAGAAAGCATCACCACCCAACATACTTGCTACAATCAATGGTTACATGCATGGTTTCTTTAAAGGGCGTAGGGACTTAGACAGGGGATCCCTCTCCCATATCTGCTTTGGATTATGCATGGAATATTTCTCACGATGCTAGCCAAGTACACCAAGAGATCTGATTTTCGCCACCCCAAGTGTAAGGAACTCGTGATTTCACATCCGATGTATCTTGATGACCTCCTACTCCTTAGTCGTGGGGATATACCATCGGTGGCTATTTTGAAAGACTGCCTAAAGCAATTTGCTAGGATGGCAGGCCTGAATGCTAATCTGGATAAGTCAAGCATCTATATGGCAGGAGTGGATTCAAATACCCGTGAAAGACTGATTGATATAACTAGTTTCAGAGCAGGGGAGATGCCTTTTAGATACTTGGGGATACCAATTGCATCCTGTCGAAAGTTCTTGATTATTATACGCCATCGACAGCTTCTTGAAGAAAGTTAACTCATGGCCAAAAGCTACATTGTCATATGCAGGAAAAGTCACTAATAGCTTGATGTGCAAGGAATAGAATGCTACCGGATGTCGATCTTGCCAATTCCAACAGGAGTAATAGAAAGGATATATGGTATATGCCGATCACTTATGTGGAATACAAAAAATCCTCCGGTAGCATGGAAAACAATGTGCAAACCCAAGGATGAAGGAGGATTAGGGCTGCGAGACCTGAAGGCATGGAATATGGCACTATTAGCTAAGGTCTTATGGTGGATACAAGAGAAACAAGACACCCTGTGGATACGGTGGGTTCATCATGCATATATACAAGGAGGAGACATTTGGGGCTGGCAAAGTAAACACACGTACTCCCCACTCATGAAGAAATTAATTTTGATCAAGAACAACATCCTAGGCACCACAAATAATGCAGTGGCAGCAAGCCAATACCTGTTAGCATGGTTTGGGCAGGACAAAGATGGAGTTAGAAAGGCATATGACTATTTCCGGCAAAATGGAACTAAGAAATCTTGAATATGTGAAGGATATACAACCAAGCCATAGATTCACACTGTGGATGCTGGCCAATGGCAAACTACCGGTCAGAGCAGGGCAGGAATATATGGAAGATAAACAATGCATCTTCTGTAAACAGGATGAGGAAACCATGGAACACATCTTCTTCAAATGTGAACAAATACGCCAACTATGGAGCAAGGTTAGAGGATGGCTACGGATGACAGAAGAAATGATAACCCACCGGAGTATGTTCAGAATTTTCAGATCACGGTACAAGAAAGATACGCCTATGAATCAAGCCCGGCACATAGCAATGTCAGCCCTAATCCACATAGTCTGGAGGCAAAGAAATTCAAGCAGGTTTGAAGATGCGAAGTTTGATGGAGACCTAATATTCCGCAAGGTGCAGATTCATGTCTACAGAGCGATGGAGCACAGCAACATACCACTCCCAGTACAGCTCACATAAATCCATGGTAAGGCCTTGTCCACCGCGCCCCCCCTTACTCACAGGGCAATCCTTCCCCATGCTCAACCCCAGGGCAATTCTCCTGTACTCCAGTTCCAGAGTAAAAAAAAAAAAAATGGTTTTAGTGCAGAGTGGTTTTGGCGCAAAAGGAATGGCTGGCAGGGCGGTTTTAGTTCAGGGTGGTTTATGGCGCAAAAGGAGTGGCTGGCAGGGCGGTTTTAGTTCAGGGTGGTTTATGGCGCAAAAGGAGTGGCTGGCAGGGTGGTTTCCCAGGGTGGTTTTAGTTCAGAGTGGTTTTGGCGCAAAAGGAATGGCTGGCAGGGCGGTTTTAGTTCAGGGTGGTTTATGGCGCAAAAGGAGTGGCTGGCAGGGCGGTTTTAGGTCAGGGTGGTTTATGGCGCAAAAGGAGTGGCTGGCAGGGTGGTTTCCCAGGGTGGTTTTCGTTCATAGTGGTTTTGGCGCAAAAGGAAGGGCTGGCAGGGCAGTTTTAGTTCAGGGTGGTTTCTGGCGCAAAAGGAGTGGCCGGCAGGGCGGTTTTAGTTCAGGGTGGTTTATGGCGCAAAAGGAGTGGCTGGCAGGGTGGTTTTAGTTCAGAGTGGTTTTGGTGCAAAAGGAATGGCTGGCAGGACGGTTTTAGTTCAGGGTGGTTTATGGCGCAAAAGGAGTGGCTGGCAGGGTGGTTTCCTAGGGCGGTTTTAGTTCAGAGTGGTTTTTTGGTGCAAGGAAATGCCTGGCAGGGCGGTTTTACAGGGCAGTTTCCTTGAACAAAAGAGTGATGCCCAGGGCGGTTTTCCAGGGTGGTTACGCCTGCCGGTTTGCGCAAGGACCGTGACCGTGGCTCTCGGTCTCACAACGCCAGGGCAGTTTTGTGCTCAAGATCAGGGCGGTTTTTACACAGAAGGGCGGAGCAGAGTGGTTTCAGGACCAGAGCAATCAAGGCGGGAAAGCCCAGGGTGATACCGTTCAACGCTTCTTTCAAGGAAGGGCAGAGTGATACTGTGTAACTCAAAAAAAAAAAAAAAAAAAGGTGAAGGGGCAGCCAATAATAGCCTCTCTAGTCCGGAGCAAACGACTGCGGTAAAGACACTCTAAATCCGTTTATGGCTGAGGCTTAGCCAATAAGCCTAATAGAGGTGAATAGGCCCACCTGAAGGGCCTATCTAGTCCGTAGCAAATGGCTGCGGTAAAGACAAGGCAAATCCGTTGATGGTTGGTCACTTACCAAAAGTGGCGAATATTGGATGGTAATCACACAAGCGTGACGGCAACTATGAACATACATGGACATGGATGGACAACGCATAAAGGAACACACGGAACACATGGAATGGCGAAGACAAAGAGATAACATGGATGTGAGAAAGAAACATGTGAGATGTGTTGGTGCAATCGGCCCAGGTCACGATTGACCAGGACTCGAGTTTGACTCGAGTGATGTTTTGATGTTTGACAAAGTATGTTTGACAAAGTATGTTAGACATAGGATTGACATTGATGTTTGACATTAATGTCGGTTAATATGTTGGGAAGATTGTTTATACAATCGACCCAGGTTATAATTGACCAGACTCGAGTTTGACTCGAGGGAGACTTTGGTGGTTGACTAGGGTTGACCATGTGTTTATGGGAAAGTCCAAGTCATGGGTACTTGGCATGGAAAGTCCAAGCATGGGTCTTGGCAAATGAGAAGTCCAAGCATGGGTCTTGGCAAATGGAAAGTCCAAGCATGGGTCTTGGCATGGAAAGTCCAACATGGGTTGGCAAGGGAAAGTCCAAGCTTGAGTCTTGGCATTTGAGAAGTCCAATTGATATTGGCGGCGTAAAGTCCAAGCGGAGTCTTGGCGGCGTAAGTCCAATGTGCCTTGGCGGTGTAGACACCGTTAGCATGACATAGCCGATGGAAGCACCGGGAAGCTAGCGCGATGGATGAACAAGTCATGGATGACTTGGAGGGATCCGAGAGGCGTGAGGCTGATGGAGGTGGCTAGAAGGCTTAGGTCTAGGCTAAGGGTGGTCTAGCAAGTATGGGGGCACCATACTTGGGTTAAAACCTCATTCTTGAGGTTGGCAGTCGACTGGCATTATGGCCGGTTCGACTACCGTGAGTCGACTTGAGTTCGATGCCGAGTTAGAGCCGGATTGCTCGCGATCGCTTGCGGGAGCGATCGATAGCTCGGGCTGATCGCTAAGGATGGCAATGATCGCCGAGTGTCACACAACGCCCGTAGCCGACCGGGCAATCGACTACGCGCGTTAGCGATCGCCAATGTTGCGATCGGCCGACGAAGAGATCCGCTGGAGTTTCCAGCGTGGATCGAGCCGTTGTCTCACGACAACAGTGGCATCAGTCGACTGGTGACTTATGGCAGTCGACTGATAGGCGGAAATCCAGGTCGCGCGCAAGGATAAAAGGAGCTCGACGGGAAGGATTTTGGCATCGGTTTCTTGAGGTTTAGGCGATTTGTCACGCAAATCAGGGTCTCCAAGTTGACATCAAGCAACCAAGCGATCAAGCATCCAAGAGCATTTGTAAAGTGTTTTCTTTACTTGTATTGCTTTGTATTTCATTGTCTTAGCTTGTAGCTTTTGATTATTGTTGTAATCACTATTGTACGAGGTTTCTCCACCTCCGGATTGTTCCGAGAAGGAGTTATTTGATAGTGGTGTGTGATTGGCATCGCTAGGGCTCATTTGAGCCCGATCCGTGGAGTAGGAACCGGTTCGGTTCCGAACCACGTTATATCGTGCGTGTTGTGATTGTATCTTGTTATATTTATTTGTTATTACTATTCCGCTGTGCTAACAAGATTGTAGACGATCGAACGCGAAAGAATTCCATCTACGTACGGTATCACGCTATTCACCCCCCCTCTAGCGGCGTCAAATCCCCAACAAGTGGTATCAGAGCCTGGTGGCTCTTCAACGGATTAACAACCGGGAGCAATACGCTAGAGGGTAAAGATGGAATTTCAAGACAAGCTAGGTTGGGACATCAACACACCGGTCCCGTACTCATTATATGGACAAGAAGGCTTCGATTCTTGGAAGAGAAGAATTGAAGATTTTTTGATGATGAGGGACTTCGAGGAATGGTCTCTATTAATGGAAGGATTTGAGTATCCTAGAGGACCAAAAGGTGGCTTCCTCAAGAAGAAGAGATGGAGTGAAGATCAACTCCAAAGATTCGAGAAAAACAAGAAGGTAATCAAATTCATTTTTGATTTAATTCCAAATGAATTCTTGTGTAGCCTAGGTGAATGCATGGATGCTAAGGAGCTATGGAGCGATTTGGCAAAGCTCCATGAAAGCCCATCAATGGTCCAAGAAGAAGAAGAAGAAGAAGAGGAGTGCTCACCCTCTCAAGCTCAAGAAAGTTCACCATCAATTCAAGAAGATAAGGAGGGTGAAGAAGAGAGATCATCCTCACAAGGAAGTGAGGATTCGGAGGTTGATAGGGAATCAACATCCGGATCGGAAGATGTGAAGGAAGTGGAAGAAGCATCCACTTCAAGGATTGAGGGGGAGGAGAGAACTTCCATACCGGAACATCAAGAAGAAGCTTCGACATCCGGTCAAGATGAAGAAGCCCAAAGTCCAATTCCGGTCTCCACTAACCTAGGTAACTCAAACATATGTGTTAATAAAATGCATATAATATGTTTTGAGTGTAGGGAAACCGGGCACTATAAGAGCAAGTGCCCAAAGAAGATTAGGAAAGCTCCACCGGTTCCAAAAGTTAAGGATGCCGGTTCCCCAAATATCAAGAGCAAGGAGCATATCATATGCTTCAAGTGCCGACAACCGACACTACGAGTCAATGCAAGAAAGGGGACAAGAAGACTCAAAATGGAGCATCATATGTAGGGAGCTAAGGCAAACCCTAGGGTAACTTCTAATTTTGCTACCTCTTCAATTTACAAGCAAAAGCATGCTAGGGATTTCAATTCACTTGCAATTTATAAAAAGCATGCTAATAGGAATAAGTATTTTTGCTTAGGAGCTAAGAATGTTTACTTAGATAATAGGAGAAATTTGGGACTAATGTCCCTAAAAATAACTTATCTAAGGACAAACCTAGGTCAAATAACTCTAGAAAAACTTTACCTAGGGAGACCATTAGAAAGGTGCAAGAGCACCTAGGTCTTAATCCCAAATGGACTAGGCATATGCCTAAAAAGTCCCATGCCCAAGAACTCAATCAAAAATCAATTGGGCAATTGAATTAGAAAACCAAGCCTTGAGGTCAAGGCTTGAGAAATTAGAAAAGACCCTTAGAAATATACAAAATCAAGTTCAAGGGTCTAATGGTCAAACTCCTAGGTCAAAAGTCAAAGTCAATACTTAAGACCTAAGAGTCAAAAGTCAACCAAGGGCAAGCAAGGTTTGGGTCACAAACCTAAGCCTAAGGTAGCTTATCATAGTGTTCCATTTGACTATGGAACACAAACTAGGTCTAGGAAGACCAAGGTCAATAGGGAAGTCATCCCTAGAGTTGACCAAAGGGTGTGCCTAGTGGCTAGGGTTTCTAGGACATCTAGGGTGGCCACTAAGGAGGTTGCAAGGGGAGTTACCCCTAGAGTCAACCTAGGTAAGATCCAAATGACCAAGGCTAACAATCCTAGGAGGGTCATTAGGAGGGTATCTAGGGAGGTTATCCCTAAGGAATACCTAGTTAACCCAAGGAGCTCAAATAGGTTTTGTTCCTAGGAGCGTGATAGATTCACGCTAGATGGGTTTAGGTGTGCCAACCTTGATTGGATGGGTAGCTAACTCAACCATAATAAAGGTGGCATTTTAGGTTATTTTCAAGGTTATGGTTGCCTTGAAATACATTTAAGTCTTAATCCTAAAAGTTTTTAGGATGTGCCAATATTACTTGAGAAGTTTGATAAAATGATCAAAATTGGCACAATTTAGGTTTAGAGGTTAGTGTTCCATTTTGGGTTTTTGGCACACTTGGGAGAAAACTAGAAATATGGCAAAATATAATTAATTATATGAAATGGCAATTAATATTAAAATTTAGGTATTGCTATACCTATATATTTTATATGCCATGCTTTGTTTGCCATATAACATGCCATGACATCATGCTTATTTTTAATCATTCTATATGTCATGTTCATGTTTAGGATAGAGGTAAATGTCATGTGGTTTTAGATCTTATTTTATGCCATGACATCATGATTATGAGCATGTGTTTATCTATATCATCTCTAATGCCATAATCATTCATGCATTTAAGATATTTTGATTGAAATTGATTTAAGGATAATGGCATGACTTGAAGTCCCATTTATAAGGGAATCAAGTAGGGTTGCCTTAGAAAAATGCATGAAACCCTAGATTAAATGAACCAAAACCCACATCTCACATCCAATTGACATGTGTGTGTATTTATACACCCTAGATACATGTGAGATGCTAGGATATGAGTTGAGTTCAAGGTGCATAGTTTTTGCATCTAGTTGAACCAAAACTCATCTAATTTTATTGGTGGATCATTGGGAAAGCTTGTGTACAAGTCATGTACATAGAGCCCAAGGAATATGATCCAAAATAAGGTTTTGAAAACATTTTAAAATCATTTTGAAAAATCTTGGTGAAGTCTATCTTTTGATAGCAATCACCATTGATGAAGTTGATACAAAATAGGGCTAAAACATTGAAAATTTCAATGGTTTTGAGTTTTGTATCAAACTCACTATTTTATGGGTAAAATATTTTTCAAACATTTTTCACCCATTGTTTTGGTCATAAGTATTATACGTATCAAATTTCATGATTTTTCGATGTACGTATAATTATTTATGAATTTTTGAATTTCGTTCTGATAGTTGAAATTCGGGAATTTCAGTTTATCACCGATACTTGCCACTTGGTGGCAATGATCGATGAGAGTGGCAATAATCGACATCGTAAGTCGATCGCCAGTCTGATTTTGGTTTAACAATGTTTGTTTAGCCCGTGTTCAGCTATGGTAAAGGTTCCTAACCACTCCTAACCCTAGGATATGCTTTGGGAAGCATTATGAAGGGTGAAAATCTATTGGATATGGATTAGGAGTTGTGTTGGGTCAAAGTATCAAATTTAGGGTGAGTAAAAGTTCTATGTTGAACTTAGAACCTTAATTTTGATGGTTTAGAGTTCCTATTGGCTGGGCTTTCCAAGGACATTGTTGGTGCAATGGTCAAGGGGGAGCAAGCCTTTAGGGGGAGGTATCCATCTTGGGATGATGGATGTTTTTTTTACGGGGAGAATGTTATCAATTGAAAATTGATGGGTGTTTGATACCCAATTTGGAAATTGGGAGAGTGAGATAGAGTGCCTCTCTTGAGTGATATGGGACTTATCACTAGGAAGATGGTAGGCATCCTAGGTATTTTTGATCAAGGGGAGATTGTAAGATCTCATTGGGACATGAGACATTGACCTCCTTGAGAGAAAACCTTTGATGTTAGTCAAAGGGAGAATGTTTGGGAGAACATTTGATTTACTTTTTCACTTGAATGTTTGGGGAGAACATTTGGTGAGTGTTTACCTATTTGGGTTAATTTTTAAGGGATTTGAGTTAGTGTTCTAACTAATGGTTTTATTTGTTTTTTGTCAAACATCAAAAAGGGGGAGATTGTTGGTGCAATCGGCCCAGGTCACGATTGACCAGGACTCGAGTTTGACTCGAGTGATGTTTTGATGTTTGACAAAGTATGTTTGACAAAGTATGTTAGACATAGGATTGACATTGATGTTTGACATTAATGTCGGTTAATATGTTGGGGAGATTGTTTATACAATCGACCCAGGTTATAATTGACCGGACTTCGAGTTTGACTCGAGGGAGACTTTGGTGGTTGACTAGGGTTGACCATGTGTTTATGGGAAAGTCCAAGTCATGGGTACTTGGCATGGAAAGTCCAAGCATGGGTCTTGGCAAATGAGAAGTCCAAGCATGGGTCTTGGCAAATGGAAAGTCCAAGCATGGGTCTTGGCATGGAAAGTCCAACATGGGTTGGCAAGGGAAAGTCCAAGCTTGAGTCTTGGCATTTGAGAAGTCCAAGGATTGATATTGGCGGCGTAAAGTCCAAGCGGAGTCTTGGCGGCGTAAGTCCAATGTGCCTTGGCGGTGTAGACACCGTTAGCATGACATAGCCGATGGAAGCACCTGGAAGCTAGCGCGATGGATGAACAAGTCATGGATGACTTGGAGGGATCCGAGAGGCGTGAGGCTGATGGAGGTGGCTAGAAGGCTTAGGTCTAGGCTAAGGGTGGTCTAGCAAGTATGGGGCACCATACTTGGGTTAAAACTCGACATTATGGCTTCGACTACCGTGAGTCGACTTGAGTTCGACTGCCAGTTAGAGCCGATTACAATGATCGCTCATGGAGCAGCTCGATCGATGGATCTGCGCCGACGCTAAGGGATGGCGATCGCCACCGAGTGTCAAGCAGAACGCCCGTAGCCGACCGGGCAATCGATTACGGGCGCTGCCGATCGCCAATGTTGGCGATCCGCCAAGAGATCCGCTGGAGTTTTTCCGGTGGATCGAGCCGTTGTCTCACGACAACGATGGCATCGATCCGGTGACTTATGGCAATGATCGAAGCGGAAATCCGTGTCGCGCAAGGATAAAAGGAGCTCGACGGGAAGGATTTTGGCATCGGTTTCTTGAGGCTTTTGGGGCGATTTGCTGCTGCAAATCAGGGTCTCCAAGTTGACATCAAGCAACCAAGCGATCAAGCATCCAAGAGCATTTGTAAAGTGTTTTCTTTACTTGTATTGCTTTGTATTTCATTGTCTTAGCTTGTAGCTTTTGATTATTGTTGTAATCACTATTGTACGAGGTTTCTCCACCTCCGGATTGTTCCGAGAAGGAGTTATTTGATAGTGGTGTGTGATTGGCATCGCTAGGGCTCATTTGAGCCCGATCCATGGAGTAGGAACCGGTTCGGTTCCTAACCACGTTATATCGTGCGTGTTGTGATTGTATCTTGTTATATTTATTCGTTATTACTATTCCGCTGTGCTAACAAGATTGTAGACGATCGAACGCGAAAGAATTCCATCTACGTACGGTATCACGCTATTCACCCCCCCTCTAGCGGCGTTAAATCCCCAACAAGATGAGCTTGCGCTCTGCAAGAGGGAAAGGTGGACTATGTACGCATGTATGAGTGTATGTACTCATGAGAGATTTAGTACACATGAGAGGTCAGGTACCCACGAGAGCACATGTACGCGCCTTGGTACACCTCAGATCTGACACATCGTCAGACATGACATGAGTGTGCATTTAAGGATTCTGTATGATTGTGCTTTTCTTGATGATATATATTTACCTTCATCAAAAAAAAAAAAAATAAACATTATTAAATTCCTCAAGTGTCCATGTGTATTCATTATTAAACATCTTAAAGGTAATCTTCCCTTCTTCACAATTAGGCCAATTAAAGATTTCAGCCTCAATAGAACTTAGGAATTCTAGGGTTATTTTTGGGTAAGTAGGGTGATCAATATTCATAAGTCCATTCCATCCCACCCTACTAATCATCCAATTAATATCATCCCTAAATCCTAAGGTGTCAATGGTATAATAATCAATATATCGGGTGCTAATCAATTTTCTTTTAACCAAAGTATCAAATTGATCCTTATGATTAGCATTAGGAAAAATAATACCATAAAGATTTTCGTTACCCTCTTCGCATGACCTACACCTTGGATTTGGAGTTCCGATAGTGGAAGCGACGGCGGATGTGGTGGTGGTGTTCCTTCTTAGTCTTTTGAACATGGTGATGGAGAATTTCTTCACCTTAGAAATTGAAACTTCTTGGATCAACTTCCTCGGACTCAGAATTTCTTGGAGAAGCTAGATCGACCTTGGAGAAGGCTCGATCTTCAATTGGGAAGAAGGATCCGATTGGAAATCAAAGGATACGGTTGCACTTGCAAGAAAGAGCACCAAATCATCATATATTCGTCTCAAATGGCCACTATGTTGTCACTGATCCTCGAGGAAGGTTGATCTTGGCTTGGAAAGGCTTGAAAATTGCTGGAAATTGAAGGACGACGGTTGAAGGGAAGTTTTTAGCTCAGAATAGGGAAGCTTTGTTTTTTTTTTTTTGCACCTAAGTGTGCCAAATAGCATGCCTAGGGTGTGTTGAATGCTGCAGAGTGAATTTTAAGCCAGTTTGCATATTTGGTTCACTATTTATTAGCTGAAAAGAAAATTTAAAGGTAAGTGCAAAGAATAGAAATTTCAAATAGAAAATAAAAATAAAATCTTGGGTTGCCTCCCATGAAGCGTTTGTTTTAGGTCGTAAGCTCGATCCCCTGTTATTGTTCATCCTAGATCAAAACTCATGTTCTGCCTTTGTCTGAATGGAGTACATATGTGAAAAGCTAAATTATGGGGCATTTTATTATTATCGCCTTTATCCTAATGATTTCTTCCAAGGAATACCTGTGATTATTCTGTTTTATCCTGCAACAAAATTCCTTGACAATGGTGAGTTAAGAGATTTAGCAAAATAAAACTCAATTTTCTCATCTTAAATTTCAAAAGATAGTCTTTGATTCTTGACATCAATTGTGGTTCCAGCAGTAGCTAAAAAAGGTCGCCCTAGGACAATGGGGTTTTTTAGGATTTTCTCCCATATCTAGGACAAAGAAATTAGTAAATATTATAAAATTTTCAATGGCTACTAGGATGTCTTCTAGTATGCCTATGGGTTGTTTTAATGAATGATTTGGAAATCTTAAAGTTATATAGGTGGGTTTTAATTCAAGTGGTCTCAAATATTCATAGAATGCAGATGGTAGAAGATTTACACTAGACCCTATTGGTGCAGCGACACTAGTTTTTTAAAGGGGGAGAGTGGTTAAAGTTAAGAGGTTACCTAGTTTTTCAAAACTCACCTAGGGTTAAGGGGGAGGTACCCTTAAGGGGGAGGTTTTGAAAAATGCTTGTTTAATACTTATTGTTTTTTTTCTTAACTTTGAATTGGTTTGCCATAGATAAAAAAGGGGAGATTGTTGGTGCAGGGGAACTAGTTAATCGAACCTTGATTTTGATAATGGAAAAGATTCAAATTTAAGCTATTTTGTTATCTCATATGATATGTTAAGTGTGCAAAAGGTGTTTAAGCTAAGCCCAAGGTCGAGTGACACCCAAAGAATTTTGGGACGAGAAACTGTGGTGGTCGGGCAACACTGGGAGAATCTCGTGGAGTCAAGGAACCTAGGTGGAAGACTGAAAGTAAGTGACAAGTCAGGAGAACCAAAGGGAAGCTCGGGGTGTGGAGAAGTGGTAAGGATGCATCCTCGGTTAGAGGACAATTCTAGGCGTCGATCCGACCAAGGCTTCTGGAGGAGTGTGTTAGTGCAATCAATCCTTGATATGGTTTTGATGTGTGTGGCAAAGGGTTTAAGTTAGGATGTGTGGATTTGATATGTGCGTTGGAGTCTTGCAGGACTTAGTAATTCGCACATGGAGCCTTGGCGAGTTTCACATCTCATGACTTGGTCCTTGAGTCGGTGAAGGATGGCTTTACGGAAGTCGTGCGCTTGGAGCATCCGAGGGACCGCCAGACGAGGAGCTTGGAGTGAAGCCGGAGGAAGTAGACTTCAGGGCGAGATGCGAAGGATGACGCTGTAGAGCCGTGTGCTTGGCGCATCCAAGGGACTTGGCCAGACAAAGATAACTTCAAAGGCGAGGGACTCCAAGGGATGAGAGTGAGCGAATGTAACCCGGGAAGGGGTAGTGCTCTTAGGTGAAACTTGGCCATTTAGCTAAGTGTCGGATGGGATTTCCCGACACCAGTCGACTGCCATGTAATGGTAGTCGACTACTCTAAGTCGACTGTGACTCGACTAGTGTTCGAGTCCAGTTCAAGTGCCAACAGTCGAGTGCCATGGATTGACAATCGACTGCAAGACCACCAGTCGATTGATGAAGGCATCAGTCGACTGGTCGCAAGTGTTTCAGGCACAGAATGAAGTCGAGCTCGCGAGCACTCGACTGATCGAGCATCGGTCGACTGATGGCAATATCAATCGACTGATGACGGTGCCGTTAGATGAAATCCAATATGGTGGAAAGTTATTGGGACGATTACGAGGATCGATCGGTGATCGGGGCATCGATCGGTGTCCTGTGTCAACGGGAAGAAACCCTCTTCCTCCATAAAGAGGAAGGGTGTGGGGCTTTGGGGGTCTAATGCTTGAACTCCTAACAGCTCCCAAAGTGCCCTAAACGTTTTTCACTCTTTTACTTGTGCTAATCTTCATTCTATTGTAGAAGAGTGATCCTTGTGTAAAAGAGGTTACCTCCACCTAGCTTTGTGCAAAGGAGAGATCTAGTGGATTTGGCAAAGGAGTGATTAACCTTGGATGAATCGGGACCATGGATTAGCGGCGTAGCCGTGAACTACGTTACATATTGTGTTAGCATTGTTTATCTTTGCATTTATTGTTTTTTTGCTTGTTTATGTATGGATGTATATTGAAAAGTCTATCTTTTGTATGAACATCATTATTTTGAAATAAGAATCACATGATCATTGTTTGCATATTTTTATGGTTATGCAATATTGTTTAATACTTTACATTGTAGATAACATGGTGTGTGGTGTCACACGGGAGATCATGTTATCGGCTCCTTGAAAATTATAAGTAAAGGCTCACAACCGAGATGACTTTGGACAAACCATCGGAATGGTTGTAGTGTGATTTGGTATTGGTTTGTCTTGACCATAGAATCACACTAGTGCACTTTGTGTGTATTGAGCAGGACCGACTTAGAGGTGATTCGATTTATTACTGACTACATAATCGAATCGGACCTTAGATATTATTTAGTACATGCTCTTAATCCCGATATAATAACGGGCACATATACTTAGTACTCATCTCTTTGATTTACCAATGGGCGAGATTTATAGATTAAATCGATAGGCTCGGTAAGTTGGGAGATAATATTATTTATATGGTGTGCTGTTGATTATAGGAGGAAACCATGTCCTATATATTAGGATGATGATGTCCCCTTGAGGATCTCATAAGGTTCATCATGTAAACCCTGCAGGTGGACTTGGTCCGGCATGATGAAAAGGTTGAGTGGTACTACTCAAGGAGTTAGATGTCGATTAATTAATGGTCTGTAAATTAATTAATTGACAAACATTTGAGATCTTAAACACGGGGAGAAAATGTACAAATAATATATGGAGCCCATATTATCATATGGGGGTTGGTGAGGTAGATCAATGATGATCCTTTAGTGGATTGGATCATCATTAGTGGATCAGACTTTATGTGGGCTTGATCCATGGGTGGCCAAGATCCAACTCCTCCTCATGGTCCCTAATGTAGCCTATTAACACCTCATGAATCTTAGATCCAATGGATAGAAACAAAACTCTAAGATCCATAGGTAGAGATTAAATCTCTAAGATCCGACGGTTGAGATTAAATCTCTAGATCCGACGGTTGAGATTAAATCTCTAGAACCAATGGAGGAGATTAAATCATGGCTTGAGCCCAACTCTATAAATAGAGATTAATAAGTGGGCGGCAAGATATGGAAGAAAAAAAGGGGCTTAGGTTGGGCGGCAAGGGATTTGGAGATTTAGGGTTTTGGGTGGCCACAATTAAGGAAAGATGCTTCTTCTTCCTTATGGTGGCCGACACCTTTCTTCCCTCTACTCTCCTTGGTTTTGGCCGGCGTCCAACATTATATCCTTCATCTAAGAGCATGGCTTAAGGGGATTAGGGTTTGCTTCCTTTGGAGGCTAGGAATCCTAGTTGGTTTAGGATTGGGTTTGGTGGCTAGGGTTTTGGGAGTCATGGGTGGGCGACAACATTGGGAGGAGTTTTTCTTCTTCTTCCTAAGGTGTGGCCGGTTCCTCCATCTTCCCTCTACCTTGTCTTGAGGTCATCCTAATCTTCTTCCCCACTTCCATGGCCGACCATAAGGAGAGCTAGGATTAGGGTTTGGAGGCTTAGGGTTTAGGAGGCTTGGGTGGCACCAAATAAGGAAGGTTTCTTTCTTCTTCATCCTTTGGTGGCCGGCACCCACATCCCTATCCCAGTCCTTTGGCAGCATCCAAAGACCCCTTCTCCTTCTCCTTAGGTGGTGGAAATAATATATAGGGCTTTCCCTTGGTGTCTTGGCCGGTTTCCACCATTATCTCCTTCTCTTTGTTGGCCGGCGGCAAGCATTCTCCTTGTTGCTTGTTGGTTGGCCATAGGAAGGAGAAGAGCTTTGTTTTTATTCTTCCTCTTGCTTTGGAAGAGCAAGAAAGGAAGATTTGCGATCTAGGAGCTTCGACTTTCGGTAGAGCGTCGCCCACACGACGTTCGAAAGGAGGAAGGACATACATTAGAAGATCGAGAGGTATATCGATTCTCTAATTTTATATGTTACATGTTTGTATTTGTTTTTCAATTATGAGCATGATATAAATCTGTATATGGCTAAATAATACTTGGATCCCTAGCATAAACACAAAAACCAGCGATCCAGACATCATCTATTCCGCGGCTACTCATAGAATAGAGGATGGTCACTTGAATGACTAGTTTGTTCAAATGACTTCTCTAAACGAATAGCACGACGATGACTTGGTTGCTTTGGCAATCCCTTTTGTCTAGGATTAAATTTTTTAATCTGGGGACATAGAAGGGATCACCATGAAGGAAGCTACCGAGGTGAAGTGGGAAGCGAAGTTTCCCCTCACGGACTGATAAGCAAAACCCTACAATTAGTAAGAGAGCTTTCGAGAAAAACCTTCAATTTATTAGTATTCCGCTTGCGCTAACGACTTTGTAGACAAGCAAATTACGTCATCGAACGAAAGAGGGCTATTCACCCCTCTCTAGCCGGCCAATACACACCGATCGATCCCCTACAAGTGGTATTAGAGCCAAGTCATTTGTCGAAGACTAACCGCCGCAACAAACACTTCATCAAGAGATGGCCGGCTCCAATATTCATCCGCCAAAGTTCGAGGGGGAATTCGCTTGGTGGAAGAAGCGAATGGAGGTATTTTTCAAAAACGATTTCGAAATTCTTTTAATTATGGAAAACGGTTTCGAAATGCTTAGGGATGAAGAAGGGGAGCCATTGGAAAAATCAAGGTGGAGCAAGAGGCAAAGGGAAGAGTACTTGGCAAACTCAAAAGCCAAACATCATCTTTACAACGTACTCCCCCAACAAGAAGTGAATCGGATTGGGGAATGGCTAGCGCCAAGGACATGTGGGAAAAACTAATAGAGATTCATGAAGGCACATCCGAGGCGAAGCTAGCAAGGAGAGATGTCCTTCGCTCCCAATTATCCAATATCAAACTCGAAAAGGGAGAGAAGGTAAAATCCCTACACTCTAGATTTAAGGAAATTCTAACCGGTTTGACAAGTGTAGGAGAAAATCTCTCCAACCGGGATATGGTAATGAAGGCCATAGATGCCTTTCCCCGGTCCTCAAGATGGAGCTCTATGGTGGACTCGTTCTACATCTCCAAGAACTTGGAAGTTAGCACCTTGGAGGAATTTTTCTCAACTATGGAGCTCCACAAAACAAGGCTTGAAGGAATAGTAGAAGAGCCTAGAATTTAACCTTCAAGAGGAGTAGCTTTGATGGCCAACAAAGGGAGAAAGAAGATGGAGATTCCCTCCTCCTCCGATGAAGCTTCCTCCTCCTCCTCCATGGATAGCACGGAAGAAGCTTATATGGTAAGGAGGGTAAGGCATGCATTAAAAGGTTTTAAATTTAATAAATCTAATGATAGGAGTAGAAGACCAAGGGGGAAGGTGATTTGTTATAATTGCAAAGGAGAGGGACACATAAGGGACAATTGTCCCCTCTTGAACAAGAGCAAGGAGGAGAAGAGAAAGAAGGAAGAAAAGAAGAAGAAGAAGGGGGGCAAGAAGAAGGAAGAAGAGAAGAAGACCAAAGAAAAGGGAAAGGTCAAAGCACTAAAGGCAAAGACATAGGATGATCCTTCTTCCTCATCCTCATCCGAAGAAGAAGAACATGTCTACTCAAATCTTGCCCTAATGGCCTTTGATGACCTAGACTCCACCTCCTCCTCCAAAAATGAAGAAGCAAACTCAAGTGAGGAGAGCTCAAGTGAAGGGGGAGATTCTTCTACATCCTCATCATCGGAAGAGGATTTGGTAAGTGAGGTAACAAATCTTTCCCCCAAGAAAGTTATGTCAATTATTTCTAGCCTCACTAAGGATTTATTTAGAGCCAATAAAAAGAACAAAAGCATGCTTGATCAAATTAAGGATCTAGAAAATAAATTAGAACAAGCATGTTTAAGTGTTAATAATGATGATGCATGCTCACATGATCACTATATGCCATTTGATGTTAATGCTGCATGTATGGAAGAAAATAGGGTCCTAAGGGAAAAGGTAGACCACTTGACCAAGGCCCTAGAAAAGTTCACCATTGGCTCCAACACTCTTAACATGATCATAGGGAGCCAAAGGGCAAGCTTCAACAAGAAAGGCCTAGGATATAAAGAAAATAAAAATGAAAAGGCCTATAAATGTTTAATTGCTAGGGGTCAAGACAAAAAGAAAGTAATAGCTAGAAAATGGATCCCTAAGGAATTTTTAGTGAACCCCAAAGGAAAGAATTTATTTTGGGTTCCTAAATCCATTCTTAAGGGTTAGGAAAACCCTAAGATAGTCAACCATATGGAATTTATCTATATCATATGTTGGTTGACTTAGGATGGCGGGACAACATTTTTGAAATAGTGTTAGGTGATGATAATGCACCTATAAATAGATAAATCATGCTTTAGGTGATATTTGCCTTATTATCATGATGTAATACCTAATGCATGATCACAATTTGATGAATACACTTGTTTCATAATCATAATATGTAATTCATACATATATGTCTTTATGATCATGTGGTATGTTAGGATGATACTTAACCTTGTGTAGAATTGCAAGAATTAATGGTTAAGTATATACAAATACCTTTAGGATACATCTCACACTCACCATAGGATACCTTGATTGAAAACTTAGCATGAGTGAGATGATAGGATGAAACAAATGTCCACTAATGCCTATGGCATTTAGATGGTCATTTAAAGTATCAAAATAGCAATAATAGACCAATCATGGGGAAGGCTTATGTTTAATTCATAGACATATTGCCCAAAGATCATGGTTGGATATTTCATATGTTTTCAAAATAATTTCTTACTTTAAAATCTATGTGTTCATGTTTTGAAACAATTCAAACCAAAACTAGGTGTTAAACTTGATACTAACTTGATCAAAAACCTAGTTGTTTTTAAAGCTTTTAGATTTTTGACAAATCATTGAAAATATAATGATTTTTCATGAAAAACTATTTTTCATTGATAAATATACTTACAAGAAATATGTTCCCCAAATTTCATAATTTTTCGAATTTTGTAGAATTTTTAATGCATTTCTGAAATCCACCCTGAAAACCTGAAAAACCCGAAATGCATGTGCCAGTCGACTGGTAGTCTGAACCAGTCGACTGGTAGCCTGATAACATGCCCAGTAATTTCTTTTATCCAATTTTAAGGCATTTTTTGGTTTTTGTTTTTCTCTAAACTTGATGTCATACTTATATAAACTTTGTTTAATATTTTTGATGGTGTCAAAGGGGGAGAAATGTATATGTTTAAGTAAGGGGGAATTGTATTTAGGGGGAGTTTCATGTATTAAGGGGGAGAGTTGCTAATCATGTTATTTACATTCTTTCTTTCCTTAATAGTTTTATCAAATGTTTTACCTAACTTAAACGGATTGCCACACATCAAAAAGGGGGAGATTGTTAGTGCAATCAATCCTTGATATGGTTTTGATGTGTGAGACAAAGGGTTTGAGTTAGGATGTGTGGATTTGATATATGCGTTGGAGTCTTACACAACTTAGTAATTCGCACATGGAGCCTTGGCGAGTTTCACATCTCATGACTCGGTCCTTGAGTCGGTGAAGGATGGCTTTGCAGAAGCCGTGCGCTTGGAGCATCCGAGGGACCGCCGGACGAGGAGCTTGGAGTGAAGCCGGAGTAAGTAGGCTTCAGGGCAAGACACGAAGGATGACACTGCAGAGCCGTGCGCTTGGCGCATCCGAGGGACGTGGTCGGATGAAGATAACTTCAAAGGCGAGGGACTCCAAGGGATGAGAGTGAGCGAATGTAACCCGGGAATGGGTAGTGCTCTTAGGTGAAACTTGGCAATTTGGCTAAGTGTCAGATGGGATTTCCCGACACCAGTCGACTGCCATGTAATGGTAGTCGACTACTCTAAGTCGACTGTGACTCAACTAGTGTTTGAGTCCGGTTCAAGTGCCAACAGTCGACTGCCATGGATTGGTAGTCGTCTGTGTCATCAGTCGACTGGTCGCAAGTGTTTCGGGCACATAATGGAGTCGAGCTCGCGAGCACTCGACTGATCGAGCATCAATCGACTGATGGCAATATCAGTCGACTGATGACGGTGTCGTTGGATGAAATCCAATGTGGAAAGCAGCCGTTATTGGGCAACGACTATAGGATCAGTCGATTGATCAAAGGCATCAGTCGACTGGTCCTGTATCAATGGGAAGAAACCCTCTTCCTCTATAAAGAGGAAGGGTGTGGGGCTTTGGGGGCCTAATGCTTGAACTCCTAACAGCTCCCAAAGTGCCCTAAACGGTTTCCACTCTTCTACTTGTGCTAATCTTCATTCTATTATAGAAGAGTGATCCTTGTGTAAAAGAGGTTACCTCCACCTAGCTTTGTGCAAAGGAGAGATCTAGTGGATTTGGCAAAGGAGTGATTCACCTTGGACGAATCGGGACCGTGGATTAGCGGCGTAGCCGTGAACCACGTTACATATTGTGTTAGCATTGTTTATCTTTGCATTTGTTGTTTATTAGTATTCCGCTTGCGCTAACGACTTTGTAGACAAGAAAATTACGTCATCGAACGAAAGAGGGCTATTCACCCCCCTCAAGCCGGCCAATACACACTGATCGATCCCCTACAGAATGCCGAAGTCGAGATTGAACAGGCAAAGGACTGTCACACTCCATGGCATTATGCATCTCTCATGCTAACCTTATGCTGCAGGAATTCTCAAGTGCAACAGTTGACTGGAGGTGTCAGTAGTCGACTGAAGGTAGTTGACTGCCAAGAGGATCAGTCGACTGATGTCGACGAATCAGCCCAGTGCACATGGTCAAAGAGATAGAGATCGATGTCGCCACCTCATGATAAGATAAGTCGCCATGTCAAGATAAGATTCATGAGTTTTGGATCTGGATTGGGGCATATTTCAAGGCGTCATTATATAAAAGGAGGGTGGAATCAAACCCAAAAGAATCAACGAACTCCTAAGTGTGCTTGATCTCCGATCGAAATTCTACGGCTACAATGCTACTTCGACTGCGCATCTTGTACAATTCAGTTGTCGGTACCTTTCTTATTTATTACTTATTACTTGCTAAAGAGGAGAGGTAGGTTTGTTACCTCTTCCTCTACATCATTGTAATCGGTTGTCTCTTACCTCCAACGAGGAAGAGATATTTAGTGCTTTGCCCTTCGGAAGTGAGCAAGGATCACTGGGCCTTGGATTAACAGCCGGTGGGTTGTGAACCAAGTAAAAAAGTCTTGTGTTTGTGTTTTAGTTTTCCGCTGCATACTTGGTTTTAATTGTCCAAAAATACAAGTTTTTACGATTGCTATTCACCCACCTCTAGTGATTCGCCTCGATCCAACAATTGGTATCAGTGCGGGGGTGCTCAGATTCGGTGTAACCACCTGTTGAGCATTTTTTTATTTATTTTTATTTTTATTTTTAAATATCTCCAGCACTACTAATCCAAGACCAAGTCTTGGGACTTTTTGGTTTGTGTTTTTTTTGTGAGTATTGGAAGATTGTTGACCGAGCTAACCATGGAAAAGTCTTCCATAAGGCCTAAAGGTAACAATGCCAATTTAAATTTTAAATTGCATATTATTTGTTTCAAGTGTAGGGAGAGAGGACACTATAAAAATAAGTGTCATACTCGTAAGACTCGAATGACACAACTGACGGCAAAGGAGAAACCATTGCCAGAAGTCTAGAGGAACAAGGAGCACATTAAGGGCTTTGGGTGCAGAAGATTCAGTTACTATAAGAATCGATGCCCGGAGAAGAAGGTTAGTGATACCGCTGGTACCTTTTCTATATAGTTCCCGATAGAAGGGTTAGCGGGTGACCCATGATCCGATCCAAAATATTCGGCTCAGCGAAGGGAGAAAAGGAAGAATGGTTCGGGCACGAATATCAGAAGTCATTGGTTCGGGCGCGAATATCAGAAGCCATTGGTTCGTACGCGAATATCATAAGCCATTGGTACGGGAGTATATCGAAAGCAATTGACATGGGAGAGTTAGCAGAAGCAATTGATATGGCAAAGAAGAGACGAAAGGCACTTCGCTAAGAGTGGAACAAGAATTGGTTCAACAAGATAATTCCAGAAGCCGATGAGGGTTGACTTAACCTGATCTATATAAAGGAAGTTTGTCACGGGAAAAGAGGAATTGGTTCGGGTTGATGAGGAACCCTAGGGCTAGGGCACCCGTGGGCTATAGACCTAAGCTAGCTTTACTCAAAATGGATGGTTGAGGGAGATAGTCTAACCTAGTTACCCGAAAAGTAGAGGAGGAAGTGTTAGGCAACGGAAGCCCCACGCAATATTCCAAGGAGTCTTCACTCCTCATATCTGTAACAGAATTATTCTCCAGGTGGAGGTGGTGGCCACGTGTACGATGGAGATAGCCCGCGACGTTACGATGAAGGAAAAGGGAAGATAAAAGGGAGGAAGCAAGGAGAAAAGAGGGATCCGCAATTATTCCCACCCAGCAAGAGAGAAGGGGACGCAGGAAGAGAAGGGGAGCGACAACCGCCTCGCCGGAGAAGAAGGACGGAGATATGTCATTGTTACATCTCTTGTATTTTTCTCGTCTTGTGATATCACTGTAAGAGGTCTTTCTCCTCCACCTTCGGAAACTTACTTTCCGTAAAGGAGGACCTTTATAGTGAAAGTGCTTAGGCACTACATCCGGTGGGGAAAGCTCACCTCCGTGGAGTAGGAATCCTTATTCCGAACCACGTTACATCTTGTCTCTGAGTCTCGATTGCTGGCGTCGGTTTCTTTCATTTCATCTACTTCATCTTCTTATTTCTTTACTGATTGCGGCCTGTGAGAACCCTCTGAGATCTCCCTCAGTGCTTCACTGCATTGAAAAAGGAGTAAACAGATTTCATCCGTCCGCATTAGTTGGCACCGTCTGTGGGAAACATTTGAGCTAGACGTCGAGATGCAACCTGAAGAAGTATAACAACCTGCTACCTCTGTAGCGGAGGAGCGCCCCATCACCATTCTACCATCGCAGCTGAATGCCCTGATCGATGACGCTATTACAGAAGCCCTCGCTAGGGAAAGGAGAAGGATCGGATATCTGCATCCGCATTCCGGTGAACCTTCTTCCAGAGGCCCACCCCCAGAAATGCCTCCTCCATCTCATACAGCCGTCAATGGGGAAATATTGCTTGGAGGCGGACTTGGAGGAAGAACGCCTCAGAACACTATGCCCTTCACCCAAACGCACAGGGAAGAACAGGGCAAAAGTCAATCAACCAGACCTCCGAAAGTATACGAGTCCAGTCCCTTTACAATGAACATTCTCTCTGAGATCCCTCCATCTTACTTCCGGAATCCTCAGATCAATAAGTATGATGGTTCAATGGATCCCGAAGAGCACATATCTCAGTTTGACGGAGCGGCCTCGCTCCACTGTTATACTGACGCTCTCAAGTGCTGAGTCTTCCGAACCACCCTAATTGTCTCGGCACAAAAGTGGTTCAATACTCTACCCCCAGGATCCATCACTTATTTCGCTGATTTCCAGAGAATGTTCAGTCGAGAATTTGTCAGCTGCAAGGAGTATAAACAGAACGCCTCTATGTTAATGCATATCACCCAGGGACCCTTAGAATCCCTTAGGGGGTATCTTCATCGATTCACTTCTGCAGCTAGGGGAATCCCCTCAGCCTGATCCGAATCTTTCAGAGGTGCTATTCAGCACGGGCTGAAGGAGGGCCCCTTCCTCAGTTCCTTGTTAAGACAACCTGCGGATAGTTATGAGGAGCTACTAAGCCGTGCGGAGTAGTTTATCCGTGAAGAAGAAGGATTAAAGGTACGGAGAGCTGAACGGACTGCCGCAGTAGTCCCAACTGAAAGAGCTCATCCCGCTGCTCCTCAAGCACCCCCTCGAAGGGAGTATACAAGACCTTTTCGACAGGAGGTTCCGAGGCCTCGTCCAATGCTGCAAGGTGTTCACCCCGTCCCGCCATTACAAATCATGGCCGCTGAAGCGCTTCCTCCTGTGAGGACTTGGAAAGAATGGGAAATGGAATTCTATGACCAACAGGGTCTACTACAACGACCCTTAGGGTACAGGGGGATCCCACGTAACCCCCCTGCCCCATTTTTCTGCCAATATCATACGGAATACAGCCACAGTAGTGGCTGATGTTTCAAGTTACAAGAGGAATTGGATCGCCTCCATACTGCATATCCGCAAGTAAGGCTCCAGGCAGGAGGACCGGCACGGCGAGGCCCCCGACCCAATGTAACTCGTCCAGGGCCCTATAATCAACAACCTCAAGTCACTTTCCCTCAAACGACGTCCCAAGAGGTTGTCTCCCAAGGAGGCCCATCAGGTGAGGGCCCTTCATCCAATTTGGATAACGCTCCCACACGAGGAGTTATTCATGTTATAGTTGGAGGACCTACCGATGGGGACTCCAACCGAGCGCGGAAGTCGTATGCCCGTCTCATGGAGAGTTTGGCCATCATCACCAACCAGACTATTCAAGTTGCACCGCCCGTTTCATTCGGGCCAGAAGATTTACAGGGTGTCCTACTGCCCCATACGGACGCCTTGGTTATTCGTATATCCTTGGCCAATTATGAAGTGGCCCGGGTGTTGGTTGATTCGGGAAGCTCCGTCAACATCCTCTTTCAAGAAGCCTTTGGACAGATGCAGCTGGGGAATGCCCAGTTAGAAGATGTGGCCACCCCCCTCTTTGGATTCGCAGGGCATGTAGTACACCCTACTGGGCAGATTTCATTGCCTCTAACTCTGGGCGTAAAGCCCAGCCAAAAAACCAGTATAATCCCTTTCCTCATTGTGGACGCTCCGTCCACTTATAACGCTATTCTTGGGCGTCCTTTCCTCACCCTTTTTCAGGCCGTGGCTTCCCCGTACCACCAGAAGCTGAAATTTCCAGTAGGTCAATGGGTGGGAGAAGTCCGTGGAGAACAGAAGGCCTCCAGGAGCTGCTACGTGCAAATGGTTCGGGACGATCAGAAGAAAGCCCGAACCAATGACCTCAAAGGCAAAGCTGTCATCATCACTGATGTCTGCGTCCTGGAGGAATCCCCTCCCAAGGCTGGCAAAATAGAGGAAGGAGAACTGGTGGAAATCGCTCCAGGAAAGGCCACACGGATAGCACAACAGCTGGAAACCAAAGAAGAGCTGGTGGCTTGCCTGAAGGAGAATGAAGACATCTTTGCAAAAGATGTGCATGATCTCACGGGGATCAACCCTCGAGTGGCTGAACACCATCTCAATATCACTAAAGGAGCCCGACCCGTCCAACAGAAGAGGCGACATTTTGGACCGGAAAAGGACAAGGTCATAGCCGAAGAAGTGGACAAACTGCTAAAAGCGGGTCATGTAAAGGAAATCCAGTTTCCCGAATGGGTTTCCAATGTAGTCTTGGTCCCCAAGCCTTCGGGGCAATGGAGGATGTGTATCGATTTTCGTGATTTAAATAAAGCGTGCCCTAAAGACTGCTACCCCTTGCCTCATATTGATCAATTGGTGGATTCTACTGTGGGATATGAAGTGGTGTCCCTAATGGATGCATATCAAGGATATCATCAAATACCTTTGGCCGAAGAAGATCAAAAGAGGGTTAGCTTTGTGACTGCAGGAGGGTTATACGCTTATGTGGTAATGCCGTTCGGATTAAAGAACGCAGGGGCCACCTATCAGCGCCTTATGGACAAAATCTTTGCAGAACAGAAAGGGAAAAATGTGGAAGTCTACGTGGATGACATATTAGTCAAATCGAAGGCCACTCGGGATTTAGTCAAGGACTTAAATGAAACCTTCGCTACATTAAGGCGGTTTAATAAGAAGCTAAACCCTAACAAATGCCTGTTCGGAGTAAAGAGCGACAAGTTCTTGGGGTACATCGTGACTGAGAAAGGGTTGCAAGCCAACCATGAGAAGGTGCAAGCACTATGTAACATGAAGTCACCCGCTAATCTGCGGGAAACCCAGAAGCTAGTTGGCAGGATCGTTTCTTTATCACAATTCATAGCCAGATCGGCGGACAAAGGGCTGCCTTTCTTCAAGATCCTGTGCAAGGCTACTAAATTTCAGTGGGATGATCAATGTGAACAGGCTTTCCAGGAGTTGAAGAAATATTTGGCTGGACTCCCACTGCTAGCCAAACCAATAGTTGGAGAACCATTATGGATGTATCTGGCCGTCTCAGAGGGAGTCGTTAGTTCGATATTATTGAAACAAGAAGGTTCTTACCAGCAACCTATTTATTATACCAGCCATATCCTGAAGGGGGGGGGGAATTCCGTTATACGGAGCTAGAGAAGTTGGCATATATCCTAGTGCTAACTGCCCGCAAATTAAGGGGGTACTTTTTGGCTCATCCCATCACCGTTCTAACACACAGCGAATTGGGCAAGGTTGTCACTAAGCCCAATTTCTTTGAAAGATTGGCCAAATGAGTGGTAGAACTAAGCGAGTATGATATTCACTACCAACCTCGAACGGTTATCAAGGCCCAAGTGCTTGCTGATTTTCTAGCAGAGGTACCCTGTGGCTCGGAAGATGTTTCGGCAGCAAAAGAGGAGGGATCAGAGGCATGGAATATATTCGTGGACGGTTCTTCAGGATCTACGGGTAGCGGCATCGGTGTTCTATTAATTTCCCCTAATGGTGAAGAAACTCGACTAGCCATTCGCCTGGAATATCGGGCATCTAATAATGAGGCAGAATATGAAGCCATTCTAGCGGGATTGCAGGCTGCTAAAGCGGTGGAGGCTTCTTCTATTGTAATCCATTCAGATTCCCAGTTGGTAATATCACAACTTCAAGGTTCTTTTGCGGTTCGAGAGGAAAGGCTGCATAAGTACTTGAAGGCTTTTGAGAAAGAAAAAGCTCAATTCCGTCAGGTCCTCTTAAAGCAAATCCCGCGGGAGAATAACGGGAAGGCAGATGAATTGGCTCGGATGGCTAGTGCTATGGAAGGAATGAAGTCCTCGGAAACGGTCCATACGAAAATCCATACTTCCTTAGCAGTATGCAGCGTGGAGGAAGACGCACCCGAATCAAGCCTAATTCTTGATTGGAGGACTGACATCATAGCTTATTTACGGCACGGGAAGGTCCCTGAAGAAAAAATAGCGGCATCCGCTTTAATAAGCCGAGCCAAACGGTTCACCCTCTTAAATGAAGACTTATACAAGACTTCTTTCGGACGACCCTTATTGAAATGCTTGGAAAATGAGGATGCGGAATGGGTACTCCGGGAGATTCATGAAGGTTGTTGCAGCAATCATTTAGGAGGGAGAGCTTTAGCAAGGAAGGCCTTATTAGCAGGATATTTTTGGCCTACTCTCCAGCAAGATGCTGCTCGTATAGTGCAAGCCTGCATTGCTTGTAAGAAGCATAGCAACCGTTCCGAACGGCCGGCTGAGTTAATGAAAGTTGTGGTCTCTTCATGTCCTTTTAATCAATGGGGAATGGATATAGTGGGTCCGATGCCAGTGGCACCTTTACAGAAAAAGTTTTTGTTGGTGGCTGTAGATTATTTTTCCAAATGGGTGGAGGCAGAGCCCCTAGCCAAAATTACTGAGAATGCTGTGATACAGTTCTTATGGAGAAATATTATTTGTCGATACGGTATTCCTCAGAAAATAGTCAGTGACAACGGACGACAGTTCCAAGGGAAAAAGATCCAAGAGTGGTGCCAAAGTCTCAACATTCAGCAGGCTTTCACTTCGGTAGCTCACCCTCAAGCGAACGGGCAGCGGAGGTGACTAACAGGATCCTCATTCAAGGATTAAAGACCAAATTAGGGGCTCAGAGGGGAAACTAGGTAGAAGAGTTACCATGCGTCCTATGGGCCTATCGAACTACACCCAAGACAGCAACAGGAGAAACTCCCTTTAGTTTGGTGTACGGGACGGAAGCCGTTATTCCAGTCGAGGTTCTGTTAAATAGCGCTCGGATAAAGGCATACGAACCAAATCAGAACCAACTTATCCGAAGCACTGAATTGGACTTGGTGGAGGAAAAGCGGGAGATGGCACGGAGGCGAGCGGAATTTTACAAGCAAAGAGTGCAGCGAGCCTTTAATAAGAAAGTGATGCCTCGGAGATTTCAAGAAGGGGATTGGGTTTTGCATAAAGTTAATCCCACCGGAGACCCTGGAAAGCTAGCTCCAAATTGGGAAGGACCCTATGAAATAACACGCTGCGTAGCAGGGTCAACATATTATCTAAAAGATGACCAAGGCAAAGAGCTTCCACGACCTTGGAATGCCATTCATTTAAAACTTTTTCACACTGTATGAGAAGTAGGGAATAGAAGAAGAGAAATTATGAGACTCCTAAGGGGAATACTTCTTAACTTGATCGCGTTAATTAGATGCCAAGTACTCTCCAAATTTCATTAATGAGTTATTTACAAGAGCAATGCGGTACTGTTAATAAATCTTGAAGAAGAGAAAGAAAATGGAAAGGAAATTCCCATTTCAAAACAAGATATCGAATTATAGCTTAAATCAGTCAGGAGGATAACGTCGAAAACTAGCCTCCCAATTTAAAGAAAATGAAGGATAAGTTGGAGGAGGTAATCCTTGGTCGGCATACTGCCGAACCGCTTCATTAAATCCGTCCTGATAAGTGGCACGCAGTAGAATGATGAGTCGCTCCGTGCGGTTCGGACGGTCAGGGCTTCGCTCTTGATGCAACCTCTCACATTTTGCTTGTTGTTCTTGAAGATTTCGATGCACGTCCACATAGCGTCGCGACACCTCCATAATAGCATCGGCTAGGATGGAAACATCATCGGCTCGGGAACTTTGGTCCTGCTGCACAAGGTGCGTCATCTCCACCATATTTTGACGCATAGAAGCTGAAATCCCCTCCACTGCTTCAGAATAAGATCTGGTCCGGGCGAGTTCAGTGCCCAGCCTCTGGAGGGAAGTCTCTTGCCTGCGTAGACGGGCGTGAGCATGCGCCCTGGAATTTATGAGGGATGAGTTTTCTTGTACCTCCTTGCACAAGCGGGTGCGGAGGTCCCCTATCTTATCCTGTGCTCGCCGGTATTGAACCTGAAGGCGAGCGATGGCGTCAGAATCCTGTTGCTTCCCCTTGAGGAGCTCTGCTACCTGCCCTTGAAGACGTATTAACTCTTGAGCCGAGGAAGACTCCTTATCAAGAGGAGCCGGTTGGACTTCCCGCTGGGGGACGGGTGGTTCCACACCTGATCGTTGTTGTTCCCTTAACGCTGCAATAGTATCAGCATCCTTCTGAATTTGTTGGCGAGCTTCGGCTAATTGCTCCTGGCACCGGTGCAATTGTTGCAACAGGAGCCGTTCTTGATTCTGAGTATTCGCCAAATCTTCCCGTTGTTGCCGCTCCCATTCTTGAGCTTGAGCCCGATATTGATGGAGGGAGCGATCCAACTCTTGATGGTTGGTCAAGGCCTGCATGCCGGTTGTGGAAAAGAAATCGGTTAGTAAGACAAAGCTAAGGAAGCTAATTGGGAAAATATACCAAATCCAGAGCATGGCGTAGGCTTTCCATGCGAGGAACCACTTCCTCTAAGTTCAGGATTCGAAGACTCCTGGGAGAAAAGGAGGAAGATGGGATGGATGATACTGAGGTGGGAGGTTCATTGGTGATAGGGAGAATGGGGATGATATTGGAGGGAGGAGAAGGGCTCTTCAGGCGATGAGTGGAGGGGGAAGTTTGCAGTAAGGGGATATCAACCGCCATGGGTTCGGAGGAAGAATGGTATTCAGGGGAGATAGAAGGCAGGGGTGAGCCATCCTCTGTCATCGGCTGACATGGAAGTGCATCCTCCCCAGGTTCATCCTCAGGTTGCAGTGAAGGAGAAGGCGACTTCTGAATATTGGTAGCAGAGGGAGAAAAAGCATAAGAGCTAGGGTTTGTAAATGTCGGAGAAATCGAGGAAGGACTAATTGTCCCGATTTCCTCTGGGGCGGAAGTAAAAAGGGATGCAGGGAGAGGAGAGGAAGACGGACGAGATGAAGCAGGTGTGGTGGTGACCGGGGAAAGTGAAGAAGAAGACAGAGCCGACGGTTGACCGGTTTTCCTCTTGCGATGTGGATAATGACCCGCTATCTCCTGGAAGAAGGTAGAATGCATTTTGAGGGTCTGAGAATAAAGAGAAAGGGCTAAAAAAAAGGATTGGGGCAACGAAGTATGGCGGCGGAGGAACGAACAGACGAAGAAGAAGGAGATGAAAAGGCAAAGGGATGAAGATAGCAAAAGAAACGAAGACAAAAGGATCCCCTATAAAAGGGAGGAGAGTGGGCTTGTAACCATTATTGGGCTCCTCGTCTGTGGTGAAAGCGGCCCTAAGTGAAAGGGAAAGAAGGGTTATTTTTTCTAAATGGCCCGTTATGTGCTAAAGACTTCATTTGCATGGGAAGGGGCGGATATAGGCGTTCCCCTTTGGAAGACAAGCACAAAAGAGGGATGATAAGAAAACGTTGCCTCCTTTATGTTGATGGCTACTGAGCCATATATATATAAATTTTTATCCCCACGAGGTGAAGCGGAAGATATCCCCGTGAGGTGGTGGAACGGAAGAATCGAGATTCCTCGGTTACGTAATATATATATATAAATTTCTATCCCCGCGAGGCGAAGCGGAAGATATCCCCGTGCGGTGGCGGAACGGAAGAATCGAGATTCCTCGGTTACGTAATATATATATATATATAAATTTCTATCCCCGCGAGGCGAAGCGGAAGATATCCCTGTGCGGTGGCGGAACAGAAAAACCGAGATTTTCCGGTTACGTAATATATATATATAAATTTCTATCCCCGCGAGGCGAAGGGAAGATATCCCCGTGCGGTGGCGGAACGGAAGAACCGAGATTCCTCGGTTATGTATTATATATATATAAATTTCTATCCAGCGGTAGCGGAAGATATCCCGTGCGGTGGAGCGGAAGAACCGAGATTCCTCGGTTCGTAATATATATATATAAATTTCTATCTCATGAGGCGAAGCGGAAGATATCCCGTCGCGGTGGCGGAATCGGAAGAACCGAAATTCCTCGGCTTATACATTATATATATATAAATTTCTATCCTCATGAGCGGAAGATATCTCGCGGTGGCGAATGAAGAACCGAGATTCCTCGGTTACGTAATATATACATATAAATTTCTATCCCCGCGAGGCGAAGCGGAAGATATCCCTGTGCAGTGGCGGACAGAAGAACCGAGATTTCTCGGTTACGTAATATATATATATATATATATAAATTTCTATCCCCACGAGGCGAAGCGGAAGATATCCCCGTGCGGTGGCGGAACGGAAGAACCGAGATTCCTCGGTTACATAATTTATATATCTAAATTTCTATCCCCGTGAGGCAAAGCGGAAGATATCCCCGTGCGGTGGCGGAACGGAAGAACCGAGATTCCTCGGTTATGTATTATATGTATAAATTTCTATTCCCGCGAAGCAGAAGATATCCCCGTGCGGTGGCGGACCGGAAGAACCGAAGTTCATTCGGTTATACTCAAAATTTTTATCCCCGCAAAGTGGAAGATATCCCCGTGCAGTGGCGGAACCGAAGAACTGAGATCTCCTCAGTTGTGTATCACTTTTTGTCCCCGTAAAGTGGGAGAAGTTGAAGTCCTTGTTTAACTTTGTATTGTTTTATTCTTGTAAAATAGCAGAGTTGGCTCATTTAATGGTTCTATATACCCAGCAGAGTAAAAAGGTGGAAGAGCTGAAATATGCCTCAGTTATATGTGAGTCTATGTGAATACGAAAGAAGTAAAACGTGGCACAACTCAGAAGATACTGGAGAAAGAAGATAAACTGGGAAAGTTCATTGATGCGAGAGAATTACATATTCTGAGTCATTTACAAGGAAAAATAACAAACAGAAACCCTTATACATCTTGGGTATTACAGTTCTTTGTTGGGAGGAACAGATGGAGCTCCTTTGTATGGTTGAGGTTGGCACAATAGTTGCCGCCGGTAAGACTGCTGCAGGAAGATCTGCTTGGCCAGTTCCTTTTGGGACCCGACCAGTTGTTGGCGCAGGGAGCGATTACTGGCGGAAGTTTCCTTCAGCCATTGCTGTAAGTACTTCACTTGCTCCTCTAGGCTAGCTATGTATCGGCGATCATTTATCTGTTCTTCAGAAGGAAGGCTACGCCTGTTCGGATATTACATCCATGGCAAACAAAAAGAAAAGGAAAGGATGGAAGCTATCAGGTAAGGGTCGGGGGTTTTTATAGCGACGAAGGGGAAAAGTGCATTTATTGGTAGAAGAAATAGGGACCATAAATGCCAGTAAAGAAGAGGAAACGTAAAGCGTAGGGAAGGTTGACAGGACTATAACTGTAATTAAGAGGGTCTGAATCCCCGGGCGATGATAGAAGAAGGTATGTTTGGACCAGATTACCGTCCTTTTGAAGACAGAAACCTTACTTCTAGGAGAAAAAGACAAAAGCAAACATCAAGTTCCCTCCCTCGTTTTTATTGATATATTTGAAATGATTACATTAATTTGATCTATACAGATTTTCTCTGATTACTCCTAACAGACGAAGCGGGAGAGGTCTCTTTGGGGGGAGAGGGCGCCAAGATGACCTTGAAGCGCTCGCCTTGAGACGAAGGAATGGCTGATGGACCTTCATCGAACGGAGAAGGATGAGCTTCCGCCGGGGGGACTGGGATGAAAGCCAGCGCTGGTGGAAGTGGAGGAAGTTCATCAACGACACGGGGGTCTCCCACTGTATACTCCCAGGTGAAGGGAGGATTCCACACTCTATTGCGGAAGGAAGGGAAGGGAGCACAAAAGGACCTCCCTGTAGGAGGGGTTGGAGTTGGAGTGTGAGGCGAAAAAGGAAGAGGACGAAAAGTGGAAGTGGCAGTTGAGCGGGTCTCTGAATCTTCAGTGTCTTCAGAAACCCAGTCCTGCAGCTTGAAAGATTCTGAATTTGAAGAAATTTCGATGGGGTGCCCCTCTGAAGCCATGATAGTGAGATAGGAGGACGAAGACATGAAGGGCAATGATTTATAATGGAAGAAAAGCGATGATAGAAGTTCTTGGGAAGGTGAAGAAGACGAAGAGATTGATACAGTTTCCGAAGTAGTAAAAGGAATGGGGAAAACCAATAGGCAAGAGTCACTTAAAGCAAATCTCCGAGCCGAAATCGGGGCGGATGTGAATAATATCAGGCAAGATACTTCAAGCGGATTCCCGAACCGAAATCGGTACGGAGGTGAATAATGTTATTCAAGATCTCTCAAATAAGCCCGAACCAACGAGGTGATTGCGCCATACGATACGGGAAAAGAGATAACGGTATAAAAAGGGAGGAGTTTAAAATTGGTCCAGAATTCCCGACCCATCAAGAAACATGACAAGATGATGATAACTAAACATAGGGACAAATTCATCATTCAGAAGTAAAAGAGAGGCTATTGACAAAATTACCAAAAAGGAGAATAGTAGAAATTACAAATCGAAGAGTTCGGGCGGACACTTAGCTAGCGCCTCCGTGGGATCTAAATAGCTAGTGTCCGTGCCAGGAGGTGGGTATCCTTGTTCGGCATTTTGAGCCGAGGATCCCTCAAAACCTAGTATAAATAAATCTACCCCCTTCTTGACATAGCGTCCCTTGAGGTCGGCTTCTTTCTCCTTCAGTTGGTCTTGATATTGAACCACCTGAGCTTGACTTTCCGCCAATTTAGCCACCAAAGCATCTCTTTCGGTGGCTGCCTTTATAGCTTGCTGTCCTAAGGCTGAAAGAGCTTCAAAATACTCCTGGTGGAGGGTAGATTGCTGCCGAGCCACCGACAATAAGGTTTGGGGAAGAGCCGCTACCATGGAGGAAAGCTCCTGACACTTCTTTGTACAGGATTCCCTGGTAACTGCCCAGGCTTGATGCTCCAGATTAAGACGGTGGCGTTCTTGTTGAAGCTGTATAATAGTAGCCGAGGAGTCAACATCCTTGATCATGGCATCCCCAAGATATCCCTTATACTCCTTCAGTTCCTGGGTCAGAGGTCTGCTGTAGCTCACCGGATCAAAGAAGAGGCGCCTGCCTCTTCATTTTTTCATGCAGCCTCCTCTTTCTCGCCTTCGACTGCATTAGTTGCATCATGGCATCTTCGCACTAGCCCCTGAAGTCCGCCTCCTTTGCCTCTTGCTCGTTTAACCGCCGAACGAGCTCTTTTTGTTGTGATACGGCGGCAAAGTGGTGAGTCTCCACACTAGATTGGAATTGGGCTAGCTGAACCACCATTTTGTTATGTTGGGTGGAGGCCTAAAGAGAAAGAAAAATTATCAGTATACATCGGCATATAGAGATACCCATAGTGAATAGGAGGAAAAGAAAGAGTAAATACCTCTGCCAACAGCTTGCTCACTTGCTCACAAGGGCCTTGTATGCCTGACTGATTGAAGAATTTTACCTCCAAGGGGTGCCGAATCTTCAGCAGGGATCCCAGCGTAGCCCTCGGAGGAACAGGAAGGGGAGGATCCTCCCCTTCAGAGGAGGATGGGGGTCTGATACGACGAAGGGGGGTAGGAGCAGCTCTTGAGTAGGAAGGTATAGGAGCTTGGAGGGATTCCGTATGAGAAGGTGGGGGTGAATTTTGTGCAGATGGGGAGGAATGAAGAAAATCGGAGGGAGAATCCCCTCCTTGAGGAGATGGAGAAGGGACAGGGGAGGTATTGCCTCCTCTTCTTGGCTCATAAATTACTAGGGGATGAGACCCTGGCTGGTCGAAAGATGAGGGGAGAAGAGCCGATGAACTTGAGGCTCCTTTCTTGATGAGCCGCAGCTTTTTCCAGGGGGATGACAGAGCTGCTACTGATTTGCCTCTTTTAGTCGAGGTTTTCTTCTTCTTGGCAGCCTCGATCGCCTCCCCTTCCACCAAAGCCTTCTGCATTAGATTATCTACAAGGTATACTGATAAGAAAGATGAATAACATAGAAAGGAAGTCATATTGCAGGGTAAGTATCACCCTACCTACAGCAACCGAAGTCGTCAAAGGTAGAGGAGACAATCCAAAGTGGCTTAAAAGAGGAGTTTCTATTAGATGGTTTGAGCAGTAATGTAACTCTCCTAATACTCTATACACTTCCGGGAAGGGACATTTGGTCCTCATTTCCCGGAAGGAAGGCAATTCAGGAAGGGCTACCTTCCATGTATCAGAATAGGGTAGAGACTGAAGTCAGATAAAGAAATACAATTCTTCCCAGCCCTTGTGGGAAGTGGGCAGGTTCACCAAGAATTGGCAGTCTGAACGGCTAGATAAATAGAAGAGACCTGCCTTGAAAGATTTTAATTGGAAGAAGCAATGGAATATTTCAGGGGTTAAAGAGAGGTTCAAGTGTTGGAACACTATATGAGCTCCCGATAAAATTCGAAAGGAGTTGGGGGTGAATTGGTTCAGGGGTAGTCCATAGAAGTTTAGAAGGTCCAAATAGACCGATGGTACCAGCAGGGATAGGCCGTTAAGAAATTGTTCGGAGAAAAAGCATGTCAAACCGGGAGGAGGATTATGGGGCCGATGCATCTTACTCGTGAAACAACATTTTATAAAGGGGTCTATATAGTTGTTCTTAATATTAAAGAAATAATGGTTACAATCTAACTGGGTTATGGTATGTTCATACCAGGAGGGCGAAGAGATGGTCCTAGGAGCCATGGGTGTGAACAAAGCAGAGCACTTACTCGGAGGTTAAGGAAGAATCGTGTGGGGAAAGGAAGGACTGGGTCGCCGAAACACCGCCGGTGAAAGTCGCGGAAGAGAAGAACAGGCTGGATTGTTAAGCACACTAAACGATACCTAAAAGGAGAAGGAAGGGGTTTATATAGGGTTTTTCGATTCAACCGCATTTAAAGGAGAAGGAGAAGCGGAGCCCATGAGCCCAACGGGCCTCCTTGAGTATACATAAGGGAGTTTTAAGGGAACGGATGGATTTAAGTTGAGAAATGAAGAATAGGTCAGAGACTTTATGTACATTTGGAAAGTCAAGCTTATAACTTCGCTTGACTATTTTTTGGGGTTGACTAATGATACCGCTGGTACCTTTTCTATATAGTTCCCGATAGAAGGGTTAGCGGGTGACCCATGATCCGATCCAAAATATTCGGCTCAGCGAAGGGAGAAAAGGAAGAATGGTTCGGGCGCGAATATCAGAAGTCATTGGTTCGGGCGCGAATATCAGAAGCCATTGGTTCGGGCGCGAATATCAGAAGTCATTGGTACGGGAGTATATCGAAAGCAATTGACACGGGAGAGTTAGCAGAAGCAATTGATACGACAAAGAAGAGATGGAAGGCACTACGCTAAGAGTGGAACAAGAATTGGTTCAGCTAGATAATTCCAGAAGCCGATGAGGGTTGACTTAACCTGATCGATATAAAGGAAGTTTGGCACGGGAAAAGAGGAATTGGTTCGGGTTGATGAGGAACCCTAGGGCTAGGGCGCCCGTGGGCTATAGACCTAAGCTAGCTTTACTCAAAGCGGATGGTTGAGGGAGATAGTCTAACCTAGTTACCCGAAAAGTAGAGGAGGAAGTGTTAGGCAACGGCTTGGGAGGCCCCACGCAATATTCCAAGGAGTCTTCACTAATATCTGTAACAGAATTATTCTCCAGGTGGAGGTGGTGGCCACGTGTACGATGGAGATAGCCCGCGACGTTACGATGAAGGAAAAGGGAAGATAAAAGGGAGGAAGCAAGGAGGAAAGAGGGATCCGCAATTATTCCCACCCAGCAAGAGAGAAGGGGATGCAGGAAGAGAAGGGGAGCGACAACCACCTCGCCGGAGAAGGACGGAGATCTATCGTTGTTACATCTCTTGTATTTTTCTCGTCTTGTGATATCACTGTAAGAGGTCTTTCTCCTCCACCTTCGGAAACTTACTTTCCATAAAGGAGGACCTTCATAGTGAAAGTGCTTAGGCACTGCATCTGGTGGGGAAAGCTCACCTCCGTGGAGTAGGAATCCTTATTCCGAACCACGTTACATCTTGTGTCTGAGTCTCGATTGCTGGCGTCAGTTTCTTACGTTTCATCTACTTCATCTTCTTATTTCTTTACTGATTGCGGCCTGTGAGAACCCTCTGAGATCTCCTTCAGTGCTTCACTGCATTGAAAAAGGAGTAAACAGATTTCATCCGTCCGCATCAGTTAGTAAAGTAAATAATTTTGAAATTTTAAGTTTTAGAATACTTGATAATTTTGATAAATTATGTATTAAAGCTAGTAAATTGGTTGATTATTGTTAGTTAATTAATATAATTAATAATTCAACTAATAAAAAATTAATTAATTCATATTTAATTAGTTTAAATAATAATAATAACAATATCATGGAAGAAAATGATCAAATTAATCTAACATTTGATAAAATTAACCAAGAGATTAATCAAATTTTTAGTTTGATCAACATAAATCTAGATCAAGTCAAGGATAAAACCAACCTATGACTTAATCAGAGTAATCAAACCCTAGATCAGAATAATCAAATAATAGGACAAAATCATCAAACTCTAGATATGATTAATCTAGATAATTCCGAATTAAAAAATTTTGTTTTGAAAAATTCAACCATAAAAAATTCGAAATTAACTTTAAAAATTTCCAAAGATAATATAAATAATTATAAAAGTAATAATAATTCTACTTTGAAAAATTCTAACAATCTTATCTTAAAAAATTCTAATAATTCTATTAATAATTCTACCTTTAAAAATTCTAACAATCTTTTCTTAAAAAATTATAATAATTCTACCTTTAAAAATTCTAATAATAATTCCACTTTTAAACATTCTAATAATAATTCCACTTTGAAACAGTCTAATAATAATTCTACTTTTAAAATTTTTAATAATAATACTTTGAAGAAGTCTAATAAATCTATTTTAAATTCAAAATCTAGCTTAATTAAAAATTTAAAATTAAATAATAAAACCAATTATAATAGATGTTGGGGAATTGACCGTCGCTAGAGGGGGTGAACAACATTTTGGTACGTTGATGATGGATAACGATCACGTGCTTGCTACAATGTTGTTAGTGCAGCGGAATATGGAATAATAAAAATAAAACACAACACAATTTTTTTTTTTATTTACATCAGGTATCAGGTATGATTTCTCTTCCCTACTAGTCCTGATGGCTGACCGACCCTACCCCACGACCTTCAATGAGAGTCCCCACCGGTCAACGAGGGTAAATCAGGGTGACGCATGGCCTGACACGTTAGGACCCATGCTGCCCAGAAGGATCGACCACGCTAGGACGAGGGGGAAGCGTGCACCTCCACTCACCCAACGCGCGCAGCCAGGGCGGAATCGACCCCTGGATGCGCAGAGGGGAACTTCGTGCCTTACCAACGCGCAGTCGCCCTGGGGGCAATACAAGCACACAATACACAATGATATAACATGGTTCGGAACCTCAAGGTTCCTACTCCATGGGGTGAGCTCAACGAGCTCTAGTGATGACAACACCACTAATAAAACTCCTTCTCGACAACAAGTCGGAGGTGGAGAAACCTCGTACAAATAATTACAAGAGTAATATAATGAAATACAACAAATACACTAAGCAATACACAAACAAAAAAGTAAAGAAAACTTTACACAAGAACTTTGGATTGCTTGCTTGTTGCTTGCCTTGGATTGGTCTTGAAGGTCTAGAATGCAGCAACAATTCCCCTCCAAAATCTCCCCAAAAATCACTGTGGAAATTCCTCCCATCGAGCTCCTTTTAAGCCTCCTCACAACCTGAATTTCCGCCTGACAGTCGACTGCCATAAGTCCCCAGTCGACTGCCAACAGTGCCATTGTGAGACAACAGACTTAATCCACGTCAGCATTCGAGCCGACATTCTCCCCCTGATGAGGAAGAACACATCCATTATCCCATGACGGATACCTCCACATAAAGGCTTGCTCCCCCTTGACCATTGCACCAACGATGTCCTTGGAGAGTCCTTAAGCCTATAGGAACACTAAACTATCAAAATTAAGGGCAAAAGTTCAAACATGAACTCTCACACACCTTAAAATTGATACACACCATAAAAAACTCTCCTAATCCATATCCAATGGATTTTCACCCTTTCTATTGCTTTCCAAAGCAAATCCTAGGGTTATAAGCAGTTAGGGTAGCCTAACCTAGCTGAAACATAGGCTAAACATCCTTGTTTACCTGAAATCAGCTTTGGCAGTCGACTCTTACAGTCACTAGTCGACTGCCATCAAGCAGCAGTTGACTGATATCTACAAAATGCAGAAATTAGAAATCAGAATCGAAATTTGAAAATATATAAGTAAATATATGTATTTTGAAAAATCTTGAAACGTCATATGTATACTACTTATACCAAATACAATGGGTAAAAAATATTTGAAAAATTAAATTACCCATAAAATAGTGAAATTAATACAAAGTTTAAAAATAAGAAAAGCTTCAATGTTTTGAGCCCTCTTTGTATCAACATCATCAATGGTGACTTCTGTAGGGGTTCGATTGGCCGGCTAGAGGGGGGTGAATAGCCCTCTTACGATGGATGTCGGAATTCTCTCGTTCGTTTGCTCGTCTACACAATCGTTAGCGCAAGCGGAAGCATAAACAATAAAGACAAAGCAATAAATGAAAATACAAACACTAACAAAGAAGATGTAACGTGGTTCACGGCTACGCCGCTAATCCACGGTCTCGATTCGTCCGAGGTGAATCACTCCTCCAAAGCCAATCACTATTGGTCTCTCCTTTGCACCAAGCTAGGTGGAGGTAACCTTTACAATCAAGATCACTCTTCTTACAATAAGAATGGAGTAAAAACAAGTAAGAAGAGTTTAGAGCTTGTGGGGCACTAGGAAGATCACTTAGAGCATAAGCATTAGCCTCTCAAAGGCTCACACCCTCTCTTTTTATAGAGAGGGTTGATTTCTTCCGCTGGTCGCCACTACGATCACGCTTGCAATGATCGCCACTACAACTCGACCTCGAACATGTCGGATCCCGACCGTAGTCCAATGGAACTCTTGGCAATCGACCGATGGACTTCACCACGACCGCTCGGCAAGATCGCCATCACGAGCGGTTCGCGTTCGCGATATCCTCTGGCGCAATGATCATTCCATGGTAGTCGATCAGGGCATAAACCCATCGAGACGGATACCACCGAACCCACTCGAAGCGGTAGATCGCTATTCCATGGCGATCGGTGAAACTTAACATAAGTTTGAGCTTTCGGCGGTCGGGTAAACCTTAACCCTTTCGGTCAAGTCTCCGACACTCAGCCATTCAGCCAAGTTCACCTAATGAGCTACTTACATTTCACTCATTCTCTCATCTCACTCGAAGTCCCTCGCCGAAGCTCTCTTCGTTCGCGGCTACGCCCCTCGGCAGCATAAGGCGCACGACTCTGCAATGCTCCTTCATGTCTCTTGCCTCCGAAGTCTGCTTCCTTGGCTTCACTTCAAGTCATCTCGTCCGGTGGTCCCTCGGATGCTCCAAGCGCACGGCTTCCGCAAAGTCATCCTTCACCGACTCAAGGTCCGAGGTTGTGAGGGTGAACCCGCCAAGGCTCCATGTGCGAATTACTAAGCCCTGCAAGACTCCAACGTACATATCAAATAACAATACCAACCTAACTTAAACCCTTTGCCACACACATCAAAACCTTATCATGGCAAGAGATTTCCCTAACAATCTCCCCCTTTTTGATGTGTGGCAATCCGTTTAAGTTAGGTAAAAACTTTGATATAAATTTCTAAGGTAAGAAAGCATCTAAACATAAACATGATATAGCAACATGCAACTCCCCCTTAATCCATGAAACTCCCCATACAAATTTTGTAATTTTTAAATAAATTTTCTCCCCCTATCATAATTTACTTAAACATAATTACTTCTCCCCCTTTGACACCATCAAAAAGATTAACACTAAGTTATAAACCTATGGCATCAAGTCTAATAGAAGGAAAACACCAAAATCATGATTAAAATATGAAATCAGAAAATATTGGGCTGTTTTTCAGGTGAGCAGTCGACTGCTATCAGTATGGCAGTCGACTGGCACAATGGTTTCCGAAATTCTGATTTTCTGGGCGAATTTCAGAAATGCATTAAAAATTCTAGAAAATTCAAAAAATCATGAAATTTGAGAAACATATTTCTTGTAAGATTCTTTATCAGTGAAAAATAGGTCTTCATGAAAAGTCATTATATTTTCATGTATTTGCCAAAAATCCAAAAGCTTTAAAAACTACTAGGTTTTTGATTATGATAGTATCCATTTTAACACCTAGTTTCAGTTTGAATTGTTTCAAAACATGAATACATGGATTTTAAAGTAAGAAATTGTTTTGAAAACATATGAAATATCCAACCATGATCTTTGGGAAATATGTCTATGAATTAAACATAAGCCTTTCCCATGATTGGTCTATTATTGCTATTTTGATACCTTAAATGACCATCTAAATGCCATAGGCATTAGTGGACATTTGTATCATCCTAACATCTCACCCATGCTAAGTTTTCAATCAAAGTAGCCTATGGTGAGTGTGAGATGCATCCTAGGGGGTATTTGTATATACTTAACCATCATATTCATACAATTCTATCAAGGTTAAGTATCAACCTAACAATCCTCATGATCATAAAGATATATATGACTTAATTTCACATTATGATCATTAAATACATGTATTCATTGAATTGTTATCATGCATTAGGTATTATGTCATGATAACAAACAAATTATCACCTAAAACATGATTTAAACCCTATTTCTTATGATGATGTGCCAAATATCAAAATCATAAATCATGATTGCACATATACATAGCAATTACATTAATCATCATGATTTAAGCATTATTATCTATTTATGGGCACGTTATCATCACCCAACACTATTCTAAAAATGTTGTCCCGCCATCCTAAGTCAACCAAAATATGATATAGGTCAATTCCATATGGTTGACTACCCTAGGGTTTTCCTAACCCTTAAGAATGGATTTTGGAACCCAAAATAAGTTCTTGCCTATTGGGTTCACTAGATACTCCTTGGGGATCCATTTCCTAGCTATTACCTTCTTTTTATCTTGTCCCCTAGCAATTAGGCATTTATAGGCCTTTTCATTTTTCTTTTCTTTATAACCTAGGCCCTTTTTGTTGAAGCTAGCTCTTTGGCTTCCTAAGATCATGTTCAATGTGTTGGAGCCAATTGTGAATTTTTCTAGGGCTTTTGTTAAATAATCTACCTTTTCTCTTAAGGCCCTATTTTCTTCTATGCATGCATCACTTACATCTAATGGCATATAATTTTCATGTGAGCAAGCATCATCATCATTATCATTAAAACATGCTTTTTCTAATTTTTGCTCTAATTCCTTAATTTGGTCAAGCATGCTTTTGTTCTTTTTCTTGGCTCTAAATAGATCCTTAGTTAAGCTAGAAATAATGGAAACTATCTTATGGGGTGAAAGATTCGTTACCATAGTTTCCATGTCCTCTTCTTCTTCGGATGATGAGGATGTAGAAGCTCCCCCTTCATTTGAGATCTCCCTACTCGAGCTTGATTCTTCATTTTCGGTGGAGGAGCAATCCAAATCATCAAAGGCCATCAAGGCCAAATTGGTGACAAAGGCATTCTCCTCATCCGATGATGATGGGTCATCCCAAGTCCTTGCCTTTAGAGCTTTGGTCTTCCCCTTTTCTTTTGTCTTCTTCTCCTCTTCCTTCTTTTTCTTGCTCCCCTTTTTCTTCTTCTTTTCTTCTTTCTTTTTCTTCTCTTCCTTGCTCTTGTTTAGGAGGGGACAATTATTCCTTATGTGCCCCTCTCCTTGGCAATTGTAGCATATGACCTTCCCCCTTGGTCTTCTATTCCTATCATTTGATTTATGAAAATGAAAACTTTTTAAAGCACGTCTTACCCTCCTTACCATATAGGCTTCTTCGGTGCTATCCATGGAGGAGGAGGATCCTTCATCATCGGAGGAGGAGGGGATCTCTATCTTCTTCTTCCCCTTGTTTTCCATCAAAGCTACTCCTCTTGAAGGTTGGATTTTTGGCTCTTCTTGTATTCCTTCAAGCCTCGTTTCGTGGAGTTCCATTGTTGAGAAGAACTCCTCCAAGGTGCTCACTTCTAAATTCTTTGAGATATAGAATGAGTCCACCATGGAGCTCCACTTTGAGGACCGGGGAAAGGCATCTATGGCCTTCATTACCATATCCCGGTTGGAGAGCTTTTCACCTACACTTGACAAACCGGTTATAATTTCCTTGAAACGAGAATGTAAGGAAATTACCTTTTCTCCCTTTTCTAGTTTAATGTTGTTGAGTTGGGAGTGGAGGAGGTCTCTCCTTGCTAGCTTTGCCTCGGATGTGCCTTCATGAAGCTCAATTAGCTTCTCCCACATCTCCTTGGCACTTAGGCATTCTCCTATTCAGTCGATCTCTTGTTGGGGGAACACATTGAAAAGATGATGCTTGGCTTTTGAATTTGCAAGGTGCTTTTCCCTTTGCCTTTTGGTCCACCTAGATTTCTCTATTGGCTTCCCCTCTTCATCCCTAGGCAAAACGAAGCCGGATTCCATTGTAATCATAATATCAAAATCCGTTTCGAAAAATACCTCCATTCGCTTCTTCCACCAAGCAAATTCTCCTTCAAACTTCGGAGGATGGATGTTGGAGCCGGCCATTTTGAAAGTTGCTTGTTGTGGCGGTTAGTCCTCGACAAGCTTTCCTTAGCTCTGATACCACTTGTAGGGGTTCAATTGGCCGGCTAGAGGATAGCCCTCTTACGATGGATGTCGGAATTCTCTCGATCGTTTGCTCGTCTACACAATCGTTAGCGCAAGCGAAAGAATAAACAATAAAGACAAAGCAATAAATGAAAATACAAACGCTAACAAAGAAGATGTAACGTGGTTCACGGCTACGCCGCTAATCCACGGTCCCGATTCGTCTGAGGTGAATCACTCCTCCAAAGCCAATCACTATTGGTCTCTCCTTTGCACCAAGCTAGGTGGAGGTAACCTTTACAATCAAGATCACTCTTCTTACAATAAGAATGGAGTAAAAACAAGTAAGAAGAGTTTATAGCTTGTGGGGCACTAGGAAGATCACTTAGAGCATAAGCATTAGCCTCTCAAAGGCTCACACCCTCTCTTTTTATAGAGAGGGCTGATTTCTTCCCGTTGGCCGCCACCAGTCGACTGCCGTCACTACAACGACCTCCAAACACGTTGGATCCCGACCGTTGTAGTCCAACGGAACTTTGGCGTCATCAGCCTCCGTAGTCGCCTTCGATCGGCTGGCGGTTCTTCAGGTTCGCGTGATATCCTCTGGCGATGGTCAGCTGGGCATAAACCCATCAATCGGATACCAGTCGAACCCACTCGACTCAGCGGTCAATGATGCTATTCCATGGCAATGATCGGCCGTGCAACTTAACATAAGTTTGAGCTTCCTGCGATCGGATAAACCTTAACCCTTTTGGTCAAGTCTCCGATAGTCAGCTATTCGGCCAAGTTCACCTAATGAGCTACTTACATTTCACTCATTCTCTCATCTCACTTGAAGTCCCTCGCCGAAGCTCTCTTCGTTCGCGTCCATGTCCCTCGGCAGCATCAAGCGCACGACTCTACAATGCTCCTTCACGTCTCTTGCCTCCGAAGTCTGCTTCCTTGGCTTCACTTCAAGTCATCTCGTTCGGCGGTCCCTCGGATGCTCCAAGCGCACGGCTTTCGCAAAGTCATCCTTCACTGACTCAAGGTCCGAGGTTGTGAGGGTGAACCCGCCAAGGCTCCATGTGCGAATTACTAAGTCCTGCAAGACTCCAACGCACATATCAAATAACAATACCAACCTAACTTAAACCCTTTGCCAAACACATCAAAACCTTATCATGGCAAGAGATTGCCCTAACAACTTCTATCAAAAGATAGACTATACCAAGGTTTTCTAAAATGATTTTAAAATGTTTTTGAGAACCTATATTGGATCATGATCAATGGGCTCAATGCACATGACTTGCACATTAGCTTTCCCCATGATCCACCATGTATAAAGTGAGTTTGAGTTCATCTAGATGCAAAAACTATGCACCTTGAACTTAACTCATTTCCTAGGATCTGACATGTGTCTAAGGTGTATGAAAACACATACAAGTCAATTTGATGTGATATGTGGGTTTTGTTCATCCTAATCTAGAGTCTCATGCATTTTTCTAAGGCAACACTGCTTGATTCCCTTATACATGAGACTTCAAGTCATGTCATAGTCCTTAAATCAATTTTATTAATGCATGAAATATGATCATGACATAAATGATAGCATAAATAAACATGGCCAATGATCATGATGTCATGGCATATGATTAAATCTAAATACACATGACATAAAATAGTCCTAAGCATAATCATGATATTTTCTATGATTAAAAAGAAATATGATGTAATGACATGTTATATGACAAATCAAGCATGTCAAATAAAATATAAAGGTATATAATACCTAAATTTTAGTGTTAATTTCCATTTGTTAGAATTAAACCCATTTTTCCATATTATCACTAATCTCCCAAGTGTGCCAAAAATCCAAAATGACACATTATGACCTCTAAACATAGTTTGTGCCAATTTGATTGATTTTTCATACTTAAATAATATTAGCACATCCCAAAATCTTTTAGGATTTAAAATTCAAACCTATTTCCAAGGTATCCATAACCTTGAAAATAACCTAAGGTGCCACTTTACCATGGTTAGATTTACTACCCATCCATTTAAAATTGACACCCATTTAGCGTGAATCAATCACGCTCCTAGGAACCGAAAACCTATTTGAACTCCTTGGGTTTACTAGGTATTCCTTAGAGATGACCTCCCTAGATACCCTCCTAATGACCCTCCTAGGCTTGGTAGCCTTGGTCATTTGGGTCTTGCCTAGGTTAACTCTAGGGGTAACTCCCCTTGTAACCTTCTTAGTGGCTTCCTTAGGTTTCTTCAAAACCCTAGCCACAAGGCACTTGCCTTGGTTAACCTTAGGGATGACTTCCCTATCAACCTGGCTTTCCTAGACCTAGGTTGTGTTCCATAATCAAATGGAACACTATGGTAGGTCTCCTTAGGCTTAGATTTGTGACCCAAACCTTTCTTGCCTTTGGATGAACCTTGCCTCCTAGACCCTAGATCTTGACAATTTAACCCTTTAACTTGATCTTGCATCTTCCTAAGGGTTTTCTCCAACTTCTCAAGCCTTGACCTCAAGGCTTGATTTTCACACTCCAATTTTTCTAATTTAGTGGGCCCATTATTTCTTTGAATTGTTTTGTTCTTTCTAGGCAAATGTCTAGAATCCTTGGAGTTAAAGCCTAGATGATTCTTTATCTTCTTAATACTTTCCTTAGGTAAAATTGTTTTAGGGACATTAGTGTTAGTGAAAGACCTAGAGCCAATCATGTGATGATTGTTGTATGGACTTTATGGTATCATATTCCTATTTATAAAGGCATTTCTTTATGGTTATTATACTTACTTGTATTGATGCCAAATAACTAAGTATAATAACATCCTTGAGTAGAAGGTTCTTATCTATATCAATCGATTGGTTGAATCGATAATGAGATGCTATAAAGAACACTACTCTTAATCATTCCTAGTCAAGTATTAATATTCAGGGACAATGTTAATGCGAAGAGACTAGCATGTAGGTCAACTCGATGACTTGATCTCACAAGTCATGGATATGAGATATCAAGTTGACAAATGGGTATGCATTGGAGAATGTATATTGAATGACCCGCCATGAGAAAATATCAAGGATCGTTATATGAGTGTCATATACTTTCTCATGTGACTATTAGTCCTTGGACCTGAAGTCACCATGGTCCCCTACATAAGGAGTTGCATACTTTGGCTTCGTCAAACGTCACCCGTAAATAGGTGGACAATAAAGGCGATTACTGGGTATGTAACAAATTATGTGGAGGAATGTGAGTGATGTAGATGGGATGTATCCCTCCTATATGACGGGAGTGACATCATGATTCTTGATAGAGTGAGACCACTAAGTGCATGACCATGACCAAATGAGTCAATATGAGATATTGAGCTCATTTGATTAGAGTGAGTCTACTTGGAGTTCAAGATATACATTGTACAGAGGATGACATGGTCTATGCCTCAATTGATCAATCTAGATGTCAAGGATAGAGGGACATTGTCACATATTGTGAGAGTCACAATTAGTAGTCACAAAGGTGATGTTGGATCTCAACATTCTTGTAACTTGGGTAGCAATGATGTGTTGCTAGATACCGCTCATTGCTTATGTTTCTAAATTGGTTTAGGAGCATTGCCAATGTTACAAGAACCTATATGGTCACACACAAAGGACAATTAGATGGAGATTAGGTTCATATGATGGACCATGAGGATTAGGTTCATGTGATGAACCAAATTGGATTAAGAGTAATCCAAATTAGACTAATAGAGTTGGACTCAATTTGATTCAAGTGTTGAATGAGTCTAATTTAGATTTGATTCATCGAGTCAATTTAAACTAATGAATAGAGATTGATTAAATTAAATTGACTTGAATCAAATGGTTGGATTTGATCAACCATGGGAGGCTTTTGAGCACTTAGAATTGATGATGAAACCCTAGGTTTGGCCCTCCTTTTATAGCCTTTGAGCCCCTTTTCGAGAGGAACCCTAGCCAATCACAATTGAGCACCACTCCCCTTGAAATTTGGTGATAAACCTTGACTCCTCGAGGCTAATCCTTTGACCATCAGTCGACTGATGGCCATCATCGATCGGTGATGGCGACATCGGTCAGTCTTGACCTCGGCGATCGAATGATTGGCGGCGAGTCCTCAAGGTAGCGATCGTGATGCTTGCTGCAAGTCAAAGTTAGCTCAACAAAAACATAATTTTGACGGTCATTGACCATCCGATCTCGACCTAGACCATCTATAGGATGTCTTTGGTCGGATCTACGCTTAAGATCATCCCCGTAACGAGGATACGACCTCACTTACGCTCACACACATGAGCTTACCTCGATACTTACATGTTGCTTTTGCTTCTGGCCTTCCACTCGCTTCCTTCGGCTCCCTCCGAAGTCACTCGAGTGTCGCCCGACCACCGCGGCTTTCTCCGGGTGTCGCTAGCCTTCAGCTCCAGCTATAGCAATTTACTGCACACTCGATTCAGCTCATGAGATAATGACATGAGCTTAACTTTGTATCGTTTGCTATAATCAAAACTCAGGTTTGACTTAGGTGCCTACTGCACCAACAATCTCCCCCTTTTTGATTTATGGCAAACCCACATACAAAGTTAAGAAAAAAACAAATTAAGTGCATTAAGTAAAATGAGCAAGAGATATGCATGAATGTGTAGGAGTAAAAACTCTTTTTCAAGTGCTCCCCCTTGAGGAATCCTCCCCCTTGACCGAGGGTGAGTACTTGAGAAAGGGTTTTAACTCTCCCCTTGATATTTGCTAAAAAAAGTTAAGTGACCGAAATTACTTAACATTGGCCATAGTGTTTAAAATAAGTTTTAAGTTAAGAAATCAAAAAATTGATTTCTTAACCTTGGCCTTTACTTCCATTTTGTTAACAATTTAACTTAAAGTTAAGTAAATTATTTTTTGTATTGTTAACGAAAACAAGTTAACTAAATGTGTTTAATTTAAGAACTCCCTTAACTTTAAAGTTAAGTAAGTCTTGGCCATTAAAAAATTGATCCCTTAACTTTGGCCTTTTTCTCCCCCTTTTTCCATATATCGAAAAGGGTGAGGCACCTATGTGGAATAAAAATAAGTTTTAATTTTAAAGTCCAAGCATGTTCCACATTATTTTGAAAATAATATACTGAAAATAAGTTCATCTATAAAATGTTCGACTCATATTTGGCTTGATTGATATGAAGGATCAACCAGTCCTGGTCAGAGTCGGTTAGTATGTATGATTATACTCCGTGGTTCATAGCGATGCACTAGCTCTACATCTGGAACCAGGAGTAAGGTCCTAACATCTCACACCCATCTACGTGGCTAAGTACACAAACACATTAGTCCTATGTGTTGTGAGATGTATTGGCTCCTTAAATCTATAGGTGCATGATATCTAAGGTATGTCCTATGCTAGTTCCAGAAAAATGAAATTAAAGAAATAGTAGTAAGAACATATAATTTGCAAGTACCTATTCTATTACGCACATGCCCAATTTTCATCTTAATAGACTAAATTCGGCTTCGGGTAGGGGTTTAGTAAATAGGTCTGCCAAGTTAGACTTCGATTCGACGTATTGGAGTTGTATGGCTCCGTTGGCCACATATTCTCGAATGAAATGGTGTTTGACCTCTATATGTTTGGTCCTAGAGTGACATATCGGATTCTTTGTAAGATTAATTGAACTAATGTTATCTACGTGAAGTTTAGTATTCGTAAAGTCTAACTTAAAGTCGCGAAGAGTGTGCTTCATCCAAAGAAGCTGTGTGACACACTCACCCATCGCGATGTATTCGGCTTCGGTAGTAGATAAAGCAACACAGTGTTGCTTCCTACTGCACCAACTCACTAGACTCGAGCCGAGAAGTTGACAACAACCACTCGTGCTCTTTCTATCGAGCTTACTATCGGCATAGTCCGAATCGGAGTAGCCGGTTAGTTCGAACTCGGTAGATCTAGGATACCAAATACCGACATTAAGTGTACCCTTTAGATATCTAAGGATACACTTAACTAGGGTTAGGTGAGACTCCTTAGCACAGGTTTGAAACCTGGCGCACATACTTACTGCGAATAGGATGTCAGGTCGATTCACAGTTAAGTATAGGAGACTTCCTATCGCTTGTTGGTGCAGGGGCACTAGATAATCGAACCTGTGTTTTGATTATGGCAAAGACACAAAGTTAAGTTTATATTGTTATCTCACGAGCTAAATCAAGTGTGCAGAAAAGTACTAAAGCTGGAGCTGAAGGCTAGCGACACCCGGAGGAAGCCGTGGTGGTCGGGCGACACTTGAGTGAATTCGGAGGGAGCCGAAGGAATCGAGTGGAAGGCCGGAAGCGAGAGCTACTATCGAGGTAAGCTCGTGTGAGTGAGAGATTGTAAGGTCGTGTCCTCTTTACGGGGACGACCGTAGGCGACGATTCGACTAAGACTTCCTGTGGAAGGTCTAGGTCGAGATCGGACGGTTAGAAACCGTCGTATTTATCATTTTCCGAGCTAATCTCTTCTTGTAGGGAAGTGGCCGGTGTGATCATTCTTGGACATTAGGCGATCGTATTATCGATTGGTGATGAGATGCATCAATCGTCATCATCGATCGGTGATGAAGGCATCGATCGGTGATGGCGACGATTCGCTTTGCGCTAGGTCAAAAGCGGATAACGTTTGGCCGCGGCCGCCAGCGATAAAAATTTGGAAAAATTCATGATCCGTTCCAAAGAAATAGGAGACAAATTCAGAGGCTAAAGTCTATAAAAGGAGGGGAGGATTCATCTCCAAATCACATCAATTATTCATCAAGTGCTCCTACAACGCCAACGCTTCAACACCGTCATAACGCCGACGCGACGCCAAGTTTTGATCTTCTTCGTCGGCAGCAGATTCAAGTAATATTTTTGATATTATATTCTGTATTTTTATCTTCATAACGAGGTGAGGTAGGCTTGTTGCCTCATCCTCGTATATTTGATTTTTGTAATCGTTGTCTCCTACCTCCAACGAGGAGGAGATGTTTTAGTGCTTTGCCCTCCGTACGCGGTCTAGGACCGATAGGGCCTTGGAGTAGCAACCGCTGGGTTGTGAACCAAGTAAAATAAACGTGTTCATTTATTTTCCGCTGTGCTTACTTTGCGTATCGAACGAACGAAAAAGAAAAGATTTACGATCGCTATTCACCCCCCCTCTAGCGACGCTTCTCGATCCAATATCGCTCTCCTATAGTACTTTAAGTCAATGGACTTACTTTCTAGGTCTTCTCCTATGTTAACATTAATCTCCATTGGGGTGTTTATTACCTTAGCGTCTTGCATTCCAAATCTTTTAATTAACTCCTTAGTGTATTTTTTTTGATATAGGTATATACCATCCTTAGTTTGTTTAATTTGTAGACCTAAAAAGAAACTTAACTCGCCTACCAAGTTCATTTCGAACTCACTTTCCATGAGCGAAACGAACTCGTTTAGTAAGGCTGAGTTAGAGGTTCCAAAAATTATATCGTCTATGTAAATTTGAGCTATGAATATTTCTTTACCTAAGGTTTTTACGAAGAGAGTTGGGTCAACTAAGCCTTGGTTAAACCCTTTTGACTTAAGATGGATTGAAAGTCTCTCGTACCAAGCTCGAGGAGCTTGTTTAAGTCCATAGAGAGCTTTCTTAAGTTTTAGAACATGGTCGGGTTTATCTAGATTTTCAAATCCGGGGGGTTGGCTAACATAAACTTCTTCTTTAATGTATCCATTTAGGAATGCCGACTTAACATCCATTTGAAATAGCTTAAATCCTCGATGTGCAGCATAAGCTAGCAACATTCGAATGGATTCGAGTCTAGCTACTGGGGCATAGGTTTCGTCGTAATCTAAGCCTTCGACTTGACTAAACCCTTTGGCGACTAACCTAGCCTTGTTTCTAACTACTTCTCCTTTATCATCAAGCTTATTTCGAAACACCCACCTTGTTCTAATTATCGTTTTGTCTTTAGTTGGTGGTACTAGTTCCCACACTTCATTCCTAGTGAATTGAGCTAGCTCTTCTTGCATTGCAATAATCCAATCGGGATCAAGAAGAGCTTGTTCAATTGATTTGGGTTCTATCTTTGAAATTAAGGAAATTTGACTAAGGTTCCTATAGGATGCTCTAGTTCGAACTCCTAGATTAGGATCTCCTATCACTTGATCGATAAAGTGGTTAGTCTGAATCCTAGATTGGGTTGGGTTTGTGTCACCTAATGCTTGATCAATTGAGTGACTTGGTTGAACACTAGTTTGACTCGGATCACTTGTCACTTGGTCGACAAGAGAAGTTGGTTGATGTGGATTAGACTTGATCTCAGGGTTGGAGACGAGTTTGGTATTAGTGGGCTCAACACTTGGGGTCATGAAGGGTTTTGTAGGTTCGGGTACTTCATCGAACACTACATTAATAGTCTCTTCGACTTTAAAGGTATCGTGGTTATATACCCTATAGGCCCTACTCGTGGTTGAGTATCCTAAGAAGATTCCGGTGGAGGTTTTGGATTTGAATTTCCCAAGGTGGTTCTTAGTGTTTAAGATATGTACCTTACATCCAAATACCCTAAAGTACTTGATGTTGGGCACTTTATTGTGATAAATCTCGTAGGAGGTCTTAAGGTGCCTCTTTACCATAAGGATCCTATTCTGGACATAGCAAGCCGTGCTAACGGCTTCTGCCCAAAACCTATCGGGTAGGTCGTATTCGTTCAACATGGTCCTAGCGGCTTCTTGTAGAGTTCGGTTTTTCCGCTCCACTAGGCCATTTTGTTGAGGGGTCCTAGGACAAGAGAATTCATGGTGATATCCGTTTAGGTTACAAAAGTCGGTGAACCTTTGATTTTCGAATTCACCACCATGATCGCTTCTAAGTCTTTTAACCTTAAGGTTATTTTTTATTCTCGATTAATTTGAATAGATTGATTAATTGATCTAGGGTATCATTTTTATGTTTGATGAACCTAACCCAGGTAAACCTGGAGTAGTCGTCAATGACTAAGCAATATTGACTTCTATTGAGTGACTTGGCTCCATGTGAATCGAATAGATCCATATGCAGGAGCTTAAGTACACTTGAGGTTCGTTCTTGGTTAGTTAATTTGTGTTGTGTCCTAGGTTGTTTTCCTTGTTGACAAGCATTACAGATTTTATTAACCAAATTGTTGAGGTTGGGTAAGCCTCTGACTAAGCCACTCTGACTCATCTTGTGGACGAGTCTTGGTCAGTGACCGAGTCGTTTGCCACAACCATGATTCCTCTTCCTGTGTCATAAGACATTTGGCTGAGGATTTGATTAAGTTAATTGTATAAATGTTATTTGTCCTAGTTCCTTTGAGTATTGTTTTAGCTGTTTTATTTGTTTTAATTACACATTCATTATCTAAAAATACGACCTTATAGTTATTGTCACATAATTGGCTTACGCTAAGTAGGTTATATTCAAAATTCTCTACAAGTAATACATTTTTAATAACAAAATTCGAGTTAAGCTCGATATCACCTGATCCGATGATTTTGAGCTTGCCGTTATTCCCAAAGGCTACCGATCCTTGTCGTTTGAATCGAAGCTTCGTGAATTTGAGTTGATCCCCGGTCATGTGTCGGGAGCAACCGCTGTCCAACATCCATTGATCCTACACACAAGGTGGTTGGATTGGATGTTAGATTTTTTATATTATTTTTTTAAAAAATTGGTCATAAGTTTTTAACCTAGGTCATCTCCCAAAGGCTACCATATATGATCAAGCATGTTATACTTATGTGTTTTTTGTGAGATGACTTCCAATTAAGTTGATTAAGTGCATTTAGGTTCAAGTAATTTTATGTTAGATTTGGATTTGACCCTAGGCTTGTCAAGTTTACCTTTTCAAGATCATGACTTCCAGGTCGTGGCGAGGCACAGGGGCCTTCTTTTATCGGATCATCGACCACTTCCTTAGACAAAGCCATTTTCAAGAAAATGATGACTTGACTCACCTAAGACTATTTCCTGGTCTAACTGGTTATTTTTGAAAAGAGGCTCCCCGAGGCTCAATCTTTTCGAAGGATTTTAGTTGGTTATGTATGTGTTCTAAGTGAGTTCACAAGTTAAAAAAACAAAACAAAAAAAATTCTAAGCATGCAATTTCTAAGTTAAAGCACAAACATGTTTTGTACTGGCTCCCCCTAGACCGTTGAATCGGTTCGGTCTATTCACATAGTGGATTTGGTCCTTGGGAACCCAGTACGGGTTTGATCCTAGAGTTGAAATCAAAAAGTTCTTAGGGACCCATGCTTGGACATGTTTCCTATGTCGACTTGCAATCAACATATATGACCTATTAGTCATGTTTGAGTTAAACCCTAGTCCAGCCTTGTTGTACACGGCCCTTTGAGATCCAAGTAGGAGGTCAAGTCCTTTGGATCCCGAAGTGAACTTTTCCAACGTGTTCCTAAGATCTTCAACTTGACTTTTCAAGAGAGAGTTCTCAACTTCGAGCTTTTCAACTCGAGTTGAGTCCTTCTCTTGAACTCGACTAGTCGAAGAGGTTAGGGAGACCTCGTGTTTGAGGAGTTTAACCTCCTCAACAAGGGTCTCGACTTTGGACTCGGACTTAGCTAATTTCCTAGACAAAAACCTAACCGTATTATGTAAAGTATTAAATAAAGTTCGACTCACTTTAAGGGTATCTTTTGAACCGGATGTGTATCCGTGGCTTGACTTGAAGGTAGCTTCGTAGTCCGAGTCATCCTCAGGTTCTGACTCAAGTTCAGGTTCGGTCTCCGTGTCTGACTCAATCGATTTCGCCATGAAGACGTGGTCTTCGTCTTCTTCGGATGACGCTTCTTCCCATGTGCGTTGAGGGCCTTCTTGTGCTTAGGTGCTTGGTGGTTGAGCTTGGGGCACTCGGACTTGATATGTCCAAACCTGTTACACTCATAACACCTAATATTAGAACTTTTAGGCTTACCTTGGTTGGGTCGAGTCGTGGTTCGCTTTCATCCCTTGGCTATCCTTCGAGCTAGGTTCATTAGTTCGGCAGTCAACTTCGGGTCAACTTCTTCTTCGGACTCATCTTCCTCCTCGGTTGGTGGTGGCTTGCTTGCGATTTTCTTCTTCTTTGAACCTGCAAACAAGGCTATACCCCTCTCGGGTTCCGAGTTGGACTGCTCATGTAATTCAAAATCTGAGAATAATTCATCTATTCTAACTTTAGAAAGGTCCTTGGAGACCTTGTAGGCGTCGACCATGGATGCCCACAAGGTAGTCTTCGGAAAAGAGTTTAGAACATACCTTATAAGGTCGCGGTTTTCGACCTTTTGCCCGATTGCGTGTAGGTTGTTGACGATGTCCTGGACGCGGGCGTGCAATTGTGTTGCCGTCTCGTGTTCCTGCATTTTTAGTGTGTACAATTTATTGAACAACAAATCATGTTTGCAAACCTTAGCTTGATCCGATCCTTCGTGTAACTCGATCAGCCTCGTCCAGAGATCTCTTGCGCTGATGAAGGGTCCGACTCGGTTCAGCTCCTCCTTGGATAGCCCGCACTGCAGGATTTGAGTCGCCTTTGCATCTGCCTCGATTTGTCGTTTAGTGGAAATGGACCACTGATTGTAATCCAAGGAATCACCTTCTTCATTAGTAGGAAGAGTGAACCCGGTTTGGATCACAATCCACATCTCTATTTGGGTTTTTAGGAAGCACTCCATCCGACCTTTCCAGTAATGAAAATCATCACCGTTGTAAAACGGTGGTCGGACGGTGCTAAAACCCTCGAGATGGGCCATTAACACGAAAGACACAGAGAGACGAAGACGAAGAAACTAGCAACGACAAAAACACAAAAGCAAGTACCAAGACTCGCGTCTTGGATTAGTAGTGCGGGAGAAAAACCTAACAAAGCGAAATAAATAATAAAAAAAAACAGAATTAAAAGAGAAATAAATCTGTAAAAATGGCTAGATTGGTGGTTTCACCAAATCTTAGCAACCCCCGGCTCTGATACCAATTGTTGGATCGATGCGGTTCGCTAGAGGGGGGGGGGGTGAATAGCGAAAAAAACTTTTTCTTTCGAATTCGTTTCAAGACAAATATACGCAGTGGAAATGTAAATAAAAACTAAAAGAGACAAATAGTTTTTTACTTGGTTCGCAGCCTTCGGCTACTACTCCAAGGCCCTAACGGTCCTAGACCGTGTACGGAGGGCAATTCACTAAAACACTCCTCCTTGTTGGAGGTAGGAGTTTACGATTACAAAAAAAACTTTTGAAGCACAAGATAGAGAGACACACCCTCTCTTCTATTAAAATGAAAATGCAATGAAAGAAAGCCTCGATTAACAAACTAATTGCAAGATTAAAAGAAATGACAAGACAAGATTATACCAACAACTCGAAGATAGGACTTAAACTAGGGTTGTTGGCAGCACTTCATTGTCGTAGAGTTGTCGGAGAGTCGCAGCGTTGCGGAGGCTTTTGAGCACTTAGAATTGATAATGAAACCCTAGGTTTGGCCCTCCTTTTATAGCCTTTGAGCCCCTTTTCGAGAGGAACCCTAGCCAATCACAATTGAGCACCACTCCCCTTGAAATTTGGTGATAAACCTTGACTCCTCGAGGCTGATCCTTTGACCATCAGTCGACTGATGGCCATCATCAGTCGATGGCGACATCGATCAGTGAGTAACCTCCGGCGATCGGTGATTGGGCGATGAGTCCTCCAAGGTAGCAATGATCGATGCTGCAAGTCAAAGTTAGCTCAATAAAAACATAATTTTGACGGTCGTCGACCGTCCGATCTCGACCTAGACCATCTATAGTATGTCTTTGGTCGGATCTACACTTAAGATCATCCCCGTAACAAGGATACGACCTCACTTATGCTCGTACACACGAGCTTACCTCGATACTTACATGTTGCTTTTGCTTCTGGCCTTCCACTCGCTTCCTTCGGCTCCCTCCGAAGTCACTCGAGTGTCGCCCGACCACCGTGGCTTTCTCCGGGTGTCGCTAGCCTTCAGCTCCAGCTATAGAAATTTACTGCACACTCGATTCAGCTCGTGAGATAATGACATGAGCTTAACTTTGTATCGTTTGCTATAATCAAAACTCAGGTTCGACTTAGGTGCCTACTGCACCAACAACATCACGGGGTGCCACCTCATGAGGGAGACCAAGAGCCATGTCTCTTGGTATTACATGGAGGTATTAAACCCTCCATGAAGTGGCCGACTAACATAAGAACTGCATTAGTGGAAGTGAGTGGGATTGATTAGATCTTCTTCTCCTCTCAAGCTCTATCTCCCTCTTCCTTTCTTGCCATGGGTTCCAAGGAGTGCTAGCACACTCTAAGTTGCCTTCTCCACCTATTGTTCATGTGGATACTTGTAGAGGAGTGTACGCTTGACACTCTCGAGTTCTAGCAAGCCGTTTGGACGAGCGGGAAAAGTGAAGGGCGTCGCATCAAGGGTAAAGCTCTTGACATGTAGATCTAAAGTAAATCTAAGGTTTTTAAACACGTACATGTATATTTTGTTTATGTTCACACGGATCCGTGGCCGATTTCCGAGGTTTCCGCAATGCAAAAAGCAGTTTTTGCGGCTCGGATAGTCCAACAATTAGTCCCAAATTTCTCCTTATTCCTAAAATGGACATGTTTAGCTCCTAAGCAATAAAGCCTATTTTCACTAGCATGATTTTCATGAGTAATAGCAAGAGTGCTAAAAACATGCTTTTTAAACCTAGAACTAGAAGGTGCATTAAAATATACCTTAGGATTTGCCTTAGAGGCTCCCCCTACATGTGTGGCTCCTCCTTGCCCTTTGGTTGATTTCTCCCCCTAGGGCATTGACTTCAGTAGTGTCCCCTTTGATGGCACTTGAAGCACACCATATGCTCCTTGCTATTACTAGTCGGGACTTCGGCATCTTGTTGACTTTTGGTGCCGGTAGAGCCTTCTTGACCTTCTTAGGGCACTTGCTCTTATAGCGCCTGAATTCCCTACACTCAAAGAAAATTATGTGATTTTTATTTTTAACTAAATTGCTTGAGTTACCTAGGTCAATGGTGGAAGTTTGGGCTTGCTCTTCTTGACCGGAAGTAGAAGCTTCTTCTTGATGCTCTAGAGTGGATGGTCTCTCCTCCCCCTCAATCCTAGAGGTGGAGGCCTCTTCCAGTTCTTCCACCTCTTCCGATCCAGATCCAGATGTTGATTCTCTATCAACTTCCAAATCCTCACTTTCTTATGAGGAAGAGCTAGTTTCTTCTACCTTCTCCTCTTCTTGAACTGATGAACATTCTTCGACTTCTTGTGATTGTTCTTCACTTGAAGCCGGTGATGGTCCTTCATGGAACTTTGGCAATTTGATCCAAAGCTCCTTGGCATCTTGATATGTACCTAGTCTAAACAAAATATCATTAGGTATCAAATCTTCTAAAAGTTTTGTTACCTTAACTTCGGTCTTGAACTTTAGGCATTGCTCTTGGCTCCACTTCTTCAATTTTAGGACATCTCCCTTCTTATCTCTAGGGGGTTCAAAACCTTCCATGATGATGAACCAATCTTCTATGTCCATCATCAAAAATGTCTCCATTCTCACCCTTCATGCCAGAAAATCTTCTTGGTCATATGGTGGAGGTGTGTTGATATCTCATCCTAATTTTTCTTCAAACTCCATCACCCTCTAGCGGTGCTACCTTGGCGATTAGTCCAAAAGAAGAGAAGCCTCGCTTTGATACCACTTGTTGGGGAATTGACCGTCACTAGAGGGAGGAGGGGGGGTGAATAGCATTTTGGTACATCGATGATGGATAATGATCACGTGCTTGCTACAATGTCATTAGCGCAGCAGAATATAGAATAAAAAAATAAAACATGACACAAGCACACAATACACAATGATATAACATGGTTTGGAACCTTAAGGTTCCTACTCCACGGGGTGAGGTCAACGAGCTTTAGGGATGAAAACACCACTAATAAAACTCCTTCTCGACAACAAGTCAAAGGTGGAGAAACCTCGTACAAGCGATTACAAGAGTAATATAATAAAATACAACAAATAAACTAAGTAATACACAAAAAAAAGTAAAGAAAATGTTACACAAGAACTTTGGATTGCTTGCTTTGGATTGGTCTTTAAGGTCTAGAATGCAGCAGCAATTCCCCTCTAAAATTTCCCCAAAAATCACTGTCAAAATCCCTCCCATTGAGCTCTGTTTAAGCCTCCTCACGACCTGGATTTCTACCTGGTAGTCGACTTGTTAGAATGTATACTGAAAGCCTAGCTCTTTTCTGTATGAACATTTTATTTTGAAATAAGAATCACATGATCATTGTTTGCATTTTATATATTCATTATATATGTGTGCATATTGTCTAATATTCTACATTGTAGATAACATGGTGCTTGGTGTGGCACAGAAGATCATGTTATCAGTCCCTTGTAAAATATAAGTAGAGGCTCACAACCAAGATGGTTTTGGACAAACCATTGGCATGGTTGTAGTGTAGCTTGGTATTGTTTTATCTTGAACATAGAGTTACACTAGTACACTTAGGTGTATTGAGTAGGACCGACATAGAGGTGATTCAATTTAGTACTGACTACACAATTGAATCGGACCTCGGATATTATGTTGTACATGCTCTTAATCCCGATATAATAACGAGCACATGTACTTAGTATTTATTTCTTTAATTTACCAGTGGGTGAGATTTAGATGGATTAAATCAATATGCCCGATAAGTTGGGAAATAATATTATTTACATGGTGTGCCGTTGATTATAGGAGGAAACCGTGTCCTATATATTAGGTTGATGATGTCCCCTTGAGGAGCTCATAAGGTTCATCATGTAAACCCAGTTGGTTGACTTAGTCAACATGATGATAAGGTTGAGTGGTACTACTCGAGGAGTTAGATGTTAATTAATTGATGGTCAGTAAATCAATTAATTGACGGACATTCAATATCTTAAACACGGGGAGATTAATCTACAAATAATATATGGAGCCCATATTAATTTATGGGGGTTGGTGAGGTAGTTCAATGATGATCCTCTAGTGGAATGGAACATCATTGATGGATCAAGTATGTGTGGTTCCGATCCATCGGGTGGCCAAGACCCAACTCCTCCTTATGGTCCCTATCGTTGCCTAATATAATCCTTGTGAAGTATAGATCCAAGAATGTAAAACAAAACCTAGAACCAACGGTTAGGATTAAATCCCTAAGATCTGATGGTTAGGATGAAACCCTAGAACCAACAGTTGGGATTAAATCCCTAAGATCCGATGGTTAGGATGAAACCCTAGAATCGACGGTTGAGATCAAATCCCTAGATCCGACGATTGGGATAAAACCCTATATATGACGGTTGGGATGAAATCCTAGATCCGACGATTAGGATGAAATCCTAGATCCGACGGTTGAGATGAAACCCTAGATCCGACGGTTGGGATAAAACCCTAGATCCGACGGTGGAGGTTAAATCCCTAGATCCGACGGATGAGATTAAAGGAGGCTTAAGCCCTATTCTATAAATAGGTGCTTAGGGTTGGGTGGCAAGGAAAAAGATAAGGAGATTGGTTTTCGAATTAGGGTTAGGGTTTGGCTCATCTTCCATTGGGCGGCTAGGGTTTGGCGGCTCTGAAGCTTAGGCGGCAAGCTAGGGTTTGGCCTTCTCCTCCTTGGTTTTGGGTGGCACTCTTCCCTTTTCCTTGCTCCTTGGCCGGCGGTTCTCCATCCATTGGTGGCCGGCAATCATCTTCCTCCAATCTCTCCAAGGTGGCCGGCGGTTTCCATTCATTTGGTGGCCGGCGCATCATCCACTTGCTCCTTGGCCGGCGGTTGCACCAAATTCCCTAATTTGGTGGTCGGTTCTAGATAGGAAAGGTATTTGTGATTGCTTCTCTTTGTTCGCAGCGGACAAGGTAGAGAAGAAAGTGATCAAGAAGGCTTCAACTCGTGGAGGATCTTCGTCCACACGTCGTCCACGAGAAGGATAGGACATACGATAGAAGATCGTAAGGTATAAAGTTGTTTTTAACTTTATTTACAGATCTGAATATGTTCTTTAATATTTTGATTATGCATGTGTATGAATGGATATATATTGTATAATCATGGACCCCGAAGACAAACACAAAAACCGGCGATCCATCCGTCGTCTTTTCCGCGGCTAACCAACTAGAAGAGTTGTGTTGCTTGAACAACTAGTTTGTTCAAGTGACCACTCAAGTTGTTAGCACGACGACGAATAGGTTGTGCCAAGGAAGCTCATCCCATCCGGATTAAGTCTTTCATTAGTGAAAATTTTAATCCGGGGACATGGGAGCCAATGAGCCTCCGAAGCGACATCCCAACAATTGGTATCAGAGCCACGGTTTCCGGTTTTGTGTGTTTTGGATTCGGTTAATTTTTTATGCATTTTTCATATATTATATGTGTCGGATAATAGTAGGATATGCGTAGTTTAACTTTTTGGTTGCAGGCATAAGATCCGACTATTATGGCCATGTGTGTGTATGTGAATGGATGTGTGTAAAAATTTATTATTTGAATCCTCGGGGTTGACGAGGCTAGATTAGTATTTAATTTTTGTAATTAAATATGACATTGTTTAGCCGCTCATTTTAGTTTACTTTCGATCTAGATTATTTGTACACTCCTTCGTGGAGTATAGGATCGATGGATGTAAATTAAAATGTTTTATCTCGGCTCGGAACTCTTTGGTGACTTGCGCACGGGAAAAGATGGAGCGGACGAGGTGGCCACACGACGGGATGCATATTGGAGGACAATGCCATAATAGTTGGAAAAATTCTGTTTTTTCCATATTTATTGCTTATTTGTTTTATATGCATGTTGTGTGTGATTTAAAATTCCTCATTTGCAATTTACTAAGTGGGAGAGGGATATTTTAATTAATTCCCGCGGCCTCCATTACAATTTGACGTGTGATGCGAACAAACTTGTGTGTTGGCTCTGAGTGCCTTCCTCCCTGCGGACGGGTTTGTTTGCGGATCACTAGGTCAAATAATGGTTATAGGAAATTATCTAGGAGCATGTGTACTTCCACGTAGTAAGGCACATAATCCAAATAATTCCCTTAGTATCGTAATGGTGCACACTTAGATGCAAATGAAAGTATCCTCCCCATCTGAGTCCGCTTTTATTTGTAGGGCCAAAGAGGAACCAACTATTAATTTTATTTGTCAAAAAGTAAGGTTGACAAGATAATAAAATTAATGGGTAAAACCTCCTCTTACAAATGTAGGTTTCGTATCGCCCACACACTGCATACGAAATTTCGTGTTTTGAGGTGTTGGTTGATTTGATTTTATTGTTTTGAGGAATCAATAATATTTGAAATCTAATATTTTTGATCATTGTGATTTTTAAGAATTTCAAATGGCTTTCAACCCACTTGCTGTGATTTTAAAAGAAAACAAACTTACTGGTCCAAACTACATTGATTGGAAAAGAAACCGGGATATTGTCTTAACTGCGGAGGAGTACAAATTTGTACTCTTCGAGGTCTATCCTCCTAAGCCCGCCGATGACTCTGATGAAAAGGAGAAAGAACATTATAAGAAATGGGTTAAGGCAGATGAGATGGCGTGGTGTTACATTTTGGCATCTATGTCAAATGTCTTTGTCAACATCATCGTGCCATAGCCACGACTTATGACATGATGTTCAATCTCAAGGAACTTTTCGACATCAGTAGAGCGGCTCGGCAGAGGCAATGAGAAACTTGATGGCGACCACCATGGTCGAGGAACACCCGCTTAGGGACCATGTTCTCAAGATGATGGCTCATCTTAATGAGATGGAAGTCCTCGAGCTGAGATCGATGGGGAAACCCAGTCGATATCATTCTCCGATCTGCCTAGGAGTTTTGAGCGATTCTCGCCTCAACTACAACATGAACAAGAGGTTGTATTCGTTGGAGCTTCGTAACTCCAGGCGGCAAAGGGGCTTTTTCGTCAGAGTTCTCAAGCCATGGTCGCTCAGAAGGTTTCTTCCTCTAAACCGAAAGGTAAGAAGAAGAAGAAGCAAGGTGGAGCGAAGAAAGTGGCAGGAGGACCTCAGGCAGGAGTGAAGAAGCCGAAAGGCAAGTGCTTCACTTGCAAGCAGACTGGACATTGGAAGGACTGTCTCGAAAGAATAAAGGTATATCTTCTTGTTTAGTTGTTGAAACATGTTTAGCGGTGTTATCTACCAAGATTACGGTGTGTAGATCGAGCCACTGATCATGTCTGCAATATTTTGTAGGGGTTCCAGGAAACCCGACGACTAGCTGAGGGAGAAATCACCGTCTTCATGGGCAATGCTTCAAAGGTGGCATCTATTGCAATGGGAGACGTTTATTTATCTTTTGATAGGAATAAATTTTTTGTTTTGATAAATTGTATTTATTTACCTACTTTTATAAAGAATTTAATTTATTTTTATAAATTGTTTATTGATGGATATTATAATTATTTTAATTACAATGTGGTTATAAAAGGAATAGGAGATTATCTGATACAGTACATTGGTTGGCAATTTATATACTCTTGAACCAAAAACTCCCACGATGCATATAGAAGTAAATAACTCATCTTCTAAATCTAATAAGAGAAAAGAACCTTCAATGAAATGAACCAAACATATCTTTGGCATCTAAGGCTTGGTCATATTAACCTAAGTAGAATTCAAAGGTTGATAGATGATGGACCTTTGGGTTCATTAGTGGTGGAGGATCTCCCAACCTGCGAATCTTGCTTGGAAGGTAAAATGACCAAGAGGCCTTTTAAGGCCAAGGGTATAGAGCCAAAGATGTGTTGGAAATGGTTCATTCTGATTTGTGCTTGTCCTATGTCTATCCAGGCAAGAGGTGGCTTTGAATGCTTCGTCTCTTTTATACGATTATTCAAGGTATGGATACATTTACTTGATGTGCGCTGTCCAGATGCTTTGACAAGTTCAAAGAATTCAAGGTGATGTGGAGAACCGTCAAGGTAAAGTGTCGAGACATTCTGATCTGATCGTGGTGGCGAGTACCTCTTGGGAGAGTTTAGGAGTTACTTATCGGAGGTGGGATTCAATCCCAATTGCACTTTGGCACACCCAGTGAGAATGGTGTAGCGGAGGCGAAGGAATAGGACTCTTATGGAGATGGTCGGATCGATGATGAGTTATTACGAGTTACTGTTTAGATTAGGGGTATGCTCTGGAACGACAATGAACTTGGTTCCATCTAAATCAGTACCTTCTACCTGTAGAAGTTGTGGGTGGGCAAAAGCCTAGTCTAAGACATATTCGGATATGGGAGTCCGGCCACATGTCTTTGAAGGTGATCTTTGGTAAGTTGGAACCTCGTGCAAGTATGCATGTTTGTTGGCTACCCTAAAGGAAGCGAAGGTGGTTTATTTATAATCCTAGAGATCGGAGGGTGATCGTTAGCGAAGAGCTAGATTTCTAGAGGAGGATTATGTAATGAACCACAAGCCCAAGAGTAGGATTGTTCTTGAGAGTTGCGGGAAGTTCAGGCTTGATTACCACCGTTACAGAGGATACCCAACAAGTCAGCGCAGCGTGTCACGAGCATACAGGGAGGCACCTCGTCGTAGTGGGAGGGTTGTTAGACAACCCGATAGATTCATGTTTTTGGGAGAGTCTTGGACTTAGTCCACAGTGAACATGAACTGATCCTGGACATATGACGAGGCAATCCAAGATAGAGATCGTATCTTGGCAAGAGCGATGAATTCAGAGATAGAATCTATGGATTCTAATCAGTCTGGGAGCTAGTAGTAGAGCCACCCGATGGTGTAAAAACTATTGGATGCAAGTGGATCTACAAGAGAAAGAGAGGAGTAGGCGGAAGGTTGAGACCTTCAAAGCTAGGCTTGTTGCGAAAGGGTATACTCGGAAAGGGTATCGATTATGAGGAGACCTTTTCATTGCGTAATATCTTAAGTCTATCCGGATTCTCTTATCTATAGCTGCTCATATGGATTATGAGATTTGGCGGATGGATGTCGAGGCGGCTTTCCTTAGAAGTCTTGAGGAGAACATCTATATGCGGCAACCAGAGGGATTCATTGCTAAAGGCAAAGACCATCTTGTATGTAAGCTTAATCGGTCCATTTATGGATTGAAGCAAGCTTCTAGATCTTGGAACATCCGCTTTGATGAGGTAATCCAGTTATATGGATTTATTCAAAGTCGGATGAACCTTGTGTATACAAGAGATGTGAAGCGTAGTGGTGTTTCTTGTACTATCGTAGATGACATTTTGTTAGTTGGAAACAATATCAAAGTGTTATCGGCGTAAAGTATAGTTGTCCAAAGCAGTTTGACATGAAGGACTTGGGAGAAGTGGGACACATCCTTGGGATCAAAGTTATAAGGGATCGCGAAAAGGATGTTGTGCTTATCTCAAGCTTCATATATTGACACTATCCTTGCTCGTTTTAGCATGCGGAACTCAAGAAAGGTTTTCTACCTTTTAGGCATGGAGTTCCTTTATCTAAAGAGATGTGTCCCAAAACATCAAAGGAGATAGAGGACATGAAGGCGGTTCCTTATGCTTGGCAGAGGAAGCCTTATGTATGCTATGCTATGTACGAGACGGATATACCTTTGCCGTGGGCATGGTTAGCGAATATCGAGTAATCTGAGACGAGGACATTGGGTGCGGTAAAGCATATATTGAAGTACAGAAGGACTAGGGATTATATCTTTGGTTTCGGGCAGATCAATTAGTCACATGGGTTACACAGATTTCAATTTCCAATCGAGATAGGGACAAGAGTAAGTCTACCTCGGGGTTTGTGTTTACTTTTGGAGGTGGAGCCATAGTATGGAGGAGTGTCAGCGAAATGCGTGGCGGACTCTACCATGGAAGTGAGTATGTGGCGACCTACGAGGCGACCAAGAAGTGTATGGCTCGAACTTCTTGATGGACTTGGATGTGATTCCTGGTTTGCCCAGAACTATCACAATTTATTGTGATAACAGTGGTGCAGTTGCAAACTCGAAGGAACCACGAGCCCATAAGGCGAGTAAACACATAGAGCGCAAGTACCACCTTATACGAGAGATCGTAAAGCGAGGAGACGTTGCTGTCGCCAAGATTGCATCAGAGGATAACCTGGCAGATCCATTCACTAAGGCCCTTCAGTAGCGTTTGATAGGCATGTGGAGGACATGGGGATCGGATGTATGGCGAGAGTGATGACATAGTCTTTTAGTATAAGTGGGAGATTGTTAGAATGTATCTTTGAAAGCCTAGCTCTTTCTGTATGAACATTTTATTTTGAAATAAGAATCACATGATCATTGTTTGCATTTTATATATTCATTATATATGTGTGCATATTGTCTAATATTCTACATTGTAGATAACATGGTGCTTGGTGTGGCACAGAAGATCATGTTATCAGTCCATTGTAAAATATAAGTAGAGGCTCACAACCAAGATGGTTTTGGACAAACCATTGGCATGGTTGTAGTGTAGCTTGGTATTGTTTTATCTTGAACATAGAGTTACACTAGTACACTTAGGTGTATTGAGTAGGACCGACATAGAGGTGATTCAATTTAGTACTGACTACATAATTGAATCGGACCTCGGATATTATGTTGTACATGCTCTTAATCCCGATATAATAACGGGCACATGTACTTAGTATTAATTTCTTTAATTTACCAGTGGGTGAGATTTAGATGGATTAAATCAATATGCCTGGTAAGTTGGGAAATAATATTATTTACATGGTGTGCCGTTGATTATAGGAGGAAACCGTGTCCTATATATTAGGTTGATGATGTCCCCTTGAGGAGCTCATAAGGTTCATCATGTAAAATGGTTGACTTAGTCAACATGATGATAAGGTTGAGTGGTACTACTCGAGGAGTTAGATGTTAATTAATTGATGGTCAGTAAATCAATTAATTGACGGACATTCGATATCTTAAACACGGGGAGATTAATCTACAAATAATATATGGAGCCCATATTAATTTATGGGGGTTGGTGAGGTAGTTCAATGATGATCCTCTAGTGGAATGGAACATCATTGATGGATCAAGTATGTGTGGTTCCGATCCATCGGGTGGCCAAGACCCAACTCCTCCTTATGGTCCCTATCGTAGCCTAATATAATCCTTGTGAAGTCTAGATCCAAGAATGTAAAACATAACCTAGAACCAACGGTTAGAATTAAATCCCTAAGATGCGATGGTTAGGATGAAACCCTAGAACCAACGGTTGGGATTAAATCCCTAAGATCCGATGGTTAGGATGAAACCCTAGAATCGACGGTTGAGATCAAATCCCTAGATCTGACGGTTGGGATAAAACCCTAGATCCGACGGTTGGGATGAAATCCTAGATCCGACGATTAGGATGAAATCCTAGATCCGACGGTTGAGATGAAACCCTAGATCCGACGGTTGGGATAAAACCCTAGATCCGACGGTGGAGGTTAAATCCCTAGATCGCGGATGAGATTAAAGGAGGCTTAAGCCCTATTCTATAAATAGGTGCTTAGGGTTGGTGACAAGGAAAAGATAAGGAGATTGGTTTTCGAATTAGGGTTAGGGTTTGGCTCATCTTCCATTGGGCGGCTACAAGCTTGGGCGGCAAGCTAGGGTTTGGCCGGTCATCCCTCTCTTCTCCTCCTTGGTTTTGGGCGGCACTCTTCCCTTTTCCTTGCTCCTTGGCCGGCGGTTCTCCATCCATTGGTGGCCGGCAATCATCTTCCTCCAATCTCTCCAAGGTGGCCGGCGGTTTCCATTCATTTGGTGGCCGGCGCATCATCCACTTGCTCCTTGGCCGGCGGTTGCACCAAATTCCCTAATTTGGTGGTCGGTTCTAGATAGGAAAGGTATTTGTGATTTCTTCTCTTTGTTCGCAGCGGACAAGGTAGAGAAGAAAGTGATCAAGAAGGCTTCAACTCGTGGAGGATCTTCGTCCACATGTCGTCCACGAGAAGGATAGGACATACGATAGAAGATCGTAAGGTATAAAGTTGTTTTTAACTTTATTTACAGATCTGAATATGTTCTTTAATATTTTGATTATGCATGTGTATGAATGGATATATATTGTATAATCATGGACCCCGAAGACAAACACAAAAACCGGCGATCCATCCGTCGTCTTTTCCGCGGCTAACCAACTAGAAGAGTTGTGTTGCTTGAACAACTAGTTTGTTCAAGTGACCACTCAAGTTGTTAGCACGACAACGAATAGGTTGTGCCAAGGAAGCTCATCCCATCTGGATTAAGTCTTTCATTAGTGAAAATTTTAATCCGGGGACATGGGAGCCAATGAGCCTCCGAAGCGACATCCCAACACGACTACCATAAGTCCCCAGTCGACTGCCAATAGTGTCATTGTGAGCAACGAACTTAATCTGTTATTGCAATTGGCCCAAGTAACGATTAACCAGGCTCGAGTTTGACTCGAGAAGTGTTTTGATGTTTGACATTGATGTCTAACATGTGTTGGGGAGATTGTTGGTGCAATGAACCAATGTCACATTTGATGTTTGATGATGGTTTGACCATTATCATGGGAAAGTGCAAGTCTTGTGTACTTGGCATGAAAAGTCCAAGTGGGACACTTAGCATTGGGAAAGTCCAAGTCTTGAGTACTTAGCATGTAAAGTTCAAGCATGGGTCTTGGCAAGGAAAAGTCCAACATAGGTTGGCAAGGAAAAGTCAAATTATGGGTCTTGGCATGGAAAGTCCAAAATGGGTTGGCAAGGGAAAGTCCAAGCTTGAGTCTTCGCATTTGAGAAGTCCAAGGGGAATATTAGAGGCGTAAAGTCCAAGGGTGAAGTTTTGGCAGCATAAGTCCAATGGTTGGCGGCGTAAAGTCCAAGTGGGAGTCTTGGCAGCGTAAGTCCAATGTGCCTTGGCAGTGTAGACATCGTTAGCATGACAATAGCTGATGGAAGCACCTGAAGGATAGCATATGGATGAACAAGTCATGGATGACTTGGAGGGATCCGATAGGCGCGAGGCTGACTAAGGTGGCTAGAAGGCTTAGGTTTAGGCTACGAGTGGTCTAGCAAGTATGGGGGCACCATACTTAGGTTAAACCTCATGTTTAAGGTTAAAACCTCATGTTTGAGGTGTATTAGTCGACTGGGACCATGGGACAGTCAACTGATAAGAGCCAACTAGGGTTTGACTGTGGGAAGTGCCCTAGCAGTCGACTCCCAAAAGTTGGCAGTCGACTGCTAGCCTGAGCAGTCGACTGATCAAGGTGATTAGTCGACTGATGGCCAGGATCTCAGGCACAAAAGGTTCTCCAGTTGAGTGATCGACCCGACCACTCGACTGATTGAGCCATCAGTCGACTGATGGATATGATCAGTCAATTGATGGTGTATCCGTTGGATTTTTCCAGTGTGGATCTTGTCGTTGTCTCATGACAATAGTGGCATCAATCGACTAATTGTCTCGAGAAATCGACTTATAGGCGTAATCCAACCCAGGCAACAACTTTAAATGGAGCTCGTGGAGGAGGGATTTGGCAGCGATTTTTGAGCTTCTTTGGAGCGATTTGCTATTGCATTTTGGGGTCTCCATGGCTATTCTTCAAGCAACCAAAAGCAAGCAATCAAAAACCACTGGTAAAGTTTTCTTTACTTGCATTTTAGTGTATTTGCTTGTATTTCATTCTTATCGTTGTAAGAACTATTGTACGAGGTTTCTCCACCTCTGGATTGTTCCGAGGAGTTATTTGAGTAGTGGTGTGTGATTGACATCGCTAGGGCCCTTACGAGCCCAATCCGTGGAGTATGAACCATTCGGTTCCGAACCACGTTATATCGTTGTGTAATTGTGTGTTTGTCTTTTGTTGTTGCTTTTTATTATTATTCCGTTGCGCACTAACCAAATTGTAGCAAGCACGCGATTGCGATCGAATTCCTCCATCGACGATGCTATTCACCCCCTCTAGCGGACGCAACGTTCCTAACCATTGTTTTCAGAGCAAGGAGCTCTTCACCAACTTAACAACCAAAAGAGCACTGCTAGAGGAAGAAGATGGAGTTTGAAGAAAAAGTTGGATGGGATATCAACACCCCAATTCCATACGCCTTCTATGGACAAGAAGGGTTCGAGCAATGGAAGGCACGGATGGAGAACTTCTTCATGATGGACTTTGAAGATTGGATGATCCTAATGAAGGGTTTTGAATTTCCAAGAGGTCCAAAAAGTGGATACCTCAAGAAGAAGAGATGGACCAAAGAGAAAGTCCAAGCCTTTGAGAGAAATTATAAGGTAATGCAATTGATATTAAATTCATTACCTAACGTTATTGTGTCTAGGTTAGGTGAATGTCTAGATGCCAAGGAGCTATGGGAAAAATTGGCCAAGCTCCATGAAGAACCATCCATGGCTCAAGTCGAGAGAGAGCACGAAGAAGAAGAAAGTTCCTCCTTCAAGAAAGTGAGGAGTCATAAGTTGAAGAGGAGTCAACTTCCGGATCGGTGGAAGAGGAGGTGGAAGAAGCCTCCACCTCTAGGATTGAGGGGGAGGAGAGAATTTCCACTCTGGAGCATGATTAAGAGGAAGCATCCACATCCGATCGAGAAGATTAACAAGCTTAAGAGGCTTCCACCGCGGACCTAGGTAACTCGAGCATGTCAATTAAAAGTAAAATTCATATAATATACTTTGAGTGTAGGCTTCCATTCGATTATGGAACACAACCTAGGTCTAAAAAGACCAAGGTTACTAGGGAAGTCATCCCTAAGGGTAACCAAGGTATGTGCCTAGTGGCTAGGGTTTCATGGAAGCCTAGAGAAGCCACTAAGAAGGTTACAAGGGGAGTCACCCCTAGAATTAACCATGACAAGAGCAAAATGACCAAGGCTAACTAGCCTAGAAGGGTCATTAGGAGGGTATCTAGGGAGGTCATCCCTAAGGAATACCTAGTAAACCCAAGGAGCTCAAATAGGTTTTGGGTTCCTAGGAGCATGATCGATTCATGCTAGATGGGTTTAGGTGTGTCAACCTTGATTGGAAGGGTAGCTAACCCAACCCTAGCAATGTTGACACTTTAGGTCATTTTCAAGGTTATGGATACCTTGGAAATAAGTTTGATCTTATATCCTAAAAGATTTTTGGATGTGCCAATATATTTTTGGGATCATGAAAAATCAATTAAATTGGCACAATTTAGGTTTAGAGGTCTTAGTGTGCCATTTGGGTTTTTGGCACACTTGGGGAATTAGTAGCAATATGGCAAAATGAGATTAATAATAACAAACAATAATTAATATTAAAATTTAGGTATCGTATACCTATACATTTTATTTGCCATGCTTTATTTGCCATATAACATGTCATGACATTATATCTATTTTTAATCATTCAATATGTCATGATAATGTGCATGATTAAGGTTAAATGTCATATATGCTTAGATTCCATCTTATGCTATGACATCATGATTATGATCATGTGTTTATTTATATCATCATTAATGCCATAATCATTCATGCATTAATAAAAATTGAGTTAAGGACAATGACATGACTTGAAGTCCCATTTATAAGGGAATCAAGTAGTGTTGCCTTAGAAAATGCATGAGGCCTTAGTTTAAGATATACCAAAACCCACATCTCACATCTAAATTGACATGTATGTGTATTGATACACCTTAGATACATGTGAGATGATAGGATATGAGTTAAGTTCAAGGTGCATAGTTTTTGCACCTAGATGAATTAAAACTCATCTAAAATAATGTAATGGATCATTGGCAAAACTTATGTTCAAGTGATATACATTAAGCCCAAAGAATATGATCCAATATAATGTTTTAAAACAATTTTAAAATCATTTTAGAAAACCTTGGTGAAGTCTATCTTTTGATAGCAATCACATTGATGAAGTTGATACAAAGTGAGCTAAAACATTGAAGTTTTTCTTCACTTTTGAACTTTGTGTCAATTTTACTATTTTATGGGTAAAATATTTTTAAAACATTTTTCACCCATTTTATTGGTCATAAGTATTATACGTATGAAGTTTCATGATTTTTTGAATTACATATAATTATTTATGAATTTTTGAAATTCGATTCTGATAACTGAAAATTAGATTTTTTTTAGTTATCAATCTCTTGCCCTTGTTGGCAGTCGACTGATGACCACTTCAGTCGACTGATCTCTGAGAGAGTCGACTGATAGGCTGATTTCGATAAAACATGGTATGTTTAGCCCAATTTCAGCTATGTTAGGGTTTCCTAACTACTCCTAACCTTAGGATATACTTTGGGAAGTATTATAAAGGGTGAAAAATCTATTAATATGGATTAGGAGAGTTGTTAGGATGATGTATCAAATTTAAGGTATGGGAAAGTTCAATGTTGAACTTTTAACCTTAATTTTGATGGTTTAGAGTTCATATTGGCTTAGGGACTTCCCAAGGACATTGTTGGTGCAATGGTCAAGGGGGAGCAAGCCTTTCGGGGGAGGTATCCATCATGGGATGATGAATGTTATTTTTCCTCATGATGGGGAGAAATGGGATTTTGAGATACCCAATTTGGAAATTGGGAGAGTTTGTAGGATTTCCTCTCTTGAGTGATATGAGACTTATCATTAGGAAGATTATAGGCATCCTAGATATTTTTCGACCAAGGGGGAGATTGTAAGATCTCATTGGGATATGAGACATTGACCTCCTTGGGAGAACCTTTTTGATGTATGTCAAAAAGTGGGAGAATCTTAGAGTTACCAATTTGGGAAAATTGCTTAGGGAATTTGAGTTAGGGGCCTAACTCAAGGGTGTTTTTGTCAAACATAAAAAAAAAGAAGATTATTGGTGCAATCGGCCCAGGTCATGATTGACCAGACTCGAGTAGTATTTTGATATTTAACATTGATGTCTGACATGTGTTGGGGAGATTGTTGGTGCAATCGACCCAGGTCACATTTGATGTTTGACGATGCTTTGACCATTGTCATGGGAAAGTCCAAGTCTTGTGTACTTGGCATAGAAAGTCCAAGTGGTACACTTGGCTTTGGGAAAGTCCTTGAGTACTTGACATGTAAAGTCCAAGCATGGGTCTTGGCAAGGAAAAGTCCAACATAGGTTGACAATGAAAAGTCCAAGCATGGGTCTTGGCATGGAAAGCCCAACATGGGTTGGCAAGAGAAAGTCCAAGCTTGAGTCTTGGCATTTGAGAAGTCCAAGGGGAATATTGGTGGTGTAAATTCCAAGGGTGAAGTCTTGGCAGCATAAGTCTAATCGTTGACGACGTAAATTCCAAGAGGGAGTCTTGGCAGCATAAGTCCAATGTGCCTTGGCGGTGTAGACACCATTAGCATGACAATAGCCGATGGAAGCACCTGAAGGCTAGCGTATGGATGAATAAGTCATGGATGACTTGGAGGGATCCGATAGGTGCGAGGCTGATGGAGGTGGCTAGAAGGCTTAGGCCTAGACTACGGGTGGTCTAGCAAGTATCGAGGCACCATACTTGAGTTAAACCTCATGTTTGAGGTTAAAACCTCATATTTGAGGTGTATCAGTCAACTGAGACCATAGGTCAGTCGACTGATGAGAGTCAACTAGGATTTGACTACGGGAAGTGCCTTGGCAGTCGACTGCCAGAGATGGGCAGTCGACTGCTGGTCTGAGCGGTCAATTGATCAAGGTGACCAGTCAACTAATGACTAGGATCTCGGGCACAAAAGGTTCTCCAATCGAGTGATCGGCCCGACCACTAGACTGATTGAGCCATTAGTCGACTGATGGTGTATCCGTTTGATTTTTCCAACGTAGATCTAGCCATTGTCTCATGACAACAGTGGCATCAGTCGACTGATAGGCGAAATCTTGACCAGGCAGTAGCTTTAAATGGAGCTCGTGGAGGAGAGATTTGGCAGCGGTTCTTGAGCTTTTTTGGGGCAATTTACTGTTGCATTTTGGGGTCTCCAAAGCTATTCTTCAAGCAACTAAAAGCAAGATATCAAAAGCCTCTTTTAAAGTTTTCTTTACTTGCATTTTAGTGTATTTTCTTGTATTTCATTCTTATTATTGTAAGAACTATTATATGAGGTTTCTCCACCTCCGGATTGTTCCGAGAAGGAGTTATTTGAATAGTGGTGTGTGATTGACATTGCTAGAGCCTTTATGAGCCCAATCTGTGGAGTAGGAACCATTCGGTTCTGAACCATGTTATATCATTGTGTAATTGTGTGCTTGTCTTTTGTTATTTTTTTTTTATTATTCCACTGTGCACTAACCAAATTGTAGCAAGCACGCGATCGCGATCGAATTCCTCCATCGACGATGCTATTCACCCCCCCTCTAGCGGACGCAACGTTCCTATCAATTAGTATCAGAGCAAGGATCTCTTCACCGACTTAACAACCAAAAGAGCACCGCTAGAGGAAGAAGATGGAGTTTGAAAAAAAAGTTAGATGGGATATCAACACCCCAATTCCATACGCCTTCTATGGACAAGAAGGGTTCGAGCAATGGAAGGCATGGATGGAGAACTTCTTCATGATGGACTTCGAAGATTGGATGATCCTAGCGAAGGGTTTTGAATTTCCAAGAGGTCCAAAAGGTGGATACCTCAAGAAGAAGAGATGGATCAAAGAGCAAGTCCAAGCCTTCGAGAGAAATGATAAGGTAATGCAATTGATATTAAATTCATTACCTAACAATATTGTGTCTAGGTTAGGTGAATGTCTAGATGCTAAGGAGCAATGGGAAAAATTGGCCAAGCTCTATGAAAAACCATCCTCTGCTCAAGTCGAGAGAGTGCTCGAAGAAGAAGAAAGTTCCTCCTCACAAGAAAGTGAGGAGTCGGAAGTTTAAGAGGAGTCAACTTCCGAATCGGTGGAAGAGGAGGTGGAAGAAGTAGAAAAAGCCTCCACCTCTAGGATTGAGGGGGAGGAGAGAATTTCCACTCTGGAGCATGATCAAGAGGAAGCATCCACTTCCGGTCGAGAAGATGAACAAGCTCAAGAGGCTTCCACCGCGGACCTAGGTAACTTGAGCTTGTCAATTAAAAGTAAAATTAATATAATATGTTTTGAGTGTAGGGAATCCGGGCACTACAAGAGTAAGTGCCCGAAAAGAGTAAAGAAAGCTCCTCTAGCACTAAAAGTCAATGAAAAAGTCAAGGATGCCGATGTCCCTACCAAGAAGACCAAAAATCTCGTAGTATGCTTCAAGTGCCATCAAAAGGGGCACTATAGAAGTCAATGCCCTAGGAAGAAGGAAATCAAAGATAAGGAAGGAGCATCAAATGTAGGGGGAGCTAAGGCAAACCCTAAGGTAACTTTTAAGTATGCCTCTTCTTCAATTAATGTCAAAAAGCATGCTAGAAATAATTTAAATACTCTTGCTATTGTTCATAAGGAGAATGCTAGTAAAAATAATAAATTTTATTTGTTTAGGGGCTAAGAGTTACAATGTTAAAAATAAGGAGAAATTTGGGACTAATGTCCCTAGAAAAACCTTACCTAGGGAATATATTAGGAAAATAGGAGATCACCTAGGCATCGATCCTAAATGGACTAGACACATGCCTAGAAATCAGAATATCTCAAGAGGTAATGAAAAATAAAAAATTGGGATATTAGAAAAGGGAAATCAAGTTTTGACATCAAAACTTGGGAAATTGGAGAAAACCCTTAGAAAGATACAAAATCAAATTAAGGGGTCAAATGGTCAAAGTCTAGGGCCAAAGAGACAAGAGTCATCCAAAGGCAAGAAAAGTTTGGGTCACAAACTTAAGCTTAAGGAGGATTACCATAGTGTTCCATTCGATTATGGAACACAACCAAGGTCTAAAAAGACCAAGATTACTAGGGAAGTCATCCCTAAGGGTAACCAAGGTATGTGCCTAGTGGCTAGGGTTTCAAGGAAACCTATGGAAGACACTAAGAAGGTTACAAGGGGAGTCACCCCTAGAGTTAACCATGGCAAGACCATAATGACCAAGGCTAACTAGCCTAGAAGGGTCATTAGGAGGGTATCTAGGGAGGTCATCCCTAAGGAAAACCTAGTAAACCCAAGGAGCTCAAATAAGTTTTGGGTTCATAGGAGAATGATCGATTCATGCTAGATGGGTTCAGGTGTGTCATTCTTGATTGGAAGGGTAGATAACCCAACCCTAGCAAAGTTAGCACTTTAGGTCATTTTCAAGGTTATGGATACCTTGGAAATATGTTTGATCTTATATCCAAAAAGATTTTAGGATGTGCCAATATATTTTTGGGATCATGAAAAATCAATTAAATTGGCACAATTTAGGTGTAGAGGTCTTAGTGTGCCATTTGGGTTTTTGGCACACTTGGGGGATTAGTAGCAATGTGGAAAAATGAGATTAATAATAACAAATGTCAATTAATATTAAAATTTAGGTATCATATACCTATACATTTTATTTTCCATATAACATGTCATGACATCATATCTATTTTTAATCATTTAATATGTCATGATCATGTGTAGGATTAAGGTTAAATGTCATATATGCTTAGATTCCATCTTATGCCATGACATCATGATTATGAGCATGTGTTTATTTATATCATCATTAATTCCATAATCATTCATGCATTAATAAAAATTGAGTTAAGGACAATGACATGATTTGAAGTCCCATTTATAAGGGAATCAAGTAGTGTTGCCTTAGAAAATGCATGATTCCTTTGTTTAAGATAAACCAAAACCCACATCTCACATCTAAATTGACATGTATGTGTATTGATACACCATAGATACATGTGAGATGATAGGATATGAGTTAAGTTCAAGGTGCATAGTTTTTGCACCTAGATGAACTAAAACTCATCTAAAATAATGTAATGGATCATTGGGAAAGATTATGTTCAAGTGATGTACATTAAGCCCAAAGAATATGATTCAATATAAGGTTTTAAAACAATTTTAAAATCATTTTAGAAAACCTTGGTGAAGTCTATCTTTTGATAGCAATCACCATTGATGAAGTTGATACAAAGTGAGCTAAAACATTGAAGTTTTTCTTCACTTTTGAACTTTGCATCGATTTCACTATTTTATGGGTAAAATATTTTTAAAACATTTTTTACCCATGGTATTAGTCATAAGTATTATATGTATGAAGTTTCATGATTTTTCGAATTACGTATAATTAGTTATGAATTTTTGAAATTCGATTCTGATAATTGAAAATCAAAATTTTGATTATCGATCATTACTATGATTAGCGATCGATGAGCACTTCTTGATCGATCTCGAGAGAGTTGGTGATTAAGATGATTTCGGGAAAACATAGTATGTTTAGCCCAATTTCAGCTATGTTAGGGTTTCTTAACTACTCCTAACCCTAGGATATGCTTTGGGAAGCATTATAAAGGGTGAAAATCCGTTGATATGAATTAGGAGAGTTGTTAGGATGATATATCAAATTTAAGGTATGGGAAAGTTCAATGTTAAACTTTTAACCTTAATTTTTATGGTTTAGAGTTCCTATTGGCTTACGGACTTCCCAAGGACATTGTTGGTGCAATGGTCAAGAGGGAGCAAGCCTTTACGGGGAGGTATCCATCATGGGATGATGGATGTTATTTTTCCTCATGAGGGGGAGAAATAGGATTTTGAGATACCCAATTTGGAAATTTGGAGAGTTTGTAGGATTGCCTCTCTTGAGTTATATGAGACTTATCACTAGGAAGATTGTATGCATCCTAGATATTTTTTGACAAAGGGGGAGATTGTAAGATCTCATTGGGATATGAGACATTGACCTCCTTGGGAGAACCTTTTTGATGTATGTCAAAAGGGAGAGAATGTTAGAGTTATCAATTTGGGAAAATTTGTAAGGGAATTTGAGTTAGGGGCCTAACTCAAGGGTGTTTTTGTCAAACATCAAAAAGGGAGAGATTGTTGGTGCAATCGGCCCAAGTGATGATTGACCAGACTCGAGTAGTATTTTGATGTCTGACATTGATGTCTGACATTGATGTCTAACATGTGTTGGGGAGTTGTTGGTGCAATTGACCCAGGTCACATTTGATGTTTGACGATGGTTTGACCATTGTCATGGGAAAGTCCAAGTCTTGTGTACTTGGCATGGAAAGTCCAAGTGGGACACTTGGCATTGGGAAAGTCCAAGTCTTGAGTACTTGGCATGTAAAGTCCAAGCATGGGTCTTGGCAAGGAAAAGTCCAACATAGGTTGGCAAGGAAAAGTCCAAGCATGGGTCTTGACATGGAAAGTCCAACATGGGTTGGCAAGGGAAAGTCCAAGCTTGAGTTTTGGCATTTGAGAAGTCCAAGGGGAATATTGGCGGCATAAAGTCCAAGGGTGAAATCTTGGCAGTATAAGTTCAATGGTTAGCGGCGTAAAGTCCAAGCGGGAGTCTTGGCAGTGTAAGTCCAATGTGCCTTGGCGGTGTAGACATCGTTAGCATGACAATTGCCGATGGAAGCACTTGAAGGCTAACGTATGGATGAACAAGTTATGGATGACTTGGAGGGAACATATAGGCGCGAGGCTGATGGAGGTGGCTAGAAGGCTTAGGTCTAGCCTACGAGTGGTCTAGCAAGTATCAGGGCACCATACTTGGGTTAAACCTCATGTTTGAGTTATATCAGTCGACTGGGACCATGGGTCAGTCGACTGATGAGAGTCAACTAGGGTTCGACTATAGGAAGTGTTAGGGCAATCTACCCTTGTGATATGGTTTTGATGTGTGTGGCAAAGAGTTTAAGTTAGGATTGATATGGATTTAATGTGTGTGTTGAAGTCGTGCAGGACTTAGTAATTTGCACATGGAGCATTAGTAAGTTTCACCTCTCATGACTCAGTCTTTGAGTCAATGAAAGATGCATTGCAGAAGCCGTGCACTTGGTGCATCCGAGAGACCGCCGGACAAGGAGCATTGGAGTGAAGTCGGAGGAAGTAGACTTCAGGGAGTGACGCGAAGGATGGTACTGCGAAGCCATGCGCTTGGCGCATCCGAGGCACGTGGTCGGACGAAGACATCTTCAAAGGCGAGGGACTCCAAGGGAATGAGAGTGAGTGATTGTAACCCGGGACGAGGTAGCACTTAGGTAAAACTTGGCCGATTGGCTAAGTGTCGGATGAAATTTCTCGACATTAGTCGACTACCATGGCATGACAGTCGACTACTCCAATTCGACTGTTGACTCGATTAGTGTTCGAGTTTGGTCTGTATCCCATCAGTCGACTACCAAGGATTGACAATCGATTGACGAAACCACCAGTCGATTGATGATGGAATCAGTCAACTGGTTGCAAGGGTTTCGGGCACAGAATGTTGATTAGTGGAGTGTTCGCTTCCGACACTCGACTGTTGGCTCCATCAGTCGATTGATGGAACGATCAGTCGACTGATGTGGGAGCCGTTGGTTGGAAACCAACATGGATGAAGCCATTATTGGGCAACGGCTACAACAACAGTCGACTGATCAGGGCATCAATTGACTGCCGCTGTGTTAACGGGAAGATTGGGTTCTTCTATATAAGAAGGAGCCTTTGGACACTCGGGGAGCCTAATGCTTTACTTCTAAACATCTCCCAAGTGCTCAAAACAATTTTCCTCTTCTTCCTTGTGTTTATTTTCATCTTATTGTAAGAGGAGAGAATTCTTGTAAGGAAAGGTTACCTCCACCTAGCTTTGTGTAAAGGAGAGATTAGTGGAAGGTTTAAGGCATGATTCACCTTGGACGAATTGGGTCGTGGATTAGCGGCAAGGCCGTGAACCACGTTACATCTTGGTGTTAGCATTTGATTTCCTTTACTTATTGCTTTGTCTTTATTGTTTATATTTCCGCTTGCGCTAACGAATTTGTAGATGAGCAATCAACGAGTAAATTCCATCGTACGCGAAAGAGGGCTATTCACCCCCTCTAGCCGGCCACCTACATTCCAACAAGTGGTATCAGAGCCAAGTCGCTTGTCACCGGACTCACCGTCGCAACAAGCACAACAACAATGATGGCTGGCTCCAACATTCACCCACCAAAATTTGAAGGCGAATTCTCTTAGTGGAAGAAGAGAATGGAGGTATTTTTCGAAATCGACTTCGATGTTATGTTGATAATGGAAAACGGTTTCGAGATGCCTAGGGATGAAGATGAGAGAGTACTAGAGAAGTCAAGGTGGACTAAGAAGCAAGGGGAGGAGCACCTTGCAAATTCAAAGGCCAAGCATCACCTCTTCAACGTGCTCCCCCAACAAGAGATCAACAGGATTGGAGAGTGTTCAAGCACCAAGGAGATGTGGGAAAGATTGGTAGAGCTTCATGAAGACACTTCCGAGACGAAGCTTGCAAGAAGAGATGTCCTACGCTCCCAACTCAATAACATCAAACTCGATAAAGGGGAGAAGGTAACATCCTTACATTCTCGTTTTAAGGAAATTCTTAATGGCCTAACAAGTGTAGGGGAGAAGCTCTCCAACCGGGATATGGTCATGAAGGCTATAGATGTCTTTCCCCGGTCCTCAAAGTGGAGTTCCATGGTGGACTCATTCTATATTTCGAAGAATTTAGAAGTGAGCACCCTAGAAGAATTCTTCTCCACCATGGAGCTACATAAAACAAGGCTTGAAATTGAAGAACCAAGCATCAAGCCATCAAGGGGAGTAACACTAGTAGCCAACAAGGGGAAGAAGAAGAAGGATACTCCCTCCTCATCCGATGAAGACTCCTCCTCCTCCTCCATAGATAGCACGGAAGAAGCATACATGTTAAGGAAGGTAAGACATACTCTGAAAAAAATTTAAATTTAACAAATCTAATGATAGGAGGAGAAGGCCAAGGAGGAAGATAATTTGCTACAATTGCCAAGGAGAGGGACATATAATAGATGATTGTCCCCTCTTGAACAAGAGCAAAGAATAGAGGAGGAAGAAAGAAGAAAAGAAGAAGGGGAGCAAGAAGAACGAGGATGAAAATAAGGCCAAAGAAAAGGGGAAGGCTAAGGCACATAAGGCCACATGGGATGATCCATCATCCTCATCATCCGAAGAAGACACCTTCACAAACCTTGCCCTAATGGGGATAGATGACTTGGACTCCACCACCTCCGAGGAAGAAGAAAGAAGCACTAGCGAGGAGGAGAGCTCAAGTGAAGGGGGAGCGTCCACATCTTCATCCTCATCATCAGAAGGGGATTTGGTAAGTGAGGTAACAAATCTCCCTCACAAGAAAATTATGTCTATGATTTCTAGCTTAACTAAGGAATTATTTAGGGCTAAAAAGGAAAACAAAAGCATGAAAAATGAAATTAAGGCCCTAGAAGAAAAGCTAGAAAAATCATATTTAAATATTAATGATAATGTTTCTTCTAGTATCAATGATGCATGCTCACATGATGATTACATACCTTTTAATGTTAGTGATGGATGTATGGAGGAAAATAGGGTTTTAAGGGAAAAGGTAGACCATTTAACTAAGGCCCTAGAGAAATTCACCATAGGCTCCAATACTTTGAACATGATAATTGGGAGCCAAAGGGCAAGCTTCAATAGGAAAGGCCTAGGATATAAGGGAAATAAAAATGAAAAGGCCTATCATTACCTAATTGCTAGGGGTAAAGCCATAAATAAAACAATAGCTAGAAAATGGATCTCTAAGGAATTTTTGGTGAACCCTATAGGAAATAATTTATATTGGGTTCCCAAATCCATTCTTAAGGGTTTGAAAAATCCTAGGATAGTCAACCATAAGGATTTTACTTATATCATATTTAATGGTTGACTTAGGATGGTATGAGTTATAAATTTTTAACATAGTATTGGGTGATGATAATGCATAACCCATAAAATTGAATGTTTAAATCATGATTCATGCTTAATTCTATAATTTATAATCATGATATGCAATGATTGATGATTTATGATCATGATTGATAAGTCTTGATGCATGTTCATGATTGGGTTTTTAGGATGAAACTTAACCATGGGTAGAAATGCATAAAATTTTGGTGAAGTACAAATACCTTTAGGAACATCTCACATCCCACTATAAGGCTAACTTTATTGAGAACATAGCAATGGGTGAGATGATAGGATGATACAAATGGTCCATTAATGCTTATGGCATTTAGATGGGCATTAAATAGAGCAATAATAGACCAATCATGGGGAAAACATATGTTTAATTCATAAACATATTGCCCAAAGATCATGGTTGGATATTTTAAATGTTTTAAAACTATTTTATGTTTTTCAAACAGTGAGTTCATGTTTTAAAAAGTTTCAAGGCAAAACTAGGCTTTAAAATGGATACAAACTTTAGACACTTTTGCAACTTTTGAGTTTTTGCCAAACTTTCAAAAATAAAATGAATTTTCATGAAAAATTATTTTTCACTGATAAAGGAACTAACTAGAAATATGTACTCAAAATTTCATGATTTTTTGAATTTCCTAGAATTTTTAATGCATTTCTGAAATTGGAGTTCGAAAATCAAAAAACCTGAAATCTGTGTGCCAGTCGACTGATCATCTGATTCAGTCGACTGATGTACTGTGCACGAGCACAGTAACCTATTTTTATCAGGTTTTGAGTGGATTTTGGTATATTCTTCCATTAGAGTTGATGTCATACGTATATAACATTTACATAATGTTTTTGATCGTGTCAAAGGGGGAGAATTGATAGGTTTAAGTTAATCATGCTAAAATGAAAAATTTAGCATATCTTAAGGGGGAGTTGCATGTTTAATGGGGAGTTTGATACCCATGTTTTTTTACTTACATGCTTTCTTGCCTTATGTTTATGTTATTGTTTTTACCTAACTTAAACGGATTGCCACACATCAAAAAGAGGGAGATTATTAGGGCAATCAACCCATGTGATATGGTTTTGATGTGTGTGACAAAGGGTTTAAGTTAGGATTGATATGGATTTAATGTGTGCATTAAAGTCATGTAGGACTTTGTAATTCACATATGGAGCATTGGGAAGTTTCACCTCTCATGACTCTTTTGAGTCGGTGAAAGATGCATTGCGGAAGCCGTGCACTTGGTGCATCCGAGGGACCGTCGGACGAGGAGCATTGGAGTGAAGCCAGAGGAAGTAGACTTCAGGGCGTGACGTGAAGGATGGCGTTGCGAAGCCATGTACTTGGCGCATCCGAGGGACGTGACCGAACGAAGACAACTTCAAAGGCGAGGGACTCCAAGGGAATGAGAGTGAGCGATTGTAACCCGGGATAGGGTAGCGCTTAGGTGAAACTTGGTCGATTGGCTAAGTGTCGGATGAGATTTCTCGACATCAGTCGACTGCCATGGCATAGCAGTCGACTGCTCCAAGTCGACTGTTGACTCGACTGGTGTTCGAGTCTGGTCTGTGTCCCATCAGTCGACTGCCAAGGATTGACAGTCGACTGACGAAACCACCAGTCGACTGATGATGGAATCAGTCGACTGGTTGCAAGGGTTTCGGGCACAGAATGTTGATCAGTCGAGTGCTCGCTTCCAGCACTCGACTGTTGGCTCTATCAGTCGACTGATGAGATGATCAGTCGACTGATGTGGGAGTCATTGGTTGGAAATCAACGTGGATGAAGCTGTTATGGGACAGACTCTACGTGATCGTGATCGACATCGTCATTGTGTGTTAACAGGAAGATTGGGCTCTTCTCTATAAGAAGGAGCCTTTGGACACTTGGGGAGCCTAATGCTTAACTTCTAAACATCTCTCAAGTGCTCAAAACGATTTTCCTCCTCTTCCTTGTGTTTATTTTCATCTTATTGTAAGAGGAGAGAATTCTTGTAAGGAAAGGTTACCTCCACTTAGCTTTGTGCAAAGGAGAGATTAGTGGAAGGTTTAAGGCGTGATTCACCTTGGACGAATCGGGTCATGAATTAGCGCCAAGGTCGTGAACCACGTTATATCTTGGTGTTAGCGTTTGATTTCCTTTACTTATTGCTTTGTCTTTATTGTTTATATTTCTGCTTGTGCTAACAAATTTGTAGACGAGCAATCAACGAGTAAATTCCACTGTATGCGAAAGAGGGATCTTCACCCCCCTCTAGCCGGCCACCTATGTTCCAACAGGAAGTGCCTAGGCATTTGATTGCCAGAGGTGGCGGTCTTGGCGCGATCGTGACCAAATGATCGATCGTGATGGCCAGGATCTCGGGCACAAAAGATTCTCCAATCGAGTGATCAGCCCAACCACTTGACTGATTGAGCCATTAGTCGACTGATGGTGTATCAATTGAATTTTTCCAGCGTGGATCTACCGTTGTCTCACGACAACTGTGGCATCAGTCGATTGATGGTCCTGAGTAGTTGACTGATAGGCAAAATCCAGCCTAGGCAGCGGCTTTAAATGGAGCTCGTGGAGGAGGGATTTGACAGCGGTTCTTGAGCTTCTTTGGGGCGATTTGATGTTGCATTTTGGGGTCTCCAAGGCTATTCTTCAAGGAACCAAAAGGAAACAATCAAAAGGCTCTTATAAAGTTTTCTTTACTTGCATTTTCGTGTATTTGCTTGTATTTCATTCTTATTGTTGTAAGAACTATTGTACGAGGTTTCTCCACCTCCGGATTATTCTGAGAAGGAGTTATTTGAGTAGTGGTGCGTGATTGGCATCGCTAGGGCTCCTACGAGCACAATCCGTGGAGTAGGAACCATTCGGTTCTGAACCACGTTATATCTTTGTGTAATTATGTGCTTCTCTTGTGTTATTTCTTTTTATTATTATTCCGCTGCCCACTAACCGAATTGTAGCAAGCACGCGATCGCGATCGAATTCCTCCATCGACGATGCTATTCACCCCCTCTAGCGGACGCAATGTTCCTAACATAATCCACGTCAGCATTCAAGCCAACGGTTACACTTGCAGTCAACTGCCATAACCCAATAGTCGACTACCAGGGTCATAGCCAACGATTGGCCAATCGACTACCAAGCATTCTTTGCTTGTAACCCCAACCAGCAGTCGACTGCAGCAGTTTGACTGGCCATAATCCCAGTCGACTATTGCAAGTCGACTCGGCTATTAAATGTCAAAACACTTGACCAGTCAATTGGTCCAAAGCCCCAGTCGACTGTTAACCTAAAACATGAGGTTTAACCCCATGTATGATGCCCTCATACTTGCTAGACCACCCTTAGCCTAGACCTAAGCCTTCTAGCCACCTCTGTTAGCCTCACGCCTATTAGATCCATCCAAGTCATCCATGACTTGTTCATCCATATGCTAGCCTTCAGATGCTTCCATCGGCTATTGTCATGCTAAGTTGGTCTATGTCGCCAAGGCACATTGGACTTACGTTGCCAAGACTCCAGCTTAGACTTTACGCTGCCAAACATTGAACTTATGCTGCCAAGTCTCCACCCTTGGACTTTACGCCGCCAACCATTGTTGTACTTTCCATTTTCTAAGAATCAAGCTTGACTTTCCATTTGACAAGACTCAAGCTTGGACTTTCCCTTGCTAACCCATGTTGGACTTTCCATTTGTCAAGACTCAAGCTTGGACTTTCCCTTGCCAAGACCTATGCTTGGACTTTCCATGCCAACCCATGTTGGACTTTCCAATTGCCAAGACCCATGCTTGGACTTTCCATCATATGGTCAATCCCATGTCAACCATATAGTCAAACATCGAAATACCCCTCGAGTTAAACTCGAGTCTGGTCAATCATGATCCGAGTCGATTGCACCAACAATCTCTCCAAAACATCGTCAAACATCAAAACACTACTCGAGTCCAACTTAAGTTTGGTCAATCATGACTTGAGCTGATTGCACCAACAATAAAGTACCATTTGATTATATAATAATTAATAATTTAGCAATTAAACCCTTAACTTTTAAAAATTCAACAAATAAAAATCTACCTAAGAAGCAACCATTTCTTTGAATTGATTGAACATAGCATGCTCATGCATACATATCATTTTAATTAATTACTATACTTATTTTTGTCATGTCATACATACTAGTCTTACATTAAATCTCATGGAACGATTAGATAAGAAATGGTTAATTAACCTTGACAACATAGTATCAGGACGCAGTGAGATGATAGTACATTAGGAAAATGAAGCCTCGTGTATCCGGGTTAGATAAGGAGTATCTAGCTTAGTGCACTTGGCTAAGTGGATCTAGTTGAAGCTACCTCACCACATTCTAGACTAGTTAGACCAGGATGTAACCCTAAGTGAATTAAGTGCACAATTTCTTAAGATTGGCTTTGTCTAAGGAAGTGGTCGTTGTTCCGATCAAAGAAGGTCTCTGTGCCTTGCCACGACTTGGAAGCCATCTTTTGAAATGTTCACTTAACTAACTAAAGGTTAAATCCGAATCTAACTCAAGGTTAATTAATTTTCAAATCATTAACATTATCTAAGTGAAAATAAATTCATCTCACAACACCTATAAGGATAACTTGGTTGATCATGTAGAATGGGTGAGATGGTAAGGACAACAAATTGAAAATAGCTCTAAAAGTGATTTCCTAATTTATATATACATAAATAGATTCTTAAAACTATTTTTATTGGTTTCCATGACTGTTGTGTGTAGTTATACATAGTTTTTAAAATAACTATGCTTCTTAAAATGATGGTTAGTTGATCAATACTGAATGTCTAAATCCTTAGGTCAACTTTAGATACCTAGACCCTCTGGACACTTAGGTGAGCCTTCCTTGTGGCCAATAAAGATGTCCTAAGAATTTGTCAGATAAAGGGGGAGCCCCTCTAAATAAGCCTTCCTTGTGGCTAACAAGGATGTTAGGTTAAGGGGGAGGTTCAAATTGGATAATCATTAGTTGTAGAAGTTGTTAAATTTTTTTTTTTTTAAATTATCACTGATACTTTCAAAATTTAAAATCCTTCTTTTTTAATAATATGCCAAGGGGAGGGGGAGAAGACTTAAGTTACACAAACTTAGTATCTCTAGCTACCTCTAGTTTGACATAAAACCCATAAAACCCAATAGACATGACCCTTTAAAATGTTTTTTTTAATTCTTTCTCAAAATTTTATAACAATGTTAAAGGTTAGAGGGTCTCATCTTAACCTAGGATATACATTGTTGGCGCAAGATCTAGAAACCTAAGTTCTTAAGTGTTAAAGGGACTTGAACATGTTAAGTCAAATTGATTCGAATGTTTTAAAAATTCTATTTTTTGGCAAACGTTAACCTTAAAAATGCACCCCTTATAAAGTTATTTTTGATATATGTCAAAGGGGGAGAGAGGTTAGCTAGTTTTTCAGAACTCACCTAGGGTTAAGGGGGAGGTTTTGAAAAATGCTTGTTTAATTCTTATTATTATTTTTCTTAACTTTGAATAGGTTTGCCATAGATAAAAAAGGGGAGATTGTTGGTGCAGGGGCACTAGTTAATCAAACCTTGATTTTGATAATGGAAAAGATTCAAAGTTAAGCTATTTTTTTATCTCATATGCTATGTTAATTGTGCAGGAAGTGTTTAAGCTAAGCCCAAGGTCGAGCGACACCCGGAGAATCTCAGGACGAGAAACCGTGGTGGTTGGGCGACACCGGGAGAACCTCATGGAGTCGAGGAACCTAGGTGGAAGATCAAAAGCTAAATGATGTGTCAGGAGGACCAAAGGTAAGCTCTGAGTTCAGAGCAGTGGTAAGGACGCATCCTCAGTTAGAGGACAATCCTAGGCGTCGGTCCGACCAAGGCTTCCGGAGGAATGCCGAAGTCGAGATCGGACAGTCAAAGGACTATCACACTGCATGACATTATGGATTTCTTATGCTAACCTTATGTTGCAGGAATTCTCAAGTGGATTAGTCGATTGAAGGTAGTCGACTGCCAAGAGGATCAGTCGACTGATGTCGACGAATCAACCCAGTGCACATGGTCTAAGAGATAGATATCGATGCCGCCACCTCATGATAAGATAAGCCGCAACCTCATGATAAGATCCACGAGTTTTGAATCTGGATCGGGACATATTCCGTGGCGTCATTCTATAAAAGAAGGGGAGGACTCAAACCCAAAAGAATCAATGAACTCCTAAGTGCGCTTGATCTCCAATCGAAATTCTATGTGCTACAACGCTACTCCGACCGCGCATCTTGTACAATTCAGTTGTTAGTACCTTTCTAATTTATTACTTATTACTTGCTAAAGAGGAGAGGTAGGTTTGTTACCTCTTCCTCTATATCATTATAATCTGTTGTCTCTTACCTCCAACAAGGAAGAGATATTTAATGCTTTGCCCTTCGGAAGCAATCAAGGATCGCAGGGCCTTGGATTAGCAGCTGGTGGGCTGTGAACCAAGTAAAAAAGTCTTGTGTTTGTGTTTTAGTTTTCCTCTGTGTACTTTGTTTTAATCATTGAAAAAGAAAAGTTTTTACGATCACTATTCACTTCCCTCTAGTGATTCGCTTCGATCCAACATACCCTAGATCGCATAAAGCAGAATCAAAATTAATTCCATATATTGTGCAGGGAATTGAAAAGTCACCTGGGTCTTCAAGTTTAGAAGCATATTTATCATGAATTACCAGGTTGTCTTTTTTTGTCGAGATGATGGTTGCACAATCTCGGGGTTCTTCATGTTTTGTTCATATGTAATACGACACTCTTCAGTAAGTATCACATTGCAATGTTCTATCGGATTTGCTTCAACTTTCGTAGGGAATCTCCCTGGTATTCTTAAAGTTGAGCTAGCTATCTATGCAATCTGAGTTTCTAACAATTTAGTATGACTAGCTAAATTATCGATCTTACTTGCTAGTTGTTGGAGTGTTTCTGTCATCTCCTTATGTTGTCGGCGGAACCCGTTATTTTAAACAGTCTATGTCTCTATAAATTTTTCCATCATTAACTCCAATGCAGTCTTTTGCTCGCGTGGAAGACCTAAAGATTGTTCTGGAATGTTCTCTCCATATTTGGTTTGATTGTTCTAGTATGAAAAATTTGGATGGTTCCTCTAGCTTTGATTGTAAGTATTGGAGTACGGATTGTTTATATGTCGTTGGTTGAAATTGTTTAGAGCGTCGACTTATTCGATGGAAGATGAGATAAGTCCTACTTGGCAATTTTGAGCTGCATGACCTGAAATTCCACATATCTCACAAATAATATTAGTAGAATTGACTGCATTCATATTAAAGTGTTCAAATTTGTGAGATAATGCATCTAATTTCGCAGCGAGTAAATCTATAGCACTTACCTCATACTTACCTGGGGTACGAGTAATATTTCCTCGTTCTATAGCCCATTGCTGATGGTTGAGTGCAACGTTTTCGATGATATCAAATACTTCATCTAGCGTTTTGTTCATTAGGGCTCCACCTACAGTAGAATCTAGAAAAGTTTTTGCAGAATAAGACATACCATTATAGAATGTGTGGACAATTAGTCATCTTTCAAGTCCATGGTGAGGGCATTGTTGCAGTAATCCTTTGAAATTGTCCCAAGCTTCAAAAAGTGACTCTCTATCTTTTTGTGAGAAGTTCGTGATCTGATGATGAAGGTTTGCAATTTTACTTGGGGGAAAGTATTTATTAAGGAATTTCTGCTTAAGCTGGTCCCATGTCTTGATGCAATCCATAGGAAGAGAATGTAGCTAGGCACTTGCCTTGCCTTGGGGTGAGAAAGAGAATAACCTTAACCTAATAGCGTCTGCAGAAGCCCTATTAAATTTTGAAGTTTCACAAAATTTTAGGAATACTGGTCTTCTGTAGCTCCTCATCCGAACTGATGTTGTTGTATCATGGATAGTAATGCTGGTTTTAATTCAAAGTTGCTTGCATCGATACGGGGTCTTCGTATGCTTGACCTTAGCCCTCTTGTAGTTGGAGCTGCATAGTCCTTCAAAGGTTTGTTTTCCTTTTGTGCTTCCATAGTAGCAGATTGTGCTTCCTTAAGTCATCTCTGGAGTCTTTTCCTAGCAAGGAGGGTTCTTTCTATCTCAGGTTCTTCTTCTGTTAGTTCTCCTTGTCTAGTTAATCTGTGCATAAAACAAGAAATGCACTCCAAAGGAAGTGATCAATGATAGTGCAGAGAAAAATAAAGCTATGAAAAGATAATAAGAAAAAAATAAATAAATCAAAATCTAGATTAACCTAATTGCAAATTAACTAATATTGACGCAGTCCCCAGCAACAATGCCAAAAACATGATGTGTCGATTTCGTAAGTGCACGATCATCGATAAGTAATAAAATATTGATTCCACAAAGACTTTGTCAAGTACTAGTTGTTTTACAAGGAAATATTATCGAGAAGATTAAATAGTTGAGAAATAGTAAAAGAGATAAAATAGACGATTTGAGATACGAGTAGAGAACTAGTTTATGGGGAAATCTTAGGACTTTGGTTTTGCTACAATGTCAGATATCTTGGCTACTCTTGGTTAATGTATTCTTTAAGGAAACCTATCTATGCATAAAATATCTTTTGGATCACTCGTAGGTCGATGAACTTGTTGCAAGGACGGGCACCTATCACGTACAAAGGTAGATCACTACAGTTAACGAATGATCCTAGAGATATACTTAGATTCTAGGATAGGTTATGAAATATCATTTTGGAGTATTCATAAGTCAATGAACTTGTTTCAATGGCAGGCATCTCTCACGTACCCAAGCAGATTACTACAGTTAATCAAAACCCTAGAGATAGATCATAAAAGTCTTGAGAGAGTCTAATTGCTTTTTAAAACATTCATAGGTCGATGAACTTGTTGCAACTACGAGCACTTGTCACATACCCAAGCAGATCACTACAATTAATGAAAGCCCTAAATTATAATAGGTTCTCACAATTGGTTATAGAAATCCGGGATATAAAAACCCTAAAGCATGCGAATAGGAGCTCAACAAACTCACAAGGCAAACCATATGCATCGTAAAACCAATTCAAGAAATTTGCAATGAAATAAATAAAAGAGTCGTACAATCCAAGATAAATCGACAAAGAGCTACTCTCTCATCCTAAGGTACAAGACTACTCCATAGAGGAGTTACAAAATATGGCGATAGAAAAGAAAGAATTCACCCAGCTTCCTATGCTCCGCTCATCTTGTCCCTGGCTTCTAAACTTTGATCCTCCTCCAAGTAATCCCAAGGATCGGAGTGATTCGGATGATCCTTGGGATTCTCAAATGAACCCCAAATCCTCCAATGAATTGGAATGAACTACCCCCTTTCTCTTTGGTCCTGGGATCTTTTTATAACTTTTTCTGGAGAAGAATTCATGAAATCCATTAGCAAAGAGGCGGAATTTGGCACGACCATGCCATTTGGCATGACCTGAGCGTGCTAGGTGCTATGAATCCTGGCATTCCCTAAAATTGGGCGTGTCGAGGGTGTCTAGCATAGGTGTGCCCCTTGTCATGCCTTGGGTGTGTCGGCTGCTGTGAGCTCTGAAAAATATGCCTTATGGCTTCGTTTTCTTCTTGTTTCGTAGTGGCTTCCCTCCATGGCTATATTATGCCTTCTTTTGTCCCTCGTGAGAGTAAAAACACCGAAACTGTAGTCATCTGAACTAAAAATGTAATATGAAAGTAAATACTATGTTTTATGCATGCTATGTGAATGAAATGCTAGAAAAACATGCTAAATAAACCCTAAAAGATTCATGTGATTCACATTCATCACACCCCCTTTGGCATATATCAAAAAGTCTACCAAAGTTTTACATGTCTCATCTTCCAATGAGAACTTTCATTCTCCCCCCTGGTCCAAGACTCATCATAAATGCCTTCATTCCAATGAAAAGAAATTCTTCGCCTTGCCTCTTTTTAATCTTCATCCATCAACCCTTGATGGACAAATTTTCCCTTAAGGCTTGCTACCCCTTGACCATTGCATCAATAATATCCTTGGAGAGTTCCTAAGCCTATAGGAAATCTAAACCATCAAAAATAAGCGTAAAAATTCAAATTTGATCCCCATCCTAATCAACTCTCCAATTCATTTTTAAAGAACATTTCACCCTTCCAATGCTTTTCCTAAGCATATCATAGTGTTAAGAGTAGTTATGGTACATAGGGGTACTGATAAATAGCTAATCAAATCTTGTTCATCCAAAATCAGCTCCAACAGTTGACTGTGTCAGTAACTAGTCGACTAGCTGTCTACAGCAGTCGACTGGAGTCTGATTTTCTAGAAATCAAACTTTTCAGATGAATTTTTAAAAAATCATAAGTAATTATATGTTTTTCAAAAAATCTTGAAATTGCATACATACATTACTTATGCCAAGTACAATGGGTGAAAAATAGTCTTATATTAAAATACTCATTATTTTGAAGAATTGATATAAAGTTCAAAACCATTAAAACCTTCAATGTTTTTGGCTAATTTTGTATCAATATTGTCAATGGTGGTTCCTATCAGAAGATAGACTTCACCAAGATTTTTCAAAATGATTTTAAAACTCAATTTAAATCATGGTTTATGGGATAAATGTACATGATTTGTACATTAGATTTCCTCATGATTTCTTCATGTTATGAGTTTGATGCAGGATCGGGATTTCCGAGGGGGGTGTTGAATCTCGGAGATTATAAAATTTTCTTTTTGAACTTTGAAAACTATTCTTTTTCTTTTTGAATAAATAAGAGTAATTTGCAATAGAATAAAATAAATAATTGTTTTACTTGATTCATAACCCGAGTTGGGTTGCTACTCCAAGGCCCGTAACCCTTTCAAGGGTTACTTCAGTGGGCAATACACTAAAAGTCCTTTGATTCGAGAACTCTCGAAATTGGATGCTATTGACTTTTACACAAATGAAGGATGAGGTAACACACTATCTATCCTTATAAAATTAAGTACAAGTAAAGCAAATGAAGCACAACTTTAACTAAGTATACCGACACTTGTAGCTTTTGAAATGGAGCTCGAAGTGTCGACATTGCGGAGACTTGAGGTTGCTTTTGCGGAGACGAATGAAAGAAACAACACTTTGGGGTAGTAGAATTATTTTGTTCGAAGATGGATCTCCATTTCTTATATAAGTCTTTGCTAGTCGATTGGAACACCCTCCAGTCGACTATAAATTAGCATGTTAAGTCTGCACACTTAACTACATGTTAGATCACAAGCTGATCCTAGCTTTAACCATGGTTCATACATCAAAACTAAGGAATGATGCTTATTTCTCACCAACATTTGAGTTCATATAAATGTACTATATAAGCACATGAATCTAACTCAAATTTCTAACATCTTATATGTGTCTAAGGTATATCAATACACCCCCATGTCTTTCCAAAGTATTTGTGAGATGTGAATTTTGGTCTTCTCTAAATTTAAGAGTTCATGCATTATTACCTAGGCATATCCATTTGATTCCTTTATCTAGGACATCAAATACTGACATTTGTCCTTAAATTCAATTTGATGCATGAATATGATCATGGAATAAAGTGATTGCATAATTTGAAACATTTGCCCATTGAAACATTTGCCCATGATTCATGATGTAGATAAACCTAAGTATTAGTCATGTCATTTATCAATCTAAGTGTTATCATGACATTTTAAATGATCATATGAAGCATGATGTCATGACATGGATTACGGCAAACAAAGCATGATAAATATATAAAATACAAAGGTATAGACTATCTAAGTCTTAAATCAAATTGTCATTTTCTATCAAATACCACTTTGCCATAATGACACCAAACTCTCATGAATGTGCTAGATCCCCAACTTTTGGCATATCATACACTTAACCTATTTGTACCAATTTTGATCAACTTTTCATCTTCTATTAAATCCATTGGCATATCCTAAAATCTTTTAGGATATATTTTTAGTCTCATTTCTAAGGTATCACTTTACCTCGAAAATATCCTAAAGTGTCAACTCTACCATGGTTAGGTTAACTACCCATCCATTTAAGGTTGATACACCCTAAATCCATCTAGCATGAAGGAATCACACTCCTAGGAACCCAATACCTATTGGAGCTCCTTGGGTTTACAAGGTACTCACTAGGGATAACCTACCTTAGTACCTTTCTAATGACCCTCCTAAGCTTGGAAGCCTTAGTCATTGTGGTCTCATTAAGGTTAACCCTATGGATATCTTCTCTTGTAACCTTTTTAGTAACTTTCCAAGGTTTCTTTGAAATCTTAGTCGCTTGACTCTTACCATGTTCAACTATAGGATGACTTCCCTTGTGACCTTGACTTTCCTAGACCTAGGACTAGTTCCATAACTATATGGAACACTATGGTAAGAGGGCTTATCTACCTTGGACTTAGGCTTGTGACCCAACCTTTCATGTCCTTAGAAGAATCTTGCCTCATAAAGCCTTGATTTTGCCTACTAGACCCTTTAATCATATTTTTCATCTTTTGAAGGGTCTTTTATAATTCATCAAGCTTTGACCTTAAATCTTGATTACCTTAAGGTGCCCAAGTTTTGATTTTCCATCATTTCAAAGAGCATTTCTCTTCTGAGGCATATGCCTATCTTTCTTAGCATTATTACCTAGATTGTTCTTTCCATCCTTTCTAATGGTTTCCTTGGGTAGTGTGGTTATAGAATTATCCTTAGTTCTAAATTCATGATGTTTAGCATGTAATTAGTCAAATTTATTTCTATCATGCTTTTTATAATTAACAATTGCAAGTAAATTTTGACATGATTCCTTAGATTTTGCCTTAGCTCCTCCTACATGTGATGCTCATTTCATGTGCTTCCTAGGGTTACTCCCCCTCAAACATTGGCTCTGGTAGTGCTTGTGTTGATTGCAACGGAAGCATACTATATTCTCCTTGCCTTTGTGAATTGGGGCTCCGACCTGTTGGAACTTCGGTGAGCACTAGAGGGGGGGGTGAATAGTGTGTTCTTTGCTTGATGATGGAATTCATTTGCGTTTGTCTCTACACAATCGTTAGTACACAGTGGAATATGGAAATATAAATATAGAGATAAATACAAACACAAACACACACACTATGCACGATATACATGATTCGGAACCTTAGGGTTCCTACTTCATGGGGCGAGCTCAACGAGCTCAAGTGATGTACACACCACTACCCAATAAACTCCTCGATAACACATCGGAGGTGGAGAGACCTCTGTTGGGGGATTGATCATCGCTAGAGCGGGGGGGGGGGGGGGTGGGTGAAAAGCGTGTTTCATCGGATGATGGAATTCGACCGTGCTTGCTACAAAATGTTAGTATGTAGTGGAAATATGAAATATACAATGAAAATAAAACACAAGCACAATCACAAAGACACAAGGATATACGTGGTTTGGAATCTTAGGGTTCCTACTCCACGGGGTGAGCTCAAATGAGCTCTAGCGATGCAAACAACACCACTAAATAATAATGCTCCTTCTCGACAAAATGTCGGAGTTGGAGAAACTTTGTACAAGAGATTACACTAAGTAATATAATGAATACAAGCAAATACAAGTATAAAATATAATACAAGTAAAGAAAAACACTTTACAAGAGATCTTTGAATGCTTGCTTTTGGTTGCTTGAGAATAGCCTTGAAGGTATGGATTACAATAGCAAATCCTCTTCAAATTGCTTCAAGAAACCCGCCGCCAAATCCTCCCATCCGAGCTGCTTTTATAACTTTCATCGAGCTGATTTCGCACCTAGAAATCGACTATCGTAAGGCCCCAATCGACTGCCAATAGTACCATTGTGAGACAACGACTTAATCCGACATCTAAGCCAACGATTACATTGGCATTCGACTGCCATAACCTTGCAGTCGACTACCAGGGTCATAGTCGACTGACCAATTGACTACCGAGCATTTTGCTCCCATAACCCCGACCAGCAGTCGACTATCATCCATGGCAGTCGACTACTCAAGCCATCAGTCGACTGCCCAATGTTGGCAGTTGACTGCTAGGCTATTTTCTACAGTCGAACACTAGTCGAGTTTGAGCAGTTTGACTGGTCATAATCCTAGTCGACTGTTTGGCTGCCAAGTGTCAAAACACTTGACCAGTTGATTGGTCCAAAGACCAAGTCGACTGTTAACCTCAAACATGAGATTTAACCCCAAGTATGATGCCCTCATACTTTCTAGACCACCCTTAGCCTAGACCTAAGCCTTCTAGCCACTGTTGGGATGTATACTGAAAGCCTAGCTCTTTTGTATGAACATCTTTATTTTGAAATAAGAATCACATGATCATTGTTTGCACTTTATTTATATATGTGCATATTGTATAATACTTTATATTGTAGATAACATGGTGCTTGGGTGTGGCACAGAAGATCATGTTATCAGTCCCTTGTAGAGTATAAGTAAAGGCTCACAACCAAGATGGTTTTGGACAAACCATTGGCATGGTTGTAGTGTAGCTTGGTATTGTTTTATCTTGAACATAGAGTTACACTAGTACACTTAGGTGTATTGAGCCGGACCGACATAGAGGTGATTCAATTTATTGCTGACTACATAATTGAATCGGACCTTGGATATTATGTTGTACATGCTCTTAATCCCGATATAATAACGGGCACATGTACTTAGTATTTATTGTTGGGTGGGTGCTTCAGAGGCTCATTGGCTCCCATGTCCCCGGATTAAAATTTTCACTAATGAAAGGATTAATCCGGATGGGATGAGATTCCTTAACAACACCATTTCGTCGTCGTGCTAACAACTTGAGTGGTCGCTTGAACAAACTAGTTGTTCAAGCAACACAACTCTTCTAGTTGGTTAGCCGCGGAAGAGACGACGGATGGATCGCCGGTTTTTGTGTTTGTCTTCGGGGTCCATGATTATACAATATATATTCATACACACACATGCATAATCAAAACAAATAAGAACATGCTCAGATCTGTACATAAAGTTAAAATAACTTTATACCTCACGATCTTCTACCGTATGTCCTATCCTTCTCGTGGACGACGTGTGGACGAAGTTCCTCCACGAGTAGAAGCCTTCTAGATCGCTTTCTTCTCTACCTTGTCCGCTGCGAACAAAGAGAAGAACTCACAAATACCTTTCCTATCTAGAACCGACCACCAAATTAGGGAATTTGGTGCAACTGCCGGCAAAGGAACAATGGATGATGCGCCGGCCAACTTCAAGAAGAGTTGCCACCGGCCACTTTGGAGAATAGGGAGGAGGAAGAGAACCGGCCACCAATGGGAGGAGAACTGCCGGCCAAGGAAGAAGGGAAAGACCTTAAGGTTGGGCGCCGGCCAAGTATTGATGGTGCAAGTTGGGCGCCGGCAACAACTAGAAGGAAGAAGAAGTTGTTAGTGAAAGCCCTAGAGCCAATCATGTGATGATTGTTGTATGGACTTTATTGTATCATATTCCTATTTATAAAGGCATGGTTATTATATTTACTTGTATTGGTGCCAAATAACTAAATATAATAATGTCCTTGAGTAGTAGGTTCTTATCTATATCAATCGATTGGTTGAATCGATAATGAGATGATATAGAGAACACTACTCTTAATCATTCCTAGTCGAGTATTAACATTCAAGGACAATGTTAATGCGTAGAGACTAGCATGTAGGTCAACAAGATGAGTTGATCTCACAAGTCATGGATATGAGATATCAAGTTGACACATGGGTATGCATTGGAGAATGTATACTGAATGACCCGCCATGAGAAAGTATCATGGATCGTTATATGAGTGTCATATACTTTCTCATGTGTCTATTAGTATGACTATTAGTCCTTAGACGTGAAGTCACCATGGTTCCCTACATGAGGAGTTGCATACTTTGGCTTCATCAAACGTCACCCGTAAATGGGTGGACTATAAAGGCGATTACTGGGTATGTAACGAATTATGCGGAGGGATGTGAGTGATGTAGATGGGATCTATCCCTCCTATATGACGGGGGTGACATCGATATTCTTGATAGAGTGAGACCACGAAGTGCATGGCCATGCCCAAATGAGTCAATATGAGATATTGAGCTCATTTGATTAGAGTGAGTCTACTTGGAGTTCAAGATTTAGATTGTACCGAGGATGACACGGTCCATGCCTCGATTGGTCAATCTAGATGTCAAGGATAGAGGGACATTGTCACATATTGTGAGAGTCATAATTAGTAGTCACAAAGGTGATGTTGGAGCTCAACATTCTTGTAACTTGGGTAGCAATGATGTGTTGCTAGATACCGCTCATTGCTTATGTTCCTAAATCGGTTTAGGGACATTGCCAACGTTACAAGAACCTATAAGTCACACATATGAGCAATTAGATGGAGATTAGGTTCATATGATGAACCATGAGGATTAGGTTCATGGGATGAACCAAATTGGATTAAGAGTAATCCAAATTAGACTAATTGAGTTAGACTCAAGTTGATTCAAGTGTTGAATGAGTCTAATTGAGATTTGTTTCATCAAATCAATTTAAATTAATGAATAGAGATTCATTATATTAAATTGACTTGAGTCAAGTGGTTAGATTTGATCAACCATGGGAGATTAGAGGTCAAGTTTGACTTGACTTGAGAGGGAAGATGAAAGGTCAAGTTTGACTTGACCAAATGCCATGTCATGATGATGACTAGGCATGGCCGGCCAATGATGATGCTCCACATCATCATTGACTTTGTCAATTGGTGCCACCTCATGAGGGAGACCAAGGGACATGGGAGTTACATGCATGCATGTAACTCCCTCTCCTTCAAGTGGCCGGCCACTTTAGGGGTTTCATGTGGTGAATTCATTTGATGAGTTACTCTCATTACTTCATCTTCAACCTTGGATCATCTTCCTCTCAAGCTCTCCCTCTCCCATTCCTATCTTTGGCCGAACCAACCAAGGAGTGCTAGCACACTCAAGGTTGAGTTTTCTCCACCTATTGCTTGTGTGGATACCATAGAGGAGTGTGCACTTGACACTCTCGAGTTCCGGCGAACTTTTGGACGAGCGGGATAAGCGAAGGGCGTCGCTACGAGGGTAACATTCTAACCTCTTAGATCTAAGGTAGATCTAGGATTTCTGTAAGCACATACATGTAATTATAATTTTATACTTCGCACGGATCCGTGGCCGGGGCTTCCGAGGTTTCCGCAATGCAAAAAGCGGTTTTTATGGCTCGGAAAAACCCAACAGAAGTTGCCACCCACATCCAAAAGCCAAACCCTAATTCTTTCAATCACTTATTGCCGCCCAACCTAAGCCTCTATTTATATAATTAGGCTTAAGCCTCCTTTAATCTCCATCGTCGGATCTAGGGATTTAATCTCCACCGTCGGATCTAGGGTTTTATCCCAACCGTCGGATCTAGGGTTTAATCCCAACCATCGGATCTAGGATTTCATCCCAACCGTCGGATCTAAGGTTTCATCCCAACCGTCGAATCTAGGGTTTTATCCCAACCGTCGGATCTAAGGGTCTAATCCCAACCGTCGATTCTAGGATTTCATCCTAACCATCGGATCTAGGGATTTATTCCCAACCGTTGGTTCTAGGGTTTCATCCAACCACCGGATCTAGGGATTTAATCCCAACCGTTGGTTCTAGGGTTTCATCCAACCATCGGATCTAGGGATTTAATCCCAACCGTTGGTTCTAGGTTTTGTTTTACATTCTTGGATCTAGACATCACAAGGATTATATTAGGCTACGATAGGGACCATAAGGAGGAGTTGGGTCTTGGCCACCCGATGGATCGGAACCACACAAACTTGATCCATCAATGATGTTCCATTCCACTAGAGAATCATCATTGAACTACCTCACCAACCCCCATAAATCAATATGGGCTCCATATATTATTTGTACATTAATCTCCCCGTGTTTAAGATATCGAATGTCCGTCAATTAATTGATTCTTGACCATCGATTAATTAACATCTAATTCCTCGAGTAGTACCACTCAACCTTATCATCATGTTGACTAAGTCAACCAGGGTTTACATGATGAACCTTATGAGCTCCTCAAGGGGACATCATCAACCTAATATATAGGACCACGGTTTCCTCCTATAATCAGCGGCACACCATGTAAATAATATTATTTCCCAACTTCTAGGGCATATTGATTTAATCCATCTAAATCTCACCCACTGGTAAATCAAAGAAATAAATACTAAGTACATGTGCCCGTTATTATATCGGGATTAAGAGCATGTACAACATAATATCCGAGGTCCGATTCAATTATGTAGTAAGTACTAAATTGAATCACCTCTATGTCGGTCCTACTCAATACACCTAAGTGTACTAGTGTAACTCTATGTTCAAGATAAAACAATACCAAGCTACACTACAACCATGCCAATGGTTTGTCCAAAACCATCTTGGTTGTGAGCCTCTACTTATATTTTACAAGGTACTGATAACATGATCTTCTGTGCCACACCAAGCACCATGTTATCTACAATGTAAAATATTAGACAATATGCACACATATATAATGAATATATAAAATGCAAACAATGATCATGTGATTCTTATTTCAAAATAGAATGTTCATACAAAAAGAGCTAGGCTTTCAGTATACATTCCAACAATCTCCCACTTATACTAAAAGACTATGCCATCATCACTCTGCCATACATCTGATCCCCATGTCCTCCACATGCCTATCAAACGTTTTCGCTGGAAGGGCCTTAGTGAATGGATCCGCCAGGTTATCGCCTGATGCAATCTTGGCGACAACAACTTCTCCTCGCTTTACGATCTCTCGTATGAGGTGGTACTTGCGCTCTATGTGTTTACTCGCCTTATGGGCTCGTGGTTCCTTCGAGTTTGCAACTGCACCACTGTTATCACAATAAATTGTGATAGTTCTGGGCAAACCAGGAATCACATCCAAGTCCATCAAGAAGTTCCTAAGCCATACAGCTTCCTTGGCTGCCTCAGAGGCTGCCACATACTCAGCTTCCATGGTAGAGTCCGCCACGCATTTCTGCTTGACACTCCTTCATACTATGGCTCCACCTCCAAAAGTAAACACAAACCCCGAGGTAGACTTACTCTTGTCCCTATCTGATTGGAAATCCGAATCCGTGTAACCCACAGGGACTAATTGATCTGCCCGGTAAACCAGCATATAATCCCTAGTCCTTCTCAGGTACTTCAATATATGCTTTACCGCAGTCCAATGTCCCTGTCCAGGATTACTCTGATATCTGCTAACCATGCCCACGACAAAGCAGATATCCGGTCTCGTACATAGCATAGCATACATAAGGCTTCCTACTGCCGAAGCATAAGGAACCACCTTCATGTCCTCTATCTCCTTTGATGTTTTGGGACACATCTCTTTAGATAAAGGAACTCCATGTCTAAAAGGTAGAAAACCTTTCTTGGAGTTCTGCATGCTAAAACGAGCAAGGATAGTGTCAATGTATGAAGCTTGAGACAAGCACAACATCCTTTTCTTGCGATCCCTTATAACTTTGATCCCAAGGATGTGTCCCACTTCTCCCAAGTCCTTCATATCAAACTGTTTGGACAACCATACCCTTACGTCTGATAACACTTTGATATTGTTGCCAACTAACAAAATGTCATCTACGTATAGTACAAGAAACACCACTCGTTTAGTCACATCTCTTGTATACACAAGGCTCATCCGGACTTTGAATAAATCCATATGGTGGATTACCTCATCAAGCGGATGTTCCAAGATCTAGAAGCTTGCTTGATCCATAAATGGACGATTAAGCTTACATACAAGATGCTCTTTGCCTTTAGCAATGAATCCCTCTAGTTGCGCATATAGATGTTCTCCTCAAGACTTAGTTAAGGAAAGGCTGTCTTGACATCCATCTGCCAAATCTCATAATCCATATGGCGGCTATAGATAAGAGAATCGGATAGACTTAAGCATAGCTACCGTGAAAAGGTCTCCTCATAATCGATACCCTCTTTACAGTATACCCTTTCAACAAGCCTAGCTTTGAAGGTCTCAACCTTCCGTCTACTCCTCTCTTTCTCTTGTAGATCCACTTGCATCCAATGGTTTTTACACCATCGGGTGGTTCTACTAGCTCGGACTGATTAGAATCCATAGATTCTATCTCGATTCATCGCACTTTGCCAAGATACGCATCTCTATCTTGGATTGCCTCGTCATATGTCCGAGGATCAGTTCATGTTCACCAGGGACTAAGTCCGAAGACTCTCCCAAAAACATGAATCTCTCGGGTTGTCTAACAACCCTCCCACTATGACGAGGTGCCTGCTGTGTATGCTCTGTGACACGTGGTGCAGTGACTTGTGGTGTCTCCTCTTGTCGGTGAGTACTTCCAGACTTCAAGTCAACAATCCTACTCTTGGGCTTGTGGTTCATTACATAATCCTCCTCTAGAAATCTGGCGTTAGTGCTAGCGATCACCCTCGATCTCTAGGATTATAAAACAAACCACCTTTCGTTCCCTTAGGGTAGCCAACAAACATGCATACATGCGAGGTTCGACTTACGGCCATCGACCTTGGCCATGTCTTTGGACTCCCCCATATCCGAATATGTCTTAGACTAGGCTTTCGCGCAGTCCACAATTCTACAGGGGTAGAAGGTCGATTTAGATGGAACCAAGTTGAGTGTACATTCTTATTATCGAGCATGCCCCGAGCGAATCGGGTAACTTCGGAATAACTCATCATCGATCGACCATCTCCATAAGAGTCCTATTCCTTGCTCCGCTACACCATTCTATTGGGGTGTGCGGTGCGAACAATTGGGATTGAATCCCAACCTCGATAAGTAACTCCTAAACTCTCCCAAGAGGTACTCGCCACCACGATCGGATCGTAATGTCTTGATACTTTTACCTTGGCGGTTCTCCACATGACCTTGAATTCTTTGAACTTGTCAAAGCATTCGGACTTCTTGGCGCATCAAGTAAATGTATCCATACCTTGAATAATCATCTATAAATGAGGCAAGTATTCAAAGCCACCTCTTACTGGATAGACATAGGACCACACAAATCGAGAATGAACCAATTCTAACACATCTTTGGCTCTATACCCCTTGGCCTTGAAAGGCCTCTTGGTCATTTACCTTCCAAGCAAGATTCGCGGTTGGGAGATCCTCCACCACTAATGAACCCAAGGTCCATCGGCTATCAACCTTTGAATTCTACTTAGGTTAATATGACCAAGCCTTAGATGCCAAAGATATGTTTGGTTCATTTGAAGGTTCTTTTCTCTTATTAGATTTAGAAGATGAGTTATTTACTTCTATTTGCATCGTAGGAGTTTTTGGTTCAAGAGTATATAAATTGCCAACCAATGTACGAGCGGATAATCTCCTATTCCTTTTTATAACCACTTTGTCATTAAAAGAAAGCAGAATATCCATCCATAAACAATTTAGAAACTGAAATTAAATTCTTTCTAAAAGTAGGTACATAAAGACAATTTCTCAAAACCAAAACTTTATTCTTATCAAAAGATAAATAAGCGTCTCCCAGCTATGATAGCCGCCACCTTTGAAGCATTGCCCATGAAGGCGGTAATCTCTCCCTCGGCTAATTGTCGGGTTTCTGGAACCCCTGCAAAGTATTATGACATGATCGATGGCTCTGTATCTACACAGCTTTGGTTAGATAACAGCTAAACATGTTTCAACAACTAAACAAGAAGATATATCCTTTGTTCTTTGGCGAGGCGGATCAGCCTTCCGATGTCGATCTGCTTGCAAGTGAAGCACTTGCCTTTGACTTCTTCACTCCTGCTGAGGTCCTGTGCCACCTTCTTGCTCCACCTTGCTTCTTCTTCTTCTTACCTTTGGTTTGGAGGAAGAAACCTTACGGCGACCATGGCTTGAGAACTCGTGAAAAAGCCCCTCTGCCTGGAGTTACAGCCGGAAGCTCACGAATACAACCTCTTGTTCATGTTGTAGTTGGCGAGCGCTCAAAACTCCTAAGCGAGGCGGAGAATGATATCGACCTGGGTTTCCCCATCGATCTCAGCTCCGAGGACTTCCATCTCATTAAGATGAGCCATCATCTTGAGAACATGATCCCTAACGGGTGTTCCCTCGACCATGGTGGTCGTCATCAAGTTTCTCATTGCCTCCTGCCTAGCCGCCCTACTCTAGTCAAAAGTTCCTTGAGATTGAACATCATGTCATAAGCTGTGGCTATGGCCTGATGCTGATGTTGCAGCACATTTGACATAGATGCCAAAATGTAACACCGCGCCATCTCATCTGCCTTAACCCATTTCTTATAATGTTCTTTCTCCTTTTCATCAGAGTCATCGGTGGGCTTAGGAGGACAGACCTCGAAGAGTACAAATTTGTACTCCTCCGCAGTTAAGACAATATCCAGGTTTCTTTTCCAATCAATGTAGTTTGGACGATAAGTTTGTTTTCTTTTAAAATCACAGCAAGTGGGTTGAAAGCCATGTGAAAATCCTACACATCACAATCATCAAAATAGTAGATTTCAAATAATATTGATTCCTCAAAACAATAAAATCCCGACATCAACCAACACCTCAAAACACCGAGAATATCGCATGCCACGATAGTGTGGACGTATACGAATTCTACATTTGTAAGAGGAGGTTTTACCCATTAATTTTATTATCTTGTCAACCTTACTTTTTGACAAATAAAATTAATAGTTGGTTCCTCTTTGGCCCTACAAATAAAAGCGGTGACTCGATGGGAGGATACTTTATTTGCATCTAAGTGTGCACCATTACGATACTAAGGGAATTATTTCGGATTATGTGCCTTACCGCTGTGGAAGTACACATGCTCCTAAATAATTTCCTATAACCATTATTTGACCTAGTGATCCGCAAACAAACCCGTCCGCAGGGAGGAAGGCACTCAGAGCCAACACACAAGTTTGTTTGCATCACACGTCAAATTATAATGGAGGCCACGGGAATTAATTAAAATATCCCTCTCCCACTTAGTAAATTGCAATCGAGGAATTTTAAACATACACAACATGCATATAAAACAAATAAGCAATAAATATGGAAAAACAGAATTTTTCCAACTATTATGACATTGTCCTCCAATATGCATCCCGTCGTGTTGCCACCTCGTCCGCTCCACCTTTTCCCGTGCGCAAGTCACCAAAGATATCCGAGCCGAGATAAATCATTTTATTTACATCCATCGATCCTATACTCCACGAAGGAGTGTACAAATAATCTAGATCGAAAGTAAACTAAAATGATCGGCTAAACAATGCCGTATTTAATTACAAAAATTAAATACTAATCTAGCCTCGTCAACCCTGAGGATTCAAATAATAAATTTTTACACACATCCATTCACATACACACACATGGCCATAATAGTCGGATCTTATGCCTGCAACCAAAGAGTTAAACTACGCATATCCTACTATTATCCGGCACATATAATATATGAAAAATGCATAAAAAATTAACCGAATCCTAAACACACAAAACCGGAAACCGATGGCTCTGATACCAATTGTTGGGTGGATGCTTCGGAGGCTCATTGGCTCCCATGTCCCCGGATTAAAATTTTCACTAATGAAAGATTAATCCGGATGGGATGACTTCCTTAACAACCACCATTTCATCATCGTGCTAACAACTTGAGTGGTCGCTTGAACAAACTAGTTGTTCAAGCAACCAACTCTTCTAGTTGGTTAGCAGCGGAAGAGGCAGCGGATGGATCGCCGGTTTTTGTGTTTGTCTTCGGGGTCCATGATTATACAATATATATTCATACACACACATGCATAATCAAAACAAATAAGAACATGCTCAGATCTGTACATAAAGTTAAAATAACTTTATACCTCACGATCTTCTACGTATGTCCTATCCTTCTCGTGGGACGGCGTGTGGGACGAAGTTCCTCCACAGTAGAAGCCTTCTAGATCGCTTTCTTCTCTACCTTGTCCGCTGCGAACAAAGAGAAGAACTCGCAAATACCTTTCCTATCTAGAAGGCCACCAAATTAGAATTTGGTGCAACCGACCAAGGAGCAATGGATGATGCTGTAGGCCAACTTCAAGAAGAGTTGCCACCACTTTGGAGAATAGGGAGGAGAAGAGAACCGGCCACCAATGGGAGGACAACCGCCGGCCAAGGAAGAAGGGAAAGACCTTAAGGTTGGGCGCCGGCCAAGTATTGATGGTGCAAGTTGGGCGCCGGCAACAACTAGAAGGAAGAAGAAGTTGCCGCCCACTTTTCTCCAAACCCTAGCCGCCCATCTCCAAAAGCCAAACCCTAATTCTTTCAATCACTTCTTGCCGCCCAACCTAAGCCTCTATTTATATAATTAGGCTTAATCCTCCTTTAATCTCCACCGTCGGATATTGGGATTTAATCTCCACCGTCGGATCTAGGGTTTTATCCCAACCGTCGGATCTAGGGTTTAATCCCAACCATCGGATCTAGGATTTCATCCCAACCGTCGGATCTAAGGTTTCATCCCAACCGTCGGATCTAGGGTTTTATCCCAACCGTCGGATCTAAGGATCTAATCCCAACCGTCGATTCTAGGATTTCATCCTAACCATCGGATCTAGGGATTTAATCCCAACCGTTGGTTCTAGGGTTTCATCCAACCACCGGATCTAGGGATTTAATCCCAACCGTTGGTTCTAGGGTTTCATCCAACCATCGGATCTAGGGATTTAATCCCAATCGTTGGTTCTAGGTTTTGTTTTACATTCTTGGATCTAGACTTCACAAGGATTATATTAGGCTACGATAGGGACCATAAGGAGGAGTTGGGTCTTGGCCACCCGATGGATCGGAACCACACAAACTTGATCCATCAATGATGTTCCATTCCACTAGAGGATCATCATTGAACTACCTCACCAACCCCCATAAATCAATATGGGCTCCATATATTATTTGTACATTAATCTCCCCGTGTTTAAGATATCGAATGTCTGTCAATTAATTGATTTACTGACCATCAATTAATTAACATCTAATTCCTCGAGTAGTACCACTCAACCTTATCATCATGTTGACTAAGTCAACCGGTGGGTTACATGATGAACCTTATGAGCTCCTCGAGGGACATCATCAACCTAATATATAGGACCACGGTTTCCTCCTATAATCAGCGGCACACCATGTAAATAATATTATTTCCCAACTTACCGGGCATATTGATTTAATCCATCTAAATCTCACCCACTGGTAAATCAAAGAAATAAATACTAAGTACATGTGCCCGTTATTATATCGGGATTAAGAGCATATACAACATAATATCCGAGGTCCGATTCAATTATGTAGTCAGTACTAAATTGAATCACCTCTATGTCGGTCCTACTCAATACACCTAAGTGTACTAGTGTAACTCTATGTTCAAGATAAAACAATACCAAGCTACACTACAACCATGCCAATGGTTTGTCCAAAACCATCTTGGTTGTTAGCCTTTACTTATATTTTACAAGGTACTGATAACATGATCTTCTGTGCCACACCAAGCACCATGTTATCTACAATGTAAAATATTAGACAATATGCACACATATATAATGAATATATAAAATGCAAACAATGATCATGTGATTCTTATTTCAAAATAGAATGTTCATACAAAAAGATCTAGGCTTTTAGTATACATTCCAACATTTATTTCTTTGATTTACCAATGGGTGAGATTTAGATGGATTAAATCAATATGCCCGGTAAGTTGGGAAATGATATTATTTACATGGTGTGTCGTTGATTATAGGAGGAAACCGTGTCCTATATATTAGGTTGATGATGTCCCCTTGAGGAGCTCATAAGGTTCATCATGTAAACCCTGCAGGTTGACTTAGTCAACATGATGATAAGGATGAGTGGTACTGCTCGAGGAGTTAGATATTAATTAATTGATGGTCTGTAAATCAATTAATTGACGGACATTCGATATCTTAAACACGGGGAGATGGATGTACAAATAATATATGGAGCCCATATTAATTTATGGGGGTTGGTGAGGTAATTCAATGATGATCCTCTAGTGGAATGGAACATCATTGATAGATCAAGTTTGTGTGGTTCCGATCCATCGGGTGGCCAAGATCCAACTCCTCCTCATGGTCCCTATTGTAGCCTATTTACTCTTCATGAAGTCTAGATTAAATGATGGAAAACAAATCTCTAGATCTGACGGTTGGGATTAAATCCCTAGAACCGACGGTGGAGATTAAATCTCTAGATCTGACGGTTGGGATTAAAACCCTAGAACCGACGGTGGAGATTAAATCTCTAGATCCGATGGTTGGGATTAAAACCCTAGAACCGACGGTTGAGATTAAATCTCTAGATCCGACTGTTGAGATTAAATCTCTAGATTCGACGGTTGAGATTAAATCTCTAGAACCAATGGAGGAGATTAAACCAAGGCCTATACCTAACTCTATATATATGGGCTTAGGCTTGGGCGGCAAAAAAAAAAGGAAAAACCTAATTGAGACAAGGTGGCTTGGGAGGCAAGAAATAGGAAGAGGTTAGGGTTAGGGTTTGGTTCTTTGTGTTGGGTGGCAACAAGAAGAACAAGCTTCTTCTTCTTCTTCCCAATGATGGCCGACAACCCTTTTCTCCTCTTTCCTCCTTGGTTTAGTCGGCGCCCAAGCTTCTCCCTTCCTTCTATGGCTTAGGTTTGATGGCATTAGGATAGCTTCCCTTGGGCGGCAATCAAGTCGTAGTTGGGATAGGATTGGGGTTGGGCGGCTAGGGTTAGGGTTTTGGGATTAGGGTGGGCGGCAACAAGAAGATGAAGATCCTTTTCTTCTTCCTTCTAAGTGTTGGCCGGCCACTATCCTTGTTCCCTCTACCTTGGCCGGAGCTCAACCTATTCTCCTTCCCTTCATCCTTGGCCGGAAATTAGGAGAGCTTTGTCTAGGGTTTGGGCGGCAACAAGGAGGAGGATTGTTTTCCTTTCCTTTCTCCAAGTGTTGGCCGGCGCCCATACCCTTGGTGTTTCTCTTTTGGTTGGTTTCCATACTCCATTTCATCTTCTTTGGCCGGCGGCGACATCGAGTTTATTGACTTGATGGCCGATTTTAGAAAGGAAGATGAGTTTTGTTTTAGGATCTTCCTTTGTTCCTAGTGAACAAGGAAAGGAAGATTGGTGATCTAGGAGGCTTCATCTTTCGGTAGATCGTCGCCCACACGACATCCAAAAGGAGGGAGGACATACAATAGAAGATCGAAAGGCAAGTGCTTCACTTGTAAACAGACTGGACATGGGAAGAAAGACTCCCCCAATCTAAAGAAGAACAAAAGTATATCCTTTGGTCTAGTCGATGAAACATGGTTAGCGATGTTATCTACCGACACCTGGTGTGTAGATACGAGGGCCGCTAATCATGTCTGTAATACTTTGCAGGGGTTCCAGGAAACCCTACAACTAGATAAAGGGGATATTACCATTTACTTGGGCAATATCATGAAGATGGCGGCTATTGTAGTGGGAGATGTTTTATTTATCTTTTGAGAAAAATAAAGGTTTTGGTTCTTAAGAATTTCCTTTATGTACCCTTATTTAGAAAGAATTGATTTCGATTTCTAAATTGTTTATGGATGGATAATCTATTTCTTTTTATGACAGATTTGTTATAAAAGGAATAGGGACATTATCTATTCAGGTACATAGATAGGAAATTTATAACTTGAACCACAAGCTCCCACGGTGCAAATAGAAGTTATTAACTCATCTTCTAATTCCGATAATAGAAAAAAAAATCTTCGAAAATGAACCAAACATATCTTTTGGCATCTTAGGTTTGGTCACATTAACCTAAGCAGAATTCAATAGGTTGATAGCTGATGGACCTTTGGCTTCATTAGTGGTGGAGGATCTCACAACCTGTGAATCTTGCTTGGAGGGTAAGATGACCAAGAGGCCTCTCAAGGCCAAGGGGTATAGATACAAAGATGTGTTGGAATTGGTTCATTCTGATTCGTATGGTCCTATGTCTATCCAGACAAGAGGTAGTTTTAAACATTTCATCTTTTTCATAGATGATTGTTCAAGATACGGATGACACTACGATCTGATCGTGGTGGTGATTACCTCTTGGGAGAGTTTAGGAACTACTTATCAGAGGCTGGGATTCAATCCCAATTGACTGCACCTGGCACACCCAGCAGAATGGTGTAGCAGAGCGAAGGAATAGGACTCTTATGGAGATGGTTAGATCGATGATGAGTTATTCTGACTTGCCAGATTCATTCTGGGGATATGCTATAGATACGACGGTATACATTCTGAACCTGGTTCCATCTAAATCAGTGCCTTCTACTCCCACAGAATTGTGGACTGGGCGAAAGCATAGTCTAAGACATATTCAGATATGGGAGTCCAACATACATGAAGCGAGATATCGTAAGTTGGAACCTCAAATCTGGATGTTCATTGACTATCCCAGGGGAACGAAGGGTGGATTGCTTTATAGTCCTAGAGATCAGAGGGTGATCGTTAACACGAATGCTAGATTTCTAGAGGAAGACTATGTGATGAGCCACAAGCCCAAGGGTAAAATTATTTTGGAGGAGTTAAAAGGGAAGTCACTTCTTTAGTACCATCGGTACAAGAGGATATACCACATGTCACTGCTCCGCGTGTCATAGAGGATACGCAGATGATACCTCGTCATAGTGGGATGGTTGTTAGACAACCTTATTGATTCATGTTCTTGGGTGAATCTTCTAATTTGTTCCCTAGCAAACATGAACCTGATCCCTAGACATACGACGAGGCAATCCAAGATATAGATACAACATCTTGGCAAAGTGCAATGAATACTGAGATTGAATAAATGGATTCAAGTCAGGTCTGGGAGCTCTTATGCATAGCAGCTCATATGGATTATGAGGTGTGACACATGGATGTCAAGACAGCTTTCCTTAATGGAAGTCTTGAGGAAAAAATCCAAATGAAGCGACCAGAGGGATTCATTGCTAAGGGCAAAGAGCATCTTGTATGTAAGCTTAATCGGTCCATTTATGGATTGAAGCAAGCTTCGAGGTCTTGGAACATCCGCTTTGAGGAGGTAAATCAGTCTTATGGATTTATTCAAAGTCTGGATGAGTCTTGTGTATACAAGAGATGTGACGGAAACGTAGTGGTATTTCTTGTACTATACGTAGATAATATTTTGGTAGTTTGCAACAATAACAGAGTGTTATCAGACGTAACGGTATGGTTGTCCAAACAGTTTTGAAGGACTTGGGAGAAGTGGGTCACAACCTTGGGATCAAGGTTGTTGTGTTTATCCCAAGCTTCATACATAGACATGATTTTGGATCGTTTTAGCATGCAGAACTCCAAGAAGGGTTTTCTACCTTTCAGGTATGGGGTTCCTTTATCTAAGGAGATGTGTCCTAGATCATCTGAGGTGATAAAGGAGCTGAAGGCGGTTCCTTATGCTTCAGTAGTAGGAAGCCTCATGTATGTTATGTACGAGATAAGATATCTGCTTTGCCGTGGGCATGGTTAGCAGATATCAGAGTAATCCAGAACAGGGACATTGGACTGCGGTAAAAGCATATATTGTAGTGCCTGAGATGGAATAGGGATTATATGCAAGTTTACCGGGCAGACCAATTACTCCCTGTGGGTTGTATGGATTGCGATTTCCAATCATATAGGGATAACAATAAGTCTACCTCAGGTTTTGTGTTTACTTAGGGAGGTGAAGCCATTGTATGGAGGAGTGTCCAGCAGAAATGCGTGGCGGACTCCACCATGGAAGCTGAGTATGTGGCAGCCTAAAAGCCGGCCAAAGAAGTTGTGTGGCTAAGGAACTTTCTGATGGACTTGGATGTGATTCCTGGTTTGCCCAGAAATATCACAATTTATTGTGATAATAATGGTGCAGTTGCAAACTCGAAGGAACCACGAGCCCATAAGGCTAGTAAACACATAGAGTGCAAGAACCACCTGATACGAGAAATCGTAAAGGAGGTAGAAGTTGATGTCGCCTAGATTGCATCAGAGGATGACCTGGTAGACCCTTTCACTAAGTCCCTTTTGGCGAGAGCTTTGATAGGCATGTGGAAGGAAGGGGAATCAGATGTATGGCAGTATGAGGACAACATAATCTTTTAGTATAAGTGGGAGATTGTTGGGATGTATACAGAAAGCCTAGCTCTTTTGTATGAACATCTTTATTTTGATATAAGAATCACATGATCATTTTTTGCACTTTATTTATATATGTGCATATTGTCTAATACTTTATATTGTAGATAACATGGTGCTTGGGTGTGGCACAGAAGATCATGTTATCAGTCCCTTGTAGAGTATAAGTAAAGGATCACAACCAAGATGGTTTTGGACAAACCATTGGCATGGTTGTAGTGTAGCTTGGTATTGTTTTGTCTTGAACATAGAGTTACACTAGTACACTTAGGTGTATTGAGCAGGACCGACATAGAGTTGATTCAATTTATTGCTGACTACATAATTGTATCGGACCTCGGATATTATGTTGTACATGCTCTTAATCCCGATATAATAACGGGCACATGTACTTAGTATTTATTTCTTTGATTTACCAATGGGTGAGATTTAGATGGATTAAATCAATATGCTCGGTAAGTTGGGAAATGATATTATTTACATGGTGTGTCGTTTATTATAGAAGGAAACCATGTCCTATATATTAGGTTGATGATGTCCCCTTGAGGAGCTCATAAGGTTCATCATGTAAACCTTGCAGGTTGACTTAGTCAACATGATGATAAGGTTGAGTGGTACTGCTCGAGGAGTTAGATATTAATTAATTGATGGTCAGTAAATCAATTAATTGACGGACATTCGATATCTTAAACACGGGGAGATGAATGTACAAATAATATATGGAGCCCATATTATTTTATGGGGGTTGGTGAGGTAATTCAATGATGATCCTCTAGTCGAATGGAACATCATTGATGGATCAAGTTTATGTGGTTCCGACCCATCGGGTGGCCATGATCCAACTCCTTCTCATGGTCCCTATTGTAGCCTATTTACACCTCATGAAGTCTAGATCAAATGATGGAAAACAAATCTCTAGATCCGACGGTTGGGATTAAATTCCTAGATCTGACGGTGGAGATTAAATCTCTAGATCCGACGGTTGGGATTAAATCCCTAGAACTGACGGTGGAGATTAAATCTCTAGATCCGACGATTGGGATTAAAACCCTAGGACCGACGGTGGAGATTAAATCTCTAGATCCGATGGTTGGGATAAAAACCCTAGAACCGACGGTTGAGATTAAATCTCTAGATCCGACGGTTGAGATTAAATCTCTAGATCCGACGGTTGAGATTAAATCTCTAGAACCAATGGAGTAGATTAAACCAAGGCCTAAACCTAACTCTATATATATGGGCTTAGGCTTTGGAGGCAAAAAAAATGGAAAAACCTAATTGAGACAAGGTGGCTTGGGCGGCAAGAAATAGGAGGAGGTTAGGGTTAGGGTTTGGTTCATTGTGTTTGGCGGCAACAAGAAGAACAAGCTTCTTCTTCTTCTTCCCAATGATGGTCGGCAAACCTTTTCTCCTCTTTCCTCCTTGGTTTGGCCGGCGGCCAAGCTTCTCCCTTCCTTCTATGGCTTAGGTTGGATGGCATTAGGATAGCTTCCCTTGGGCAGCAATCAAGTCGTAGTTGGGATAGGATTGGGGTTGGGCGGCTAGGGTTAGGGTTTTGGGATTAGGGTGGGCGGCAACAAGAAGATGAAGATCCTTTTCTTCTTCCTTCTAAGTGTTGGCCGGCCACTATCCTTGTTCAATCTACCTTGGCCGGAGCTCAAACTATTCTCCTTCCCTTCATCCTTGGCTGGAAATTAGGAGAGCTTTGTCTAGGGTTTGGGCGGCAACAAGGAGGAGGATTGTTTTCCTTTCCTTTATCAAGTGTTGGCCGGCGGCCATACCCTTGGTGTTTCTCTTTTGGTTGGTTTCCATACTCCATTTCATCTTCTTTGGCCGATGGCGACATCGAGTTTATTGACTTGATGGCCGGTTCTAGAAAGGAAGATGAGTTTTGTTTTAGGATCTTCCTTTGTTCCTAGTGAACAAGGAAAGGAAGATTTGTGATCTAGGAGGCTTCAACTTTTAGAAGATCATCGCCCACACGACGTCCAAAAGGAGGGAGGACATACAATAGAAGATCAAGAGGTATAACAAGAGGTATAATCTTGTTTATTTTGATTAATATTCTTTTGTATTATGTTTATAATTGCTTTTCAATTATATGCATGTTTTGTGTGGATGCTTACTTTATGTATGTGTTGATTATACTAGTTTATATTTGTATGTATTTGTATAATCATGGACCCCGAAGATAAACACAAAAACCGGCGATCCGTCCGTCGTCTCTTCCGCGGCTAACCGACTAGAAGAGTTGTGTTGCTTGAACAACTAGTTTTTTCAAGCGATCGCTCATGTCGTTAGCACGACGATGAATTGGTTGTGCTTAGGAAACTCATCCCATCCGGATTAGTTTTCATTTGTTGAAAATTTTAATTCGGGGACATGGGAGCCGATGAGCATTCCGAGGAATAGCACGATTCCAACAAATGGTATCAGAGCCACGGTTTCTGGTTTTGTGTGTTTTGGATTCGGTTACATTCATGCACATATCATATATTGAGTATGCCGGATAATAGTAGGATGTGCGTTGGCTAACTTTTTTGTTGCAGGAATAAGATCCGACTATTATGGCTATATGTGTGAATGTGGTTGTTTGTGTGTGATTGTATGTATATTATTTGAATCCTCGGGGTTGACAAGGCTAGATTAGTATTTAATTTTTTGTAATTAAATACGACATTGATTAGCTGCTCATTTTAGTTTACTTTCGATCTAGATTATTTGTACACTCCTTCGTGGAGTATAAGATCGATGGATGTAAATTAAAATGATATATCTCTGCTCGGATCTCTTTATGTGGCTTGCGCACGGAAAAGGTGGAGCGGACGAGGTGGCGACACGGCGGGACGCATATTGGAGAACAAAGCCATAATAGTTGGAAAAATTCTGTTTTTTCCATATTTATTGCTGATTTATTTTATATGCATGTTGTGTGTGCTTGAAAATTCCTCATTTTCAATTTACTAAGTGGGAGAGGGATATTTTAATTAATTCCCGCGGCCTCCATTACAATTTGACGTGTGATGCAACAAACTTGCGTGTCAGCTCTGAGTGCCTTCCTCCCTGTGGATGGGTTTGTTTGCGGATCACTAGGTCAAATAATGGTTATAGGAAATTATCTAGGAGCGTGTGTACATCTACAGCGCTAAGACACATAATCCGAAATAATTCCCTTAGTATCGTGTAATGGTGCACACTTAGATGCAAATAAAAGTATCCTCCCCATCGGAGTCACTGTTTTTATTTGTAGGGCCAAAGAGGAACCAACTATTAATTTTATTTGTCAAAAAGTAAGGTTGACAAGATGATAAAATTAATGGGTAAAACCTCCTCTTACAAATGTAGAATTCGTATACGTCCACACAGCGTGGCATGCGATATTCTCGTTGTTTTGAGGTGTTGGTTGATTTCAGAATTTTATTGTTTTGAGGAATCAATAATATTTAAAATCTAATATTTTGATCATTGTGATTCTTAGGATTTTCAAAAGGCTTTCAACCCACTTGCTGTAATATTAAAAGAAATAAACTTACTGTACCCAAATAATATTGATTGGAAAAGAAATTTGGATAGTGTCTTAACTGTCGATGAGTGTCCTCCTAGGCTGGCGTATGATTCTGGGGAAAAGGAACTTTTCGGATACCATAATCGGGCTGCTAGGCAGGAAGCCATGGTTGCTTAGAAGGTTTCTACTTCGAAGCCGAAAGGCAAAAAGAAGAAGAAACAAGGTGGAGCAAAAATGGCGGGTGGACCTCAGGGAGGAGTGAAGAAGCCGAAAGGCAAGTGCTTCACTTGTAAACAGACTGGACATGGGAAGAAAGACTCCCCCAATCTAAAGCAGAACAAAAGTATATCCTTTGGTCTAGTCGTTGAAACATGGTTAGCGGTGTTATCTACTGGCACCTGGTGTGTAGATACGAGGGTCGCTAATCATGTCTGCAATACATTACAGGGGTTCCAGGAAACCCTACGACTAGCTAAAGGGGATATTACCATTTACTTGGGCAATGCCATGAAGATGGCGTCTATTGCAGTGGAAGATGTTTTATTTATCTTTTGAGAAAAATAAAGGTTTTGGTTCTTAAGAATTTCCTTTATGTACCCTTATTTAGAAAGAATTGATTTCGGTTTCTAAATTGTTTATGGATGGATAATCTATTTCTTTTTATGACAGATTTGTTATAAAAGGAATAGGGACATTATCTATTCAGGTACATAGATAGGAAATTTATAACTTGAACCACAAGCTTCCACGGTGCAAATAGAAGTTATTAACTCATCTTTTAATTCCGATAAGAGAAAAAAAACCTTCGAAAATGAACAAAACATATCTTTTGGCATCTTAGGTTTGGTCACATTAACCTAAGCAGAATTCAATAGGTTGATAGCTGATGGACCTTTGGGTTCATTAGTGGTGGAGGATCTCCCAACCTATGAATCTTGCTTGGAGGGTAAGATGACCAAGAGGCCTCTCAAGGCCAAAGGGTATAGATACAAAGATGTGTTGGAATTGGTTCATTCTGATTCGTATGGTCCTATGTCTATCCAGACAAGAGGTAGTTTTGAACATTTCATCTTTTTCATAGATGATTGTTCAAGATACGGATGACACTACAATCTAATCGTGGTGGTGAGTACCTCTTGGGAGAGTTTAGGAACTACTTATCAGAGGCTGGGATTCAATCCCAATTAACTGCACCTGGCACACCCCAGCAGAACGGTATAGCAGAGCGAAGGAATATGACTCTTATGGAGATGGTTAGATCGATGATGAGTTATTCTGACTTGCCATATTCATTCTGGGGATATGCTATAGATACGATGGTATACATTCTGAACTTGGTTCCATCTAAATCAGTGCCTTCTACTCCCACAGAATTGTGGACTGGGCGAAAGCCTAGTCTAAGACATATTCAGATATGGGAGTCCATCACATGTGCTGAAGGCAGATACTTGTAAGTTTGAACCTCGTACAGAAATACGCATGTTCATTGACTATCCCAGGGGAACGAAGGGTGGATTGCTTTATAGTCCTAGAGATCAGAGGGTGATCGTTAACACGAATGCCAGATTTCTAGAGGAAGACTATGTGATGAGCCACAAGCCCAAGGGTAAAATTGTTCTGGAGGAGTTAAAAGGGAAGTCACTTCTTTAGTACCACCGATACAAGAGAATATACCACATGTCACTGCACCGCGTGTCACAGAGGATACGCAGATGATACCTCGTCATAGTGGGAGGGTTGTTAGACAACCTTATTTATTCATGTTCTTGGGTGAATCTTCTGATTTGGTCCCTAGCAAACATGAACCTGATCCCTAGACATACGACGAGGCAATCCAAGATATAGATACAACATCTTGGAAAAGTGCAATGAATACTGAGATTGAATCCATGGATTCAAGTCAGGTCTGGGAGCTCTTATGCATAGCAGCTCATATGGATTATGAGGTGTGGCACATGGATGTCAAGACAACTTTCCTTAATAGAAGTCTTGAGGAAAACATCCAAATGAAGCGATCAGAGGGATTCATTGCTAAGGGCAAAGAGCATATTGTATGTAAGCTTAATCGGTCCATTTATGGATTGAAGCAAGCTTCGAGGTCTTGGAACATCCGCTTTGAGGAGGTAAATCAGTCTTATGGATTTATTCAAAGTCTGGATGAGTCTTGTGTATACAAGAGATGTGATGGAAATGTAGTGGTATTTCTTGTACTATACGTAGATAATATTTTGGTAGTTGGCAACAATATCAGAGTGTTATCAGACGTAAGGGTATGGTTGTCCAAACAGTTTTGAAGGACTTGGGAGAAGTGGGTCACAACCTTGGGATCAAGGTTGTTGTGCTTATCCCAAGCTTCATACATAGACATGATTTTGGATCGTTTTAGCATGCAGAACTCCAAGAAGGGTTTTCTACCTTTCAGGTATGGAGTTCCTTTATCTAAGGAGATGTGTCCTAGATCATCTGAGGTGATAAAGGAGCTGAAGGCGGTTCCTTATGCTTCAGTAGTAGGAAGCCTCATGTATGCTATGTACGAGACAAGATATCTGCTTTGCCGTGGGCATGGTTAGCAGATATCAGAGTAATCCAGAATAGGGACATTGGACTACGGTAAAAGCATATATTGTAGTGCCTGAGAAGGACTAGGGATTATATGCAAGTTTATCGGGCAGACCAATTACTCCCTGTGAGTTGTGCGGATTGCGATTTTCAATCATATAGGGATAACAATAAGTCTACATCAGGTTTTGTGTTTACTTAGGGAGGCAGAGCCATTGTATGGAGGAGTGTCCACCAGAAATGCGTGGCGGACTCCACCATGGAAGCTGAGTTTGTGGCAGCCTAAAAGCCGGCCAAAAAAGTTGTGTGGCTCAGGAACTTTATGATGGACTTGGATGTGATTCCTGGTTTGCCCAGAAATATCACAATTTATTGTGATAATAATGGTGCAGTTGCAAACTCGAAGGAACCATGAGCCCATAAGGCTAGTAAACACATAGAGTGCAAGTACCACCTGATACGAGAAATCGTAAAGGAGGTAGAAGTTGCTGTCGCCTAGATTGCATCAGAGGATGACCTGGTAGACCCTTTCACTAAGGCCCTTCTGGCGAGAGCTTTGATAGGCATGTGGAAGGAAGGGGAATCAGATGTATGGCAGTATGAGGACAACATAGTCTTTTAGTATAAGTGGGAGATTGTTGGGATGTATACTGAAAGCCTAGCTCTTTTGTATGAACATCTTTATTTTGAAATAAGAATCAAATGATCATTGTTTGTACTTTATTTATATATGTGCATATTGTCTAATACTTTATATTGTAGATAACATGGTGCTTGGGTGTGGCACAGAAGATCATGTTATCAGTCCCTTGTAGAGTATAAGTAAAGGCTCACAACCAAGATGGTTTTGGACAAACCATTGGCATGGTTGTAGTGTAGCTTGGTATTGTTTTGTCTTGAACATAGAGTTACACTAGTACACTTAGGTGTATTGAGCAGGACCGACATAGAGGTGATTCAATTTATTGCTGACTACATAATTGAATCGGACCTCGGATATTATGTTGTACATGCTCTTAATCCCGATATAATAACGGGCACATGTACTTAGTATTTATTTCTTTAATTTACCAATGGGTGAGATTTAGATGGATTAAATCAATATGCTCGGTAAGTTGGGAAATGATATTATTTACATGGTGTGCCGTTTATTAATAGGAGGAAATCGTGTCCTATATATTAGGTTGATGATGTCCCCTTGAGGAGCTCATAAGGTTTATCATGTAAACCCTGCAGGTTGACTTAGTCAACATGATGATAAGGTTGAGTGGTACTGCTCGAGGAGTTAGATATTAATTAATTGATGGTCAGTAAATCAATTAATTGACAGACATTCCATATCTTAAACACGGGGAGATGGATGTACAAATAATATATGGAGCCCATATTAATTTATGGGGGTTGGTGAGGTAATTCAATGATGATCCTCTAGTGGAATGGAACATCATTGATGGATCAAGTTTGTGTGGTTCCGATCCATCGGGTGGCCAAGATCCAACTCCTCCTCATGGTCCCTATTGTAGCCTATTTACACCTCATGAAGTCTAGACCAAATGATGGAAAACAAATCTCTAGATCCGACGGTTGGGATTAAATCCGTATAACCGACTGTGGAGATTAAATCTCTAGATCCGACGGTTGGGATTAAAACCCTAGAACCGACGGTGGAGATTAAATCTCTAGATCCGATGGTTGGGATTAAAACCCTAGAACCGACGGTTGAGATTAAATCTCTAGATCCGACGGTTGAGATTAAATCTCTAGATCCGACGGTTGAGATTAAATCTCTAGAACCAATGGAGGAGATTAAACCAAGGCCTAAACCTAACTCTATATATATGGGCATAGGCTTGGACGGCAAAAAAAAATGGAAAAACCTAATTGAGACAAGGTGGCTTGGGCGGCAAGAAATAGGAGGAGGTTAGGGTTAGGGTTTGGTTCATTGTGTTGGGCGGCAACAAGAAGAACATGCTTCTTCTTCTTCTTCCCAATGATGGCTGACAACCCTTTTCTCCTCTTTCCTCCTTGGTTTGGCCGGCGCCCAAGTTTCTCCCTTCCTTTTATGGCTTAGGTTGGATGGCATTAGGATCGCTTCCCTTGGGCAGCAATCAAGTCGTAGTTGGGATAGGATTTGGGTTGGGCGGCTAGGGTTAGGGTTTTGGGATTAGGGTGGGCGGCAACAAGAAGATGAAGATCCTTTTCTTCTTCCTTCTAAGTGTTGGCCGGCCACTATCCTTGTTCCCTCTACCTTGGCCGGAGCTCAACCTATTCTCCTTCCCTTCATCCTTGGCCGGAAATTAGGAGAGCTTTGTCTAGGGTTTGGGCGGCAACAAGAAGGAGGATTGTTTTCCTTTCCTTTCTCCAAGTGTTGGCCGGCGCCCATACCCTTGGTGTTTCTCTTTTGGTTGGTTTCCATACTCCATTTCATCTTCTTTGGCCGGCGGCGACATCGAGTTTATTGACTTGATGGCCGGTTCTAGAAAGGAAGATGAGTTATTTTTTAGGATCTTCCTTTGTTCCTAATGAACAAGGAAAGGAAGATTGGTGATGTAGGAGGCTTCAACTTTTGGTAGATCGTCACCCACACGACGTCCAAAAGGAGGGAGGATATACAATAGAAGATCAAGACGTATAACAAGAGGTATAATCTTGTTTATTTTGATTAATGTTCTTTTTTATTATGTTTATAATTGCTTTTCAATTATATGCATGTTTTGTGTGGATGCTTACTTTATGTATGTGTTGATTATACTAGTTTACATTTGTATGTATTTGTATAATCATGGACCCCGAAGATAAATACAAAAACCGGCGATCCGTCCGTCGTCTCTTCCGTGGCTAACCGACTAGAAGAGTTGTGTTGCTTGAACAACTAGTTTGTTCAAGCGATCGCTCGTGTCATTAGCACGACGATGAATTGGTTGTGCTTAGGAAACTCATCCCATCCTGATTAGTTTTCATTTGTTGAAAATTTTAATCCATGGGAGCCGATGAGCATTCTGAGGAATAGCACGATTCCAACAAATGGTATCAGAGCCACGGTTTCCGGTTTTGTGTGTTTTGGATTCGGTTACTTTCATGCACATATCATATATTGAGTATGCCGAATAATAGTAGGATGTGCGTAGGCTAACTTTTTTGTTGCAGGCATAAGATCCGACTATTATGGCTATATGTGTGTATGTGGTTGTTTGTGTGTGATTGTATGTATATTATTTGAATCCTCGGGGTTGACAAGGCTAGATTAGTATTTAATTTTTTGTAATTAAATACGGCATTGTTTAGCCACTCATTTTAGTTTACTTTCGATCTAGATTATTTGTACACTCCTTCGTGGAGTATAAGATCGATGGATGTAAATTAAAATGATATATCTCTGCTCGGATCTCTTTATGTGGCTTGTGTACGGAAAAGGTGGAGCGGACGAGGTGGCGACACGGTGGGACGCATATTGGAGAACAAAGCCATAATAGTTGGAAAAATTCTGTTTTTTCCATATTTATTGCTGATTTATTTTATATGCATGTTGTGTGTGCTTGAAAATTCCTCATTTTCAATTTACTAAGTGGGAGAGGGATATTTTAATTAATTCTCGTGGCCTCCATTACAATTTGACGTGTGATGCAACAAACTTGTGTGTCGGCTCTGAGTGCCTTCCTCCCTGCGGATGGGTTTGTTTGTGGATCACTAGGTTAAATAATGGTTATAGGAAATTGTCGAGGTGCGTGTGTACATCTACAGCGGTAAGACACATAATCCGAAATAATTCCCTTAGTAACGTGTAATGGTGCACACTTAGATGCAAATAAAAGTATCCTCCCCATCGGAGTCACAGTTTTTATTTGTAGGGCCAAAGAGGAACCAACTATTAATTTTATTTGTCAAAAAGTAAGTTTGACAGGATGATAAAATTAATGAGTAAAATCTCCTCTTACAAATGTAGAATTCGTATACGTCCACACAGCGTGGCATGCGATATTCTCGTTGTTTTGAGGTGTTGGTTGATTTTGGAATTTTATTGTTTTGAGGAATCAATAATATTTGAAATCTAATATTTTGATCATTGTGATTCTTAGGATTTTCAAAAGGCTTTCAACCCACTTGCTGTAATATTAAAAGAAATAAACTTACTGTACCCAAATAATATTGATTGGAAAAGAAATTTGGATAGCGTCTTAACTGTCGATGAGTGTCCTCCTAAACTTTTGGCGTATGATTACGGGAAAAAACTTTTCGGATACCATAAGAAGAAGAAACAAGGTGGAGCAAAAATGATGGGTGGACCTCAGGGAGGAGTGAAGAAGCCGAATGGCAAGTGCTTCACTTGTAAACAGATTGGACATGGGAAGAAAGACTCCCCCAATCTAAAGCAGAACAAAAGTATATCCTTTGGTCTAGTCATTGAAACATGGTTAGCGGTGTTATCTACCGGCACCTGGTGTGTAGATACGAGGGCCGCTAATCATGTCTGCAATACTTTGCAGGGGTTCCAGGAAACCCTACGACTAGCTAAAGGGGATATTACCATTTACTTGGGCAATGCCATGAAGATGGTGGCTATTGCAGTGGGAGATGTTTTATTTATCTTTTGAGAAAAATAAAGGTTTTGGTTCTTAAGAATTTCCTTTATGTACCCTTATTTAGAAAGAATTGATTTCGGTTTCTAAATTGTTTATGGATGGATAATCTATTTCTTTTAATGACAGATTTGTTATAAAAGGAATAGGGACATTATCTATTCAGGTACATAGATAGGAAATTTATAACTTGAACCACAAGCTCCCACGGTGCAAATAGAAGTTATTAACTCATCTTCTAATTCCGATAAGAGAAAAAAAACCTTCGAAAATGAACCAAACATATATTTTGGCATCTTAGGTTTGGTCACATTAACCTAAGCAGAATTCAATAGGTTGATAGCTGATGGACCTTTGGGTTCATTAGTGGTGGAGGATCTCCCAACCTGTGAATCTTGCTTGGAGGGTAAGATGACCAAGAGGCCTTTTAAGGCCAAGGGGTATAGAGCCAAAGATGTGTTAGAATTGGTTCATTCTGATTCGTATGGTCCTATGTCTATCCAGACAAGAGGTAGTTTTGAACATTTCATCTTTTTCATAGATGATTGTTCAAGATACGGATGACACTACGATCTGATCGTGGTGGTGAGTACCTCTTGGGAGAGTTTAGGAACTACTTATCAGAGGCTGGGATTCAATCCCAATTGACTGCACCTGGCACACCCCAGCAGAACGGTGTAGCAGAGCGAAGGAATAGGACTCTTATGGAGATGGTTAGATCGATGATGAGTTATTCTCACTTGCCAGATTCATTCTGGGGATATGCTATAGATACGACGGTATACATTCTGAACCTGGTTACATCTAAATCAGTGCCTTCTACTCCCAAAGATTGTGGACTGGGCGAAAGCCTAGTCTAAGACATATTCAGATATGAGAGTCCATCACATGTGCTGAAGACAGATACTGGTAAGTTGGAACCTCGTACAGAAATATGCATGTTCATTGACTATCCCAGGGGAACGAAGGGTGGATTGCTTTATAGTCCTAGAGATCAGAGGGTGATCGTTAACACGAATGCCAGATTTCTAGAGGAAAACTATGTGATGAGCCACAAGCCCAAGGGTAAAATTGTTCTGGAGGAGTTAAAAGGGAAGTCACTTCTTTAGTACCACCAGTACAAGAGGATATACCACATGTCACTGCACCGCGTGTCACAGAGGATACGCAGATGATACCTCGTCATAGTGGGAGGGTTGTTAGACAACCTTATTGATTCATGTTCTTTGGTGAATCTTCTGATTTAGTCCCCAGCAAACATGAACCTGATCCCTAGACATACGACGAGGCAATCCAAGATATAGATACAACATCTTGGCAAAGTGCAATGAATACTGAGATTGAATCCATGGATTCAAGTCAGGTCTGGGAGCTCTTATGCATAGCAGCTCATATGGATTATGAGGTGTGGCACATGGATGTCAAGACAGCTTTCCTTAATGGAAGTCTTGAGGAAAACATCCAAATGAAGCGACCAGAGGGATTCATTGCTCAGGGCAAAGAGCATCTTGTTTGTAAGCTTAATCGGTCCATTTATGGATTGAAGCAAGCTTCGAGGTCTTGGAACATCCGCTTTGAGGAGGTAAATCAGTCTTATGGATTTATTCAAAGTCTAGATGAGTCTTGTGTATACAAGAGATGTGACGGAAACGTAGTGGTATTTCTTGTACTATACGTGGATAATATTTTGGTAGTTGGCAACAATATCAGAGTTTTATCATACGTAAGGGTATGGTTGTCCAAACAGTTTTGAAGGACTTGGGAGAAGTGGGTCACAACTTTGGGATCAAGGTTGTTGTGCTTATCCCAAGCTTCATACATAGACATGATTTTGGATCATTTTAGCATGCAGAACTCCAAGAAGGGGTTTCTAACTTTCAGGTATGGAGTTCCTTTATCTAAGGAGATGTGTCCTAGATCATCTGAGGTGATAAAGGAGCTGAAGGCGGTTCCTTATGCTTCAGTAGTAGGAAGCCTCATGTATGCTATGTATGAGACAAGATATCTGATTTACCGTGGGCATGGTTAGAAGATATCAGAGTAATCCAGAACAGGGACATTGGACTTCGGTAAAAGCATATATTGTAGTGCCTGAGAAGGACTAGGGATTATATGCAAGTTTACCGGGCAGACCAACTACTCCCTGTGGGTTGTATGGATTGCGATTTCCTATCATATAGGGATAACAATAAGTCTACCTCAGGTCTTGTGTTTACTTAGGGAGGTGAAGCCATTTTATGGAGGAGTGTCCAGCAGAAATGCGTGGCGGACTCCACCATGGAAGCTGAGTATGTGGCAGCCTAAAAGCCGGCCAAAGAAGTTGTGTGGCTCAGGAACTTTCTGATGGACTTGGATGTGATTCCTGGTTTGCCCAGAAATATCACAATTTATTGTGATAATAATGGTGCAGTTGCAAACTCGAAGGAACCACGAGCCCATAAGGCTAGTAAACACATAGAGTGCAAGTACCACCTGATACGAAAAATCATAAAAGAGGTAGAAGTTGTTGTCGCCTAGATTGCATCAGAGGATGACCTGGTAGACCCTTTCACTAAGGCCCTTCTGGCGAGAGCTTTGATAGGCATGTGGAAGGAAGGGGAATCAGATGTATGGCAGTATGAGGACAGCATAGTCTTTTAGTATAAGTGGGAGATTGTTGGGATTTATACTGAAAGCCTAGCTCTTTTGTATGAACATCTTTATTTTGAAATAAGAATCACATGATCATTGTTTGCACTTTATTTATATATGTGCATATTGTCTAATACTTTATATTTTAGATAACTTGGTGCTTGGGTGTGACACAGAAGATCATGTTATCAGTCCCTTGTAGAGTATAAGTAAAGGCTCACAACCAAGATGGTTTTGGACAAACCATTGGCATGGTTGTAGTGTAGCTTGGTATTGTTTTGTCTTGAGCATAGAATTACACTAGTACACTTAGGTGTATTGAGCAGGACCGACATAGAGGTGATTCAATTTATTGCTGACTACATAATTGAATCGGACCTCGGATATTATGTTGTACATGCTCTTAATCCCGATATAATAACGGACACATGTACTTAGTATTTATTTCTTTGATTTACCAATGGGTGAGATTTAGATGGATTAAATCAATATGTCCGGTAAGTTGGGAAATGATATTATTTACCTGGTGTGCCGTTGATTATAGGAGGAAATCATGTCCTATATATTAGGTTGATAATGTCCCCTTGAGGAGCTCATAAGGTTCATCATGTAAACCCTGCAGGTTGACTTAGTCAACATGATGATAAGGTTGAGTGGTACTGCTCGAGGAGTTAGATATTAATTAATTGATGGTCAGTAAATCAATTAATTGACGGACATTCAATATCTTAAACACGGGGAGATGGATGTACAAATAATATATGGAGCCCATATTAATTTATGGGGGTTGGTGAGGTAATTCAATGATGATCCTCTAGTGGAATGGAATATCATTGATGGATCAAGTTTGTGTGGTTCCGATCCATCGGGTGGCCAAGATCCAACTCCTCCTCATGGTCCCTATTGTAGCCTATTTACATCTCATGAAGTCTAGATCAAATGATGAAAAACAAATCTCTAGATCCGACGGTTGGGATTAAATCACTAGAACCGACGGTGGAGATTAAATCTCTAGATCCGACGGTTGGGATTAAAACCCTAGAACCGATGGTGGAGATTAAATCTCTAGATCTGATGGTTGGGATTAAAACCCTAGAACTAATGGTTGAGATTAAATCTCTAGATCCGACGGTTGAGATTAAATCTCTAGATCTGACGGTTGAGATTAAATCTCTAGAACCAATGGAGGAGATTAAACCAAGGCCTAAACCTAACTCTATATATATGGGCTTAGGCTTGGGCGGCAAAAAAAAAATGGAAAAACTTAATTGAGACAAGGTGGCTTGGGCGGCAAGAAATAGGAGGAGGTTAGGGTTAGGGTTTGGTTCATTGTGTTGGGCGGCAACAAGAAGAACAAGCTTCTTCTTCTTCTTCCCAATGATGGCCGACAACCCTTTTCTCCTCTTTCCTCCTTGGTTTGGCCGGCGCCCAAGCTTCTCCCTTCCTTCTATGGCATAGGTTGGATGGCATTAGGATAGCTTCCCTTGGGCGGCAATCAAGTTGTAGTTGGGATAGGATTAGGGTTGGGCGGCTAGGGTTAGGGTTTTGGGATTAGGGTGGGCGGCAACAAGAAGATGAAGATCCTTTTCTTCTTCCTTCTAAGTGTTGGCCGGCCACTATCCTTGTTCCCTCTACCTTGGCCGGAGCTCAACCTATTCTCCTTCCCTTCATCCTTGGCCGGAAATTAGGAGAGCTTTGTCTAGGGTTTGGGCGGCAACAAGGAGGAGGATTGTTTTCCTTTCCTTTCTCCAAGTGTTGGCCGGCGCCCATACCCTTGGTGTTTCTCTTTTGGTTGGTTTCCATACTCCATTTCATCTTCTTTGGCCGGCGGCGACATCGAGTTTATTGACTTGATGGCCGGTTCTAGAAAGGAAGATGAGTTTTGTTTTAGGATCTTCCTTTGTTCCTAGTGAACAAGGAAAGGAAGATTGGTGATCTAGGAGGCTTCAACTTTTGGTAGATCGTCGCCCACACGACGTCCAAAAGGAGGGAGGACATACAATAGAAGATCAAGAGGTATAACAAGAGGTATAATCTTGTTTATTTTGATTAATGTTCTTTTGTATTATGTTTATAATTGCTTTTCAATTATATGCATGTTTTGTGTGGATGCTTACTTTATGTATGTGTTGATTATACTAGTTTACATTTGTATGTATTTGTATAATCATGGACCCCGAAGATAAACACAAAAACCGGCGATCCGTCCGTCGTCTCTTCCGTGGCTAACCGACTAGAAGAGTTGTGTTGCTTGAACAACTAGTTTGTTCAAGCGATCGCTCGTGTCGTTAGAACGACGATGAATTGGTTGTTCTTAGGAAACTCATCCCATCCGGATTAGTTTTCATTTGTTGAAAATTTTAATCCGGGGACATGGGAGCCGATGAGCATTCCGAGGAATAGCACGATTCCAACAGCCACCTCCGTTAGCCTCACGCCTATCGGATCCCTCCAAGTCATCCATGACTTGTTCATCTATATGCTAGCCTTTAGGTGCTTCCATCGGCTATTGTCATGCTAAGCTGGTCTATCCCGTCAAGGCACATTGGACTTATGCTGCTAAGACTACCGCTTGAACTTTACGTCGCCAACCATTGAACTTATGCTGTCAAGACTCCACCCTTGGACTTTATGTCGCCAATATCAACCCTTGGACTTCCCTTGCCAACCCATGTTGAACTTCCTTTTTCCAAGACTCAACCTTGGACTTTCCCTTGCCAAGACCCATGCTTGGACTTTCCTTGCCAACCCATGTTGAACTTTCCAATTGCCAAGTACACAAGACTTGGACTTCTCCATCATATGGTAAACTCATGTCAACCATATAGTAAAACAATGGTCAAACCATTGTCAAACATCAATGTTAAACATCAAAATACTACTCGAGTCCAACTCGAGTATGGTCAATCGTGACCTGGGTCGATTGCACCTACAACCTCGTATAATTGATCTTACAATAATAAGAAAGAAATACAAGCAAAATCAAGTAAACTACACAAATACAAGTAAAGAAAACTTTACAAATGTGAAATTGAATGCTTTTTTGTTGATTGCTTTGGACCACACTTGAAGACCCTGATTTGCATCAGCAAATCGCCTTAAATCCCACAAGAAATCGCTGCAAAATCCTCCAACTCGAGCTCCTTTTATAACTTTCATCGAGCTAATTTCGTGCCCAGTAGTCGACTGCCATAAGGCCCCAGTCGACTGTCAACAGTGTCATTGTCTCACAACGACTTAATCCACGTCGACATTTTAACAAACAGATATACAAGCAGTCGACTGCCAATTACCAACAATCGATTGACATTACTCATAACCGACTGCTCAGTCAGCTATCGAGCATTCTACCTCGCGACCAAACCTAGCAGTAGTCGACTTCCCTCCACGATAGTCGACTACTCAAGGCCAGTCGACTACCCAATGTTGGCAGTCGACTGCCAAGGCCATTTTCCCGCAGTCGAAGACCAGTCGACTCATGGCAGTCGAACACCACTCGACTCATGATAGTCGAACACCAGTCGACTCACGATAGTCAATTGGTCCTAATCCTAGTCGACTGCTCAGTGTTGACTTGGCTGCCAAGTGTCAAACACTTGACCAGTCGACTGGTCCATGACCCCAGTCGACTGCTACACCTCAACCATGAGATTTACCCCAAGTATGATGCCCTCATACTTATTAGATCACCCTTAGCCTAGACCTAAGCCTTCTAGCAACCTCCATCAGCCTCACACCTATCAGATCCCTCCAAGTCATCCATGACTTGTTTATTCATACGCTAGCCTTCAAGTGCTTCCATCGGCTATTGTCATGCTAAGTTGGTCTACATCACTAAGGAACATTGGGCTTACACTGTCAAGATACACACTTGGACTTTTCGCCGCCAACCATTAGACTTATGCTGCCAAGACTCCACCCTTGGACTTTACTCCGCCAATATTAACCCTTGGACTTTCCATGCCAACTCTATGTTGGACTTTTCAATTGCCAAGACTCAAGCTTGGGCTTTCCCTTGGTAAGACCCATGCTTGGATTTTCATGCCAAGTGTCCCACTTGGACTTCTCCATCATATGGTCAACCCCATGTCAACCATACTGTCAATCCATTGTCAAACAATTGTCAACTCATCGTCAAACACAAAATACAACATCAAAATACTACTCGATTCAAACTCGAGTCTGGTCAATCGTGACCTGGGTCGATTGCACCAACAATCTCCTTTTTGATGTTTGACAAAAACCAAACCTTTGAGTTAGAACACTAACTCAATCTAATCCTCCCAATTTTCCAAATTGGGAATTCTCACATTCTCACTCAATTTTTCCAAAATTCTCCCCCTTTTTGACATAAATCAAAAAGGCTCTCCCCAAGGGTATCAATATTTCATATCCCAATGAGATCTTACAATCTCCCCCTTGGTCCAAAAACATCTAGGATGCCTTCACTCTTCCTAGTGATAAGTCCCATATCACTAAAGAGAGGCAATCTTCACTTCTCCATATTCTCCATATTCTCCCCTATGAGGAAGAAACACATCCATCATCCCATGATGGATAGCCTCCCCCTAAAGGCTTTCTCCCCCTTGACCATTGCACCAACAATGTCCTTCGAGAGTCCCTAAGCCTATAGAAACACTAAACCATCAAAATTAAGGGCAAAAGTTCAAACTTGAACTTTCACACACTTTAAAATTGATACAAACCCTACACAACTCTCCTAATCCATATCTAATGGATTTTCACCCTTTATATGCTTTCCAAAGTATATCCTAGGGTTAGGAGCATTTAAGGTACCTATAAATAGCTGAACATGGGCTAAACATACCTTGTTTACCCGAAATCAACACTGGTAGTCGACTCTATCAGCTACTAGTCGACTGCCCCTAAGGCCAGTCGACTGCCATTCATGGCAACCGATTGATTTCTGCAAGTGCAAAAATCAAATTCAGAAAATGAAATTGTGAAAAGCATAAGTAATTATACATAATTTTAAAAATCCCGAAACTTTATACGTATAATACTTAAGTCAATCATTATGGGTAAAAAATATTTAAAAAATAAAATACCCATAAAATAGTGAGATTGATACAAAATTCAAAACCATTGATAACTTCAAAATTTTGACCTATTTTGTATCAACTTATTCAATGGTGACTTCTATCAAAAGATAGACTGCACCAAGATTTTTTAAAATGATTTTAAAACTTTATATTGAACCATGGTCTATGAGCTTAATGAACATGGCTTGTACATAATCTTTCCTCATGATTCATCTATGGTATAAGATGAGTTTGAGTTCATCTAGATGCAAAAACTATGCACCTTGAACTTAACTCATTTTCTAGCATCTCACATGTGTCTAGGGTGTATCAATACACACACATGTCAATGTGATGTGAGATGTGGGTTTTGTTCTTCTTAATCTAGGGTCTCATGCATTTTTCTAAGGCAACACTATTTGATTCCCTTATACATGAGACTTCAAACCATGCCAATTGTCCTTAAATCAATTTTATTAATGCATGAATGATTATTATGGCATAAATGATAGCATAAATAAGCATGTGTCAATAATCATGATGTCATGGCATATGAAGACAATCTATGTATGCATGGCATAAAAATTAATTCTAGGCATTATCATGACATATTATATGATAATAAAATAAGAATGATGCATGACTTATTATATGGCAATCAAGGCATGACACATAAAAGGTAAAGGTATACCTAAATTTTAGTATTAATTGTCATTTGTTAAGATTAAATTCATTTTTCCATATTATTACTTATCTCCCAAGTGTGCCAAAAACCCAAAATGACACACTATGACCTCTAAATCTAATTGTGCCAATTTGATCAATTTTTCAATTTCCATGAATTATATTGGCACATCCTAAAATCCTTTAGGATAGAATTCAAACCACATTTCCAAGGTACCCATAACCTTGAAAATGTCCTAAGGTGTCAACTCTACCATGGTAAGATTAACTACCTATCCACTTAGGGTTGACACACCCTAACCCATTTAGCATGAATCGATCACGCTCCTAGGAACCAAATACCTATTGGATCTCCTTGGGTTTACTAGGTATTCCTTAGGGATAACATCCCTAGATACCCTCCTAATGACCCTTCTAGGCTTAGAGCCTTGGTCATTGTGGTCTTGCCTAGGTTAACTCTAGGGACAACTCCCCTTGTAACCTTCTTAGTGGCTTCCCTAGGTTTCCTTGAAACCTTAGCCACTAGGCACCTACCTTGGTTACCCTTAGGGATGAATTCCCTAGTAACCTTGGTTTTCCTAGACCTAGGTTGAGTTTCATAATCGAATGGAACATGGTGATAGGTAGGTTTTGTTGGTGCAGGGGCACTAGATAATCGAACCTATATTTTGATTATGACAAAGATCCAAAGATAAGGTCATATTGTTATCTCATGAGATGAATTAAGTGTGCAGGAAATGGATAAGCTAAGCTGAAGGTCAGCAACACCCAGATAATCCCGAGTCGGGAAACTGTGGTGGTCGGGCAACACCGGGGGAACTTCGTGGGAGTCGAAGAATCTAGGTGGAAGACTGGAAGCAAAGCGACAGGTCATAAAGGACCAGAGGTAAGCTTGTGTGAGTGAGAGATGGCAAGGTCATGTCCGCTGTATGGGAATGACCGTAGGCGGCGATCCGACTAAGACTTCCTATGGAAGATCTAGGTCGAGATCGGATGGTAAAGAACCATCATATTTACTATTTTCCGTGCTAACCTCTTACTGTAGGGAAGTGGCCAGGCTGGCAGTCGAATGTTGGTCATTGGGCAATCGACTGATGGAAGGCATTAGTCGACTGATGGCGACGAATTAGCCTTTTGTACTAGGTCAAATTGGATAATGTTTGACGTGACCACTTCACAATAAAATATGGTACCACCTCGTGATCAGTTCCAAAAGATGAGGAGACTTGTTCTAAAGCAAAACTCTATAAAAGGAAGGGAGGACTCCAACCCAAAGATCAATCAAGATCATTCTTAAGTGCTCCTACAACGACAAAGCTCCAACACCGTTATAATGCCGACGTGACGCCAAGCTTTCATCTTCTTCGTCGACAACAGCAGCAAGTATTTTTTATTTACTATATTTGATCATGGTTTTAATCATAATGAGGTGAGGTAGGCTTATTGCCTCATCCTCCTACTTTCGGTTTTGTGATCGTTGTCTCCTACCTCCAACGAGGAGGAGACTTTATAGTGGATTGCCCCTTCGTATGCGGTCAAGGATCGCGAGGCCTTGGATTAGCAGCCGGTGGGCTGTGAACCAAGTAAAAATAAACTTGTCTTATTTATTTTTATGTTGTGCTTGCTCGTATATCAAATGAAAAGAAAAGTTCTACGCTTGCTATTCACCCTCCCTCTAGCGACGCTTTCGAACCAAAAATTGGTGTCAGAGCGGGGGCGCTAAGATTTGGTGAAACCACCAAGCACTTTTTGGTTTTTTTTTTCATATTTTTCGATTCATTTTTTTTTAGTTTTTTTCCTCCCGCACTATTAATCCAAGATGAAGTCTTGGTACTTTTCTTTTGGTTGTGTGTTTGTAAGTATTCTCTTTTGGAGTAGCCGACGGTAAAATTGTCATAACTTTTCGCACAAGTGGACTCACAAAACGATCTACCTATCAAATTGAAGCACTCTGAGAGAACTACACTTCTTACTAGGGTTACCCTCATAACAAGCTGTATTCATCCCCAAAAATCGACATTTAGTACCCTTTTGGGGGCATCAAAGGTCGTAAGTTTCTAGTTTTTGTTAGTTTCTTATTCTTCTTATTTCTTTCTGTTAATTTATTATTATTTCCTGTATTACTAATCCAAGACCAAGTCTTGAAATTCCTTTTGGTTTTTATTCGTGTTTTACAAGATATTTAATGGCTCACATTGAGGGGTATAGCACCATCCGACCTCCGTTCTTTAATGGAAATGATTTCCGTTATTGGAAAAATCGGATGGAGTGTTTCTTGAAAACACAAGTCAAGACTTGGATAATAATCTAAACCGGCTTTTCTCTACCCACTAATGATCAAGGAGATCCCTTGGATTTCGACAAGTGGACCAATGCAACCCAGAGGCAAATCGAAGTCGATGCAAGAGCAACCCAAATATTGCAATGCAGCTTGTCCAAGGAGGAGCTCAACCGACTTGGACCATTCATTAGTGCCAAAGACCTCTAGAACAAATTAATTGATCTACACGAAGGGACGTCCGATGCTAAGGTATGTAAAAGAGATTTACTTTTAAATAAACTATAAAATCTAAAGATGCAGGATCACAAGATCGCTTCACAACTCCATGCACGGATCCAAGACATCTTGAACGACCTACATGCCATCGGACAAAAGGTAGACAATCGGGATATAATAAGGTACGCTCTTAATGCTTTTCCTAGGACCACCTTGTGGGCATCCATGGTTGATGTCTATAAGGTATCTAAAGATTTATCTAAGATTAGGTTAGATGAATTATTTTCGGAATTTGAGTTACATGAACAAACTAATGCAGTCTCGGTCTAGAGAGGTGTTGCTCTACTTGCAGGACAAAGAAGAAAGGAGAAGAACAAGCCACCTCCCGAGAAAGAAGATGGATCCGAACCCGAGGATGAACCCGAATCCGAATCCGAAGACGAGGCCACAATAGTCAACATAGTGCAGAGAATAGTTCGACAAGAAAGAAGGCAATTGAAGAACAAGAACCAAGAGCAATTCAAGTCATGGAGGCGACCAAAGCAAAAGGGAGCAAGGAAAGCCTTCAATGCAACTTGGGATAATGGAGAAGAAGGCATTGACATAACTTACATGGCAAGACCGGAGGATTCTGAGTCAGAATCCGAAGCCAAGTCCAACTACAACTCCAACTCCAACCCCGAAGACTACTTCGAGAGGAAACTCAAAGCCGGACCAAAAGGGAAAGTCAAGATTAGCCACTCTTTAATTAGTACACTTTACCTTACAATTAAAATGCTTACTAAAAAATTAACTAAGTCCGAGTCTAGGGTTGAGTCGTTACTTGAGGAGGTTGAAACCCTCAAGCAAGAGGCTACTCTAACCTCTTCAACTAGTCAAGTTCAAGAGGAAAACTCAACCCAAGTTGAAAAATTTGAGGAGGAGAATTCTCTCTTGAAATACTGAGTTCAAGAGGTCGAGGCTAGGTTGGAAAGGTTCACGTTGGGATATAAGAACCTTAACCGGCTACTTGGAACCCAAAGAGCCATGTACAACAAAGCCGGACTCGGATTTAGGTCAATGACTACGAATAGATCTTACATGTCTATTGTGAATCGTAGTAATCAAAGAGTCCAAGCATGGGTCCCAAAGGTTTTATTGAACTCACATATAAGGACTAATAAGTATTGGATTCCCCAAGATCAAGTTCATTATTTGAATAGACCATATTGGTTCAATGGTCCAGGGGGAGCTAATACTAACAATCTAGACCATATTTGAATAGACCTGGAAGCCAGTTTCTCGAAAAGTTACTTAACAATCTAAAGGTTAAATCCAAATCTAACCCAAGGTTGACTATCTTTAATCAATTTCAAATAATCTCACAAAACATATAAGGTGAACAAATTCTGAGACACATAGAATGTGTGAGATGTTAAGGATAATTGAAATATAACCTTTTCAAAATGCTACTTATTTTCTCAACTATTGTACTTAACTATTATTTACAACTCTCTAGGCCAAAGTTTAGTGCCCCTACATCTCTTATACTTCATATATTTGACTAAGGGGGAGAGCAAACTAACCCTAAGGGTTATATTACAAACCTTTAGATTATTGGTGCAAAGGGACACACCTCGAACCAATCTATCTAACTACTGCTAGATGCATGCTTGGACTCATAGTTGAATTATTTAGATGCATGCATATACGATGTTTTTTTCAAACCCCCTATTTTATATAAAAAAACCCCAATTTTTTTTTTATTTTTGGCAACAGGGGGAGAAGAGTGAAAGTTAAGGGGGAGTAACACAAAATTTAATTTTAAAAATTAAATTATCTCTTTCAAAACTCGTCTAGAGTTAAGGGGGAGTTTTTGAAAATGGCATTCATCATTTACTCTACTTGTCTTATGGCTTGATTTTTCCCTTAACTTTGTATTGGTTTGCCATAGATCAAAAAAGGAGAGATTGTTGGTGTAGGGGCACTAGATAATCGAACCTATATTTTGATTATGGCAAAGATCCAAAGTTAAGGTCATATTGTTATCTCATGAGCTGAATTAAGTATGCAGGAAATGGATAAGTTAAGCTAAAGGTTAGCGACACCCAGAGAATTCTGAGTTGGGAAACCGTGGTGGTCGAGCGACACCGGGAGAACTTCATGGGAGTCGAAGAACCTAGGTGGAAGACCGGAAGCAAAGCGACAGGTCATAAAGGACCAGAGGTAAGCTCATGTGAGTGAGAGATGGCAAGGTTGTGTCCTCTGTACGGGGATGACCGTAGGCGGCGATCTGACTAAGACTTCCTGTGGAAGGTCTAGGTCTAGATTGAACGGTAAAGAACCATCTTATTTACCATTTTCCATACTAACCTCTTACTGTAGGGAAGTGGCCAGGCTGGCAGTCGACTGCTGGTCATTGGGAAGTCGACTGATGGAAGGCATCAGTCGACTGATGGTGACGAATCAGCCTTTTATGCTAGGTCAAAATGGATAATGTTTGATGCGACCACTTCGCGATAAAATATGATACCACCTCGTGATTAGTTCCAAAAGATGAAGAGACTTTTTCCAAGGCAAAACTCTATAAAAGGAGGGGAGGACTCCAACCCAAAGATCAATCAAGATCATTCTTAAGTGCTCCTACAACGCCAAAGATCCAACACCGTCATAACGTCGACGCGACACCAAGCTATCATCTTCTTCATTGGCAGCAATAGCAAGTATTTTTTATTTACTATATTTGATCATGGTTTTAATCATAACGAGGTGAGGTAGGTTTGTTGCCTCATCCTCATACTTTCAGTTTTGTGATCGTTGTCTCCTACCTCCAACGAGGAGGAGACTTTATAGTGGATTGCCCCTTCGTACGCAGTCGAGGATCGCGGGGCCTTGGATTAGCAGTCAGTGGGCTGTGAACCAAGTAAAAATAAACTTGTCTTATTTATTTTTCCACTGTGCTTGCTCGTATATCGAACGAAAATAAAAGTTCTACGCTTGCTATTCACCCCCCTTCTAGCGATGTTTTCGATCCAATAGGCTTAACTACCTTGGACTTAGGCTTGTGGCTCAAGCCTTTCTTGCTTATAGATGAGCCTTGCCTCCTAGACCCTAGGTTTTGACTCCTAAACCCTTTAATTGAATTTGTCATTCTTGCAAGGGTCTTTTCAAGTTTCTCAAGCCTTGACCTCAAGGCTTCGTTTTCCAACTATAATCTTCCCAATTTTGATTTTTCATTAACCCTTTGGGAAAAATTCTTCCTAGGCATATGCCTACTCATCTTAGGGTTAATGCCTAGGTAATTCTTTACCTCCCTAATACTCTCCCTAGGTAGGATTTTTCTAGGGTTATTAGTCCCAAATTTCTCCTTAGTTCTAAACTCGACATTTTTAGCCCCTAAGCAATAAAATTTATTGTTACTAGCATGCTTTTTATAATCATGAGCAATTGCAATAAAATTCCTAGCATGTATTTTGACATTAAAATTTGAAGGTGCATTAAAATATACCTTAGGGTTTGCTTTTAAAGCTCCCCCTACATGTGATGCTCCTTCATGGGCCTTCTTCTTCCCCCTAGGGCATTGACTCCTATAATGTCCTTTTTGATGACATTTGAAGCATACCACATACTCCTTTCTCTTAATGGTTGGGGCTCCGATCTCCTTGCATTTGGAATGACTTGTGCCATCTTCTTGACCTTCTTTGGGCACTTGATCTTGTAATGTCATTTCTCCCTACACTCAAAGTAAATTATATGATCTTTATTTTTAACTAAATTTCTTGAGTTAGCTAGGTTGGTGGTGGAATTTTGAGTTTCTTCATTTTCTTGACTGGAGGTAGAGGCTTCCTCTTGTTGCTTCAGTATTGAAATTGGACTAATCTCCTCCCCCTCAATCATAGAGGTGGAGACTTCTTCTACCTCTTCTCCTTCGGACGTTGATTCCTTCTCAACTTCCGAATCCTTACTTTCTTGTGAGGATGAACTTTCCTCTTTGGTCTCCTTCTCCAATTGAGCCGATGATGGTTCTTCATGGAGCTTTGCCAATTTGCTCCATAGCTCCTTGGCATCTTTAACTTCACTTGTCTTGGACAATAACTTGTTAGGTAATAAATCAACTAACATATCAATTACCTTGTCATTTAGTTCGGATTTTTGGAGTTGATCTTGGGTCCATCTCTTCTTCTTGAGATATCCTCCCTTCGACCCTCTTGGATGTTAGATCGAGAAGCGTCGCTAGAGGGGTGAATAGCGAGAGTAAAACTTTCTTTCGTTCGTTCGATAAGAGAAAGCATAGCAGAAAAATAAATAACACAATTTATTTTTACTTGGTTCATAGCCCACAGGCTGCTAATCCAAGGCCCCACGATCCTTGACCACGTACGAAGGGGCAATCCACTATAAAGTCTCCGCCTCATTGGAGGTAGGAGACAACGATCACAAAACCAAAATTACAAAGATGAGGCAACAAGCCTACCTCACCTCATTATGATTAAAACCATGATCGAATACAGTAAATAAAAAAATACTTGCTGTCGACGAATAGATTCTGAAGTTGGCGTTGTGTCAGCATTACAGTGTTGGAGCTTTGGCATTGCGGGAGCACTTTGAGAATAGAATTGATTGATCTTTGGGTTGGAGTCCTCCCCTCCTTTTATAGAGTTTTGCCTTGGAATAAGTCTTGATGTAGATCCTCATCTTTTGGAACTGATCACGATGTGGTACCATATTTTATCGCGAAGTGGCCGCGTCAAACATTATCCGTTTTGACCTAGCACAAAAGGATGATTCGTCACCATTAGTCAGTTGATGCCTTCCATCAGTCGACTGATGTGCATCAGTTGACTGCCCTGTTGGGATGTACACTGAAAAGTCTATCTTTTGTATGAACATCTTTATTTTTGAAATAAGAATCACATGATAATTATTTGCATATTTATGGTTATGCATATTGTCTAATACATTACATTGTAGATAACATGGTGTGTAGTATCACACGGGAGATCATGTTATCAGTTCCTTGTAAAGTATAAGTATAGGCTCACGACTGAAATGGTTTTGGACAAACCATTGGCATGGTTGTAGTGTAATTTGGTATTAGTTTGTCTTGACAATAGAATTACACTATTACACTTTGTGTGTATTGAGCAGGACCGACTTAGAGGTGATTTAATTTATTGCTGACTATATAATTGAATCAGACCTCGAATATTATGGTGTACATGCTCTTAATCCCGATATAATAATGGGCACATGTACTTAGTGTTTATTTCATTGATTTACTAATGGGCGAGATTTATAGAGTAAATCGATAGGCTCGGTAAGTTGGGAAATGATATTATTTACATGGTGTGTTGTTGATTATAGGAGGAAACCGTGTCCTATATATTAGGATGATTATGTCCCCTTGAGGAGCTCATAAGGTTCATCATGTCAACCCTGCAGGTGGACTTGGTCCGACATGATGATAAGGTTGAGTGGTACTACTCATGGAGTTAGATGTTGATTAATTAATTGTCAGTAAATTAATTAATTGACGGACATTCGAGATCTTAAATACGGGGAGATATTTGTACAATTAATATATGGAGCCTGTTGGATCGAGCGGATCGCTAGAGGGAGGGGTGAATAGCGATAAAACTTTTTCATTCGAATTTGTTCAAGTAGACACAGCAGAAGATAGAATTAAACAAAAACACAATAGCATTTTTTACTTGGTTCGTAGCCTTCGGCTACTACTCCAAGGCCCTAGTGATCCTTGACCATGCACGGAGGGCAAATCACTAATGAACTCCTCCTCGTTGGAGGAAAGAGTTAATCGGATACAAAAACCACAAAAAAGGCTCGAGATAAAGGGACACTCCCCCTCTTCTCGTTACGATAAAACCACAATAAAAAGAACTCGACTACAGAATGAATTAAACTAAGCTTATATCGACAACTCATAGATGAAAAGATGGAGCCCTAGTCATCGTGTCTGCAACACTTTGTTGTAGGAATGTCGGAGACTCGTAGCATACCAGAAGCACTTGGAAGCTTTTGAATTGATGAAAAACCCAAGGACAAGCCCTCCTTTTATAGATTTTGAGCCCCTTTATCGAATGGGTCTTCAACCAATCACAAATGGGCACAAAGCTCCTTGGAATGAGGTTATAAGGCTTTACTCCTCGAAGCTGATCCTTGACCATCGATCGGTGATGGCCATTATCGATCGATGATAAGATCGGTCGAATGATCCGCAGTAGTCGATCGATGGATACGTCGAGTCCTCTAATCGGTCGGTGATGGTTGCTGCAAGTCAAAGTTAGCTCAACAAAAACATAATTTAGACGACCGTCGACCGTCCGATTTCGACCTAGACCATCCATGGGATATCTTTGGTTAGATCTACGCTTAAGACCATCCCCGTAAGGAGGATACGACCTCACTTACGCTCACACACACTAGCTTACCTCGATACTTACTGTGCCGCTTTTTCTTCCGGCTTTCCATTCGATTCCTTCGGCTCCCTTTGAAATCACTCGAGTGTTGCCCGACCACCGTGGCTTCCTCCGGATATCGCTAGCCTTTGGCTCCAGTGTTAGCACTTTTCTGCACATTCAATTAAGCTCGTGAGATAACGATGTAATCTTAACTTTACATCTTTGCCATAATCAAAACGTAGGTTCGATCATCTGGTGAGCCTGCACCAATAATCTCCCTCTTTTTTATGTTGGTGCAGTAGGCACCTAAGTCGAACCTGAGTTTTGATTATAGCAAATGATACAAAGTTAAGCTTATATTGTTATCTCATGAGATAAATCGAGTGTGCAGAAAAGTGCCAACACTGGAGCTGAAGGCTAGCGACACCCAGAGGAAGCCGCGGTGGTCGGGCGACACTCAAGTAACTTCAAAGGGAGCCGAAGGAATCGAGTGGAAGGCCGGAAGCGAAAGTGACATAGTAAGTATCGAGGTAAGCTCGTGGGTGTGCGAGGGTAAGTGAGGTCGTATACTCTTTACAGGGATGATCTTAAGTGTAGATCTGACCAAATACATCCTATAGGTGGTCTAGGTCGAGATCGGATGGTCGGAGGCTGTCGAAATAATGTTTTTGTTAAGCTAACTTTGCCTTGGAGCTAGCATCACTGATCGTGCCTGAGGACTCGATCGCATCGATCGGCTCGTACTGGTCGACATTCGATCGATGCTTCCATCATCGATCGATGATGGCCATCGATCCGATGGTCAATGATCAGCCTCGAGGAGTCAATCTTTATCACCATTTTTCAAGGAGTCTTGTGCCCAATTCCTATTGGTTGAAGATCATCTCGAAAAGGGGCTCAAAGGCTATAAAAAGAGAGCCTCTCCTAGGGTTTTTCATCAACTCTAAGTGCTAAAAAGCCTCTGCAACTCTGCGATTCTCCGACGACTCTACGACGAAGTACTGTCAACAACCCTAGCTTAGTTTCTACTCTTTAGTTGTTGATATTTTAATCTGTCGTCTCTTTAAATATTGCAATTCTTTTTATTAATCGAGGTTTTCTATCGTTGCACTTTACATTAATAGAAGAGAGGGTTTGTCTCTCTATCTTTTCTTTTGAAGCCTTTTTGTAATCGTCAAACTCCTACCTCCAACGAGGAGGAGTGTTTTTAGTGAATTGCCCTCCATGCGTGATCAACGATCACTAGGGCCTTGGAGTAGTAGCCGAAGGTTACGAACCAACTAAAAAAACCATTTGTCTTTCTTTATTTGTCTTTTATCTTTCCGCTGTGATTATTTTTCTAATTAATGAACGATTTCGAAAAAATTTTATCGCTATTCACCCCCCCCCTCCTCTAGCAATCCGCTTAGATCCAACAATTGGTATCAGAGCTGGGGGCGCTTAGATTTGGTGAAACCACCAATCTAGCATTTTGTACAGATTTGTTTTTCATTTGTTTAAATTTTTCTCCCACACTACTAATCCCAGACGAAGTCTTGGTACTCTTCTTTTGGTTTTGTTTTGCAAGTATTCGCTTTTGGAGTAGCCGACGGTAAAATGGGCATAACTTTTCGTACAAGTTGACCCACGAAATGGGATACCTACCAAAACGAAGCTCTCTGAGAGATCTACATTTCTTATGATGGTTTACCCTCTAACAAGCTATCTTTATCCCAAAAACCCAATGTTTAGTACCATTTCAGGGACATCGAAGGTTGTATGTGCTCATCTTTTATTTTAGTTGGTTATTTCTTGTTTATTCCTTTTGTTTATTTTCATTTCCTACATTACTAATCCAAGGAGAAGTCTTGGAACCTTTTATGTGTTTTTTTTTATTATTTTGTGTGCAAGGTTTCCCTTCCAAATGGCCCATCTCGAGGGTTTTAGCACCATCCGACCTCTGTTTTACAACGGAGATGATTTCCGTTACTGGAAAGGTCGGATGGAGTGCTTTCTTAAAACCCAAATCGAGATGTGGATCATAATCCAAATGGGATTCACACTTCCGACTAACGAAGTGGGTGAATCCTTGGATTATGACCAATGGACCAATGCGACAAAAAGACAAGTCGAAGCTGATGCCAAGGCAACTCAAATCCTCCAATGTGGCTTGTCCAAGGAGGAGCTTAATCATGTTGGCCCCTTCATCAGCGCAAAGGACCTTTGGACAAAGCTAGTAGAGCTACATGAAGGGACCGATGAAGCCAAGGTATGTAAGCGCAATCTTTTGTTTAATAAGTTATATAATCTAAAAATGAAGGAACATGAAACGACCACGCAACTTCACGCTCGCGTTCAAGACATAGTCAATAACCTACACGCGATCGGGCAAAAGGTCGAAAACCGCGATCTTATTAGGTATGTTCTTAACTCTTTTCCTAGGACTACCTTGTGGGCATCCATGGTCGATGCCTACAAGGTCTCCAAGGATCTTTCAAAACTTAGGTTAGATGAGTTATTTTCCGATTTCGAACTTCATGAGCAGTCTAACTCGGAACCCGAGAAGGGTATAACACTTTTTGTAGGTTCAAGGAAGAAAGCCGCAAGCAAGCCACCCCCGAAGGAAGAAGAAGATGAGTCCGATTCGGAGGTCGATCTGGAAATGGAGGTCAAACTAGTCAACCTAGTTCGGAGGATAGTGAAGGGCCAAAAGCGAACCATCACTCGACCCAACGAAGGTAAGCCTAAAATTTCTAATATTAGGTGTTACGAATGCAACAGGTTTGGACACATCAAGTCCGAATGCCCAAAGCTAAAAAGCAAAGCACCAAAATACAAAAAGGCACTCAACGCTATATGGAAAGAAGCGTCCGAGGAAGAAGATGATGATCGAGTACTCATGGCTAAACCGGTTGAATCGGAGATGGAGTCAGAACCGGAACATGAATCAAAAACCGAAGACAAGTCGGACTGCGAAGTGCTATTCAAGACAAGCTACGGATACGCATCCGGTTCAAAAGATACACTCAAGGTAAGTCGATCTCTCATTAGTATGCTTTATAGTGCAATTAAATTCTTAACTAGGAAATTAGCTAAGTCCGAGTCCAAGGCCGAGACCTTGGTTGAGGAAGTTAAACTCCTCAAACACGAGGTCTCCCTAACCTCTTCGATTAGTCGAGTTCAAGAGGAGGACTCAACTCGGGTTGAAAAGCTCAAAGTTGATAACTCACTCTTGAAGAGTCAAGTCGAAGATATTAGGAACACGTTGGAAAGGTTTACTTTGGGATCCAAAGGACTTGACCTCCTACTTGGATCGCAAAGGGCCGTGTACAACAAGACCGGGCTAGGGTTTAGCTCAAATACGACCAATAAGTCGTATACGTCAATTATAAGTCGACATAAAAAATGTATCTAAGCATGGGTCCCTAAGACCGCCTTGATTTCAAACTTAGGATCGAACCAGTACTGGGTTCCTAAGGACCAAATCCACTATGTGGAGAGACCGAACCGATTCAACGGTCCAGGGGGAGCCAGTACAAAACTTGTTTGTATTTTAACTTAGAAATTGCATGCTTAGGTTCTTTATTTAGTTTGATTTTTCTTTTTAGAATGGCTAGATAGGACTATAACTCATCAATACTTGATAACATAGTACCAGGATGCGGCGAGATAATAGTACGCTAGGAAAGCGGAGTCTTGAGTATTCGGGCTAGATAAGGCATATCTAGTTCGATGCACTTGACCGAGCGAAACTAGCTGAAGCTACCTTGCCGTATCATAGACTAGTTAGACCAGGAAGTGGTCTTAGGTAAGTCAAGTCTCTATTTTCTTAAAAATGGCTTTGTCTAAGGAAGTGGTCATTGTTCTGATCAAAGAAGGCCTCTGTGCCTCGCCACGACCTAGAAGCCATGATCTTGAAAAGGTGACTTGATAAGCCTAAGGTCAAATCCGAATCTAATGCAAGGTTGACAAGTGTTCAATTCATTAAATTTAAATCAAGTAAAATTGGAAGTCATCCCACATGAACATATAGGGTTAACATGTTTGATCATGTAGACATGGGTGAGATGATTTAGGTTAATAATCTTCAAACAATCTTTAATAAATCCAATATCTAATCCAACTACCTTGCATGTAGGATCAATGGATGTTGGACAGTGGTTGCTCTCGACACATGATCGGGGATCGACTCAAGTTTTCGAAGCTTCGATTCAAATGACAAGGATTGGTAGCCTTCGGAAACAACGACAAGCTCAAAATCATTGGATCAGGTGATATTGAGCTCAACTCTAACTTTATTATTCAAAATGTTTTATTAGTAGAAAATTTTCAATATAATTTACTTAGTGTAAGCCAATTGTGTGATAATAACTATAAGGTCATATTTCTAGAAAATGAATGCGTAATTAATACAAATGAAACTTCTAAAACAATTCTTAAGGGAACTAGAAATAACAATATTTACACTATTAACTTAACTAACTCCTCAACTAAGTGTCTTATGACACGGCAAGAGGAATCATGGTTGTGGCATCGACGACTCGGTCACTCACACCCAAGACTCATCCACAAGATGAGTCAGAGTGACTTAGTCAGAGGTTTGCCTAACCTCAATAACTTGGATAATAAAATATGTAATGCTTGTCAACAAGGTAAACAATCTAGGATACAACATCAACTAACTAATCAAGAATGAACCAAAAGTGTGCTTGAGCTCCTACACATGGATCTATTTGATTCACACGGAGCTAAGTCACTTAATGGAAGTAAATTCTGCTTAGTCATAATTGATGACTATTCTAGATTTACTTGGGTTAGGTTCATCAAACACAAAAGTGATACCCTAGATCAATTAATCAACCTATTTAAATTAATAGAAAGTCAACAAAGCATTAAAATCAAAAGACTTAGGACTGATCATGGTGGTGAATTCGAGAACCATAGGTTTACAGAATTCTGTAACCTAAATGGATACCACAATGAGTTTTCTTGCCCTAGAACTCCACAACAAAATGGCCTAGTAGAACGCAAAAATAGAACCCTACAAGAAGCCGCTAGGACAATGTTAAACGAGTATAACCTACCCGATAGGTTTTGGGCGGAAGCCGTGAGTACGACATGCTATGTCCAAAATAGGATCCTTATGGTAAAGAGGCACCTTAAGACCTCATACGAGATTTATCACGATAAAATACCTAACATCAAGTACTTTAGGGTATTTGGGTGTAAGGTACATATCCTAAAAACTAAGGATTACCTAGGGAAATTTACATCCAAAACCACGATCGGAATCTTTCTGGGATACTCGACTACAAGTAGAGCTTATAGAGTATATAACCATGACACCCTTAGAGTCGAGGAGACTATCAATGTAGTATTTGATGAAGGACATGAACCTACAAAATCCCCGGCAACACAAATTAGCGAGCCGATTCATACTAGACCCAACTCTGATCCGGATATCAGGTCTAGTGTTAATCCTAACCTAAGTCAACCAAGTCACTCTATCGACCAAGTGATAGATGACTCTAACCAAACTAGAACTCAAATGAGTCATCCTATTGATCAAGTTGTAGACTCAAACCCAAATCCAACTAGGACTCAAACGAATCATCCTATCGACCAAGTGATAGGTGATCCAAGTCTAGGAGTTCGAACTAGAGCCTCATACAGAAACCTTAGTCAAATCTCCTTGATTTCTAAAATTGAACCCAAAACTATTGACCAAGCTCTTCTTGATCCCGATTGGATTATTGCAATGCAAGAAGAGCTGGTTCAATTCACTAGGAACGAAGTATGGAAATTAGTACCACCACCTAAAGGTAAAACAATCGTTGGAACAAGGTGGGTGTTTAGAAATAAACTTGATGATAAAGGTGAAGTAGTCAGAAATAAAGCTAGACTAGTCGCTAAAGGGTTTAGTCAAGTTGAAGGTTTAGATTACGACGAGACCTATGCCCCATTAGCTAGATTAGAGTCCATTCGAATGCTATTAGTGTATGTTGCACATCGAGGATTTAAGTTGTTTTAAATGGATGTGAAATCAGCATTCTTAAATGGATACATTAAGGAAGAGGTTTATGTTAGTCAACCTCCCAGTTTCGAAAGTGTAGATAAACCCGACCATGTCCTTAGGATAAAGAAAGCCCTCTATGGACTTAAACAAGCTCCTCAAGCTTGGTACGAGAGACTTTTAATTTATCTTAAGTCTAAAGGATTTAACCAAGGTGTAGTTGACCCAACCTTTTTCGTAAAAACCTTAGGTAAAGACATATTCATAGCCCAAATCTACGTAGATGATATTATTTTTTGAACCACCAACTCGATCCTACTGAATGAGTTCATTTCACTTATGGAAAGTGAATTTGAAATGAATTTAGTAGGCGAGTTAAGTTTCTTCTTAGGTCTACAAATTAAATAAACTAAAGATGGAATATACCTACATCAACGCAAATATACTAGGGAATTAATTAAACGCTTTGGAATGCAAGACACTAAAATTATTAATACCCCAATGGCAACTAATGTGAATACAGAAGAAGATGTAATCGGAAACTCAATTGATTTAAAATATTATAGGAGCATAATAGGAAGTCTCCTTTACTTAACTGCAAGCTGACCTGATATCTTATTTGCAGTAAGTATGTGCGCAAGGTTCCAAACCTGTGCCAAGGAGTCTCACCTAACTCTAGTCAAGCGTATCCTTAGATATCTAAAGGGTACACTTAATGTCGGTATTTGGTACCCTAGATCAACTGAGTTCGAACTAATCGGCTACTCTGATTCGTGGCTACTCCGATTCGTACTATGCCGGTAGTAAGCTCGATAGAAAGAGTACGAGTGGTTGTTGTCAACTTCTCGGCTCGAGTCTAGTGAGTTGGTGCAGTAGGAAGCAACACTGTGTTGCCTTATCTACCACCGAAGTCGAATACATCGCGATGGGTGAGTGTGTCACTTAGCTTCTTTGGATGAAGCACACTCTCCGCGACTTTAATTTAGACTTTACAAATACCAAACTTCACGTAGATAACATTAGTTCAATTAACCTTACTAAAAATCCGATATGTCACTCTAGGACCAAATATATAGAGGTCAAACACCATTTCATTCGAGAACATGTGACTAACGGAGCCATACAACTCGAATACATCGAATCGAAGTCTAACTTGGCAGACCTATTTACTAAACCCCTACCTGAAGCCGAATTTAGTCTATTAAGACGAAAATTGGGCATGTGCATAATAGAATAGGAACTTACAAATTATACTCTTACTACTATTTCTTATTTTTCATTTTCATGGAACTAGCATAGGACATACCTTAGATATCAAGCACCTATAGATTTAAGGAGCCAATGTTGGGCTTTTCCGGGCTGCAAAAACCGCTTTTTGCGTTGCGGAAACCCCGGAAGTCCCGGCCACGGATCCGTGCGAAGAAGTATTAAAACTAATTACATGTATGTGCTTACAAAATCCTCTAGATCTACCTTAGAACTAAGAGATAAGGATGTTACCCTTGATGCGATGCCCTTCGCAAATCCCGCTCGTCCAAAGTCCGCCGGAACTCGAGAGTGTCAAGTGCACACTCCTCTATGGTATCCACACAAGCAATAGGTGGAAGAAAACTCAACCTTGAGTGTGCTAGCACTCCTTGGTTGGTTCGGCCAAAGAGAGGAAGGAGAGGGAGAGCTTGAGAGGAAAATTCCCAAGGAAGAAGATGAAGTAATGAGTGTAACTCACAAAATGAATTTTCACTCACATAACCCCCAAATGGTGGCCGGCCACTTCATGGAGGGGGAGTTACATGCATGCATGTAACTCCCATGACCCTTGGTCTCCCTCATGATGTGGCACTAATTGACCAAGTCAATGATGATGTGGAGCATCATCATTGGCGCCATGCCTAGTCATCATCATGACATGGCATTTGGTCAAGTCAAACTTGACCTTTCAACTTCCCTCTCAAGTCAAGTCAAACTTGACCTCTAATCTCCCATGGTTGATCAAATCTAACCACTTGACTCAAGTCAATTTAATATAATGAATCTCTATTCATTAATTTAAATTGATTTGATGAATCAAATCTCAATTAGACTCATTCAACACTTGAATCAACTTGAGTCTAACTCAATTAGTCTAATTTGGATTACTCTTAATCCAATTTGGTTCATCCCATGAACCTAATCCTCATGGTTCATCATATGAACCTAATCTCCATCTAATTGCTCTCATGTGTGTGACCCTATAGGTTCTTGTAACGTTGGCAATGTCCCTAAACCGATTTAGGAACATAAGCAATGAGTGGTATCTAGCAACACATCATTGCTACCCAAGTTACAAGAATGTTGAGCTCCAACATCACCTTTGTGACTACTAATTGTGACTCTCACAATATGTGACAATGTCCTCTATCCTTGACATCTAGATTGACCAATCGAGGCATAGACCGTGTCATCCCTGTACAATCTAAATCTTGAACTCCAAGTAGACTCACTCTAATCAAATGAGCTCAATATCTCATATTGACTCATTTGGGCATGGCCATGCACTTCGTGGTCTCACTCTATCAAGAATATCGATGTCACCCCCCTCATATAGGAGGGATAGATCCCATCTACATCACTCACATCCCTCCGCATAATTTGTTACATACCCAGTTATCGCCTTTATAGTCCACCCATTTACGGGTGACGTTTGACGAAGCAAAAGTATGCAACTCCTTATGTAGGGAACCATGGTGACTTCAGGTCTAAGGACTAATAGTCATACTAATAGCCACATGAGAAAGTATATGACACTCATATAACGATCCATGATACTTTCTCATGGCGGGTCATTCAGTATACATTCTCCAATGCATACCCATGTGTCAACTTGATATCTCATATCCATGACTTGTGAGATCAAGTCATCTTGTTGACCTACATGCTAGTCTCTATGCATTAACATTGTCCCTGAATGTTAATACTCGACTAGGAATGATTAAGAGTAGTGTTCTCTATATCATCTCATTATCGATTCAACCAATCGATTGATATAGATAAGAACCTACTACTCAAGGACATTATTATATTTAGTTATTTGGCACCAATATAAGTAAATATAATAACCATGCCTTTATAAATAGGAATATGATACAATAAAGTCCATACAACAATCATCATATGATTGGCTCTAGGGCTTTCACTAACAATCTCCCACTAGCACTAGTGCCAATCACCGTAGTATCTAATACCCAATGACCTAGTGTGACCTTCATGCTTTTTCTGTGCCAAAGCCTTGGTCAAGGGATCTGCGATGTTAGCCTCTGTGGGTACTCTGGAAATCTTCACATCTCCTCTATCGACAATCTCTCGAATAAGATGGAAGCACCGATATATTCGGCCTCTGTTGTAGAATCAGCAACTGTGTTCTGCTTGGAACTATTCCAGCTCACAGCGCCACCATTCAAGCAAAACACGAACCCTGACTGCGATCTATAATCATCCTGGTCAGTTTGGAAGCTTGCATCGCTGTAACCCTTTACAGCTAGCTCCTCATCGCCTCCAAATATCAAGAAATATTCTTTAGTCCTTCTCAAGTACTTAAGAATATTCTTGACTGCTATCCAGTGACGCTCACCTGGATCTGACTGGTATCTACTCATCATGCTCAAAGCATACGAGACATCAGGACGAGTACACAGCATGGCATACATGATAGATCCTATAGCAGATGCGTAAGGGATCTTATCCATGCGGTCTCTCTCCTCTCTAGAAGAGGGACTTTGAGTCTTCAAAAGACTCACACCATGTGACATCGGCAGAAGTCCTTTCTTGGAATTCTGCATGGCAAACCGAAGTAATACCGTGTCAATGTATGTACTCTGACTTAGGCCAAGCAATCTCTTAGATCTATCTCTATAGATCTTGATGCCTAGAATACAGGCTGCTTCACCTAAGTCCTTCATTGAGAAGCACGTCCCCAGCCAAGTCTTCACGCATCAGAGCGAAGTGATGTCATTCCCAATGAGTAGTATGTCATCCACATACAATACAAGGAACACAATGTGTTCCCATTAACCCTCTTGTAGTGGTTCATCTTCATTCTTGATGAAACTAACCTGTTTGATTGCATCATCGAATCGAAGTTTCCAGCTCCGAGAAGCTTGCTTTAGCCCATAAATGGACCTTTGCAGCTTGCATACCTTCCCAGTATGCTGTGGATCTACAAAACCCTCAGGTTGTGTCATGTACACATCCTCGAGTAAGTTTCCATTCAGAAACGCGGTTTTGACATCCATCTGCCAGATCTCATAATCGTGGTATGCTGCAATAGCAAGCAAGATCCGAATGGACTTAAACATCGCCACTGGAGAAAAGGTTTCATCATAGTCAATACCATGAATTTGCTTGAAACCTTTGGCCACCAATCGGCCCCTTATAGGTATGCGTAAGTCCATCCATGTCAGTCTTTCTCCTAAAGACCCACTTACACCCAATGGGTTTGACCCCTTCAGGTGGATCAACCAAAGTCCATACTTGGTTAGTGTACATGGATTCCATCTCGGATCTCATGGCGTCTAGCCATTTCTCAGAATCTGGGCTCATCACAGCTTCCTGATAGGAGGTAGGCTCATTCTCAATGAGCATAACGTCATCATGGTCAGACAAGAGAAATGAGTATCTCTCGGGCTGTCGACGTACCCTATCAGACCTGCGAAGAGGTAGGTCTACTTGAACAGGTGGTTGTTCCACAACTCTTTGTGCAACAACCTCATCACCCACAACACTTTGTGGTTTCGCTCAACCTCCATCAAGGCCTCATATGGTCCTTATCTTGAATTTCTTCAAGATCGAAGTATTCCCACTAGTTTTTCTAGAAACAAAATCCCTTTCTAGAAAAAGCCACACAAACACTTTGTAGCCGACCGGGAATGTAGAAGTAATATCCCTTTGTATCCTTGGGATATCCAACAAAATAGCACCTATCGGATTTGGGTCCCTTGTCCGAGACTTGACGTCAGACGTAAGCCTCACACAACCCCAAATCCTAATAAAATACATCTTGGTATTTTTCCCTGTACATATCGTATATGTTGTCTTTACAACAGCCTTGGATGGTACACGGTTAAGGGTAAAGGCTGCTGTGTCGAGAGCATATCCCCAAAAGGATATAGGAAGATCTGTGTGACTCATCATAGATCGTACCATATCCAATAGGGTACGATTCCTCCTTTCGGATACACCATTCCACTGTGGTGTTCCAGGAGGAGTGAGTTGGGATAGAATCCCACACTCAGCTAGATAGTCACGAAACTCATGGCTAAGGTATTCACCACCTCGATCTGATCGAAGTATCTTAATACTCTTGCCAAGCTGGTTTTGTACTTCATTCTTGAATTCTTTGAACTTTTCAAAGGATTGATTTATGTGTCATAAGATACACATAACTATATCTACCAAGTCATCAAGAATGTAATGAAGTACTGTAACCACCTCTAGCAAAGAACATTGAAAGGACCACATACATCACTATGTATAAGTCCTAACAAATGTTGCTCTTCGCTATGTCCACTAAAGGGAGTCTTGGTCATCTTGCCTAAAAGGCAAGACTCGCATGTCTCATATGATTCAAAATCAAATGAGTCTACCCATCCTTATGGAGCCGAGATGTTTACTCTCATTTATATGACCTAAGCGACAATGCCAGAGAGATAGGTTTGGTTCAACTCATTTGACTTGAACCTCTTGGTACTTATGTTATAGATAGGGCTCTCTAAGTCTAGAAAGTAGAGTCCGCTCATTAGAGGTGCACTACAATAGAACATATCATTTAAATAAACCGAACAACATTTGTTCTTTATTATAAATGAAAACCTTTCTTGTCCAAACAAGAAACAAAAATGATGTTCTTAGTTAAAGGTGTACATAACAACATTCATCTAATTCTAGTACAAGCCCGGAGGGCGTAGATAGATCATAAGTTCCTACAAAGAATAAAGAAGAACCCTTGCTCCATTGCCTACTCGTAGGTCCACCTCGCCTCTTTCAATGCCCCGCTATTTCTCACCGCACATTGGTACAAATGTGAGATGCACATCCGATCTAATACCCATGATGAAGAAATAGATAGATTGACTTCTATAACATTTATACCAAGTAGAAGTCTCACTTCTCTTCTTCTTAAGATCTTCCGGTATGCCTTGCAGCTACGCTTCCAATGTCCCGCTTCTTGCAAGAAGCAAGCCCTTCCTTGGCTACCCTCCTTTGGGTTTAAGTTCTTTGCCTTTGCCCTTGGCTTGGGACTTTCTTACCTTTAGGCTTGCCCTTGCCTTTCTTCTTCTCGCACCATCAAAATGGTGTCGATTTACCTTCTTAAGGTTAAGCTCCAGCTTCTCAACATCTTTGAGCATTTCAGTAAAGGCATGGCTTATCAATTTCATTCATGTTATAATTCATGACAAATTGATCAAGGCTCAAAGATTGCAAGATTAGGTCAAGGCTCTTGGCCAAGTGGGAATCTCACTTTGTAGGTTTTCTACGTACCCAATCATCTTGAGTACATATGAACCTACAGGAGTCCCTTCTTGCATTTTAGACCCAAATAGTGCTTTAGAGACTTCATATCTCTCATGCCTAGCTTGTCCTTGATATAGTTGACGAAGATGTCCAACCATATCATAAGCATTCATGAACTCATGTTGCTTCTGAAGCTCAGAGTTCATGGTCGCGAGCATTAGACATGACACATCTAATGCATCATCTTCTTGTAAGCATCTTTGTCACCATGAGGCAGGCAGGAGGTGCCTCCGAATGGGCCGCTCCAGACGCATAACTTCCTTTCTTGGGTGAGAACAATTCTGTTCTGCATCACCAGAAATTTGCTCCATTGAGCTTGTCCTTCTCAAGGACAGATCGCAGAGAGAGAGTGTTCGTGTTGTTTTGACATAGTAATCTACAACATACAATGCAGAGAATTAATATCATATTCCTTTATCATTTAATTAGGCCTTTAATCAAATGATGCTCCCATGAATTATAGGAATTTTATAGGATCGAGTTATGGATGTGGTCAAACCACATTTACTTGATTCATACAAACTAGCTATAATTCGTGGGACAAGATCCACATCATACTAAGCCTTGAGTTAGCTTTGGCTAAATCGCCCAAGACTTAGTAATGATCGGTGGGTAACACATTACCGATTACATCTCTATGCAACTCTTGTTTATAGGATTAAGACCCACATTTACAAAAGACCTTGAGTTAGCTTTGGCTAAATCGCCAAGATTTAGTGTAAATGCGATCTTAACCTATCTTTCCAACGATTGAATATGCCTATAGTTCTACTCGATCCAATTGAGTTAACTAGTTTTGCTCAATCTAATTGAGCTTACTCTAACCCGAGTCGTGATAGGCGGGACCAAGATTGTCCCTCCGCACCCTACCAAGATAATATGCGTTGCTCTGCTTTGGCAGATTCAACAACAAATGATCGAGGTAGTGATGGGTATCAAGGCTCGGTAGGCATTTTCGAGTTGATTCGATTATGATCTAATCTAATCGTAATGTGTATCTTATACGCATTTAGGCCTTTATTATCCTATATTAGCATGCATCATATACATACATTCATTATTCTAGCATGCATCATATACATACAAGAAAATTAACCTAGCATGCATCATATACATACAAGCATTTTTCCACTAGCATGCATCACATACATACAAGCATAAATCAATTAAATATATATATATCAACATATATATATATATATAATTAAATGTGATATAGTCATGGCCCTACTACGATCTTCTCAAGCCAATGAGAAGATCGGACGGTCAACCTAAGGCTAGCGGCTTCTCCAAGCGCTTCCTTTGACCGCCATGTGTCGTCGTCACCCTTCTCGTAAGCTCGTCTTCAAGTGGACTTTCCACCGCTCCATTTTTGTACATTACAAATACGAAACTCGAGTTACATTCGAGTCTTAAACTATTTACAACTAGAATATTAAAAGAAGAGGTGCGACGCGCAGGTCGCAAACATTTTACAACACGCACAACCACAAAACTAAGACGCAGCCGTGATATGAATTACAACACACATAATCCAATCCTATTGGGTTATTGGGCCATGACAATCACAGAATCATACATAATTCAAAATTATGTATTTTTACAGAAAATTTCTATAATTTTTCCTAATTTATTTCGAATTTATGAGTCATCTCTCTTAAGCTAAGCTTCGGCGCGATCGCGGACATGGCCCCTTTCGGGGATAGGGCAGCGCCCTACCGCAAAAATAAACTTCGCGAGTGTCCCTACATGATCTTACAGCGACTTAAGTCGCTGTCCCAAAAACCTAAAGCGAGAACTCGCCGATTCGAGAGTTTTTCGACGGTTGAAGCCTTCACGAGTGTCCCAACACTGCTGTTCCGACTCGAGAAAAATACCCAAAAATTCTATAAAATAAGAAAATTTACAGAAACATATAAATCTGTAATTTTATATCTAATATAAAAATAATAAAACGAAACACATACATGCTTCGACGTGGCTCGATACCATCATGGGCTTTTCCGGCCGCAAAACCCTTTTTGCGTTACGGAAACCCGGAATCGACCGCGGATCCGTGCGAAGAAGTATTAAAACTAATTACATGTATGTGCTTACAAAATCCTCTAGATCTACCTTAGAACTAAGAGATAAGGATGTTACCCTTGATGCGATGCCCTTCGCCAAATCCGCTCTCGTCCCAAAGTCCGAACTAGTGTCAAGTGCACACTCCTCTATGGTATCCACACAAGCAATAGGTGGAAGAAAACTCAACCTTGAGTGTGCTAGCACTCCTTTGTTGGTTCGAGAGGAAGGAGAGGAGAGCTTGAGAGGAAAATTCCCAAGGAAGAAGATGAAGTAATGAGTGTAACTCACAAAATGAATTTTCACTCACATAACCCCCAAATGGTGGCGGCCACTTCATGGAGGAGTTACATGCATGCATGTAACTCCCATGACCCTTGGTCTCCCTCATGATGTGGCACTAATTGACCAAGTCAATGATGATGTGGAGCAACATCATTGGCCAGCCATGCCTAGTCATCATCATGACATGGCATTTGGTCAAGTCAAACTTGACCTTTCATCTTCCCTCTCAAGTCAAGTCAAACTTGTCCTCTAATCTCCCATGGTTGATCAAATCTAACCACTTGACTCAAGTCAATTTAATATAATGAATCTCTATTCATTAATTTAAATTGATTTGATGAATCAAATCTCAATTAGACTCATTCAACACTTGAATCAACTTGAGTCTAACTCAATTAGTCTAATTTGGATTACTCTTAATCCAATTTGGTTCATCCCATGAACCTAATCCTCATGGTTCATCATATGAACCTAATCTCCATCTAATTGCTCTCATGTGTGTGACCCTATAGGTTCTTGTAACGTTGGCAATGTCCCTAAACCGATTTAGGAACATAAGCAATGAGTGGTATCTAGCAACACATCATTGCTACCCAAGTTACAAGAATGTTGAGCTCCAACATCACCTTTGTGACTACTAATTGTGACTCTCACAATATGTGACAATGTCCCTCTATCCTTGACATCTAGATTGACCAATCGAGGCATAGACCGTGTCATCCTCGGTACAATCTAAATCTTGAACTCCAAGTAGACTCACTCTAATCAAATGAGCTCAATATCTCATATTGACTCATTTGGGCATGGCCATGCACTTCGTGGTCTCACTCTATCAAGAATATCGATGTCACCCCCGTCATATAGGAGGGATAGATCCCATCTACATCACTCACATCCCTCCGCATAATTCGTTACATACCCAGTAATCGCCTTTATAGGCCACCCATTTACGGGTGACGTTTGACGAAGCCAAAGTATGCAACTCCTTATGTAGGGAACCATGGTGACTTCAGGTCTAAGGACTAATAGTCATACTAATAGCCACATGAGAAAGTATATGACACTCCTATAACGATCCATGATACTTTCTCATGGCGGGTCATTCAGTATACATTCTCCAATGCATACCCATGTGTCAACTTGATATCTCATATCCATGACTTGTGAGATCAAGTCATCTTGTTGACCTACATGCTAGTCTCTATGCATTAACATTGTCCCTGAATGTTAATACTTGACTAGGAATGATTAAGAGTAGTGTTCTCTATATCATCTCATTATCGATTCAACCAATCGATTGATATAGATAAGAACCTACTACTCAAGGACATTATTATATTTAGTTATTTGGCACCAATACAAGTAAATATAATAACCATGCCTTTATAAATAGGAATATGATACAATAAAGTCCATACAACAATCATCATATGATTGGCTCTAGGGCTTTCACTAACAGCCAATACATCTCACAACACATAGGACTAATGTGTTTGTGTACTTAGCCACGTAGATGGGCGTGAGATGTTAGGACCTTACTCCTAGTTCCAGATGTAGAGCTAATGCATCGCCATGAACCACGGAGTATAATCATACATATTAATCGACTATGACCAGGACTGGTTGATCTTTCACATCAATCAAGTCAATATGAGTCGAACATTTTATAGATGAGCTTATTTTCAGTATATTATTTTCAAAATAATATGAAACATGCTTGGACTTTAAATTTAATATCTATATTTATTTTTCACACACCCCCAATCTTTTTGATATTTGGCAAAAGGGGGAGAAAAAGGCCAAAGTTAAGGGATCAAAATTCTTTTTAACTTAACTCACTTCATATTTATTCACATGGACAAAAGTTAAGTACATGTTTATTTAACTTTAAGTTTTGAAAATTTACTTAACTTGTTTTTGTTAACAAAAAGGAAGTAAAGGCCAAGTTAAGAGAATTCTTAACTTAAACTTATTTTTAAACACTATGGCCAAACGTTAATGCTTTACTTAAGCAAGGGGGAGAAAGGGCCAAGTTAAGAAGTCCTCTTAACTTAAATGTTTTACTAAGGCCAACTTTAAGTAATGTTAATTACTTAAACTCTTCCTAAATAGCAATCCTCAAGGGGGAGGATTAAGGTCTTCTTTCAAGACTCACCCTCGGTCAAGGGGGAGGTTTCCTCATGGGGGAGTGCTTGAAAAAAATCCTTACTACTCCTACTAATATTTATTATTCTTGTGTCTCATGCATATTTTAATTCTTTATGCATATTATCTTCTTAACTTTGTATGTGGGTTTGCCATAGATAAAAAAAGGGGGAGATTGTTTGTGCAGTAGGCACCTAAGTTGAACCTGTGTTTTGATTATAGCAAACGATACAAAGTTAAGCTTATATTGTTATCTCACGAGCTAAATCAAGTGTGCATAAAAGTGCCAACGCTGGAGCTAAAGGCTAGCGACACTCGGAGGAAGCCGCGGTGGTCGGGCGACACTCGAGTGACTTCGGAGGGAGCCGAAGGAATCGAGTGGAAGGCCGGAAGAGAAAGCGACACAGTAAGTATCGAGGTAAGCTCGTGTGTGTGCGAGGGTAAGTGAGGCCGTATCCTCTTTACGGGGATGATCTTAAGCGTAGATCTGACCAAAGATATCCTATAGGTGGTCTAGGTCGATATCGGACGGTCGGAGGCCGTCGAAATAATGTTTTTGTTAAGCTAACTTTGCCTTGCAGCTAGCATCAGTCGACTGCCATCTTGGAGGACTTGACTGCCATCCATCAGTCGACTGCCTGTGGTCAACATTCGACTGATGCTGCCATCAGTCGACTGATGATGGCCATCAGTCGACTGATAGTCAATGATCAGCCTCGAGGAGTCAAGCTTTATCACCATTTTTCAAGGAGTCTTGTGCCCAATTCGTATTGGTTGAAGATCCTCTTGAAAAGGGGCTCAAAGGCTATAAAAGGAGAGTCTCTCCTAGGGTTTTTCATCAACGCTAAGTGCTAAAAAGCCTCTGCAACTCTGCGATTCTCCGACGACTCTACGACGAAGTGCTATCAACAACCCTAGCCTAGTTTCTACTCTTTAGTTGTTGATATTTTAATTTGTCGTCTCTTTAAATAATGCAATTCCTTTTATTAATTGAGGTTTTCTATCGTTGCACTTTACATTAATAGAAGAGAGGGTTTGTCTCTCTATCTTTTCTTTCGAAGGTTTTTTGTAATCGTCAAACTCCTACCTCCAACGAGGAGGAGTGTTTTTAGTGAATTTCCCTCCGTGCGTGATCAAGGATCACTAGGGCCTTGGAGTAATAGCCAAAGGTTACGAACCAAGTAAAAAAACCATTTGTCTTTTATCTTTCCACTGCGATTAATTGTCTAATCAATGAACGATTTCAAAAAAGTTTTATCGCTATTCACCTCCCTCTAGCGATCAGCTTAGATCCAACATTTGATCTATGGCAAACTCATGCAAAGTTAAGGAAAAATATAATGTGGAAAATGAGTAAATGTAAACGATGCACTCATTATAATCAATTCCCCCTTAACCTTAGGTGAGGTTAATCTTAAAAAGAAGTTAATCTTAAAAGTTTTAAATTTTTGTAATTTTTGTTCTCTGCCTTAACTTGTGCTCTTCTCCCCCTTTTGCCATAAATAAAAAAGATTTGGGGTTGTATATAAAAAGTAGGGGGTTTCAACAAAAAGTAGCATGAATAAAGATTATCTAACATGAGTCCAGGCATGTGTCTCAATTTACTTTGGTTCGAGGTATAACCCTCTGCACCAACAATATAAGTATTGAGACTAATTTGATTTTCAAAAATACTTATAAAATTAGCTTTGAGTTTCAAAATACTTATATGCTAATAACTTTTGAAAATATGTAACCCTCAGGGTTAGTTTGCTCTCCCCCTTAATCAAGTATATAAGGTACAGAAGAGTTAGGGGGCGCTAAACATTGACCTAGAAGGTTGTATATTTAGAGTTTTGTCCGAGTATAAGGAAACGTTTAAGCTCGATAGTTTGAAAAATAGATAACATTTTTGAAAGGATTATATAAATTGAAATTGTTCCTTATTCATCTCACCCATTCTAAGTGTCTTAGAATTGGTTCACCTTATATGTTGTGTGAGATGATTCTAATTTTATTTTAATTAAATTTAATTATTTGAAACTGGTCAACCTTGCGTTATATTTAGATTTGATCCTAAGCTTATCAAGTCACCTTTTCAAGATCTTGGCTTCCAGGTCATGGCGAGGCATAGGGGCCTTCTTTGATCGGAAAAATGACCACTTCCTTAGACAAAGCCAATTTTGAGAAAATAGTAACTTGACTCACCTAAGACCACTTCCTGGTCTAACTAGTCTAGGATACGGCAAGGTAGCTTCAGCTAGTTCCACTCGGTCAAGTGAACCGAACTAGATACGCCTTATCTAGCTCGAATACACGAGACTTCATTTTATTAGCGTACTATCATCTCGCCGCATCCTGGTACTATGTTATCAAGCATTGATGAGTTATAGTCCTATCTAACCATTCTAAAAAAAAGGTTTAGGTTACTGGATATACTATTTTGGTATTAGCTCCCCCTGGATCATTGAACCAATATGGTCTGGTCAAGTAATGAACTTGATCCTGAGGAATCCAAAACTTATTGGTCCTTATATGTGAGTTTAATAAAGTTTTCGGGACCCACGCTTGGACTCGAAGATGACTACGGTTTACGATTGACCTGTAAGATCTATTCGTAGTCTTTGAGCTATGTCCAAGTCCGACTCTGTTGTACACGCCTCTCTGAGTTCCAAGAAGTTGATTAAGATTCTTGGACCCCGTCGAGAACTTGTTCAACCGAGCTTCGAGTTCTTAGACTCATCCTTTCAAGAGAGAGTTCTCTTCTTCAAGTTTTTCAACTCGAGTTGAGTCCTCCTCTTGAACTCGACTAGTCGAAGAGTTTAGGGGTGTCTCTTGTTTGAGGGTTTCAACCTCTTCAACCAAGGACTCGACCCTAGACTCGGATTTAGCTAATTTCCTAGTTAGCAATTTAATTGTATTGTAAAGCGTATGAATTAGTGAGCGGCTAACCTTAATTTTCCCTTTTGGTCAAGCTTTGAGTTGCTTCTCGAAGTAGTCCTCGAGTTCGGAGTCGGTGTTGTAATTGGATTTGGATTCGGACTCTGACTCGGACTCTTTGAGTCTTGCCATGCACGCTATGCTGACGCCTTCTTCGTTATCCCGTGTTGCATGAAAAGCCTTATTTTGATTTGATTTGAATTGTGCTCTCTTTTTGTTCTTTAGTAGCCTCCTTTCCCTCCGGACGATCTTTTGCACTACATTCACTATTGCTTCCACATCTTTGGATTCAGACTCTGATTTGTCTTCAGGTTCGAGTCCATCTTCTTGCCTGGTAGGTGGCTTGCTTCTTTGTCCTGCAAGAAGAGCAATACCTCTCTTGTCCCGGACCACGTTAGTCTACTCGTGAAGTTCAAACTCAAAAAATAATTCGTTTAACCTAAGCTTCAAAAGGTCCTTAGAGACCTTCTAGGCATCAACTATGGATGCCCACAAGGTAGTCCTAGGAAATGAGTTAAGAACATACCTTAGGAGGTCACAGTTTTCGACCTTGTGTCCGATGGTGTGTAGGCCGTTGACAATGTCCTGGACACAGGCGTGTAGTTGCATCACCGTCTCGTGTTCCTTCATCTTAAGGTTATACAACTTATTGAATAGAAGGTCACATTTACATACCTTAGCATCGAACGTTCCTTCGTGTAGCTCGATTAATTTGTTCCACAGGTCCTTTGCACTGATGCGGTTGAGCTCCTCTTTGGACAAACCGCATTGCAACATTTGGGTCGCCTTTGCATCGCTTCGATTTACCTCTTTGTTGCATTGGCCCACTTGTCGAAGTCCAAAGGCTTGCATTGATCATTGGTGGGTAGAGCAAAGCCGGTTTGGATGATTATCCAAGTCTCGACTTGTGTTTTTAGAAAACACTCCATCTGACCTTTCCAATAATGGAAATCATCTCCGTTAAAGAACAGAGGTCGGATGGTGTTGTACCCCTCAATGTGGGCCATTAGGAAGGAAAACCTTGCACACAAAATAATAAAAAAACACGAAAAAGGTTCCAAGACTTCACCTTGGATTAGCAATGCAAGAAATGAAAAGAAACAAAAGGAATAACGAGAAATAACCAACTAAAATAAAAGATGAGCACTTACAACCTTCGATGTCCCCGAAAGGGTACTAAACATCGGTTTTTGGGGATGAAAACGTCTTGTTACGAGGGTAAAACGTTGTAAGAAGTGTATATCTCTCAGAGAGCTTTGTTTTGTTAGGTATCCCATTTCGTGGGTCAACTTGTATGAAAAGTTATGTCCGTTTTACCGTCGGCCACTCCAAAAGTGAATACTTGCAAAACAAAACTAAAAGAAAAGTACCAAGACTTCGTCTTGGATTAGTAGTGTGGGAGAAAGCTTAAACGAACAAAAAAATATTTGTAAAATTCAAAAACAAATTTGTAAAAATGCTAGATTGGTGGTTTCACCAAATCTTAGCACCCCCGGCTCTGATACCAATTGTTGGATCGAGCGGATTGCTAGAGGGGGGGGGTGAATAGCGATAAAACTTTTTCGTTCGAGTAGACACAGCAGAAGATAGAATTAAACAAAAACACAATAGTATTTTTTACTTGGTTCGTAGCCTTCGGCTACTACTCAAAGGCCCTAGTGATCCTTGACCATGCACAGAGGGCAAATCACTAATGAACTCCTCGTTGGAGGTAAGAGTTAATCGGATACAAAAACCACGAAAAAGGATCGAGATAGAGGGACACTCCCACTCCCACTCTTCTCGTTACGATAAAACCACAATAAAAAGAACTCAACTACAGAATGGAATTAAACTAAGCTTATACCGATGACTCGTAGATGAAAAGATGGAGCCCTAGTCGTCGTGTCTGCAGCTCTTCATCGTAGGAATGTCGGAGACTCATAGCGTACCGGAAGCACTTGGAAGCTTTTGAATTGATGAAAACCCTAGGACAAGCCCTCTTTTTATAGCCTTTGAGCCCCTCATCGATTGAGTCTTCAACCAATCACAAATGGACACAAAGCTCCTTGGAATGAGGTGATAAGGCTTGACTCCTCGAAGTTGATCCTTGACCATCAATCAACTGATTGCCATCATCAGTCGATTGATGGCCGCATCAGTCGAATGCTGACCACAGGTAGTCGACTGATGGATGGAAGTCGAGTCCTCCAAGCTGGCAGTCGACTGATGCTTACTGCAAGTCAAAGTTAGCTCAACAAAAATATAATTTTGATGACCGTTGACCATCCGATCTCGACCTAGACCATCCAAGGGATGTCTTTGGTCGGATCTACACTTAAGACCATCCCTGTAAGGAGGATACAACCTCACTTATGCTCACACACATGAGCTTACCTCGATACTTACTGTGTCGCTTTCGCTTCTGACCTTCCACTCGAGTCCTTCGGCTCCCTCCGAAGTCACTCGAGTGTCGCCCGACCACTGCGACTTCCTCCGGGAGTCGCTAGCCTTTAGCTCCAGCATTAGCACTTTTTTGCACACTCGATTAAGCTCATGAGATAATGATGTAATGTTAAATTTACATCTTTTTCCATAATCAAAACACAGGTTCGATCATCTGGTGCCCCTGCACCAACAAAGCCCATATTTATTTATGGGGTTGGTGAGGTAGATCAATGATAATCCACTAGTGGAATGGATTATCATTAATGGATTGGACTTTTTGTGGGCTTGATCCATTGGGTGGCCAAGATCCAACTCCTCCTCATGGTTCCTATTGTAGCCTATTAAAACCTGTAGGATATTTGAGGCCGCTAGAGGGGGGGGGTGAATAGCATCGCGCTCGTTTGATAATGGAATTCGTTGCGTTTGTCTCTACAATTTTGTTAGCGCAGCAGAAATAGAAAACTAATAATGATAACGAAATATACAACAACCACGGACACAAAGATATAACGTGGTTCGAAACCGAACGGTTCCTACTCCATGGATTGGGTTCGTACGAACCCTAGCGATGCCACAAACACCACTAAACAATAAAACTTGTTCTCGACAATAAGTCGGAGGTGGAGAAACCTCGTACATTGAGTTACAACAAGTAATACAAAGTAAATGAGCAAATACAAGTAAACATGTAAAGAACACTTTACAAACTAGGGTTTTGAGCGCTTGCTTGTCGGTTGCTTGGATGAGCTTGAAGGACCCTGAAACGCACCTGCAAATCGCCTTCAAATCGCCTCACCAAAGCTCCGAAAGAACTGATGATGAAATCCTCCATGAGCTCCCCTGTTTATCTTGCGTTGGGCTGGATTTCTGCCTGGCAGTCGACTGCCATAAGTCCCCAGTCGACTGCCAACACTGTAGCTATAAGACAACGGCTAAATCCACGTTGGACAAGTTCCAACGGGACTCTTGGCAGTCGACTACCAACCCGGGCATGCCCGCTAACGCCGTAGTCGACGCCGCCGACTACGGAGCATTCTCATCGCAACTCAACGCGGTCGAGTGGCGTCTCTTGTCGTCGATCGCCATCGATCGCCGACTATCGACTACTCAATGAGCGATGGTGCGAGTAATTTTAGCTCTTAAATGGCAGTCGAACTCAAGTCGACTCACGAAAGTCGAACCGGCCATAATGCCAGTCGACTGCCAACCTCAAAAATGAGGTTTTAACCCAAGTATGATTCCCCCATACTTGCTAGACTACCCTTAGCCTAGACCTAAGCCTTCTAGCCACCTCCATCAGCCTCACGCCTCTCGGATCCCTCCAAGTCATCCATTACTTGTTCATCCATCGCGCTAGCCGTCAGATGCTTCCATCGGCTATGTCATGCTAACGGTGTCTACACCGCCAAGGCACATTGGACTTATGCCGCCAAGACTCTGCTTGGACTTTACGCCGCTAAAATCAAATCCCTTGGACTTCTCAAATGCCAAGACTCAAGCTTGGACTTTCCCTTGCCAACCCATGTTGGACTTTCCATGCCAAGACCCATGCTTGGACTTTCCCTTGCCAACCCATGTTGGACTTTCCATGCCAAGACCCATGCTTGGACTTTCCTTGTGCCAAGTACTCAAGACTTGGACTTTCCCAAATGCCAAGTGTCCCACTTGGACTTACCATGCCAAGTACTCATGACTTGGACTTTACCATGACAATTACATTGTCATATGTTTTTGTCGAAACATCAAAACATCACTCGAGTCAAACTCGAGTCCTGGTCAATCGTGACCTGGGCCGATTAAACCAACAATCTCCCCCTTTTTGATGTTTGACAAAAACCACACAAACCATTGAGTTAGAACACTAACTCAAAACTCTTACCAATTATTCCAAATTGGCAATCCCAAATATTTTCCCAAATATTCTCCCCCTTTTTGACATACATCAAAAAGGTTATCTCTTTCAAAGATCTCTCCAAGGAGGTCAAAGTCTCATGTCCCAATGAGATCTTATAATCTCCCCCTTGATTAAAAAATACCTAGGATGCCTACCATCTTCCTAGTGATAAATCCCATATCACTCAAGAGAGGCAATCCTATACTCTCTCTCCCAATTTCCAAATTGGGTTTCTCAAGATCCCATCAATTTTCCCAATTGATGATACTCTCCCAATAACTTCTCCCCCTTCAAGAGAAGAAACACATCCATCATCCCAAGATGGATAACTCCCCCTAAAGGCTTACTCCCCCTTAACCATTGCACCAACAATGTCCTTGGGAAGTCCCTAAGCCAATAGGAACTCTAAACCATCAAAAATAAGGTTAAAAGTTCAAACATGAACTCTCCCCACCTTAAATTTGATACAAACCCTAAACAACTCTCCTAATCCATATCCAATGGATTTTCACTCTTTATAATGCTTCCCAAAGCATATCCTAGGGTTAGGAATGGTTAGGGACCTTAACCGCAGCTGAACACGGGCTAACCAAATCTAGTTTTCCCGAAATCAACATGGCAGTCGACTACTAACAGTAATCAGTCGATTGCCACTCACATCAGTCGACTGCCATCAGGCGGCAGTCGACTGATAACTGAAATTCTCGAATTTCAACTATCAGAATCGAATTTTAAAAAGTCATAAGTAATTCTACGTATATCAAAAAATCACAAAAATTTGATACGTATATTACTTATAGTCAATACAATGGGTGAAAAATATTTGAAAATTATTTTACCCATAAAATATCGAAATTGATACAAAATCCAAAAGTGAAGAAAACTTCTAAGTTTTGGTTCACTATGTATCAATCTCATCAATGGTGATTGCTATCAAAAGATAGACTTCACCAAGGTTTTCTAAATTGATTTTAAAACGATTTCAAAACCTTATCTTGGATCATATTCCTTGGGCTCTATGCACATGACTTGTACACAAGCTTTCCCAATGATCCACCAATGAAATTAGATGAGTTATAGTCCATCTAGATGCAAAAACTATGCACCTTGAACTCAACTCATATCCTAGCATCTCACATGTAACTAGGGTGTATAAATACACATACATGTCAATTGGATGTGAGATGTGGGTTTTGGTTCCTTTAATCTAGGGTTTCATGCATTTTCTAAGGCAACCCTACTTGATTCCCTTATGAATGGGACTCCAAGTCATGCCATTGTCCTTAAATCAATTTCAATCAAATTAACTTAAATGCATGAATGATCATGGCATAATGATAGAAAAATAAAGCATGACCAATGATCATGATGTCATGGCATATGATATAAATCTAAAAACACATGACACTAAATCTAATCCTAAAAGCATGATCATGACATATAAATGATGAAAATGAACATGATGTCATGTCATAGCATATGGCAAATCAAAGCATTGAAAATAAGATATCAAGGTATAAAATACCTAAATTTTAATATTAGTTGCCATTCGATATGATTAAGTATATTTTGCCATATTACTACTAATCTCCCTAGTGTGCCAAAAACCCAAAATGACACACTAACCTCTAAATCTAAGTTGTGCCAATTTAAGTGCTAATCAAACTTCTCAAATAATATTGGCACATCCTAAAATCTTTTAGGATTAAAGCTCAAATGTATTTCCAAGGTAACCATAACCTTGAAAATGACCTAAAATGTCACCTTTGCCATGGTTGAGTTAACTACCCATCCAATCAAGGTTGGAACATACTAAACCTACCTAGCGTGAATCAATCATGCTCTTAGGAACCCAAAATCTATTTGAGCTCCTAGAGTTAATTAGGTATTCCTTAGGGATAACCTCCCTAGATACCTTTCTAATGACCCTCCTAGTCTTAGAATCCTTGGTCATTGTGGTCTTGCCATGGTTAACCTTAGGGATTACCTCCCTAATAACCTTCTTAGTGGCCACCCTAGGTTTCCTAGAAACCTTAGCCACTAGGCACAAACCTTGGTCAACTCTAGGGATGACTTCCCTATTGACCTTGGTCTTCCTAGACCTAGTTTGTGTTCCATAATCAAATGGAACACTATGGTAAGCCATCTTAGGCTTAGGTTTGTGACCCAAACCCTTCTTGCCCTTTGATGGCTTTTGCTTCTTGGGTCCTAAGTGTTGACTTTGAGATTTTGACCTAGAAGTTTGACTAATTGACCCTTGCATTTGATTTTGCATAACCTTAAGGGTCTTTTCAAGTTTTTCAAGCCTTGACCTCAAGGCTTGGTTCTATAATTCTAATTGCCTAATTTTTGAATTTTGATTTAATCCTTGGGCATGGTTCTTTCTAGGCATATGCCTAGTCCATTTATGATTGAGACCTAGGTGTTCTTCTATTTTCCTAATAGATTCCTTAGGTAAAATATTTTTATGGATATTAGTCCCAAATTTTTCCTTATTCCTAAGGTTAACTTTCTTAGCTCCTAAACAATATTCATTGTTTCTAGCATCCTTTTCATAAATTGCAAGAGAATTAAAATTCCTAGCATGCTTTTGTCTATTAACTAAAGAAGGAGCATTATGAAAATATACCTTAGGGTTTGCCTTAGAGGCTTCCCCTATTTGTGTAGCTCCCTTTTGGGTCTTCTTCCTCCCCCAAGGACATTGATTCCTATAATGTCCTTTTGAATTGCACTTGAAGCATATAACATGCTCCTTGATCTTTTGACTTGGGGAAACGAAATCCTTTGACTTTTCTTGACTTTTAGGTGCCGGAGGAGCTTTCTTAACCTTCTTTGGGCACTTGCTCTTGTAGTGCCCGACTTCCCTACACTCAAAACATATGATATGATTTTTATTACAAATTGATATGTTTGAGTTACCTAGGGTGGTGGTGGAAGGTGTCGGAATTGTATTTTGAGCTTCCTCATCTTGACCAGATGTTGAAGGCTCTTCTTGGGGTTGCTCCGGTGTAGATGTTCTAATCCCCTCCCCCTCAATCCTAGAGGTTGAGGTTTCTTCTAATTCTACCTCTTCCACCACTTCTTCCTCCTCGGATGTTGAACACTCCTCGACCTCCAAATCCTCACTTTCTTGTGAGGATGAGCTCTCTTCCTCATCCTCCTCATATTCTTGGATTGAGTGAGGCTCTTCATGGAATTTTTACAATTTGTTCCATACCTCCTTGGCATCTTTACAATCCCCTATCTTGATCAAAATATCATTAGGGATTATATTAAGCAAAATACCTATTACCTTATTGTTGATGTTATAGTATTGGAGTTGTTCTTGACTCCAATTCTTCTTCTTGATTTTTCTTCCTTCTTCGTCTTTTGGAGTGTCAAAACCTACTAAGACACTAATCCAATTATCAAAATCACACATTAGAAAATGCATCATTCTACCTTTCCAATACGCGAAATCTTTGCGGTCGAAAGAGGGCAGAAAGTTGATGTCGTCACCCAATCTCTCCTTGAATTCCATCTTGTTCCTCTAGCGTCTTGACTCCGGGTTGTTAATCCATAGAAGAGCCTCGGGCTCTGATACCAATTGTAGGATATTTGAGGCCGCTAGAGGGGGGTGAATAGCGTCGCGCTCGTTCGATAATGGAATTCGTTGCGTTTGTCTCTACAATTTTGTTAGCGCAGCGGAAATAGAAAACTAATAATGATAACGAAATATACAACAACCACGAACACAAAGATATAATGTGGTTCAGAACCGAACGGTTTCTACTCCACGGATTGGGTTCGTACGAACCCTAGCGATGCCATAAACACCACTAAACAATAAAACTCCTTCTCGACAACAAGTCAGAGGTGGAGAAACTTCGTACAATGAGTTACAACAAGTAATACAAAGTAAACAAGAAAATACAAGTAAACATGTAAAGAACACTTTACTAACTAGGGTTTTGAGCGCTTGCTTGTCGGTTTCTTGGATGAGCTTGAAGGACCCTGAAATGCACCTGCAAATCGCCTCCCAAAGAACTGATGATGAAATCCTCTACGAGCTCCCCTTTTTATCTTGCGTCGGGCTAGATTTTCATTTGACAGTCGACTGCCATAAGTCCTCAGTCGACTTCCAACACTGTAAATGTGAGACGACGGCTCAATCCACGTTGGACAAGTTCCAACGAGACTCTTGGCAGTCGACTGCCAACATTGACAATCGACTTCCAACGCCCGTAGTTGATTGCCCAGTCGGCTACGGATCATTCTGTGCTCGCAACTCAACTGGCAGTCGACTGTCGTCGACATCTGTCGACTGCTCCAATGAGCAGTCGACTGCCAGAGCAATTTTAGCTCTTAAACGGCAGTCGAACTCAAGTCGACTCACGACAGTCGAATCGACCATAATGCCAGTCGACTGCAAACCTCAAAAATGAGGTTTTAACCCAAGTATGATTCCCCCATACTTGCTAGACTACCCTTAGGCTAGACCTAAGCCTTCTAGCCACCTCCATCAGCCTCACGCCTCTCGGATCCATCCAAGTCATCCATGACTTGTTCATCCATCACGCTAGCCTTTAAGTGCTTCCATCGGCTATGTCATGCTAACGGTGTCTACACCGCCAAAGCACATTGGACTTACACCGCCAAGACTCCGCTTGGACTTTACGCCGCCAAAATCAAATCCCTTGGACTTCTCAAATGCCAAGACTCAAGCTTGGACTTTCCCTTGCCAACCCATGTTGGACTTTCCATGCCAAGACCCATGCTTGGACTTTCCTTTGCCAACCCATGTTGGACTTTCCATGCCAAGACCCATGCTTGGACTTTCCATGCCAAGACCCATGCTTGGACTTTCCTTGTGCCAAGTACTCAAGACTTGGACTTTCCTAAATGCCAAGTGTCCCACTTGGACTTACCATGCCAAGTACTCATGACTTGGACTTTACCATGACAATTACATTGTCATATGTTTTTGTCGAAACATCAAAACATCACTCGAGGACAACTCGAGTCCTGGTCAATCATGACCTGGGCCGATTGCACCAATAAAACCCTCATGGAGCTTAAATCCGATGGTGGAAAATGGAACTCTAGATCCGACGGTGGAGACTAAATCTCTAGATCCAACGGTGGAGATTAAATCTTTAGATCCGACGGTTGAGATTAAATCCCTAGATCCGATGGTGGAGATTAAAAGGAGGATTAAGCCTAACTCTATAAATATGGCTTAAGGGGTGGGCGGCAAGGAGAACTTGGAGATTAGGGTTTTGGGATTGGGCGGCTAGGGTTTTTGTAGAAGTCTTGGGCAGCAACACAAGTGGAAGGTTTTCCTATCTTCCTAGGGTTTTGGCCGGCGCCCCTCTTCTCTTTTCTCTTCTTGGCCGGCGTCCCAATCTTCTTCCTCTCCTCCTTGGCCGGCGGCAAGAGCTAGGGTTTCTTCCCTTGGAGCTTTTGGCCGGCGCCCATACTTCCTATTCCTCTCCTTGGCCAGCGGCAAGGATCAAACTTGGAGCTTGGTGGTCGGTTCTAGATAGGAGAAGAGTTTCATTTTATTATCATCCTTTGTTTGGAGCGAACAAGGAAAGGAAGATTCGTGATCTAGGAGGCTTCATCTCTTGGAGGATCGTTGCCCACACAACGTCCAAGAGGAGGATAGGACATACAATAGAAGACCTTGAGGTAAACAAGAGGTATAATTCTTGTTTTGGTTTCGTTTTGTTTCTTTGTATATTGTATGTATTGCATGTGGCTAATTTACTTGGACCCCGAAGACAAACACAAAAACCAGCGATCAGTACATCGTCTATTCCGCGACTAATCAAAGAAAAGAGGTAGGTTACTTGAACAACAAGTTTGTTCAAGTGACCACTCTATTCGAATAGCACGATGATGGATCGGTTGCTTGGGTAATCCCTATTCGTCTAGGATTAATTTTTTTTAATCCAGGGACGTAGATGGGATCGCCATGCACAAGCGACCGAGTTGAAGTGGGAAGCGAAGTTTCTCCCTTCATGCCCAATGACCAGCAGTCCACTACCAGCCTAACCCTTCCTTGTAGTAAGAGGTTAGCACGAAAAATGGTAAATGAGACAGTTTCTTACCGTCCAATCTTGACCTAGACCTTCCACAGGAAGTCTTACTCGGATCACCACCTACGGTCGTCCCCGTACAGAGGACACATCCTTACAATCTCTCACTCACACGAGCTTACCTCTGGTCCTTTATGACTTGTCGCTTTGCTTCCGGTCTTCTACCTAGGTTCTTCGACTCCCACGAAGTTCCCTCGGTGTCGTCTGACCACCACGGTTTCCCGACTCGGGATTCTCTGGGTGTCGCTAACCTTTGGCTTAGCTTATCCATTTTTTGCACACTTAATTCATCTCATGAGATAACAATATGACCTTAACTTTGGATCTTTACCATAATTAAAACCTAGGTTCGATTATCTAGTGCCCCTGCACCAACGATCTCCCCCTTTTTGATCTATGGAAAACCAATACAAAGTTAAGGGAAAAATTAAAGCATGATTCACAACTCACCGACTGCTAATCCAAGGCACCGCGATCCTTGACCGCGTACGAAGGGGCAATCCACTATAGAGTCTCCTCCTCGTTGGAGGTAGGAGACAACGATCACAAAACCGAATGTACGAGGATGAGGTAACAAGGCTACCTCACCTCATTATGATTAAAACCACGATCGAATACAGTAAATAAAAAAATTACTTATTACCGACGAATAGATTCTGAAGTTGGCATTGTGTCGACATTATGACATTGGAGCTTTGGCATTGCGAGAGCACTTTGAGAATAGAATTGATTGATCTTTGGGTTGGAGTCCTCCCCTCCTTTTATAGAGTTTTGCCTTGGAATAAGTCTTGATGTAGATTCTCATCTTTTGGAACTGATCATGAGGTGGTACCATATTTTATTGCGAAGTGGCCACATCAAACATTATTCATTTTGACCTAGCGCAGAAGGCTGATTTGTCGCCATTAGTCGACTGATGTGCATCAGTCGACTGCCCAATGACCATCAGTCGACTGCCAGCCTAGCCACTTCCCTGTAGTAAGAGGTTAGCACAGAAAATGGTAAATGCAACGGTTTCTTACCGTCCGATCTCGACCTAGACCTTCCACAAGAAATCTTAGTCGGATCGTTGCCTACGGTCGTCCCCATATAGAGGACATGACCTTATCATCTTTCACTCACACGAGCTTACCTCTGGAACTTTATGACTTGTCGCTTTGCTTCTGGTCTTCCACCTAGGTTCTTCGACTCCCACGAAGTTCCTTCGGTGTCGTCCGACCACCACGGTTTCCCGACTCGGGATTCTCTGGGTGTCGTTGACCTTCAGCTTAGCTTAATCATTTATTGCACACTTAATTCAGCTTATGAGATAACAATATGACCTTAACTTTGGATCTTTGCTATAATCAACATCTAGGTTCGATTATCTAGTGCCCCTGCACCAACATTGGATATTTGAATCCTTCCATCAAGATGGTCCAATCTTCGAAATCCCTCATCATAATGAATTCTTCAATCCTTGTCTTCCATTGATTAAAGCCTTCTCATCCATAGAGGGTGTATGGGATTGGCATGTTGATGTCCCATCCTAATCCATCATTGGGCAACTCCATCTCCTCTAGCACCTTTGCTCCCGGTTGTTAATCCGTAGAAGAGCCCCGGGCTCTGATACCAATTGTTGGAACTTCGATAAGCGCTAGGGGGAGGGGTGAATAGTGTGTTTATTGCTTGACGATGGAATTCATTCGCGTTTGTCTCTACCCAATCGTTAGTACACAACAAAATATAGAAATACAAATATAAACACAAACACACACACATACTACGCATGATATACGTGGTTCGGAACCATAGGATTCCTACTCCATGGGACGAGCTCAAAGAGCTCTAGTGATGTAGAACACCACTACTCAATAAACTTCTTCTTGACAACATGTCATAGGTGGAGAAACCTCATACAAGTGATCTTACAACAATAAGAAAGAAATATAAGAAAATATAAGTAAACTACACAAATACAAGTAAAGAAAACATTATAAATGTGAACTTGAATGCTTGCTTGTTGATTGCTTTGGACCGCACTCCCCTGATTTGCACCAACAAATCGCCTCAAATCGCCCAAGAAATTACTGCAAAATCCTCCAACTCGAGCTCCTTTTATAACCTACATCAAGTTGATTTTGCACCCATCAGTCGACTGTCATAAAATCCCAGTCGACTGCTAACAGTGTCATTGTATCACAATGACTTAATCCATGTTAACATTCCAACCAACAAATACACATGCAGTCGACTGCCAATTACCAACAATCGACTTCTCATACCTATAGCTAACTTCTTAGTTGGCTACTGAGCATTCTGCCTCGTGACCAAACCTAGCAGCAGTCCACTGCCTTCCACGACAGTCGACTGCTCAAGGCCAGTCGATTGCCCAATGCTGGAAGTCGACTGCCAAGGCCATTTGCTACCAGTCGAACACCAATCGACTCAGCAATCGACTAATCATAATCCCAGTCAACTGCTCAGTGTCGACTCGGCTTCCAAGTGTCAAACATTTGACAAGTCGACTGGTCCATAACCCCAGTGGACTGCTACACCTCAACCATGAGATTTACCCCAAGTATGATGCTCTTATACTTGCTAGACCACCCTTAGCTTAGACCTAAGCCTTCTAGCCACCTCCATTATCCTCACGCCTATCGGATCCCTCCAAGTCATCCATGACTTGTTCATCCTGAAGGGTTTTTCTTATCGAGTCCGTGAGGGGAAACTTCGCTTCCCACTACACCTTGGTCGCTTGTTCATGGCGATCCCATCGATGTCCCCGGATTAAAAAATTTAATCCTAGACAAAAGGGATTGCCCAAACAACCAAGTCATCGTCGTGCTATTCGTTTAGAGAGGTCACTTGAACAAACTCGTTGTTCAAGCGACCATCCTCTATTCTACGAGTAACCGCGGAATAGACGATGTACGGATTGCCGGTTTTTGTATTTATGTTCGGGATCCAAGTATTATTTAGCCACAAACAGATTTATTACGTGCTTATAATTGAAAAACAAAAACAAACATGTTACAAAAGAGAATGAAGAATAGGTATACCACTCGATCTTCTAATGTATGACCTTCCTCCTTTCGGACGTCGTGTGGGAGATGATCTACCAAAAGTTGAAGCTCCTAGATCGCAAATCTTCCTTCCTTGCTTGTCCAAAGCAAGAGGAAGAATAGAAACAAAGCTCTATTACTTCTTTCAACCAACCAACAACTTCCAAGGAGGAAGCTTGCCGCCGGCCAAGAAGGAAGAGGAGATTGAGAGTGGTCGGCCAAAAGATTCACGGGAGGACCCTAAACCTTTGTTCCACCGGCCAAAGAGAAGGAGAGGACCTGTTTTGGATGCCGGCCAAGGGCTGGAAGGAAATCCAAGGGCTCCGACAGCTTGGGGAAGAAGAACAACACAAGGAAAAATTTCCTTATTAGGTGCCGCCCAAGCCCAAACCCTAGTTCCTATGCCTTGCCGCCAACTTCCAAAACCCTAGCTTCTCTTGAATTAATCTCCATGCCAACCCCTTGCCATCCTTTTATAGAGTTAGGGATAAGCCTTCTTTTAATCTCCACCATTGGTTCTAGAGATTTAATCTCAACCGTCGGATCTTGAGATTTAATCTCAACCGTCGGATCTTAGAGATTTAATCTCTACCTTTGGATCTAGAGTTTTGTTTCTATCCATTGGATCTAAGCTTCATGAGGTGTTAATAGGCTACATTAGGGACTGTGAGAAGGAGTTGGATCTTGGCCACCCATGGATCAAGCCCACATAAAGTCCGATCCACTAATGATAATCCAATCCACTAAAGGATTATCATTGATCTACCTCACCAACCCCCATAAGATAATATGGGCTCCATATATTATTTGTATATTTTCTCCCCGTGTTTAAGATCTCGAATGCCCGTCGATTAATTAATTTACTGACCATTAATTAATCAACATCTAACTCCATGAGTAGTACCACTCAACCTTTTCATCATGCCGGACCAAGTTCACCTGCAGGGTTTACATGATGAACCTTATGAGCTCCTCAAGGGGACATCATCATCCTAATATATAGGACACGATTTTCTCCTATAATCAACGACACACCACATAAATAATATCATCTACCAACTTACTGAGCCTATCGATTTAATCTATAAATTTTGCCCATTGGTAAATCAAAGAGATGAATACTAAGTATATGTGCCCATTATTATATCGGGATTAAGAGCATGTACATAATAATATCTGAGGTCCGATTCGATTATGTAGTCAGCAATAAATCGAATCACCTCTAAGTCGGTCCTGCTCAATACACTCAAAGTGCACTAGTGTGATTCTATGGTCAAGACAAACCAATACCAAATCACACTACAACCATTCCGATGGTTTGTCCAAAGGCATCTCGATTTTGAGCCTTTACTTATACTTTATAAGAAGCCGATAACATGATCTCCCGTGTGACACCACACACCATGTTATCTACAATGTATTGTATTAGAAAATATGCATAACCATAAAAATATACAAACAATGATCATGTGATTCTTATTTCAAAATAAAGATGTTCATACAAAAGGTAGACTTTTCAGTATACATCCCTACAATCTCCCACTTATACTAAAAGACTGTGTTGTCCACAAACTGCCATACATCTGATCGCTATTCCCTCCACATGCCTATCAAAAGCTCTCGCCGAAAGGGCCTTAGTGAAAGGATCTGTCAGGTTATCCTCCGATGCAATCTTGGCCACAACAACTTCTCCTCTCTTTATGATTTCTCGTATCAGGTGGTACTTGTGCTCTATGTGTTTACCAACCATATGGGCTCGTGGTTCCTTTGAGTTTGCAACTGCATCACTATTATCACAATAAATTGTGATAGTTCTGGGCAAACCAAGAATCACATCCAAGTCCATCAGGAAGTTCCTGAGCCATACAACTTCTTTGGTCGCCTCAGAGGCTGCCACATACTCAGCTTCCATGGTAGAGTCCGCCACGCATTTCTACTTGACACTCCTCCATACAATGGCTCCACCTCCCAAAGTAAACACAAAACCTGAGGTAGACTTATTGTTATCCCTATCAGATTGGAAGTCGGAATCCATGTAACCCACAGGGAGTAATTGGTCTGCCCGGTAAACCAGCATATAATCCCTAGTCCTTCTCAGGTACTTCAATATATGCTTTACTGCAGTCCAATGTCCATGTCCTGGATTACTCTAATATCTGCTGACCATGCCCATGATAAAGCAGATATCTGGTCTCGTACATAGCATCGCATACATGAGGCTTCCTACTGCCGAAGCATAAGGAATCGCCTTCATCTCCTCTATCTCCTCAGATGATCTAGGACACATCTCCTTAGATAAAGGAACTCCATGTCTGAAAGGTAGAAAACCCTTCTTGGAGTTCTGCATGCTAAAACGATCCATAATCGTGTCTATGTATGAAGCTTGGGATAAGCACAACATCCTTTTCTTGCGATCCCTTATAACCTTGATCCCAAGGATGTGTCCCACTTCTCCCAAGTCCTTCATATCAAACTATTTGGACAACCATACCCTTACGTCTGATAACACCTTGATATTGTTGACAATCAACAAAATGTCATCTACGTATAGTACAAGAAATACCACTACGTTTCCGTCATATCTCTTGTATACACAAGACTCATCCGGACTTTGAATAAATCCATAACACTGGATTACCTTATCAAAGCGGATGTTCCAAGATCTCGAAGCTTGCTTCAATCCATAAATGAACCGATTAAGCTTACATACAATATGCTCTTTGCCAATGAATCCCTCTGGTTGCATCATATAGATGTTTTCCTCAAGACTTCCATTAAGGAAAGTTGTCTTGACATCCATCTGCCACATCTCATAATCCATATGAGCTGCTATGCATAAGAGAATCCGGATAGACTTAAGCATGGCTACCGACGAAAATGTATCCTCATAATAGATACCCTCTTTCTAAGTATACCCCTTCGCAACAAGCCTCGCTTTAAAGGTCTCACCTTCCCATCTATTCCTCTCTTTCTCTTGTAGATCCACTTGCATCCAATGGTTTTTACACCATCGGGTGGTTCTACTAGCTCTCAGACCTGATTTGAATCCATAGATTCAATCTCAGCATTCATTACACTTTGCCAAGATACTACATCTTTATCTTGGATTGCCTCGTCATATGTCCAGGGATCAGGTTCTTGTTCGCCAGGGACCAAATCAGAAGATTCTCCCAAGAACATGAATCTATCAGGCTGTCTCACAGCCCTATGATGAGGTATCTCTTGTGTATCCTCTGCGACACGCGGTGCAGTGACATGTGGTATATCCTCTTGTATCGATGGTATTAAAGAAGTGACTTCCCCTTTTAATTCCTCCAAAATAATTTTACTCTTGGGCTTGTGGCTCATCACATAGTCTTCCTCTAGAAATCTAGCGTTCGTGCTAACGATCACCCTCTGATATCGAGGACTATAAAATAAACCACCCTTCGTTCCTCTAGGATACCCAACGAACATGCGTACTTCTGTACGAGGTTCCAACTTACCAGCATCTACCTTTAGCACATGTGCTGGACTCCCCCATATCCGAATATGTCTTAGACTAGGCTTTTGCCCAGTCCACAACTCTGTGGGAGTAGAAGACACTGATTTAGATGGAACTAAGTTCAGAATGTACACTTCCGTATCTAGAGCATATCCCCAGAACGAATCTGGCAACTCAGAATAACTCATCATCGATCTAACCATCTCCATAAGAGTCCTATTCCTTCTCTATGCTACACCGTTCTGTTGGGGTGTGCCAGGTGCAGTCAATTGGGATTGAATCCCAGCCTCTGATAAGTAGTTCCTAAACTCTCCCAAGAGGTACTCACCACCACGATCAGATCGTAGTGTCTTGATACTTTTACCTTGATGTTTCTCCACATCAGCCTTGAATTAACTTGTCAAAGCATTCAGACTTGCGGCGCATCAGGTAAATGTATCCATATCTTGAGTAATCGTCTATAAAAGAGACGAAATACTCAAAACCACCTCTAGCCTGGATAGACATAGGACCACACGAATCAGAATGAACCAATTCTAACATATCTTTGACTCTATACTCCTTGGCCTTAAAAGGCCTCTTGGTTATCTTACCTTCCAAGCAGGATTCGCAGGTTGGGAGATCCTCCACCACCACCACTAATGAACCCAAAGGTCCATCAGCTATCAACCTTTGAATTCTTCTTAGGTTAATATGACCAAGCCTAAGATGCCAAAGATATGTTTGGTTCATCTTCGAAGGTTCTTTTCTCTTATTGGAATTAGAAGATGAGTTATTAACTTCAATTTTCATCATGGGAGGTTTTGGTTCAAGTGTGTATAAATTTCCTATCAATGCACCTGAATAGATAATGTCCCTATTCCTTCTTATAACAACTCTGTCATTAAAAGAAATAGAATATCCATCCATAAACAATTTAGAAACCGAAATTAAATTCTTTCTAAATAAGGGTACATAAAGGCAATTCTTAAGAACCAAAAGTTTATTTTTCTCAAAAGATAAATGAACATCTCCCACTGAAACAGCCGCCACCTTCGTGGCATTGCCCAAGTACACAATAATCTCCCCCTCAGCTAGTCGTCTGGTTTCCTGGAACCCTTGCAAAGTATTGCAGACATGATCAGTGGCTCCCGTATCTACACACCAGGTGTCGGTAGATAACACCGCTAAACATGTTTCAACGACTAGACTAAAAGATATACCTTTGTTCTTGCAGTTGGGGCAGTCCTTCTTCCAGTGTCCAGTCTGCTTACTAGTGAAGCACTTGCTTTTCAGCTTCTTCACTCCTCCCTGAGTACCTGATGTGTGTAAATCATGCTATATTTTCACTACTCCATATGCATGCATTTTATCTCATTACATGTTCTAGGCATGTATTTTATCACGATTTAGTTAAGTTTAGCATATTTTGGACAAAGAGACTGCTTTTGGGTGTTTTTGTGTTATAGGGCAAAGAAGCAGGCGTATCAAAACAACACGCCCAGTCCAGCCTTCAACACGCCCTGGTTCAGTAGCCGATACGCCTCAATCAAAGTGTTGACACGACCGGTATATCAAGACAACATAGGCGTGTTATCAGAGACACGTCCGTGTCAGGAGTTCCAGCGTTCAACACGCCCAGTTCAGCCTTCAACACGCCCCAAGTCAAGCGCAGCACGCCCTGTGGGAAGCCCGCGACATGCCTGTGCCCTCACTTGGCATGGGTGTGTTGTCCTGACTCCGGATTTCCATTTCTGCGAGATCCGCGATCTTCGTCTCAATTAAAGGAAAATCTTTTGCCTTATATAAAAGAGGAGGCCAAGGCTATAAAAGAAGGGATATCCTAACCCTAAAGGGGGGACGGCGGGTGGTCAAAGAGGACGACAGAAGAAGTACAAAAGAAGGAACGTAGATGGCACTAAGTATCGTAATTTCTTTATCTAGCAATTCCTGCCAGACTATGGAGTAGTGTCTTGTAATCTTAGGATGGGGGAGTAGCCCTTGACGATTTATGATGGATGATGTAATCTATACTACTTGAACTATTGTTTGTTTTGATCTGGTTCTTTTGGATTCTTATTGATAAACCTAAGGAGCTAAGGGGAAGTACCTAACGGTGAACCCGAGTTCCCGAAACCCAGAACCAACTAGGGAATAACTCCTGCCAAGTAGCGGTAGTGTATCTATGAGGGCTTGCGGGGGTCTCATGACAGGTCCCCTTAGCTGATTATGGTCCCGTGTGTAAACCTACCGTGAAGAGGAAATTTGACTCTAGAGGAACTCTTATGGACTTAATGAATCTATCAAATCCAGTTTTTACCATGTAACGGAGGTAAGACATAGGGAGGTTTGTGGGGGTCTCGTGACAGGTCCCCTTAGCTGATTATGATCCCCTATGCTCGAACACCGTGACAGGTAAATTGAGTTTGATAGGTACAGTTAGCGTAGACCTCGAAAGGGGTCGTTGATTTACCTTAGGATAGGTTCCATCAAAACAACTCTAATAGGGGTAGGAAAGAATTAAATCACCTTATAAATCGTCGACGTGGTGAAACCCATATCCTGAGATTCTCCTCAACTCTTGACTTTCAGCTCGTTCTTCTCATTCGTTGTTCTTGACTGCTCAGGTTCTTTGCTTAAATCACAAATCGATTGACTAGATAACCTGGTATCATGATCATTCGGTAATTGTCCCAATCCCTGTGGGATCGATATTTTTATTACTTGATGGCAACCGTGCATTTGCGGAAAACAACACATCAGTACCTCCTACCGCCTTCACCCTAGTTTGTTTTTTCTTCTTCTTGCCTTTCGGCTTGGAAGTAGAAACCTTTTGGGTCACCATGGCATGTGCCTGCGCCCTCTGACGAAATAGCCCCTCTGTCGCCTGGAGTTCTGTCAGAAGCTCCGCCAACGAATACAACCTCTTGTTCATGTTGTAGTTCTGGCGAAACTACTCAAAACTCCTAGGTAGAGACTGGAGTATGATATCAACTTGGGTTTCCCCATCGATCTCAGCTCCAAGGACCTCCAGCTCATTCAAATGAGCCATCATCTTGAGAACATGATCCCTTACGAGTGTTCCCTTGATCATGGTGGTCGTCATCAAGTTTCTCATGGCTTCTTGCCTCGCAGCCCGATTCTGGTCTCTGAAAAGCTCTTTGAGATTGAGCATCATGTCATAAGCTGTGGGCATGACTTGATGCTGATGTTGCAGCACATTTGACATAGATGCCAAAATGTAACACCGCGCCATCTCATCGACCTTTACCCACTTCTTATAGCTCTCTCTCTCCTTTTGTCCAGAATCTTTTGCAAGCTTAGGAGGGCACTCTTCGAGGAGTATATATTTGTATTCCTCAGCAGTCAAGACAATGTCAAGATTCCTCTTCCAATTAACATAGTTGGGTCTAGTAAGTTTGTTCTCTTTCAGTATCACAGCAAGTGGGTTGAAAGTCATTTTGAAAGAAAACCTAAGAATCACATAAATCAAAACATTAGATTTCAAAAAATTATTGATTCCTCAAACAATAAAATTTTAAAATCAACCAACACCTCAAAACACCGAGAATATCGTATGCCACGATAGTGTGGACGTATACAAATTCTACATTTGTAATAGGAGGTTTTACCCATTAATTTTACTATCTTGTCAACCTAACTTTTTGACAAGTAAAATTAATAGTTGGTTCCTCTTTGGCCCTACAAATAAAAGCAGTGACTTTGATGGGGAGGATACTTATATTTGTATCTAAGTGTTCACCATTACTCGGTAGCAAGGTAATTATCTCGGGTTATGTGCCTTCCGATGGAGAAGTGCACACACTCCTTGATAATTACCTATAACCATATTTGACCTTGTGATCCACAAACAAACTCATCCGTTGGGGAGAAAGGCACTCAGAGCCGACGCGCAAGTTTGTTAGCATCACTTGTCAAATCGTAATGGAGGTCGTGGGAATTTTTTTAAAAAATTCCCTTTCCCACTTAGTAATTTGAAATTGAGGAATTTTCCTAGCCTACGACATGCATATCAAACAAAAAGCAATAAATATGAAAAATAAATTATTTTCCAACTAGTATGGCTTTTGTCTTCAATATGTCTCCCGTTGCAACGCCATCTCGTCCACTCCTCCTACGCCATGTACGAGCCATCCGGAGATCCGAGCCGAGACTAAAACCTATTTTAATTTACATCCATCGATCCTATACTCCACGAGGGAGTGTACATGATATCTAGATCGAAAGTAAAATAAAATAAAGAGTGGCTAAATAATGCCGTATATAATTTACAAAAAATCAAATACTAGCCTTGTGAACCCCGAGGATTCAACAAAATAAACATTTACACACATATAATCACATACACACATATGGCCATAATAGTTGGATCTTATGCCTGCAACCAAAGAGTTAAACTACGCATATCCTACTATTATCCGACACATATAATATATGAAAAGTGCATAAAAATTAAACGAATCCTAAACACACAAAATCGGAAACCTTGGCTCTGATACCAGTTAAAGGGTTTTGCTTATCGAGTCCGTGAGGGGAAACTTCGCTTCCCACTACACCTTGGTCGCTTGTTCATGGCAATCCCATCGATGTCCCCGGATTAAAAAATTTAATCCTAGAAAAAAGGGATTGCCCAAACAACCAAGTCATCGTCGTGCTATTCGTTTAGAGAGGTCACTTGAACAAACTCGTTGTTCAAGTGACCATCCTCTATTCTACGAGTAGCCGTGGAATAGACGATGTACGGATTGCCGGTTTTTGTGTTTATGTTCGGGATCCAAGTATTATTTAGCCACAAACAGATTTATTTCATGCTCATAATTGAAAAACAAAAACAAACATGTTACAAAAGAGAATGAAAAATAGGTATACCTCTCGATCTTCTAATGTATGACCTTCCTCCTTTCGGACGTCGTGTGGGCGACGATCTACCAAAAGTTGAAGCTCCTAGATCGCAAATCTTCCTTCCTTGCTCTTCCAAAGCAAGAGGAAGAATAGAAAAAAAGCTCTATTCCTTCTTTCAACCAACCAACAACTTCCAAGGAGGAAGCTTGCCGCCGGCCAAGAAGGAAGAGGAGATTGAGAGTGGTCGGCCAAAAGCTTCAAGGGAGGACCCTAATCCTTTGTTCCACCGGCCAAGGAGAAGGAGAGGACCTATTTTGGATGCCGGCCAAGGGCTGGAAAGAACTCCAAGGGCCCCGGCAGCTTGGGGAAGAAGAACAACACAAGGAAAAATTTCCTTATTAGGTGCCGCCCAAGCCCTAACCCTAGTTCCTATGCCTTGCCGCCAACTTCCAAAACCCTAGCTTCTCTTGAATTAATCTCCACGCCAACCCCTTGCCATCTTTTTATAGAGTTAGGGATAAGACTCCTTTTAATCTCCACCGTTGGTTCTAGGGATTTAATCTCAACCGTCGGATCTAGAGATTTAATCTGAACCGTCAGATTTTAGAGATTTAATCTCTACCTTTGGATCTAGAGTTTTGTTTCTATCCATTGGATCTAAGCTTCATGAGGTGTTAATAGGCTACATTAGGGACCGTGAGGAGGAGTTGGATCTTGGCCACCCATGGATCGAGCCCACATAAAGTCCGATCCACTAATGATAATCCAATCCACTAAAGGATTATCATTGATCTACCTCACCAACCCCCATAAGATAATATGGGCTTCATATATTATTTGTATATTTTCTCCGCGTGTTTAAGATCTCGAATATCCGTCGATTAATTAATTTACTGACCATTAATTAATCAACATCTAACTCCATGAGTAGTACCACTCAACCTTTTCATCATGCCGGACCAAGTCCACCTGCAGGGTTTACATAATGAACCTTTTGAGCCCCTCAAGGAGACATCATCATCCTAATATATAGGACACGGTTTCCTCCTATAATCAACAGCACACCATATAAATAATATCATCTCCCAACTTACCGAGCCTATTGATTTAATCTATAAATCTCGCCCATTGGTAAATCAAAGAGATGAATACTAAGTATATGTGCCCGTTATTATATCGGGATTAAGAGCATGTACATAATAATATCTGAGGTCCGATTTGATTATGTAGTCAGCAATAAATCAAATCACCTCTAAGTCGGTCCTGCTCAATACACTCAAAGTGCACTAGTGTGATTCTATGGTCAAGACAAACCAATACCAAATCACACTACGACCATTCCGATGGTTTGTCCAAAGCCATCTCGGTTGTGAGCCTTTACTTATTCTTTACAAAGAGCCGATAACATGATCTCCCGTGTGACACCACACACCATGTTATCTACAATGTAATGTATTAGACAATATGCATAACCATAAAAATATGCAAACAATGATCATGTGATTCTTATTTCAAAATAAAGATGTTCATACAAAAGGTAGACTTTTCAATATATATCCCTACACATCCATATGCTAGCCTTCAGGTGCTTCAATCATCTATTATCATGCTGAGCTGGTCGACACCGACAAGGCACATTGGGCTTACGATGCCAAGATACACACTTGGAGTTTACACCGTCAACCATTCGACTTATGCTGCCAAGACTTCACCCTTATACTTTACACCACCAATATCAACCCTTGGACTTTCCATGCCAACTCCATGTTGTACTTTCCAATTTTCAAGACTCAAGCTTGAACTTTCCCTTGCCAAGACCCATGCTTGGACTTTTAATGCCAAGTGTCCCACTTGGACTTCTCCATCATATGGTCAACCCCATGTCAACCATACAGTCAACCCTTTGTCAAACAATGGTCATCTCATTTTCAAACATCAAAACATAACATCAATATACTACTCGAGTCAAACTTGAGACTGGTCAATCGTGACCTGGGTCGATTGCACAAATACGACCTCCTTGGCTTTCTCCTTCCCCTTAGATGCCACTTAAATTTTCTTCTTGATCAATTTTGGGCATTTACTCTTGTAATTTCCTTTTCCCCTACACTCAAGCATATAATATGATTTTTTATTTTTATGAATTTCATTTGACTTATTTAGCTTGGTAGGAGAAGTTTAGTATAGTCCTTCATGGTTTCCGGAGGTAGATGACTCCTCTTTCTCTAGTTCCAGTGTTGGTTGCTTATCCTCCTTTTTTTTTTTTTTTTACATCAGGTATCAGGTACGATTTCTCTTCCCTACTAGTCCTGATGGTTGACCGGCCCTGCCCCACGGCCTTCGACTAGAGTCCCCACCGGTCAACGAGGGTAAATCAGGATGACGGATGGTCAGAGCACGTTTGAACCCGTGCTGCGCCAGGAGGTTGACCGCGCTGGGACGGGGGGGCATCGTGCACCACCTCCCGCGCAGCGCGCGCTGCCAGGGCGGAATCGACCCCTGGCTTCGCAGAGGGGAGCCTCGTGAGTTACCATCGCGCCGTTGCCCTGGGGGCTAACTGTGATGGGTAAACTTTTTAGAGTTGCCGCCACCGCCCCCGAAGGAGCCCCCTCATCAGAAACCCCGAAGGATTTTTGGGTGAAACGGTTCAACTTTCCCTATCAGAGTGTACCTGGTCTAGCCCGCCGGACACTGCTCGTTGAACCCCGCACATATTTGTGGGGGTTGCAATTCCTGCAACCCTTGAGGTTCGATCCCGGGACCTCCGATTGGATACCTCCATGCACTTGCCACTTGGGCTAGCGCACTTCGGTGCTTAAAACTGAGATGGGTAAACTTTTTATAGTTGCCGCCACCAGCCCCGAAGGACTCCCCTCTTCAGAAACCCCGAAGGATTTTTGGGTGAACGGTTCAACTTTCCCTGTTGGAGCGTACTCAGTCTAGCCCGCCGGACACTGCTCGTTGAACCCCGCACTTATTCGTGGGGGTTGCAATTCCTGCAGTCCTTAAGGTTCGAACCTGAGACCTCGAACTGGATACCTCCATGCTCTAGCCACTAGGACTCTAGCGCTTCGGTAAACTGTGATGGGTAAACTTTTTAGAGTTGCCGCCACCGCCCCCGAAGGATCCCCCTCATCAGAAACCCCGAAGGATTTTTGGGTGAAACGGTTCAACTTTCCCTATCAAAGCGTACCCGGTCTAGCCCGCCGGACACTGCTCGTTGAACCCCGCACATATTTGTGGGGGTTGCAATTCCTGCAGCCCTTGAGGATCGATCCCGAGACCTCCGATTGGATACCTCCATGTGCTTACCACTAGGGCTAGTGCACTTCGGTGCTTAAACTGTGATGGGTAAATTTTTAGAGTTGCCGCCACCGCCCCCGAAGGAGCCCCCTCATCAGAAACCCCGAAGGATTTTTGGGTGAAACGGTTCAACTTTCCCTATCAGAGCGTACCCGGTCTAGTTCGCCGGACACTGCTCGTTGAACCCCGCACATATTTGTGGGGGTTGCAATTCCTGTAGCCCTTGAGGTTCGATCCCGAGACCTCCGATTGGATACCTCCATGCGCTTGCCACTAGGGCTAGCGCACTTCGGTGCTTATCCTCCCTCTCAATCCTAGAGGTGGAGGCTTCTTCATCCTCCTTGACTTGGGATGTTGAGCATCTCTCAACTTCCGAATCTTCAAAATCTTGGGATGATGATGGACTTTCTTCTTTCTCGGGCTTGACATCATCCATACTTTGGGCCGGTGAAGGTACTTCATGGAACTTGACCAAGTTGTTCCATAAATATCTTGCATCCTTGTAATCACCTAACTTGGACAAATATAGTTAGGTATTAAATTAACTAATATTTTTCTACCTTATTATTGGTCTCAGACTTTTTAAGTTTCTCCTTGGTCCATCTATTCTTCTTAAGAAATTCACCTTTCTTGCTTCTTAGAGCTTCAAAACCTTCTATTAGGATGAACCATTACTTGATGTCCATCATAAGGAACGTCTCCATCCTCATGCTTCATGTCAAAAAATTTTCTCGGTTGAATGGTGGAGGAATCCGGATGTCATAGCCAAATCCATCGTTGGGCAACTCCATTGTCCTCTAGCTTTTGCTCTCTTTGCGATTAGTCCTTGAAGAGCGGCCTCGCTTTGATACCAATTGTTGGGACCATTTGGATTTGCTAGAGGGGGGGTCGAATAGCGTTCATTGATTTTCTTTCTTTCGTGTTCATCTACAAAAGTTAGTACACATTAAAAATTCAAGATTAACAATACGAAAATAAAACACACTCACAAAAAAAAGATTTTACGTGGTTTGGAACCCTAGTTCTTACTCCATGGCCGAGCTCTAGTGATCTACACTCACTGAAATCTCTCATTCTCAGTATGACATCAGAGGTGGAAAAATCTCGTACAATATGAAGTTTACAATAAGGAAACACCAAATACAACAAATACAAGCAATAAGGAAACACTTTACAAGATTGAACTTTTGATTTCTTGTTGATGCGGTTGCTTTAAATGCCTTGGAAGGTATGAAATGCAGTAGCAAATTCCCTACCAAATCACCAAGAATCGACTCCTTCAACCTCCATTGAAATCTCAATATAAAGTTGTTACTCGGGCTGATTTTCACCTAGCAGTGGATTGCTCTTACCCAGCAGTCGACTGCCTACTTGACCGTTGCCTCACAATGGACTAATCTACATAAAAAAATAGATAATCAGTCGATTGCTCTGACCCAACAGTCAACTGTCATAGCCATTAGTGATCTTTCAAAAGCCAACAGTCGACTACGAGATATTCTATGCCCTATCCACTTAAGGTCGGTCGACTACCATTCCTAGCGATCATTGCCGGTTATTGATAATAGATCGGTGCAAGCCACCACGATCATTGCAGAGCCATAGATCGTGATCGAGACTCAATCAACTACTCGATAAGTCAACTAGGTCATAACTCCAGTCAACTTCTAGAGTCACTTAGTCTCTGAATATTATGCACTCAACCTGTCGATTAGCCAATGCCATCAGTCGACTGGTATACCTCAAAATTGAGGTTTAACCCAAGTATTATCACCTCATATTTAATACTCACCCAAGGCCTAGACCTAAGCCTTCAAGCCACCTCCATCAGTCTCACATCATTAAGGTCCATCCAAGTCCTCCACGACTTATTCACTCTTTGTGCTAGCCTTCAGGTGCTTCCATCGGCTTCGTCATGCCAATGGGTACCCTTAGTCTAAACCTAATCCTTCAAGCCACTTCCATCAGCCACAAGCCCTTGGTTTGAGTCCACGACCCCTCACCCTTGGCCCTAGCCTTCAAATGCATCTGTCAGCTATGTCATTCTAATGGGTCTCCTTTTCAAAGAGGTCATGCCTTCGAGACTTCCATTGCCAAGTCTGCATACTTGGACATTCATCGTCAAGACTATATACTTGGACTTACATGGCTAAGACTATACCCTTGGACTTTTACTTTGCTAAGTATCCCTACTTCGATTTTCCCTTGACAAAACTCCACCCTTGGACTTTTCCATGTCAAGTATTCATACTTGGACTTCTCCATTGCCAAGACTCCAATCTGTTAGGGCAATCAACCCATTTGATATGGTTTTGATGTGTGTGGCAAAGGGTTTAAGTTAGGATGATTGGATTTGATATGTGCGTTAGAGTCTTGCAAGACTTAGTAATTCGCACATGGAGCTTAGGCAAGTGTCACCACTCGCAATCTCGTGCTTGAGTCGGCGAAGAAGCATTGCAGAGCTGTGTGCTTGATGCATCTGAGGGACTGGCGGATGAGATGACTTGAAGCGAAGCCAAGGAATCAGACTTCGAGGGTCGAAGGAGCATTGTAGAGTCGTGCGCTTGATGCTGCCGAGGGACATGGCCGTGAATGAAGGGAGCTTTGGCGAGAGACTTCAAGTGAGATGAGAGAATGAGTAAAATGTAAGTAGCTCATTAGGTGAACTTGCCCGAATGGCCGAGTGTCGGAGGCTCGATCGCAAAGGATGAGGTTTACTCGACTGCCGGAAGCTCAAACGGATGTAAGGTTTGAGTTTTACCCGGCATCAGTCGACTGCCATATCATGGCAGTCGACTGCTCCAAGTCGATCATCAATCGACTAGTGTTGGCTTTGGAATCAAGTCGACATCAGTCGACTGCTTAAGGGAAGCAATCGACTGATAGCACTATGCACGGACACAGAAGCTAGTCGAGCTTGCGTGTCACTCGACTGGAAGTCAACATTAGTCGACTGATCATCTGACTGTTGGAGAAACGACCACAAATCTCACGAATCTAGCCTGGTCAGAAGCCGTTGGAGTCGACTGATGAAAGCATCAGTCGACTGATAGTGTCCAACGGGAAGAATTGCTTCCTCTCTATAAAAAGAGAGGGTGGGGGATTTTAGATGGTTAATGCTTATTCTCAAAACATCCTACTAAGTGGCTCCACAAAGCTTAAACTCCTTCTTATAGTTTTCTTTCACATCTATTGTAAAAGAAGGATTGTTCTCATTATTGTAAAGGTTTACCTCCACCTTGCTTCGGCTAAAGGGAGAGACCAATAGTGGATTGGTTTCGGGGTGATTCACCGGAGACGAATCAGACCGTGGATTAGTGGCGAGGCCGTGAACCACGTTACATATTGTGTTAGCATTGTTTTATCGTTTTGTTGTCTTAATTACTTGTTTAGTTTTGTTTCCGTTGCGCTAATTATATTTGTAGACAAGCAATTCTGTTCATACGACGAAAGAGGGCTATTCATCCCCCTCTAGCTAGCCACCATCGTTCCTACAAGTGGTATCAGAGCCAAGGTAGCTTGTCGAGGACTAACCACCGCTATAAGCACTACATTAAGGATGGCCGACTCTAACATTCACCCACCGAAGTTCGAGGGATAATTCTCTTGGTGAAAGAAGGGAATGGAGGTACTCTTTGAAATCGACTTCGAAATTCTATTAATAATGGAAAATGGTTTCGAGATACCTAGGGATGAAGATGGGGAGAAAATAGAGAAGACAAGATGGACCAAGAGACAAAGAGAGGAGTACATGGCGAATTCAAAGGCCAAGCATCACGTGTACAATGTACTTCCCCAACAAGAAGTGAACCGGATTGGGGAATGTGCAAGCGCCAAGGAAATGTGGGAGAAGCTCATAGAACTCCATGAAGGAACTTCCGAGGCCAAGCTTGCAAGGAGAGACCTCCTTTGCTCTCAACTAACAAATATCAAACTTGAAAAGGGAGAAAAGGTAACCTCATTACATTCTAGGTTTAAAGAAATTTTAATTGGGCTAACAAGTGTAGGAGAAAAACTTTCAAACCGGGATATGCTTATGAAAGCAATCGATGTTTTTCCCCGGTCATCGAAATGGAGCTCAATGGTGGACTCCTTCTACATGTCAAAGAACCTAGAAGTGAGCACCTTGGAGGAGTTTTTCTCAACCATGTCGCTCCATGAACAAGGCTTGAAGGAATAAATGAAGAATCAAGTATCAAGCCATCAAGAGGAGTAGCCCTAGTAGCAAACAAGGGGAAGAAGAAGAAAATAGAGACTCCCTCCTCCTCCGATGAAGTATCCTCTTCATCTTCCATGAAAAGGAATGAAGATGCTTATATGGTAAGGAAGATAAGGTGTGCTTTAAGAAATTTAAAATTTAACAAATCTTATGATAGGAGAAGGCACAAGAGGAAAATCATATGCTTCAATTGCAAACTAGAGGGACATATAAAAGATGATTGTCCCCTCTTGAATAAAAGCAAAGAAGAAAGGATGAGAAAAGAAGAAAAGAAAAAGGGGAGCAAGAAGAAGGAAGAAGAGAAGAAGGCCAACGAAAACGGGAAGGCCAAAGCACTCAAGGCAAGAACATGGGATGATCCTTCCTCATCATCATCGGAGGAAGAAAATGCCTTTGTCACAAATTTGGCTCTAATGGTATTTGATGATATAGACACCTCTTCCTCCGAGAAATAAAAATCAAGCACTAGTGAAGAGAGCTCTAGTGAAGGGGGAGGCTCATCATCCTCTTCATCTGAAGAAGAAGAAGACATGGAAACTATGGTAATGAATCTCTCACCTAAGAAAATAGTTTCCATGATTTCAAGCTTAACTAAGGACTTATTTTGGGCCAAAAAGAAAAATAAGAGCATGCTAAATCAAATTAAGGCCCTAGAAGAAAAATTAGAACAAACATGTTTAAATGTTAATGATGATGATGCATGCTCACATGATAACTATATGCCATTTGATGTTAATGATGCATGCATTGAGGAAAATAGGGCTTTAAGGAAAAAGGTAGACCATTTGACAAAAGCCCTAGAGAAATTCACCATTGGCTCCAACACTCTTAATATGATTATAGGGAGTCAAAGGGTCTAGGTTATAAGGGAAAGACAAATAAAAAGGCCTATAAATGTTTGATTGCTAGGGGTCAAAGAAAAAATAAGACAATTGCTAGAAAATGGATCCCTAAGGAATATTTAGTGAACCCCATAGGAAAGAACTTGTATTGGGCTCCTAGATCCATCCTTAAGGGTTAGGAAAACCCTAGGATAGTCAACCATAAAGATTTTACTTATATCATATTTTTTTGGTTGACTTAGGATGATCGTGGACTTAATTTTGAAATAGTGTTGGGTGATGATAATGTGCTCATAAATTGATAATAATGCTTAAATCATGATAGTTAATGTAATTGTTATATATGTTTGCAATCATGATTTATGATCTTGACATTTAATATATAATCATGGGAAATATAGTTTAAATCATTCTTGACTTATTACCATGATTGTATACCTAATGCATGATTACAAATTGATTAATGTAGGGATGTATACTGAAAAGTCTATCTTTTGTATGAACATCTTTATTTTGAAATAAGAATCACATGATCATTATTTGCATATTTTTATGGTTATGCAATTTTGTCTAATACTTTACATTGTAGATAACATGGTGTGTGGTGTCACACAGGAGATCATGTTATCGGCCCCTTGAAAAGTATAAGTAAAGGCTCACAACCGAGATGACTTTGGACAAACCATCGAAATGGTTGTAGTGTGATTTGGTGTTGGTTTGTCTTGACCATAGAATCACACTAGTGCACTTTGTGTGTATTGAGCAGGACCGACTAAGAGGTGATTCGATTTATTGCTGACTACATAATCGAATCGAACCTCAGATATTATTTAGTACATGCTCTTAATCCCAATATAATAACGTTCACATATACTTAGTACTCATCTCTTTGATTTACCAATGGGCAAGATTTATAGATTAAATCGATAGGCTCGGTAAGTTGAGAGATAATATTATTTATATGGTGTGCCGTTGATTATAGGAGGAAACCGTGTCCTATATATTAGGATGATGATGTCCCCTTGAGAAGCTCATAAGGTTCATCATGTAAACCCTGCAGGTGGACTTGGTCCGGCATGATGAAAAGGTTGAGTGGTACTACTCAAGGAGTTAGATGTTGATTAATTAATGGTCAGTAAATTAATTAATCGATGGACATTCGAGATCTTAAACACGGGGAGAAAATGTACAAATAATATATGGAGCCCATATTATCATATGGGGGTTGGTGAGGTAGATCAATGATGAACCTTTAGTGGATTGGATCATCATTAGTGGATCAGACTTTATGTTGGCTTGATCCATGGGTGGCCAATACCCAACTCCTCCTCATGGTTCCTAATGTAGCCTATTAACACCTCATGATGCTTAGATCCAATGGATAGAAACAAAAATCTAAGATCCATTGGGAGAGATTAAATCTCTAAGATCCGACGGTTGAGATTATATCTCTAGATCCGACGGTTGAGATTTAATCCCTAGAACCAATGGAGGAGATTAATTCATGACTTATCCCTAACTCTATAAAAGGATGTCAAGGGGGTTGGCGTGAACGACATTGATGAGAGCAAGGCTTTGGAGGCAAGAGAAGGGAATCCTAGTTGAGATAGGATTAGGGTTAGGGTTTGGAGGCTAGGGCGGCACCAAATAAGGAAGGTGTTGTTTTCTTCTTCCTCCTTGTGGCCAGCATCCAGCAAGTTTCCAGGCCCTTCCTAGCCCTTGGCTGGAGCCCAAAAGCTCCCTTCTCTCTCTCCTTAGGTGGTGGAAACAAGATATAGGGTTTCCCTTGGTGTCTTGATTGTTTTCCATCATCTTCTCCACCTTCTAGTTGGCCGACGGCAAGGAGATTGTGTGCTCCTTGTTGGTTGGTTTTAGGGAGGAGAAAAATCTTGTTTCTACTCTTCCTCTTGCTTTGGAAGAGCAAGGAAGGAAGATTTGCGATCTAGGAGCTTCAACTTTTGGTAGATCGTCGCCCACATAACGTCCAAAAGAAGGAAGGTCATACATTTGAAGATCGAGAGGTATACCTATTCTACTTTCTTCATTTGTTTGTTGCTTGTTTTTGTTTTTCAATTATAAGCATGTTATAAATCTGTAAATGGATAAATAATACTTGGATCCCGAGCATAAACACAAAAACCGGTAATCCGAACATCATCTATTCCACGGCTACTCGCAGAATAGAGGATGGTCTCTTGAACAACTAGTTTGTTCAAGTGACCTCTCTAAACGAATAGCACGATGATGGCTTGGTTGCTTTGGCAATCCCTTTTGTCTAGGATTAAAATTTTTAATCTGGGGACATAGAAGGGATCGCCATGAAGGAAGCTACCGAGGTGAAGTGGGAAGCAAAGTTTCCCCTCACGGACTCGATAAGCAAAACCCTACAATTAGTGGGAGAGATTCCAGGAAAAACTCTTCAATTAATACATGTGTTTCATTATAATTATGTAAAATTAATTCATATATGTTTTTATGATCATGTGGTATGTTAGAGTGATACTTAACCATAGGTAGAAATGCATGAATTTGAAGGTTAAGTACATAAATACCTTTAGGAACATCTCACATTCACCATAAGGATAACTTTGAGTGAAAACATAGTATGGGTGAGATGATATGATGATACTAATGGTCCACTAATGCCTATGGCATTTAGATGGTCATTTTAAGTATCAAAATAGCAATAATAGACGAATCATGAGGAAAAATTATGTTTAATTCATAGACATATTGCCCAAAGATCATGGTTGGATATTTAATATATTTTCAAAATGATTTATTAATTTAAAATCTGTGCTTTCATGTTTTGAAACAATATAATACAAAACTAGGTGATAAAATTGATACAAATTTGATTAAAACACTAGTTGTTTTTGAAACCTTTGGATTTTTGGAAAATCATTTAAAATATAAGTAATTTTCATGAAAACTCATTTTTCACTGATAAAGGACCTTAAAAAAAATATGTTTTCAAAATTTCATGATTTTTTTAATTTTCTTGAATTTATAGTGCATTTTTGAATTTCATCCAGAAAATCAGAAAAACCTGAATTCTAAGTGCCAGTCGATTGGTAGTCTGAACCAGTCGACTGATGTACTGTGCACGAGCACAGTAACCTGATTTTATCAGGTTTTGTTTGGTTTTTTGATACTTTTTCCTTCTTAGAGATGATGTCATGTGTGTATAACATTTAGAAAATGTTTTTGATGGTGTCAAAGGGGGAGAAATAGGGAAGTTTAAGTTAATCATGTTAATAGGGAAGTTTAGCATGTCTTAAGGGGGAGTTGCATGTTTAAGGGGGAGTTGTTATACTCATGTTTTTACTTACATGTTTTCCTTGCTTATGCTTATTGTTATTTGTTTACCTAACTTAAATGGATTGCCACACATAAAAAAGGGGGAGATTGTTAGGGCAATCAACTTATGTGATATGGTTTGGATGTGTGTGGCAAAGGGTTTAAGTTAGGATGATTGGATTTGATATGTGTGTTGGAGTTTTGCAGGACTTAGTAATTCTCACATGGAGCTTAGGCAAGTATCACCACTCACAACCTCGTGTTTGAGTCGGCGAAGGAGCATTGCAGAACCGTGCACTTGATGCATCCGAGGGACCGCCGGATGAGATGACTTGAAGTGAAGCCAAGGAAGCAGACTTTGAGGGCAAGAGATGTGAAGGAGCATTGTAAAGTCGTGGGCTTGATGCTGCCAAGGGACATGGCCGCGAACGAAGAGATCGAGCTTCGGTGAGGGACTTCAAGTGAGATGAGAGAATGAGTGAATTGTAAGTAGCTCATTAGGTAAACTTGGTCGAATGGCTGAGTGTCAGAGGCTCGACCGCAAGGGTTGAGGTTTACCCGACCGCCGGAAGCTCAAACGGATGTAAGGTTTGAGTTTTACCTGGCACCAGTCGACTGCCGTGTCATGGCAATGGACTGTTCCAAGTCAATCAACAATCGACTCGTGTGGCTAATGAATCAAGTCGACATCAGTCGACTACTTAAGGGAAGCAGTCGACTGATAGCAATGTGCACGGGCACAGAAGCTAGTCGAGCTCGTGGGTCACTAGACTAGAAGTCGACATCAGTCGACTGATGAAAGAATCAGTCGACTGATCATCGAACTATTGGAGAAGGCGACCGCGGATCCCGCGAATCTAGCCTGGTCAGGAGCCATTGGAGTCGACATCAGTCGACTGATGAAAGCATCAGTTGACTGATAGTGTCCAACGAGAAAAATTGCTTCCTCTCTATAAAAAGAGAGGGTGGGGGCTTGTAGATGGTTAATGCTCATGCTCAAAACATTCTACTAAGTGCCCCACAAAGTTAAAACTTTTTCTTCTAGTTTTCTTTCATATCTATTGTAAAAGAAGGAGTGATCTTATTGTTGTAAAGGTTTACCTCCACCTTGCTTGGGCTAAAGGGAGGGACCAATAGTCAATTGGTTGTGGAGTGATTCACTGGAGACGAATCAGACCGTGGATTAGCGGCAAGGCCGTGAACCACGTTACATGTTGTTGTTAGCATTGTTTTATATTTGTGTTGTTTATATTTGCTTGTTTAGTTTTGTTTCCGTTGCACTAATTATCTTTGTAGACAAGCAATTCCGTTCATACGACTAAAGAGGGCTATTCAACCCCCTCTAGCCGGCCACCATTGTTCCTACACGTGGTATCAGAGCCAAGGTAGCTTGTCGAGGACTATCCGCCACTACATGCACTACATCAAGGATGACCGACTCTAACATTCACCCACCGAAGTTTGAGGGAAAATTCTCTTGGTTGAAGAAGAGAATGGAGGTATTCTTTGAAACCGACTTTGAAATTCTATTAATAATGGAAAATGGTTTCGAGATACCTAGGGATGAAGATGGGGAGCAAATAGAGAAGACAAGATGGACCAAGAGACAAAGAGAGGAGTACTTGGCGGATTCGAAGGCCAAGCATCACTTGTACAATGTACTTCTCCAACAAGAAGTGAACCGGATTGGGGAATGTACAAGCGCCAAGGAAATGTGGGAGAAACTCATAGAACTCCATGAAGGAACTTCCGAGGCAAAGCTTGCAAGGAGAGACCTCATTCGCTCTCAACTAACAAATATCAAACTTGAAAAGGGAGAAAAGGTAACCTCATTACATTCTAGGTTTAAAGAAATTTTAATTGGGCTAACAAGTGTAGGAGAAAAACTTTCGAACCGGGATATGCTTATGAAAGCAATCGATTCTTTTCCTCGGTTATCGAAATGGAGCTTAATGGTGGACTCCTTCTACATGTCAAAGAACCTAGAAGTGAGCACCTTGGAGGAGTTCTTCTCAACCATGGAGCTCCATGAAACAAGGCTCGAAGGAATAAATGAAGAAGCTCAAATGGATGCAAGGTTTGAGTTTTACCCGGCATCAGTCGACTGCCATGTCATGGGAGTTGACTACTCCAAGTCGATCATCAATCGACTGGTGTTGGCTGCGGAATTAAGTCGACATCAGTCAACTGCTTAAGGGAAGCAGTCGGCTGATAGCACTGTGCACGGGCATAGAAGCTAGTCGAGCTCGCAGGTCACTCGACTAGAAGTCGACATCAGTTAACTAATGATATCATCAGTCGACTGATCATTCGACTGTTGGAGAAACGACTGTGAATCCCATGAATCTGGCCTAGTCAGAAGCTGTTGGAGTCAACATCAGTCGACTGATAGTGTCCAACGGGAAGAATTGCTTCCTCTCTATAAAAAGAGAGGGTGGGGGCTTTTAGATGGTTAATGCTTATGTTCAAAACATCCTACTAAGTGGCCCACAAAGCTTAAACTCTTTCTTCTAGTTTTCTTTCACATCTATTGTAAAAGAAGGAGTGTTCTCATTGCTGTAAAGGTTTACCTCGACCTTGCTTGGGCTAAAGGGAGAGACCAATAGTGGATTGGTTTCGGGGTGATTCACCGGAGATGAATCGGACTGTGGATTAGCGGCGAGGCCGTGAACCACGTTACAAATTGTGTTAGCATTGTTTTATATTTTTGTTGTCTTAATTGCTTGTTTAGTTTTGTTTTCGTTGTTCTAATTATATTTGTAGACAAGTAATTCCGTCCATACGTTGAAAGAGGGCTATTCACCCCCTCCTCTAGCCACCCACCAACGTTCCTACAAGTGGTATCAGAGCCAAGGTAGCTTGTCGACGACTAACCGCCGCTACAAGCACTACATCAAGGATGATTGGCTCTAACATTCACCCACCGAAGTTCGAGGGAGAATTCTCTTGGTGGAAGAAGAGAATGGAGGTATTTTTCGAAACCGACTTTGAAATTCTATTAATAATGGAAAATGTTTTCGAGATACCTTGGGATGAAGAAGGGAAGCCAATCGAGAAGTCTAGATGGACAAAGAGACAAAGGGAAGAGTACTTGGCAAACTCAAAGGCAAAACACCATCTCTACAACGTACTCCCCCAACAAGAAGTGAATTGGATAGGGGAGTGTGCAAGTGCCAAAGAAATGTGGGAGAGGTTAGTGGAACTCCATGAAGGCACTTCCGAGACCAAGCTTGCGAGAAGAGATCTCCTTCGCTCCCAATTAAGCAACATCAAACTCGAAAAGGGAGAGAAGGTAAATTCTTTACATTCTAGATTTAAAGAAATTTTAATTGGACTAACAAGTGTAGGAGAAAAACTTTCGAACCGGGATATGCTTATGAAAGCAATCGATACTTTTCCCCGATCATCGAAATGGAGCTCAATGGTGGACTCCTTCTACATGTCGAAGAACCTAGAAGTGAGCACCTTGGAGGAGTTCTTCTCAACCATGGAGCTCCATGAAACAAGGCTTGAAGGAGTTAGTGAAGAACCAAGCATCAAGCCATCTAGGGGAGTAACCTTGGTAGCCAACAAGGGGAAGAAGAAGAAGATAGAGACTCCCTCCTCATCCGATGAAGCATCCTCATCATCCTCCATGAATAGCAATGAAGATGCTTATATGGTAAGGAGGGTAAGGCGTGCTTTAAAAAATTTAAAATTTAACAAATCTTATGATAGGAGAAGGCACAAGAGGAAAATCATATGCTATAATTGCCAACAAGAGGGACATATAAGAGATGATTGTCCTCTCTTGAACAAGAGCAAAGAAGAGAGGAGGAAGAAAGAGGAAAAGAAGAAGGGGAGCAAGAAGAAGAAGGAAGAAGAGAAGAAGGCCAAAGAAAAAGGGAAGGCCAAAGCACTCCAAGCAAGGACTTGGGATGACCCTTCCTCCTCATCATCATCATTGGAGGAAGAAAATTTCTTTGTCACAAATTTGGCTCTAATGGCATTTGATGATCTAGACACCTCCTCCTTTGAGCAAGAAAAATCAAGCACAAGTGAGGAGAGCTCTAGTGAAGGGGGAGGCTCACCATCATCCTCATTCGAATCCGAAGAAGAAGACATGGAAACTATGATAACGAATCTAACTCCTAAGAAAATAGTTTCCATGATTTCTAGCTTAACTAGGGATTTATTTAGGGCCAAAAAGAAAAATAGGAGCATGCTAGATCAAATTAAGGCCTTAGAAAATAAATTAGAAAAAGCATGTTTAAATGTTAATGATGATGATGCATGCTCACATGATAACTATATGCCTTTTGATATTAATGATGCATGCATTGAAGAAAATAGGGTCCTAAGGGAAAAGGTAAACCATTTAACTAAAGCCCTAGAATAATTCACCATTGCCTCCAATACTTTGAATATGATTATAGGGAGCCAAAAGGCAAGCTTCAATAGTAAAGGTCTAGGATATAAGGGAAAAACAAATGAAAAGGCATATAAATGTTTGATTGCTAGGGGTCAAAGAAAAAATAAGACAATTGCTTGTAAATGGATCCCTAAAGAATATTTAGTGAACCCCATAGGAAAGAACTTGTATTGGGTTCCATGATCCATCCTTAAGGGTTAGGAAAACCCTAGGATATTCAACCATAAGGATTTTACTTATATCATATTATTTTGGTTGACTTAGAATGATCGTGGACTTAATTTTTAAATAGTGTTGGGTGATGATAATGTGCCCATAAATTGATAATAATGCTTAAATCATGATAGTTAATGTAATTGTTATATATATTTGCAATCATGATTTATGATCTTGACATTTTATATATAATCATGGGCAATAGGGTTTAAATCATGCTTTTGGTGATACTTGACCTTTTATCATGATTTTGTAGCTAATTCATGATTAAAATTTGATTGATACATTTGTTCCATGATCATAATATGAAATCAATGCATATATTTTTTTATGATCATGTGGTATGATAGAGTGATACTTAACCATGGGTAGAATTACATGAATTTGAAGGTTAAGCATATAAATGCCTTTAGGAACATCTCACATTCATCATAAGGATAACTTTGATTGAAAACATACTATGAGTGAGATGATAGGATGATACAAATGGTCCACTAATGCCTATGGCATCTAGATGGTCATTTTAAGTATCAAAATAGCAATAATAAACCAATTATGGGGAATGCTTATGTTTAATTCATAGACATATTGCCAAAAGATCATGGTTGGATATTTCATATGTTTTCACAACCATTTCTTATCTTAAAATCTGTGCTTTCATGTTTTGAAACAATCGAAAACAAAACTATGTGTTAAAATCGAGACAAACATCGTCAAAATACTAATTCGTTTTGAAGCTTTTGGATTTTTGGCAAATCATTGAAAATATAAGTAATTTTCATGAAAACTCATTTTTCACTGATAAAGGACCTTAAAAGAAATGGGTTTTCAAAATTTCATGATTTTTTGAATTTTTTGGAATTTATAGTGAATTTCTGAATTTCATCCAGAAAATCAAAAAATCTGTAATCTACATGCCAGTCGACCGGTAGTCTAAACCAGTCGACTTATGTACTGTGCATGAGCACAATAACCTGATTTCATCAGGTTTTATTTTGGTTTTTGATATTTTTTCCTCCTTAGAGTTGATACCCTAGATTATAACATTTGGATAATGTTTTTTATCGTGTCAAAGGGGGAGAAATAGGGAAGTTTAAGTTAATCATGCTAATAGGGAAGTTTAGCATGTCTTAAGGGGGAGTTGCATGTTTAAAGGGGAGTTGTTATACTCATGTTTTTATTTACATGCTTTCCTTGCTTATGTTATTGTTATTTGTTTACCTAACTTAAACGGATTGCCACACATCTAAAAGGGGGAGATTGTTAGGGCAATCAACCCATGTGATATGGTTTTGATGTGTGTGGCAAAGAGTTTAAGTTAGGATAATTGGATTTGATATGTGCGTTAGAGTCTTGCAGGACATAGTAATTCATACATGGAGCTTAGGCAAGTGTCACCACTCGCAACCTCGTGCTTGAGTCGGCAAAGGAGCATTACAGAGCCGTGCGCTTGATGCATCCGAGGAACCGTCAGACGAGATGACTTGAAGCGAAGCCAAGGAAGCAGACTTCGAGGGCCGATGGAGCATTGTAGAGCCGTGTGCTTGATGCTGCCGAGGGATGTGGCCACGAATGAAGAGAGCTTCGGCAAGGGACTTAAAGTTAGATGAGAGAATGAGTAAAATGTAAGTAGCTCATTAGGTGAACTTGGCAGAATGACGGATTGTCGAAGGCTCGACTACAAGGGTTGAGGTTTACCTGACTATCGGAAGCTCAAATGGATGTAAGGTTTGAGTTTTACCCGGCATCAGTCGACTGCCATGTCATGGCAGTCGACTGCACCAAGTCGATTGTCAATTGACTGGTGTTGGCTGCGGAATCAAGTCGACATCAGTCGACTTCTTAAGGGAAGCAGTTGACTAATAGCACTATGCACGAGCACAGCACAGAAGCTAGTCGAGCTCGCAGGTCACTTGATTGGAAGTCGACTGATCATCCGACTGTTGGAGAAACGATCGTGAATCCTGCGAATCCGGCCTGGTCAGAAGTTGTTGGAGTCGACATCAGTCGACTTATGAAAGCATCAGTCGACTGATAGTGTCCAACGGGAAGAATTGCTTCCTCTCTATAATAAGAGAGGGTGGTGGCTTTTAGATGTTAATGCTTATGCTCAAAACATCCTACTAAGTGCCCCACAAAGCTTAAACTCCTTCTAGTTTTCTTTCACATCTATTGTAAAAGAAAGAGTGTTCTCATTGTTGTAAAGGTCTACCTCCACCTTGCTTGGGCTAAAGGGAGAGACCAATAGTGGATTGGTTTCGGGGTGATTCACCGGAGACGAATCAGACTGTGGATTAGCGGCGAGGCTGTGAACTACGTTACATATTGCGTTAGCATTGTTTTATCTTTTTGTTGTCTTAATTGCTTGTTTAGTTTTATTTCCATTGTGCTAATTATATTTGTAGACAAGCAATTCCGTTCATACGATGAAAGAGGGCTATTCACCCCCCTCTAGCCAGCCACCAACGTTCCTACACAATCTTGGACTTCTCTTGCCAAGCATCCATACTTGGACTTCTCCATTGCCAAGAATCTAATCTCGGACTTCCACTTGAGTCTCACTCGAGCTTGGTCAATATTGACCTGAGGTTGATTGCTCCAACAATATCCTCCATGACAATCTCCCTCATATGACCTTGGATATCCCAATCATCCATTAATCATATGATTAATATATAGTTAAACAATATTGTCAAACCCATTGTCAAACATCAAAACCCTACTTAAGTCCTACTCAAGTTTGATCAATCGTGACCTGGGTTGATTGCACCAGCAATTCTGTCATTTAGGTGGAATTTAGTTTCCATGTATTGCTTGGACAAATTAAGATACACTTGTTCATTTGGAAATGGAACATTTAGTATTTTCTAAAATTCAATACTTATTGAAATTTGTTTCCTAATTGATAAGCTATATAGATTAAACACCATAGCTCTCATGGACAACAAAATAATGCATAGTGTAGGTATGAAGAATAAATTTGACCGGTGAGAATTCATTCATGTTGTGACATAGCCATTTAGGACGTATATCCAGACAATGCCTAGAAAGGTTAATGTCATAAGGAATTCTCCATTCCCTTGAAATGTCAGACTTTGATGTCTACATACAGTGTGTCAAAAGGAAAATAACTAACAAAAGAAATATAAATGCAAATCGATGTAGTGATACTTTGAAACTTATAAATTTAGAAATATATAGACCATTCCTTAATGAATTTTTGAATGAACAAATATATTTTATCAGTTTTATTGATGATCATTTTCGATATGCTTAATTATACCTTTTACATAAGAAGTTATAGCCCTAGGATACGTTCAAGATCTTTAAAGATGAAGTTGAAAATCAACTAGGCAAGAAGATCAAAGCTGTTAGATTCGATCGTGGAAGCAAATATTACGGTCGTTATGATGGATTCGATGAATAGTGTCCAAGACCTTTTGCCAAATACCTTTCTGAGTGTGGGATTGTCGCTCAATATACCATGTCTGGTACTTTTTATCAAAATGGTGTAGCTGAGTGAATGAATCTGACCCTAAAGGGCATTGTGAGAAGTATGATGTATTTACTTCTTTACTCAAGTCCTTGTGGGGTGAAACACTCAAGACTGCAGTTTGCTTACTCAATAGATTACCCAATTAGGTAGTGAATAGAATCTCATATGGTATTAACCTAAGGCTAGGCCTTATAGGCCTAATGAGAGAAAATTGGACTTAAGGATTATTAACTATCATTTTGTGGAGTATTCTGAAAGGTCAAGGATATTTAGATACTATGGCCCTCCTAAAATAGGTTCTTTTCGAAATGGGAAATGTCAAGTCCATTGAGGACAGTGGGAGCACTGAACTCAAGGATATACTTTTTGAGGAGGATAACACTCACTATCCTACCTTTATTACTACATGTGTAACCAATAGTGGTATGGTTATCATATCCTATGTTATTGTGCTTGCACATCCAATGAGAGTAGTACTTCATGATGTCCCTATGTCCTCCCCTATGCAAGTAGTGGAAATATCTTCTCAGGTTGAGGAACACCCTCCTATAGTTGAGCAAGTTCCTCAAGCACCTCAAATGGCCTAAGTACAAGTGCCTCTAAGGCTTTCCACTAGGAAAAGGAGATCCACAGTTTCACGTGATTATGTTTATCTCCAAGAGCATGAGTTTGATATTGGGTTGGAAAATGATCCTTCATCTTTCTAAGAAGTCAAACATTGTTCTAATCCTAAAAGTGGATTAAAGCCATGAAAAATTCAATGAAGTCTATGGCAACAATGGTGTAGAGAGCTAGTCAAATTATCTGAAGGAGTGAAATCTATTGATTGTAAATAGATATTTAAAACAAAACGACATTTACTGGGCAATATTGAAAAGTATGAGGCATGCCTTGTAGCTGAGGGATTCACTCAGAAGGAGGATATAGATTACAAGGAGACTTTCTCACCTGTATCTATGAACTCCCTAAGGATAATCATGCCACTTGTAGCTCATTATGATTTGGATCTACATTAAATGGACGTCAAGACTACATTCTTTAATGGAGATATTGAAGAATCAATATACATGGTGTAGATAGAGAACTTTGAATCTGATGATTCGAAGCACCTAGTATATAAGTTAAAGTAGTCCATTTATGACTTAAATTAGGCATCCCATCAGTGGTATAAGAAATTTGATCAAGTATTTACTTCATTGGATTTTAAGAAGAATTCAGTTGATAAATGCATATTTGTCAAATTTAGTGGGAGTAAGTTTGTAATACTTATCTTATATGTGGATGACTTCTTGTTGGTAAGCAATTATAAATGATTGTTACATGGGATTAAATTATTTCTATTAGGTAAATTTGAAATGAAAGATCTTAGTGACAAATTTAGCTTGCAGTAGTGTCCACAATGTGAACTTGAAATTAATGAGATAAATAAACTTCCTTATACATCGACAGTAGGAAGTCTCATGTATCCATAGGTATGTACACGTTTTTTATAGTGTACATAATAGGAATGTTAGATAGATACATAAATAAATGCAATGTAAAGAGAGTCATGTAGTATTTGTAATAAATTATTTAAATACTCACATAGAGAAGATCTGATTGTCTAGAGATGATTATATATCAAAACTTCATATTTTGATGGATGTTTGGACGGTGAGAAGTTTACATTAGGACATATCTTCATGTTGTTAGGAAGAGCTATCATTTGGAAAAGCGTCAAACAGACACTGATAGCTACCTTAATAATGAAGGATGAATTAGTAAACTATACAAAACATCTAATTATGGAACATGGTTGCAAAATTTATCACAGGATAAAGATCATTTGGGGGGCTTGATGGCTATTTGGGATCAACTGTAATAATAAAGTGTTGAGAGTATTGAGAATACAATCAAAGTCTCACATTGATAAGACATGGAAAAAATCATGTTCTTATAAGATGGAAAGATATCTCGATTGGTATGAGACCTTTTGGGGAAATTCTAAAAACAAAACCATAAGGGCTTAGGCTTAAAGTGGACAATATCATATCATTGTAAAGATATGTAAATCTTATAGGCACCAACAATTGCTATCAGAGTCATGGCCTATGTCAAGCCATTCACCTTAAATGAAGGAAGTGAGCTTCGATGCCCGGATCAAGACAATAAGATACTAGGCAGGAAGCTCAGTTGGGTCACGATGACCAAACAACTAATAGGAAGTCCAGTTGGGTCAGGATGACCAGACAATTAGCAAGAAGTCCAACTGTGTCAGGAGGTCCAGACAATTGGTAGGAAGTCTTGGTGGGTTGAAGATGGAAAATCAAGTAGAGGAAGTCCTTCGAGGAGGGATAGGCTTGAGGGGGGCCCAATGTGGTCGTTCATTTGAAGGGGGGGGGGGATTGTTGAAAGTATTGGGAATACAATAAAAGTCCTATTGGGTTTTTCCGAGCCGCAAAAACCGCTTTTTGCGTTGCGGAAACCTCGGAAGCCCCGGCCACGGATCCGTGCGAAGTATAAAAATTATAAAACATGTATGTGCTTACTAAAAACTCTAGATCTACCTTAGATCTAAGAGATGAGATCATTACCCTCGTAGCGATGCCCTTCGCTTATCCCGCTCGTCCAAAAGTTCGCCGGAACTCGAGAGTGTCAAGTGCACACTCCTCTATGGTATCCACACAAGCAATAGGTGGAGAAAGAGACAAACTTGAGTGTGCTAGCACTCCTAGAAGATCTCGGCAAGATGAGGTTGGGAGAGGTAGAGAGCTTGAGAGAAAAATTCCAAGGAAGAAGATGAAGTTGGAATAACTCACAAAAATAAATTTCACCATCATAACCCCTAATGGTGTTGGCCGGCCACATTATGGCTTGGGAGGTTACATGCATGCATGTAACTCCCATGCCTCTTGGTCTTCCTCATGATGTGGCACCAATTGACAAAGTCAATGATGATGTGGAGCATCATCATTGGCCGGCCATGCCAAGTCATCATCATGACATGGCATTTGGTCAAGTCAAACTTGACCTTTCATCTTCCCTCTCAAGTCAAGTCAAACTTGACCTCTAATCTCCCATGGTTGATCAAATCTAACCACTTGACTCAAGTCAATTTAATTTAATGAACCTGTATTCATTAATTTAAATTGATTTGATGAATCAAATATAAATTAGACTCATTCAACACTTGAATCAACTTGAGTCTAACTCAATTAGTCTAATTTGGATTACTCTTAATCCAATTTGGTTCATCCCATGAACCTAATCCTCATGGTTCATCATATGAACCTAATCTCCATCTAATTGCTCTTATGTGTGTGACCCTATAGGTTCTTGTAACGTTGGCAATGTCCCTAAACCGATTTAGGAACATAAGCAATGAGCGGTATCTAGCAACACATCATTGCTACCCAAGTTACAAGAATGTTGAGCTCCAACATCACCTTTGTGACTACTAATTGTGACTCTCACACTATGTGACAATGTCCCTCTATCCTTGACATCTAGATTGACCAATCGAGGCATAGACCGTGTCATCCTCGGTACAATCTAAATCTTGAACTCCAAGTAGACTCACTCTAATCAAATGAGCTCAATATCTCATATTGACTCATTTGGGCATGGCCATGCACTTCGTGGTCTCACTCTATCAAGAATATCGATGTCACCCCCGTCATATAGGAGGGATAGATCCCATCTACATCACTCACATCCCTCCGCATAATTCGTTACATACCCGATGTCGCCTTTATAGTCCACCCATTTACGGGTGACGTTTGTGAAAGCCAAAGTATGCAACTCCTTATGTAGGGAACCATGGTGACTTGGTCTAAGGACTAATAGTCATACTAATAGCCACATGAGAAAGTATATGACACTCATATAACGATCCATGATACTTTCTCATGGCGGGTCATTCGATATACATTCTCGATGCATACCCATGTGTCAACTTGATATCTCATATCCATGACTTGTGAGATCAAGTCATCTTGTTGACCTACATGCTAGTCTCTACGCATTAACATTGTCCCTGAATGTTAATACTCGACTAGGAATGATTAAGAGTAGTGTTCTCTATATCATCTCATTATCGATTCAACCAATCGATTGATATAGATAAGAACCTACTACTAAAGGACATTATTATATTTAGTTATTTGGCACCAATACAAGTAAATATAATAACCATGCCTTTATAAATAGGAATATGATACAATAAAGTCCATACAACAATCATCACATGATTGGCTCTAGGGCTTTCACTAACAATCTCCCACTAGCACTAGTGCCAATCACCGTAGTATCTAATACCCAATGACCTAGTGTGACCATCATGCTTTTTCTGTGCCAAAGCCTTGGTCAAGGGATCTGCGATGTTAGCCTCTGTGGGTACTCTGCAAATCTTCACATCTTCTCTATCGATAATCTCTCGAATGAGATGGAAGCGTCGTAGTATGTCTTTAGTCCGCTGGTGTGAGCGAGGTTCCTTAGCCTGTGCAATCGCTCCATTGTTGTCACAATAGAGCTCTATGGGATCTGCAATGCTAGGAACCACCCCAAGCTCAGTAATGAACTTGCGGATCCAAACTGCCTCCTTTCTTTGCCTCGGATACGATGATATACTCGTTGTAGAATCAGCAACTGTGTCCTGCTTCGAACTCTTCCAGCTCACAGCGCCACCATTCAAGCAAAACACGAACCCCGACTGTGATCTATAATCATCCTGGTCAGTTTGGAAGCTGGCATCGCTGTAACCCTTTACAGCTAGCTCCTCATCGCCTCCAAACATCAAGAAATATTCTTTAGTCCTTCTCAAGTACTTAAGAATATTCTTGACTGCTATCCAGTGACGCTCACCTGGATCTGACTGGTATCTACTCATCATGCTCAAAGCATACGAGACATCAGGACGAGTACACAGCATGACGTACATGATAGATCCTATAGCAGATGCATAAGGGATATTATCCATGCGGTCTCTCTCCTCTCTAGAAGAGGGACTTTGAGTCTTCGAAAGACTCACACCATGTGACATCGGCAGAAGTCCTTTCTTGGAATTCTAAATGGCAAACCGAAGTAATACCGTGTCAATGTATGTACTCTGACTTAGGCCAAGCAATCTCTTAGATCTATCTCTATAGATCTTGATGCCTAGAATACAGGCTGCTTCACCTAAGTCTTTCATTGAGAAGCACGTCCCGAGCCAAGTCTTCACAGACTGTAGCGAAGGGATGTCATTCCCAATGAGCAGTATGTCATCCACATACAATACAAGGAAGACAACTGTGTTCCCATCAACTCTCTTGTAGACACAGGGTTCATCTTCATTCTTGATGAAACCAAACTGTTTGATCGCATCATCGAATCGAAGATTCCAGCTCCGAGAAGCTTGTTTTAGCCCATAAATGGACCTTTGCAGCTTGCATACCTTCCCAGTATGCTGTGGATCTACAAAACCCTCAGGTTGTGTCATGTACACATCCTCGAGCATGTTTCCATTCAGAAACGCGGTTTTGACATCCATCTGCCAGATCTCATAATCGTGGTATGCTGCAATAGCAAGCAAGATCCGAATGGACTTAAACATCGCCACTGGAGAAAAGGTTTCATCATAGTCAATACCATGAATTTGCTTAAAACCTTTAGCCACCAATCGGCCTTTATAGGTATGCATCAGTCCATCCATGTCAGTCTTTCTCCTAAAGACCCACTTACGCCCAATGGGTTTGACCCCTTCAGGTGGATCAACCAAAGTACATACTTGGTTGGTGTACATGGATTCCATCTGGGATCTCATGGCGTCTAGCCATTTCTCAGAATCTGGGCTCATCACTGCTTCCTGATAGGAGGTAGGCTCATTCTCAATGAGCATTCCGTCATCATGGTCAGATAAGAGAAATGAATATCTCTCAGGCTGACGACGTACCCTATCAGATCTGCGAAGAGGTAGGTCTACATGAACAGGTGGTTGTTCCACAACTCTTTGTGCAATAACCTTATCACCCACAACACTTTGTGGTTCCTGTTCAACCTCCATCAAGGCCTCAGTGCTATGGTCCTTATCTTGAATTTCTTCAAGATCGAAGGTACTCCCACTAGTTTTTCTAGAAACAAAATCCCTTTCTAGAAAAACTCCAGTCTTTGCCATAAACACTTTGTGCTGACTGGGAATGTAGAAGTAATATCTCTTTGTATCCTTGGGATATCCAACAAAATAGCACCTATCGGATTTGGGTCCCAGTTTGTCTGAGACTTGACGTCGAACGTAAGACTCACAACCCCAAATCCTCATAAAAGACATCTTGAGATTTCTCCCTGTCCATATCGTATATGGTGTCTTTATGACAGCCTTAGATGGTACACGGTTAAGGGTAAAGGCTGCTGTGTCTAGAGCATATCCCCAAAAGGATATAGGAAGATCTGTGTGACTCATCATAGATCGTACTATATCTAATAGGGTACGATTCCTCCTTTCGGATACACCATTCCACTGTGGTATTCCAGGAGGAGTAAGTTGGGATAGAATCCCACACTCAGCTAGATAGTCATGAAACTCATGGCTAAGATATTCTCCACCTCGATCTGATCGAAATATCTTAATACTCTTGCCAAGCTAGTTTTGTACTTCATTCTTGAATTCTTTGAACTTTTCAAAGGATTCTGATTTATGTGTCATAAGATACACATAACCATATCTACTGAAGTCATCAGTAAATGTAATGAAGTATATGTAACCACCTCTAGCAGCAACATTGAAAGGGCCACATACATCACTATGTATAAGTCCTAACAAGTCTGTTGCTCTTTTGCTGTGTCCACTAAAGGGAGTCTTGGTCATCTTGCCTAAAAGGCAAGACTCGCATGTCTCATATGATTCAAAATCAAATGAGTCTAGCAGCCCATCCTTATGGAGCTAAGATAAGCGACTCTCATTTATGTGACCTAAGCGACAATGCCAGAGATATGTTTGATTCAACTCATTTGACTTGAACCTCTTGGTACTTATGTTATAGATAGGGCTCTCTAAGTCTAGAAAGTAGAGTCCGTTCATTAGAGGTGCACTACAATAGAACATATCATTTAAATAAACTGAACAACATTTGTTCTTTATTATAAATGAAAAACCTTTCTTGTCCAAACAAGAAACTGAAATGATGTTCTTAGTTAAGGCAGGCACATAACAACATTCATCTAATTCTAGTACAAGCCCAGAGGGCAGAGATAGATCATAAGTTCCTACAGCAACAGTAGCAACCCTTACTCCATTGCCTACTCGTAGGTCCACCTCGCCCTTTTTCAATGCCTTGCTATTTCTCAGCCCCTGCACATTGGTACAAATGTGAGATGCACATCCGGTATCTAATACCCATGATGAAGAAATAGATAGATTAACTTCTATAACATTTACACCTGAAGTAGAAGTCTCACTTCTCTTCTTCTTAAGATCTTCCAGGTATGCCTTGCAGTTACGCTTCCAGTGTCTTGCTTCCTTGCAGTGGAAGCAAGCCCCTTCCTTGGCTACTGTTGGGTGGATGCTTCGGAGGCTCATTGGCTCCCATGTCCCCGGATTAAAATTTTCACTAATTAAAGGATTAATCCGGATGGGATGAGCTTCCTTAGCAACACCATTTCGTCGTCGTGCTAACAACTCGAGTGGTCACTTGAACAAACTAGTTGTTCAAGCAACACAACTCTTCTAGTTGGTTAGCCACGGAAGAGACGACGGATGGATCGCCGGTTTTTGTGTTTGTCTTTGGGGTCAATGATTATACAATATATATTCATACACACACATGCATAATCATTACAAATAACAACATGCTCAGATCTGTACATAAAGTTAAAATAACTTTATACCTCACGATCTTCTACCGTATGTCCTATCCTTCTCGTGGACGACGTGTGGATGAAGATCCTCCACGAGTAGAAGCCTTCTAGATCGAGTTCTCCTCTACCTTGTCCGCTGCGAACAAAGAGAAAAACGAACAAATACCTCTCCTATCTAGAACTGACCACCAAATTGGAGAATTTGGTGCAACCGCCGGCCAAGGAGCAATGCATGATGCGCCGGCCAACTTCAAGAAGAGTTGTCGCCGGCCACTTGGAGAATAGGGAGGAGGAGATAATCGGCCACCAATGGGAGGATAACCGCCGGCTAAGGAAGAAGGAAGAGGCTTCTAGGATGGGCGCCGACCAAGGAATAATCAAAGAGTTGGGCGTCGGCAATCAACTAGAAGAGAAGAGGTTGCCGCCCACTTTGTTCCAAACCCTAGCCGCCCAAAACCCTAGCCTCCAATTCGAAAATCTCCAATCCTCTATATTTTGCCGCCCAACCCTAAGCCGTATATTTATAGAGTAGGGCCTAAGCCTCCTTTAATCTCCACCGTCGGATCTAGGGATTTAATCTCCACCGTCGGATCTAAGGTTTAATCCTAACCGTCGGATCTAGGGTTTAATCCCAACCGTCGGATCTAGGATTTCATCCCAACCGTCGGATCTAGGGTTTCATCCCAACCGTCGGATCTAGGGTTTCATCCCAACCGTCGGATCTAGGGTTTTATCCCAACCGTCTGATCTAGGGTTTCATCCCAACCGTCGGATCTAGGGTTTCATCCCAACCATCGGATCTAGGGTTTTATCCCAACCGTTGGATCTTGGGATTTAATCCTAACCGTCGATTCTAGGGTTTCATCCTAACCATCGGATCTTAGGGATTTAATCCCAACCGTTGGTTCTAGGGTTTCATCCTAACCATCGGATCTTAGGGATTTAATCCCAACCGTTGGTTCTAGGTTTTGTTTTACATTCTTGGATCTAGACTTCATAAGGATTGTATTAGGCTACGATAGGGACCATAAGGAGGAGTTGGGTCTTGGCCACCCGATGGATCGGAACCACACAAACTTGATCCATCAATGATGTTCCATTCCACTAGAGGATCATCATTGAACTACCTCACCAACCCCCATAAATCAATATGAGCTCCATATATTATTTGTACATTAATCTCCCCGTGTTTAAGATATCGAATGTCCGTCAATTAATTGATTTACTGACCATCAATTAATTAACATCTAATTCCTCGAGTAGTACCACTCAACCTTATCATCATGTTGACTAAGTCAACCAATTTGGGTTTACATGATGAACCTTATGAGCTCCTCGAGGGACATCATCAACCTAATATATAGGACACGGTTTCCTCCTATAATCAGCGGCACACCATGTAAATAATATTATTTCCCAACTTACGGGCATATTGATTTAATCCATCTAAATCTCACCTTTGGTAAATCAAAGAAATAAATACTAAGTACATGTGCCCGTTATTATATCGGGATTAAGAGCATGTACAACATAATATCCGAGTCGATTCAATTATGTAGTCGACTAAATTGAATCACCTCTATGTCAGTCCTACTCAATACACCTAAGTGTACTAGTGTAACTCTATGTTCAAGATAAAATAATCTAAGCTTACACTACAACTATGCCAATGGTTTGTCCAAAACCATCTTGGTTGTGAGCCTCTACTTATATTTTATAAGGGATCGATAACATGATCTTCTCACACACCAAGCACCATGTTATCTACAATGTAAAATATTAGACAATATGCACACATATATAATGAATATATAAAATGCAAACAATGATCATGTGATTCTTATTTCAAAATAAAATGTTCATACAAAAGAGCTAGGCTTTCAAAGATACATTCCAACAATCTCCCACTTATACTAAAAGACTATGCCACATCACTCGCCATACATCCGATCCCCATGTCCTCCACATGCCTATCAAACGCTACCGAAGGGCCTTAGTGAATGGATCCGCCAGTTATCCTCGATGCAATCTTGGCGACAAAGAACTTCTCCTCGCTTTACGATTTCTCGTGATGAGGTGGTACTTGCGCCTATGTGTTTACTCGCCTTATGGGCTCGTGGTTCCTTCGAGTTTCAAGCAATCGCACCATTATTATCACAATAAATTGTGATAGTTCCGGGCAAACCAGAATCACATCCAAGTCCATCAAGAAGTTCCCGAGCCATACAACTTCCTTGGTCGCCTGCAGGTCGCCACATACTCACCTTCCATGGTAGAGTCCGCCACGCATTTCGCTGACACTCCTCCATACTATGGCTCCACCTCCAAAAGTAAACACAAACCCCGAGGTAGACTTACTCTTGTCCCTATCCGATTGGAAATCCGAATGTGTAACCCATGTGGACTAATTGATCCGCCTAAACCAAAGATATAATCCCTAGTCCTTCTCGTGTACTTCAATATATGCTTTACTGCACCCAATGTCCCTGTCTCAGATTACTCGATATTCGCTAACCATGCCCACTGGCAAAGCAGTATATCCGGTCTCGCATATATAGCATAGCATACATAAGGCTTCCTATCGCCAAGCATAAGGAACCGCCTTCATGTCCTCTATCTCCTTTGATGTTTTGGGACACATCTCTTTAGATAAAGGAACTCCATGTCTAAAAGGTAGAAAACCTTTCTTGGAGTTTTGCATGCTAAAATGTGCAAGGATAGTGTCAATGTATGAAGCTTGAGACAAGCACAACATCCTTTTCTTTAGATCCCTTATAACTTTGATCCCAAGGATGTGTCCCACTTCTCCCAAGTCCTTCATATCAAACTGTTTGGACAACCATACCCTTACATCTGATAACACTTTGATATTGTTGCCAACTAACAAAATGTCATCTACGTATAGTACAAGAAACACCACTACGCTTTCACACATCTCTTGTATACACAAGGCTCATCCGGACTTTGAATAAATCCATATGACTGGATTACCTCATCAAAACGGATGTTCCAAGATCTAGAAGCTTGCTTCAATCCATAAATGGACCGATTAAGCTTACATACAAGATGCTCTTTGCCTTTAGCAATGAATCCTCCGTTGCCGATATAGATGTTCTCCTCAAGACTTCAAGCATGAAAGTCGCTCTTGACATCCATCCGCCAAATCTCATAATCCATATGAGCAAATATAGATAAGAGAATCCGGATAGACTTAAGCATTAATTGAAAAGGTCTCCTCATAATCGATACCCTCTTTCTGAGTATACCCTTTCGCAACAAGCCTAGCTTTGAAGGTTTCAACCTTCCCGTCTACTCCTCTCTTTCTCTTGTAGATCCACTTGCATCCAATGGTTTTTACACCATCGGGTGGCTCTACTAGCTCCCATACCTAATTAGAATCCATAGATTCTATCTCTGAATTCATCGCTTTTTGCCAAGATACTGCATCTCTATCTTGGATTGCCTCGTCATATGTGTTGGGTTTCCGGCACCGCGGCGTGTGTGTGTTCGATCATGTTTCGTAAACATGAGCACAGCGGAAGCAATTAAAAATAATAAATACTCCTATTTATTACAACACACACAACACACGCATGCTATTACAACAAGTGTAGACATAACCGTAAATTAAAATTGCAATAAAAGGAAATTAAACTACGTTATACCTTTCGTATGACGTGTAGCGGGAACGGCATCAACCGGAATGATCCTCGTAAGAATCATCTCTATCCGTATCCACGCCGAGCTCCTCGGGATGACTTCGCCAAGCCACGAGCTTCGTCTTCGTACGGGTTACTAGCCTCGTGTTGAAGACGACGTGATCGAGAGATGATCATGATCCGAATCCAAATTCGGACCTAAAACAAGTCCTCAAGACTTGCTTCTCCGGAGAGGTATTCGTCAACCGATTGACGAATCCTTTGTCCTCCACCTCAGAGGATTACCAGAGATCAAATCCCCGGTATGTTAGCCGCTGTCGGAGCACTAACCGTCGTCCAAACGACGCTCCGACGAGAGGAGAGGAAGCTGTCCAGAAAACTGGACAGCTTGGTGGAGGAGATAGGCGCCGGCCAAAACAAGGAGACAAAAGCTCAAAACCCAAGAGGTCTGCGGCAATCAGCTTGGAGGCCAAGGGTCTTGATATTTTACGGATTAGGTTTAACAATCCCTTAAGCCCACTTTTTATAGAGGTTTAACCTAAGCCCACTTTTATAGAGAACTAATTCTCTTAATGGTTAATGGATCATATCCATAAAGCCCGTTAACCCGCTCCATTAAGATAAGTTAAAATAAACCAAACCATGATGGTTTATTTTAAGTTAAAACGAACCAAACCAACTTTTGGTTCATTCGTTTAAAATAAACCAAACCCTTTGGTTTATTCTCCTCCATTGGATTAGAACCAAACCATTTTGGTCCATCCATTATGTCTTCATAAGACAGCCCATCCACGCCCCATTGCGATCAAACAATTTCATGCTCGCTTATGTTTGGTCCAACCAAACATAGTTTCTCTCGGTCTGAGAATCTCATTCTCAAGCTCGTTTTAAATCCTTTGGATTACGCTCGTTGTGCGTGTGACCAAATAGGTTCTCGGTTTATGTTGGCCATCTATAATTAACCATTAATTATAGAACGATCATGAGTGGCACCTAGTAGTACATCATGATCCCCAATTAACCGAAAAGATCAACGGTTGATCCAGAACTATTTCTGAAACCCTTCATCAGCTCGAATGATTCGTGCCCCATTCCCTTCACTCATCTTATACCCACTTGGTTCAGGACATGGTCTATTGTGTCAGTCCCCACTAGGCTGACTACGTCACACCTAGCCCAAGTATCATTTACTCGTCCTACGGATTCTAGTTACTCCACATGTATCGAAGAGTACTTACTCTAAACATGTAATGCTTTGGCAAAGACTTTAGTAACAATCCGACGAGGCCATGGGTATACATCTCCTCGCAAGGAGTGGTGAATCCTTTATAGGCTATTCAAACACCTTCGATCACTCGACTTATACCCAATCATCCGGGTCCACATCTCCTGAGATGTTTGCTTAAGATGTCAAAGCATAAGTCTCCATGATCAAGATGACTTGAATACCGCAAGTCAAAGGAACATCACACTTAAGCCACAAGAAGAACTTCATTGACATCTATATATCACGGGAAGAACCATATGAAGTCTTGCAATTTGGTCACTCCAATGAACTAGTTACCGCAACTAGCATCCACGATTAACTCAGGACATCACTATGTCTCGGCCCGGTGAGAATCGGTGCTTGGATACACCAAGTATACCTCGTGCTAGTCTCGTGCGAATTGATGGTGTCGAATCCATCGATTCATCGACTAGGGATAATTCGATACATCACAATTACACATGTAGAGATACTCACTAGTTGTGATCAATCACAAATTCTCTCATCTTGTGAATCGTATCGTGGACATTGATAAATGAGTTTAAGATCAATCAAATACATAAAACATGTATACTCGAATAGTGAATCTTCATTTATCATATAAATGGTTCATACATAAAGCGATTGCCTTAGGACATCTCTCATATATTACTAACGGACTCCCACTTGGCCTAATGCCAATCGCTCACGGTATCAATACCATAAGCTCTAACATGACCCTCGAGCTTACTTTGAGGTAATGCCTTTAGTCGAAGGATCCGCTAAGTTCCTTTCGGTGGGAATTTTCTCGATTTGTATTTCGTTCCTCTTGATGATCTCTGATAAGATGATAGCGTGAAGCACATGTTTGGATCATTGATGAGACCACATCAAGTTCATAGATGAACTTCTTGATCAAACCGCTTCCTTCTTTGCTTCCCAGGCAGCTGTATTCTACCTTAGTGGCGAGAATCCGCTATAGTGTCAAGCTTGGAACCTTTCCAACTTATTGCGCCTCCATTCTAGGTGAATACATACCCGGACTAAGACATGGAATCATCCTTGTCTGCATGCGGAGTAACATCCGTATACCACGTATCACCATGTACCCTTCTCCGTATATTAGGAACACATCCTTAGTTCTTCTCAAGTACTTAGGATCGTCTTAAATGACCACCCAATGATCCATTCTGGATCGGATTGGTATCTGCTCGTGACACTCGAGCGCATACGATACATCGGGCCTCGTACATAACATAGCATACATGATAGATCCTATTGCGGATGCATAGGGAATCTTACTCATGCAAATCCTCTCGTCTTACGTGCGCGGACACATAGACTTGAAAGGTGTACCCCATGCACGATGGGTAGAAACCTTTCTTGGATTCCGACATGCTAAACCTCTTTGCTTTTCGGTCTATATATATAGGCTGCGAAGACCAAGCAACCGTTTTGATCTATCTCTATAGATCTTAATCCCAGGATGTAGGTTGCTTCTCCAGTCTTTCATGGAGAATGTCTTGGATAACCAAACCTTAAGCGGTTGTAAGATTGAAACATCGTTTCCTATAAGTAATATGTCATCGACATACAATACTAGAATCATTGCCTCCCACTAACCTTCTTGTACACACAAGGTTAAATGCGGATTTTGTGAGAAATCAAACTTTTGATTATCTCATCAAAGCGGATATTCGACTCTGGATGCTTGCTTGATCCATAAATGGATCGTCGCAATTTGCATACCTTGGTTTTATCAGCGATGTGAAACCCTCATGTATCATATACACGTCCTCGGCGGGTTTCCATTAAGAAAGCTGTTTTCACATCCATCGCCATATCTCATAATCATAATGAGCCTATGGCGGGCATCGAATGGATTTAAGCATAGCTACAGTGAATAGGTTTCGTCATAATCAACACCTTGCTTTTGGCGATATCCTTTCGCCACCAATCTAGCCTTATAGGTAATCACATTACCATCCATGTCGGTTTTCTTCTTGAAAACCCACTTGCACCCTATAGGCTTTATGCCTTGGTGGAGTCAACCAAGTTCGAACTTGGTTTTCGTACATGGAATCCATTTCGACTTCATGGCACCAAGCCACTTATCCCTTCTGAACTTATCGGCACTTCTTCATAAGCTGGTAGGCTCCTCATCATCAATGAGTAACCGTCGTTCGATTCACTTACGAAATCCATATCTCTCGGGAATATTGCGTGTTCTACGGATCTCAAGATGTGGTGTTACAATAGGTCCAGCCGATTGCTCATCACTATGAGTTGTCGGTTGTTGTGCTTCACCAGGTATCTCATCAATGTCTATTTGAGTCTCTCGAGCCTCCTCAAGCTCGACGACACTCCCACTGTTTTCTTGCAAGAGAAACTCTTTCTCTAGAAACACAGCATGCCTTGAAACAAACACCTTTTGTTCCACGGGATGATAGAATTAGTAACCCCTTGTTTCCTTAGGGTATCCAATAAATAGACATTTATCGGACTTAGCATCCAATTTGTCGTCTGATCGCTTCACATAAGCGAGACAACCCCATATCTTCAAGTAAGATACATGAGGTTTCTTACTATTCCATATCTCATATGGAGTAGTTGAGACTACCTTGGTAGGCATTCTGTTTAACAAGTAAACAGCTGTCTGAAGTGCATAGCCCCAAAAGGACTTAGGAAGAGTTGCATGATTCATCATTGACCTGACCATGTCCAACAAGGTCCGGTTACGCCTCTCAGATACACCATTATGCTGTGGTGTATATGGCGGAGTCCATTGAGACAATATGTACCATTGTCTCTTAGATAATCAAGAAACTCTTGACTTAAGTATTCACCACCTCGATCCAGTATTTTAATACTCTTGTCATGTTGTTTCTCTACTTCATTCTGAATTCTTTGAACCTTTCAAAGGCTTGGACTTGTGTTTCATCAAGAACACATACCCAAACCGTGAGTGATCATCGGTGAAGGTAATGAAGTAGCTATAGCCTCCTAAAGCTTGAGTTGACATAGGTCCACATACATCGGTATGTATTAGACCTAGTAACTCTCCCACTCGTTCACCTTTTCGGTAAAGGTAACTTAGTCATCTTGCCTTTTAAGCATGATTGCATGTATCGTATGAATCCAATTCAAGCGATTCGAATTCCACATCGGTGTAATTCGGACATGCGTTTCTTGCTTACATGGCCAAATGACAATGCCACATGTAGAGTCTATTTGATTATCCTTTTGAGCACGCTTGTTGCTCGCCCGATATTGAAAATATCACTTTGGATCGTCCAAGCGTATAAACACCATTGCTTAAAGTTCCAGTCCCATAAAGAACCCCATTCAAAGTTATGTAACAACAATTGTTACTAAACATCAAATGGAAACCATTTCTATTTAAACAAGAAATAGAAATGATGTTCTTTATCAACAAAGGAATATAAAAGCAATTGTCCAGTTCTAAGACAAGTCCTACGAGTTCAACAAATACGTTCGATGGCGAGTCAGCGACCTTTGCTCCATTCCCAACACGTAAATTTGACTCTCCCTTGGAGTCTTCTTCTATTCCTTAGCCCATGTATGTCATTACATATATGTGAGCCACACCGATGCTCGAATACCCAAGTGTAGAAATAGAATGACAATCAATAAAGAAGATTTACGAAGAAGATGGGGCATCAGATGCCTTATACTTCTTCACGGACTCAATATAAATATTGTACTTTCTTAGCAAATGTCTCTCCTTGCCATAATGATGTCAAGTTTCCTTTTGTGCTAGTTCTACATTCTTAGCCCTTCTCTTCTTTCCCTTATTCCTTTGACTTCCTCTTAGAACCTTTCTTGAGAATCAACTAACAACAGTCCCTGCTCATGCTTCTCGAAGACTCACGGTCTTGACATATTGGCGATACCACGAGATGAACCTCCTAGCATCTCGGTGAAGAGGAGCTTTGAGACTTCGAACCTTTCGTATCTCACTTGCTCATCAACAAACTCACAAAGATGAAGGACTACGATATGAGCATCCAAATGCTCATGTTGATTTCTTATATTGGGTTCCATCGTGGCTAGCATGATTCAACTCATTTGTTGAATCACTCACATGTTTACGATAGGCCAACAATTGGTCGAGTTGCATCGTCACTAGGGACAGCGGGAAGAGGTGCTTGAGGACATTTACACAAGCTTTTCACCTTGAGAACAATTCTCAAGTTTCTAAGCCGATCCAAAGTTCGGCCCGATCAATTTATTTGAATCCAAAATGGAGCAAATTCAAACACATCATGATCAAATTAACTTAGAAATACAAAGCGAGCATATATGAGAAAGATGATTTTAAAATGCATCAATATACATTTATAAATCCCATTCATTTTGAATTTCAAAAACCCCAAAATCACTTGGAGATTGTAGGTCCATCTCGAATGGGCTGATATCCATCATAGTTATGAACAACCTTGGAGAGAGTCCAACAAGCCATTCATAACTCGACGGTGAAGGTATCATCTATACGATTGCATATCCCGTATATGCAACTATCACAATGTGCTATCAACTAATTGAATGTTCACACATACATCGGGTTGTTAACACATTAACAAGTATGCATCATATGCATAGCACCCAACTTCACCCTCTTACATCGACCTTGGAGTAGAGTCCAACAAATCGATGCTCGGTTAAAGCCGACCCATTAATCGGAAATAGTTTTAATATGGTTAGGCGCATTCAACCAATTAGCCCAGCTTGGAGAGAGTCCAACAACCAAAGCTAACGATTGACCTCGACTCTTACCATATTAGTATTAAACTATTCCATGGTTTGAACATGTTGAGTTCAGTAGGGCTTGGAAAGTCAACAACCCAAACAAAAGCAGAACTCTGGTTCTAACCATATTAATGGAAGGTGTAGGCTTTAATATTGAGTTAGGGTTTTATGTCTCATCCTCTTTGCATGCAAATAACTATTATCTACATGGCATGACATACATGGCATACATGGCATACATCTACATGTCACGACACGCATGGCATAATGTTATGCATCTAATGCAATTACATGGCATACAATTATGTCATGTATATATTTCCTTATATGTCATAACTATTTATGGAAATAAAATATGTTTAAGATTTGATTCTCCAAATCAAATCATAATTAAATTAGGAAACAAATTTCCAAATCTAATCACATATTTTATTCATGGAATTATTTGATTAAGGAAAATCTATTTAGGAAACCAATTTCCTAAATCATTAAAACTACTTATGGAAATAAAATATTTTAAGATTTGATTTCCCAAATCAAATCATGATTAAATCAGGAAACAAATTTCCAGAATCTAATCAAATATTTTATTTATGGAAAAGATCAATTTCCATAAATACTTCCAACTTTCCAAAAGTGGAAGATTTCCATAAATACTTCTAGACTTTCCAAAATTGAAAAATTTCCATAAATACTTCTAAATTTCCAAAATTTAGAAAATTTCCAGAAATATATTATGACTATCGCAAAACCATTTTACGATTATGTCGAAACACAACCTGGGCTCTGATACCACTGTTGGGTTTCCGGCACCGCGGCGTGTGTGTGTTCGATCATGTTTCGTAAACATGAGCACAGCGGAAGCAATTAAAAATAATAAATACTCCTATTTATTACAACACACACAACACACGCATGCTATTACAACTAGTGTAGAGATAACCGTAAATTAAAATTTCAATAAAAGTAAATTTATCTTCGTTATACCTTTCGTATGACGTGTAGAAGGGAACGGCATCAACGGGAACGATCCTAGTATGAATCGTCTCTATGCGTATCCACGCCGAGCTCCTCGGGATGACTTCGCCAAGCCACGAGCTTCGTCTTCGTACGGGTTACTAGCCTTGTGTTGAAGCAGCGTGATCGAGAGATGATCACGATCCGAATCCAAATTCGGATCCTAAAACAAGTCCTCAAGACTTGCTTCTCGGAGAGGTATTCGTCAACCGATTGGACGAATCCTTCGTCCTCCACCTCAGAGGATTACGAGATCAAATCCCGGTAAGTTAGCCGCTGTCGGAGCACTAACCATCGTCAAACGCGCTCGCGAGAGAGGAAGCTGTCAGAAAACTGGACAGCTTGGTGGAGAGATAGGCGCCGGCCAAAACAAGGAGACAAAAGCTCACCTTGATGCGAACCTTTAGGGATCACCGGAGGGTCGCCGGAGGTTCACCGGCTGGAGCTTGGCGCCGCAAGGGTCTTGACGGCGGACAATCAAGCTGGGCGGCAAGGAGCTTGGCGGCACAAACAAAGTTGGCGGCAACTCCTTGGAGGCTAGGGTTTTTATTTTGGATTAGGGTTTAACAATCCCTTAAGCCCACTTTTATAGAGAACTAATTCTCTTAATGGTTAATGGATCATATCCATAAAGCCCGTTAACCGCTCCATTAAGATAAGTTAAAATAAACCAAACCATGATGGTTTATTTTAAGTTAAAAAAGCGAACCAACTTTGGTTCATTCGTTTAAAATAAACCAAACCCTTTGGTTTATTCTTATCCATTGGATTAGAACCAAACCATTTTGGTCCATCCATTACGTCTTCATAAGACGCGGCCCATCCACGCTTCCATTGCATGAAACAATTTCATGCTTCGCTTTATGTTTGGTCCAACCAAACATAGTTTCTCTCGATGCGAGAATCCCATTCTCAAGCTCGTTTTAAATCCTTTGGATTACACTCGTTGCGTGTGACCAAATAGGTTCTCGGTTTATGTTGGCCGTCTATAATTAACCATTAATTATAGAGCGATCATGAGTGGCACCTAGTAGTACATCATGATCCCCAATTAACCAGAAAAGATCAACGGTTGATCGAACTATTTGAAACCCTTGATGGCTCGAATGAATCGTGCCCCATTCCCTTCACTCATCTTATACCCACTTGGTTGAGGACATGGTCTATTGTGTCGGTCCCACTAAGTGACTCGTCACACCTAGCCCAAGTATCATTTCCTCGTCCTACAGTTCTAGTTACTCCACATGTATCGAAGAGTACTTTACTCTAAACATGTAATGCTTTGGCCAAAGACTTTAGTAACAATCCGACGAGAGGCCATGGGTATACATCTCCTCGCAAGGAGTGGTGAATCCTTTATAGGCTATTCAAACACCTTGATCACTTGATTTATACCCAATCATCCGGGTCCACATCTCCTCGGAGATGTTTGCTTAAGATGTCAAAGCATAAGTCTCCATGATCAAGATGACTTGAATACCGCAAGTCAAAGGAACATCACACTTAAGCCACGATAAGAACTTCATTGACATATCTATATATGCAGAGAACCATATGAAGTCTTACGGCTGGTCACTCCAATGAACTAGTTACCATAACTAGCATCCACGATTAACTCCGGACATCACAATGTCTCCAGCCAGTGAGAATCAACTGCTTGGATACATCAAGGAGTATACCTCGTGCTAGTCTCGACAGAATTGATGGTGTCCAAATCCATCAATTCATCGACTAGGGATAATTCCGATACATCACAATTACACATGTAGAGATACTCACTAGTTGTGATCCAATCACAAATTCTCTCATGTTGTGAATCATATCGTGGACATTCAGTAAATGAGTTTAAGATCCAATCAAATACATAAAACATGTATACTCAAATAGTGAATCTTCATTTATCATATAAATGGTTCATACATAAGGCGATTGCCTTAGGACATCTCTCATATATTACTAACAATATGTCCAGGGATCAGGTTCATGTTCACCAGGGACTAAGTCCGAAGACTCTCCGAAAAACATGAATCTGTCGGGTTGTCTAACAAGCCTCCCACTACGATGAGGTGCCTCATGTGTATGCTCTGTGACACGCGGTGCAGTGACTTGTGGTGTCTCCTCTTGTACCGGTGGTACTGAAGTCGGGACTTCCCCTGTCAACTCCTCAAGAACAATCCTACTCGTGGGCTTGTGGTTCATCACATAGTCCATCTCTAAAAATCTGGCATTCATACTTACGATCACCTTCTGATCTCTAGGACTATAGAATAAACCACCCTTCGTTCCCTTGGGGTAGCCAACAAACAAGCGCACTTCTGTACGAGATTCCAACTTACCAGCATCTCCCTTCAGCACATGTGCTGGACTACTCCAAATCCGAATATGTCTTAGACTAGGCTTTCGCCCAGTCCACAACTCTGTGGGAGTAGAGGGTACTGACTTAGATGGAACCAAGTTCAGAATGTGTGCTGCTGTTTCCAGAGCAAACCCCCAGAACGAATCAGGTAACTCAGAATAACTCATCATCGATCTGACCATCTCCATAAGAGTCCTATTCCTTCACTCCGCCACACCATTCTGCTGGGGTGTGCCAGGTGCGGACAATTGGGATTGAATCCCAGCCTCTGATAAGTAACTCCTAAACTCTCCCAAGAGGTACTCGCCACCACGATCAGATCGTAATGTCTTGATACTTTTACCTTGACGGTTCTCCACATCAGCCTTGAATTCTTTGAACTTGTCAAAGCATTCAGACTTACGGCGCATCAAGTAAATGTATCCATACCTTGAATAATCGTCTATAAAAGAGATGAAGTATTCAAAGCCACCTCTTGCCTGGATAGACATAGGACCGCAAAAATCAGAATGAACCAATTCTAACACATCTTTGGCCCTATACCCCTTGGCCTTGAAGGGCCTCTTGGTCATTTTACCTTCCAAGCAAGATTCGCAGGTTGGGAGATCCTCCACCACCAATGAACCCAAAGGTCCATCAGCTATCAACCTTTGAATTCTACTTAGGTTAATATGACCAAGCCTTAGATGCCAAAGATATGTTTGGTTCATTTGCGAAGGTTCTTTTCTCTTATTAGATTTAGAAGATGAGCTATTTACTTCATTTTGCATCGTGGGAGTTTTTGGTTCAAGAGTATATAAATTGCCAAACAATGTACCAGAACAGATAATCTCCCTATTCCTTTTTATAACCACCTTGTCATTAAAAGAAACAGAATATCCATCCATAAACAATTTAGAAACTAAAATTAAATTCTTTCTAAAAGTAGGTACATAAAGACAATTTCTTAAAACCAAAAATTTATTCCTATCAAAAGATAAATAAATGTCTCCCACTGCAATAGCCGCCACCTTTGAAGCATTGCCCATGAAGACGGTAATCTCTCTTTCAGCTAGTCGTCGGGTTTCCTGGAACCCCTGCAAAGTATTGCAGACATGATCAGTGGCTCCTGTATCTACACACCAGGCACTGGTAGATAACACCGCTAAACATGTTTCAACAACTAAACAAGAAGATATACTTTTGTTCTTACGGCGAGGATACCGCCTTCCAATGTCCAATCTTGCAAGTGAAGCACTTGCCTTCGGCTTCTTCACTCCCGCCGAGGTCCCATCGCCACCTTTCTTCGCCTCCACCTTGCTTCTTCTTCTTCTTACCTTCGGTTTAGAGGAAGAAACCTTCGAGCGACCATGGCTTGAGAACTCGACGAAAAAGCCCTCTCTCGCCGCCTCGAGTTCTCGGCAAGCTCCGCCAACGAATACAACCTTTGTTCATGTTGTAGTTGAGGCGAATCGCCAAAACTCCTAGGCAGAGATCGGAGAATGATATCGACTGGTTTCATCGATCTCACCCCGAGGACTTCCATCTCATTAAGATGAGCCATCATCTTGAGAACATGATCCCTAACGGTGTTCCTCGATCATGGTGGTCGCCATCAAGTTTCTCATTGCCTCCTCGCTTAGCCGCCTACTCGATGTCCGAAAAAGTTCTTGAGATTGAACATCATGTCATAAGTCGGCTATGGCTCGATGTCGATGTTAAAAGACATTTGACATAGATGCCAAAATGTAACACCGCGCCATCTCATCCGCCTTAACCCATTTCTTATAACGTTCTATCTCCTTTCATCGAGTCATCCGAGGGCTTAGGAGGACAGACTCAAGAGTACAAATTTGTACTCCGCAGCTTAAGACAATATCCAGGTTTCTTTTCCAATCAATGTAGTTTGGACCAGTAAGTTTGTTTTCTTTTAAAATCACAGCAAGTGGGTTGAAAGCCATTTGAAAATCCTAAAATTCACAATGATCAAAAATATTAGATTTCAAAAAATTATTGATTCCTCAAAACAATAAAATTCAAAAATCAACCAACACCTCAAAACACCGAGAATATCGCATGCCACGATAGTGTGGACGTATACGAATTCTACATTTGTAAGAGGAGGTTTTACCCATTAATTTTATTATCTTGTCAACCTTACTTTTAGACAAATAAAATTAATAGTTGGTTCCTCTTTAGCCCTACAAATAAAAGCAGTGACTCCGATGGGGAGGATACTTTTATTTGCATCTAAGTGTGCACCATTATACGATACTAAGGGAATTATTTCGGATTATGTGTCTTACCGATGGGGAAGTACACACGCTCCTAAATAATTTCCTATAACCATTATTTGACCTAGTGATCCGCAAACAAACCCATCCGATGGGGAGGAAGGCACTCAAAGCCAACGCGCAAGTTTGTTGCATCACACGTCAAATTGTAATGGAGGTGGAATTAATTAAAATATCCTCTCCCACTTAGTAAATTGCAATGAGGAATTTTAAAACTACAACATGCATATAAAACAAATAAGCAATAAATATGGAAAACAAAATTTTTCCAACTATTATGGCATTGTCTTCCAATATGCATCCCGTCAGTGTCGCCACCTCGTCCGCCTCCATCCTTTCCCGCGCAAGTCACCAAAGAGTTCCGAGCCGAGATAAATCATTTTATTTACATCCATCGATCCTATACTCCACGAAGGAGTGTACAAATAATCTAGATCGAAAGTAAACTAAAATGATCGGCTAAACAATGCCGTATTTAATTACAAAAATTAAATACTAATCTAGCCTCGTCAACCCCGAGGATTCAAATAATAAATTTTTACACACATCCATTCACATACACCCACATGGCCATAATAGTCGGATCTTATGCCTGCAACCAAAGAGTTAAACTACGCATATCCTACTATTATCCGGCACATATAATATATGAAAAATGCATAAAAAAATTAACCGAATCCAAAACGCACAAAACCGGAAACCATGGCTCTGATACCAATTGTTGGGTGGATGCTTCGGAGGCTCATTGGCTCCCATGTCCCCGGATTAAAATTTTCACTAATGAAAGGATTAATCCGGATGGGATGAGCTTCCTTAGCAACACCATTTCGTCGTCGTGCTAACAACTCGAGTGGTCACTTGAACAAACTAGTTGTTCAAGCAACACAACTCTTCTAGTTGGTTAGCCACGGAAGAGACGACGGATGGATCGCCGGTTTTTGTGTTTGTCTTCGGGGTCCATGATTATACAATATATATTCATACACACACATGCATAATCATTACAAATAAGAACATGCTCAGATCTGTACATAAAGTTAAAATAACTTTATACCTCACGATCTTCTACCGTATGTCCTATCCTTCTCGTGTACGATGTGTGGACGAAGATCCTCCACGAGTAGAAGCCTTCTAGATCGAGTTCTCCTCTACCTTGTCCGCTGCGAACAAAGAGAAAAATGAACAAATACCTCTCCTATCTAGAACTGGCCACCAAATTGGAGAATTTGGTGCAACCGCCGGCCAACTTCAAGAAGAGTTGCCGCCGGCCACTTGGAGAATAGGGAGGAGGAGATAACCGGCCACCAATGGGAGGATAACCGCCGGCTAAGGAAGAAGGAAGAGGCTTCTAGGATGGACGCCGGCAAAGGAATAATCAAAGAGTTGGGCGCCGGCAATCAACTAGAAGAGAAGAGGTTGCCGCCCACTTTGTTCGAAACCCTAGCCGCCCAAAACCCTAGCCTCCAATTCGAAAATCTCCAATCCTCTATATTTTACCGCCCAACCCTAAGCCATATATTTATAGAGTAGGGCCTAAGCCTCCTTTAATCTCCACCGTCGGATCTAGGGATTTAATCTCCACCGTCGGATCTAGGGTTTAATCCCAACCGTCGGATCTAGGGTTTAATCCCAACCGTCGGATCTAGGATTTCATCCCAACCGTCGGATCTAGGGTTTCATCCCAACCGTCGGATCTAGGGTTTCATCCCAACCGTCGGATCTAGGGTTTTATCCCAACCGTCGGATCTAGGGTTTCATCCCAACCGTCGGATCTAGGGTTTCATCCCAACCATTGGATCTAGGGTTTTATCCCAACCGTTGGATCTTGGGATTTAATCCTAACCGTCGATTCTAGGGTTTCATCCTAACCATCGGATCTTAGGGATTTAATCCCAACCGTTGGTTCTAGGGTTTCATCCTAACCATCGGATCTTAGGGATTTAATCCCAACCGTTGGTTCTAGGTTTTGTTTTACATTCTTGGATCTAGACTTCATAAGGATTGTATTAGGCTACGATAGGGACCATAAGGAGGAGTTGGGTCTTGGCCACCCGATGGATCGGAACCACACAAACTTGATCCATCAATGATGTTCCATTCCACTAGAGGATCATCATTGAACTACCTCACCAACCCCCATAAATCAATATGGGCTCCATATATTATTTGTACATTAATCTCCCCGTGTTTAAGATATCGAATGTCCGTCAATTAACTGATTTACTGACCATCAATTAATCAACATCTAATTCCTCGAGTAGTACCACTCAACCTTATCATCATGTTGACTAAGTCAACCAGCTGGGTTTACATGATGAACCTTATGAGCTCCTCAAGGGGACATCATCAACCTAATATATAGGACACGGTTTCCTCCTATAATCAACGGCACACCATGTAAATAATATTATTTCCCAACTTACCGGGCATATTGATTTAATCCATCTAAATCTCATTTATAACATTTATACCTGAAGTAGAAGTCTCACTTCTCTTCTTCTTAAGATCTTTCAGGTATGCCTTGCAGTTACGCTTCCAGTGTCCTGCTTCCTTGCAGTGGAAGCAAGCCCCTTCCTTGGCTACCCCTCCTTTGGGTTTAAGTTCTTTGCCTTTGCCCTTGGCTTGGGACTTTCCCTTACCTTTAGGCTTGCCCTTGCCTTTCTTCTTCTGCATCATCAAAATGGTGTCAGATTTACCCTTCTTAAGGTTAAGCTCAGCAGTTCTCAACATGCTGAGCATTTCAGGCAATGGCTTATCAATTTCATTCATGTTATAATTCATGACAAATTGATTGAAGGCTTGTGGCAAAGATTGCAAGATCAGGTCAGTGGCCAGCTCTTGGCCAAGTGGGAATCCCAGCCTTTGTAGGTTTTCTACGTACCCAATCATCTTGAGTACATATGTACCTACGGGAGTCCCTTCTTGCATCTTGGACCCAAATAATGCCTTAGAGACTTCATATCTCTCATGCCTAGCTTGTCCTTGATATAGTTGACGAAGATGTCAAACCATATCATAAGCATTCATGACCTCGTGTTGCTTCTGAAGCTCAGAGTTTATGGTCGCGAGCATAAGACATGACACATCTAATGCATCATCTTGATGCTTCTTGTAAGCATCTTTGTCAGCTCGCGAGGCAGTGGCAGGAGGTGCCTCCGGAATGGGCTGCTCCAGGACGTACAACTTCCTTTCTTGGGTGAGAACAATTCTCAAGTTCCTGTACCAGTCCAGGAAATTTGCTCCATTGAGCTTGTCCTTCTCAAGGACAGATCGCAGAGAGAGAGTGTTCATTTTTGTCGACATAGTTATCTATAACATACAATGCAGAGAATTAATATCATATTCCTTTTATCATTTAATTAGGCCTTTAATCAAATGATGCTCCCACTGAATTATAGGAATCTTTTGTAGAATCGAGTTATGGATGTGGTCAAACCACATTACTAGATTCATACAAACTAGCTATAATTCTTGCGGGACAAGATCCACATCATACTAAGCCTTGAGTTAGCTCTGGCTAAATCGCCCAAGACTTAGTATGATCGGTGGGTAACACATTACCGATTACATCTCTATGCAACTCTTGTTTATAGGATCAAGACCCACATTTACAAAAGACCTTGAGTTAGCTTTGGCTAAATCGCCCAAGATTTAGTGTAAATGCAATCTTGACCTATCGTTCCAACGATTGGAATATGCCTATAGTTCTACTCGATCCAATTGAGTTTAACTAGTTTTGCTCAATATAATTGAGCTTACTCTAACCCAAGCGTGATAGGCGGGACCAAGATTGTCCCTCCGCACCCTACCAAGATAATATGTGTTGCTCTACTTTGGCAGATTCAACAACAACAAATGATCGAGGTAGTGATGGGTATCAAGGCTCGGTAGGCATTTTCGAGTTGATTCGATTATGATCTAATCTAATCGTAATGTGTATCTTATACGCATTTAGGCCTTTATTATCCTATATTAGCATGCATCATATACATACATTCATTATTCTAGCATGCATCATATACATACAAGAAAATTATCCTAGCATGCATCATATACATACATGCATTATTCTACTAGCATGCATCACATACATACAAGCAAAATCAATTAAATATATATATATATCAACATATATATATATAATTAAATGTGATATAGTCATGGCCCTACTACGATCTTCTCAAGCCAATGAGAAGATCGGACGGTCAACCTAAGGCTAGCGGCTTCTCCAAGCGCTTCCTTTGACCGCCATGTGTCGTCGTCACCCTTCTAGTAATCTCGTCTTCGAGTGGACTTTCCACCTCTCCATTTTGTACATTACAAATATGAAACTCGAGTTACATTTGAGTCTAAAACTATTTACAACTAGAATATCAAAAGAAGAGGTACGACGCACAGGTCACATACACTATACAACACGCACAATCACAAAACGACACGCAGGCCGTATTATGAATTACAACACACATAATCCAATCAAATTGGGGTCATTGGGCCATGACAATCACAGAATTATACATAATTCTAAATTATGTATTTTTACAGAAATTTCTATAATTTTTCCTAATTTGTTTCAAATTAATGAGTCACCTCTCCGTAACGGTCCCGCTAAGCGGTTTCCGAGCGCGATCGCGGGACAAAGCCTCTTTCGGGGATAGGGGCAGCGCCCATACTCACAAAATTAACTTTGTGAGTGTCCCTACTGCGATCCTACAGAGACTTAAGTCGCTGTCCCAAAAACCTAAAGCGAGAATTCGCCGTTTCGGAGAGTTTTTCTCGACGGTTGAAGCCTACAAGTGTCCCAACACTCGTTGCTTCGACTCTTTGAGAAAAATACCCAAAAATACTATAAAATTAGGAAATTTACAGAAACATATAAATCTGTAATTTTTATATCAAATACAAAAATTACAAAAATGAAACACATACATGCTTCGCACGTGGCTCTGATACCACTGTTGGGTTTTTCCGAGCCGCAAAAACCGCTTTTTGCGTTGCGGAAACCTCGGAAGACCCGGCCACGGATCCGTGCGAAGTATAAAAATTATAAAACATGTATGTGCTTACTAAAAACCCTAGATCTACCTTAGATCTAAGAGATGATATCATTACCCTCGTAGCGATGCCCTTCGCTTATCCCGCTCGTCCAAAAGTTCGTCGGAACTCGAGATTGTCAAGTGCACACTCCTCTATGGTATCCACACAAGCAATAGGTGGAGAAAGAGACAAACTTGAGTGTGCTAGCACTCCTAGAAGATCTCGGCAAGATGAGGTTGGGAGAGGTAGAGAGCTTGAGAGAAAAATTCCAAGGAAGAAGATGAAGTTGGAATAACTCACAAAAATAAATTTCACCATAATAACCCCTAATGGTGTGGCCGGCTACATTATGGCTTGGGAGGTTACATGCATGCATGTAACTCCCATTCCTCTTGGTCTTCCTCATGATATGGCACCAATTGACAATGTCAATGATGATGTGGAGCATCATCATTGGCCGGCCATGCCAAGTCATCATCATGACATGGCATTTGGTCAAGTCAAACTTGACCTTTCATCTTCCCTCTCAAGTCAAGTCAAACTTGACCTCTAATCTCCCATGGTTGATCAAATCTAACCACTTGACTCAAGTCAATTTAATTTAATGAATCTCTATTCATTAATTTAAATTGATTTGATGAATCAAATATAAATTAGACTCATTCAACACTTGAATCAACTTGAGTCTAACTCAATTAGTCTAATTTGGATTACTCTTAATCCAATTTGGTTCATCCCATGAACCTAATCCTCATGGTTCATCATATGAACCTAATCTCCATCTAATTGCTCTTATGTGTGTGACCCTATAGGTTCTTGTAATGTTGGCAATGTCCCTAAACCGATTTAGGAACATAAGCAATGAGCGGTATATAGCAACACATCATTGCTACCCAAGTTACAAGAATGTTGAGCTCCAACATCACCTTTGTGACTACTAATTGTGACTCTCACAATATGTGACAATGTCCCTCTATCCTTGACATCTAGATTGACCAATCGAGGCATAGAACGTGTCATCCTCGGTATAATCTAAATCTTGAACTCCAAGTAGACTCACTCTAATCAAATGAGCTCAATATCTCATATTGACTCATTTGGGCATGGCCATGCACTTCGTGGTCTCACTCTATCAAGAATATCGATGTCACCCCCGTCATATAGGAGGAATAGATCCCATCTACATCACTCACATCCCTCCGCATAATTTGTTACATACCCAGTAATCGCCTTTATAGTCCACCCATTTACGGGTGACGTTTGACGAAGCCAAAGTATGCAACTCCTTATGTAGGGAACCATGGTGACTTCAGGTCTAAGGACTAATAGTCATACTAATAGCCACATGAGAAAGTATATGACACTCATATAACGATCCACGATACTTTCTCATGGCGGGTCATTCAGTATACATTCTCCAATGCATACCCATGTGTCAACTTGATATCTCATATCCATGACTTGTGAGATCAAGTCATCTTGTTGACCTACATGCTAGTCTCTACGCATTAACATTGTCCCTGAATGTTAATACTCGACTAGGAATGATTAAGAGTAGTGTTCTCTATATCATCTCATTATCGATTAAACCAATCGATTGATATAGATAAGAACCTACTACTCATGGACATTATTATATTTAGTTATTTGGCACCAATACAAGTAAATATAATAACCATGCCTTTATAAATAGGAATATGATACAATAAAGTCCATACAACAATCATCACATGATTGGCTCTAGGGCTTTCACTAACAAGTCCCACATTGGTAAGACATGGAAAGGATCATGTGCTTGTAAGATGAGAAGATATCTCCAATGACATGAGGCCTTTTGGACAAATTCCGAAAGAAAAACCATAAAGGCTTAGGCCCAAAGTGAACAATATCATATCATTATGGAGATATGTAAATCTTATAGGTACTAATATAAAGTTGTAGAATTTTAGGCCAAGAACTACCATGACATGTTGACTTCATTGCATATCGACATAAAGTGTTAGATGATTAAAAGAAAGAGATCATAGTGGTCAAGCATTGATAGAGCATATTAGTGTTGGGATGTATACTGAAAGCCTAGCCTTTGTATGAACATCTTCATTTTGAAATAAGAATCACAGATCATTGTTTGCATTTTATATTTATGCATATTGTCTGATACTTTACATTGTAGATAACATGGTGTGTGGTGTTGCACAAAAGATCATGTTATCAGTTCCTTGTAGAGTATAAGAAAAGGCTCACAACCAAGATGGTTTTGGACAAACCATTGGCATGGTTGTGGTGTAATTTGGTATTGGTTTATTTTGACCATAGAATTACACTAGTACACTTTGTGTGTATTGAGCATGATCGATTTAGAGGTGATTTAATTTATACTAACTATATAATTTAATCAGACCTCATATATTATGGTGTGCATGCTCTTAATTCCGATATAATAATGGGCACATGTACTTAGTATTTATTTCTTTGATTTACCAATCGACAAGATTTATGTATTAAATCGATAGGCCTGATAAGTTGGAAAATAATATTATTTATATGGTGTATCGTTGATTATAGGAGGAAACCGTGCCCTATATACTAGGATGATGATGTCCCCTTGAGGAGCTCATAAAGTTCATCATGTAAATTCTGCAGTTGGACTTGGTCCAACATGATGATAAGGATGAGTGGTACTACTCATGGACTTAGATATTAATTAATTAAATTTGTCAGTAATTTAATTAATTAATGGACATTCGATATCTTAAACACGGAGAGATATTTTGTACAAATAATATGTGGAGCCCATATTTAATTATGGGGGTTGGTGAGGTAGATCAATGATGATCCTCTACTGGAATGAATCATCATTAATGGATTGGGTTATATGTGGTTCGGATCCATTGGGTGGCCAAGATCCAACTCCTCCTCATGGTCCCTATTGTAGCCTATTATAAATAACTCATGAAGCCTATATCTATAAAAGGATGTGGAGAGGCTTGGGCGTAGAAAAAGTTGTGCTAGGGTATGGTTTTGGCGTTGGAGAGGCTTGGTCGGCAATAGAAGAGGTGTGCTAGGGTTTTAGTTTGAACATCTCCTTAGGATCGGCAACAACAAGACAAGGAGGCTAGGATTTTGTCTTTCTTCTCCCTCTCTTGGCTGGTGCCACCATTTTCCTTCTCCATTGCTGGCGCCTCCTCTCCTTCTCCAAGGGCCGGCGGCAACAAAGGCTAGGGTTCCTTTTTCCTTTGTCTTGGCCGGTGTATCTTCTCCATCTCCTAGGGGGGGGCGACAACAAGCTTTGTGATCGACATGAGATAGGAGAAGAAGGGAGGGTTTTCTGCCCATGTTCGGAGCGAGCAAGGAAGGGAAGATACGTGATCTAGGAGGCTTCAATTCTTGGAAGATCGTCACCCACACGACATCAAAGAAGAGGATAGGAATACAATAGAAGATCAAGAGGTAAAACAAGAGGTATAATCTTGTTTAATATTGATTCTAGTTCTTTTATATTTGTATGTTATTGATTGACATGGACCCTGATGCTAAATACAAAAACCAGCGATCCGTAAATCATCTATTTTGCGGCTAATCGAGGAAAAGAGTTAGGTTGCTTGAACAACAAGTTTGTTCGAGCGACCACTAAAATCGAATAGCACGATGATGAATCGGTTGCTTGGGTAATCCATCTCTGTTCGAATTTTTTTTAATTAATGAAATTTTAATCCGGGGATGTGAGATAGGATTGCCATGCACAAACAACCGAAAAGAAGAAGCGAAACATGCTTTAACCTTCAAGTGGTATCGGAGCCACGATTTCCGATTTCGTTTATTTTGGATACGGTTACTTTCATGCATTGATCATATATTATTTATGCCGGATAATAGTAGGATGTGTGCAGACTAACTTTTTGCTTGTAGGCATAAGATCCAACTATTATGGCTATGTGATTGTGTGTGTGTGATTGTAATTAATTATTTGAATCCTCGGGGTTGATGAGGCTAATTAGTATTTAATTTTTGTAATTAAATACGACACTATTTAGCTGCTCATTTTAATTTACTTTCTATCTAGATATGTTGTACACTCCTTCATGGAGTATAGGATAGATGGATGTAAATTAAAATAGTTTATCTCGGCTCGGATCCCCTTGTGGCTTGCGCATGGTAAAGGGAGGAGCAGACGAGGTGGCGACACGACGAGAAGCATATTGGAAAACAAAAGCCATAATAGTTGGAAAATTTAATTTTTCATATTTATTGCTTATTGTTTGATATGCTTGTTATGTGTATTTGAAAATTCCTCAATTTTAAATTACTAAGTGGGAGAGGGATATTTTTTTAATTCCTGGGCCTCCATTACAATTTGACATGTGATGTGAACAAACTTGCGCGTTGACTCTGAATGTCTTCATCCATATCAGATGAGTTTGTTTTATGGATCACTAGGTCAAATATGGTTATAGGAAATTATTTAGAGGCGTGTGTACTTCCCCATCAAAAGACACATAATCCGAGGTAATTGCCTTAGTATCGGGTAATGGTAAACACTTAGATGCAAATAAAAGTATCCTCCCCTTCGGAGTCACTGCTTTTATTTGTAGGGTCGAAGAGGAACCAACTATTAATTTTATTTGTCAAAAAGTAAGGTTGACAGGATAAAAAAATTAATGGGTAAAATCTCCTTTTACAAATATAGAATTTGTATATGTCCACACTATCGTGGCATACGATATTCTCGGTGTTTTGAGGTATTGGTTGATTTTAAAATTTTATTGTTTGAGGAATCAATAAATTTTTAAAATCTAATGTTTTGATCACTGTGATTCTTAGGTTTTTCAAAATGGCTTTCAACCCACTTGTTGTGATTCTGAAAGAAAACAAACATACTTGACCTAACTATGTTGATTGGAAACGGAATCTGGACATTGTCTTGACTACTGAGGAGTACAAATATGTACTCTTCGAAGAGTGTCCTCCTAAGCCTACGGATGATTCTAGTGAAAAGGAGAAAGAGAGTTATAGGAAGTGAATTAAGGCTGATGAGATGGCGCGGTGTTACATTTTGGCTTCTATGTCAAATGTATTGCAACATCATCATCATGCCATGACTACTGCCTATGATATGATGCTCAATCTCAAAGAACTTTTCGCACACCAGAATCGGGCTCCTAGGTAGAAAACTATGAGGAACTTGATAACAACCACCATGACTGAGGGAACACCCATGAGGGATCATGTTCTCAAGATGATGGCTCATTTGAATGAGCTGGAAGTCCTTGGAGCGGAGATCGATGGGGAAACCTAGGCCGATATCATTCTCCAATCTCTACCTAGAAATTTTGAGCAGTTTTGCCTAAACTACAACATGAATAAGAGGTTGTATTCGTTGGCAAAGCTTCTGATAGAACTCCAGGCGGCAGAGGGGCTTTTTTGTCAAAGTGCTTAGGCTATGGTTACTCAAAAGGTTTCTACTTCTAAGCCGAAAGGCAAGAAGAAGAAGAAACAAGGTGTAGTAAAGATGGCGGCAAAACCTCAGGCAGGAGTGAAGAAGCCGAAAGGCAAATGCTTCACTTACAAGCAAACTGGACATTGGAAGGCAGACTGTCCCAACCACAAACAAAACAAAGGTATATCTTTTAGTTTAGTCATTGAAACATGTTTAGTGGTGTTATCTACTGGTACTTGGTGTGTAGATACGGGAGCCACTGATAATGTCTGTAATTCCTTGTAGGGGTTCCAGGAAACCAGACGACTAGCTGAGGGGGAGATTACCGTCTACATGGGCAATGCTATGAAGGTGGTGGCTATATATTGCAGTGGGAGATGTTTATTTATCTTTTGATAGGAATAAACTTTGGTTCTGAGAAATTGCCTTTTTATACCTTCATTTAAAAAGAATTTGATTTTAGTTTCTAAATTTTTTATGGATGGCTATTCTATTTCTTTTAATGACAAAGTTGTTATAAAAAGGAATAGGGAGATTATTTGTTCTGGTGCTTTGGTAGGAAATTTATACACTCTTGAACCAAAAACTCCCACGATGCAAATAAAAATAAATAACTCATCTTCTAAATCAAATAAGAGAAAAGAGCCTTCGAAAATGAACCAAACATATCTTTGGCGTCTAAGGTTAGGTCATATTAACTTGAGTAGAATTCAAAGGTTGATAGCTGATGGACCTTTAGGTTCATTAGTGGTGGAATATTTTCCAACTTGCGAATCTTGCTTGGAAGGTAAAATGACCAAGAGGCCTTTTAAGGCCAAGGGGTATAGAGCCAAAGATGTGTTGGAATTGGTTCATTCTGATTTGTGTGGTCCAATGTCTATCGAGGATAGAGGTGGTTTTGAATATTTCATCTCTTTTATAGATGATTATTCAAGATATGGATACATTTACTTAATGCGCCACAAGTCTGAATGCTTTGACAGGTTCAAAGAATTCAAGGCTGATGTGGAGAAATGTGGGATAAAAACATCAAGACACTGCGATCTGATCATGGTGGTTAGTACCTCTTGGGAAAGTTTAGGAGTTACTTATCAAAGGCTAGGATTCAATCCCAACTATCTGCACTTGGTACACCCCGTAGAATGGTGTTGGACTATCCGAGCCGTAAAAACCCCTTTTTGCATTGCAGAAACCCCGCAAGTCGGCCACGGATCCATGCGAAGATAAACAAAACTATATGTACGTGTTTAAAAACCTTAGATCTACTCTAGATCTACTTGTTAAGAGTTTTACCTGTGATGCGACGCCCTTCGCTTATCCCGCTCATCCAAATGACTTGCAGGAACTCGAGAGTGTAAAGTGTACACTCCTCTATTGGTATTCACATAAGAAATACGTGGAGAAAAGCAACCTAGAGTGTGCTAGCACCCCTTGGAGGCTCACGGCAAGATGAGGAAGAGAGAGCTTGAGGGAAGAGTGGAGGAAGAAGATGAAGTTACACAACTTAACTTCACATTTTCATAACCCATCAATAGTGGCCAACCACTATAAGGGGGTTACATGCATGCATGTAACTCCAAGAGCCAATGTCTCTTGGTCTCCCTCATGAGGTGACACCCCATGATGTGTCCAAGATGATGTGGAGCATCATCATTGGCTGGCCCCATGCCAAGTCACCATGACATGGCAATTGGTTAAGTCAAAATTGACCATTCATCTTCTCTCTCAAGTCAAGTCAAACTTGACCTCTTATCTCCAATGGTTGATCAAATCTAACCATTTGATTCAAGTCAATTTGATTTAATGAATCTCAATTCATTAGTTTAAATTGACTCAATGAATCAAATCTAAATTAGACTCATTCAACACTTGAATCAAATTGAGTCTAACTCAATTAGTCAAATTTGGATTACTCTTAATCCAATTTAGTTCATCCCATGAACCTAATCCTCATGGTCCATCATATGAAACTAATCTCCATCTAATTTCTCTTTGTGTGTGACCCTATAGGTTTTTGTAACATTGGCAATGCTCCTAAACCGAATTAGGAACATAAGCAATGAGCGGTATCTAGCAACACATCATTGCTACCCAAGTTACAGGAATGTTGAGATCCAACATCAACTTTGTGACTACTAATTGTGACTCTCACAATATGTGACAATGCCCCTCTATCCTTGACATATAGATTGACTAATTGAGGCATAAACCGTGTCATCCTCGGTACAATCTATATCTTGAACTCCAAGTAGACTCACTCTAATAAAATGAGCTCAATATCTCATATTGACTCATTTGGGCATGGTCATGCACTTAGTGATCTCACTCTATCAAGAATAACGATTTCACTCCTGTCATATAGGAGGGATGAATCCCATCTACATCACTCACATCCCTCCGCATAATTTGTTACATACCCAGTAATCACTTTTATAGTCCACCCATTTATTGGTGACGTTTGACGAAGTCAAAGTATGCAACTCCTTATGTAGGGATCCATGGTGACTTTAGGTCCAAGGACTAATAGTCATACTAATAGTTACATGAGAAAGTATATGACACTCATATAACGATCCATGATACTTTCTCATGGTAGGTCATTTAGTATATATTCTCTAATGCAAACCCATGTGTCAACTTGATATCACATATCCATGACTTGTGAGATCAAGTCATCGAGTTGACCTACATGCTAGCCTCTTCGCATTAACATTGTCCCTTAATGTTAATACTTGACTAGGAATGATTAAGAGTAGTGTTCTCTATATCACCTCATTATTGATTCAACCAATCGATTGATATAGATAAGAACCTTCTACTCAAGGACGTTATTATACTTAGTTATTTGACACCAATATAAGTAAGTATAATAGCCATGCCTTTATAAATAGGAATATGATACAACAAAGTCCATACAACAATCATCACATGATTGGCTCTAGGTCTTTCACTAACAATCTCCGGCTAGCTCTAGCGCCAATCACTGTAGTATTTAATACCCAAAGACCTAGTGTGATCATCATGCTTTTTTTGTGTGACAAAGCCTTGGTCAAGGGATCTGCGATGTTAGCCTTTGTGGGTACTCTGCAAATCTTCACATCTCCTCTATTGATAATCTCTCGAATGAGATGGAAGCGACGTAGTATGTGTTTGGTCCACTAGTGTGAGCGAGGTTCCTTAGCCTGCGCAATCGCTCCATTGTTGTCACAATAGAGCTCTATAGGATCTGCTATGCTAGGAACCACCCCATGCTTAGTAATGAACTTGCGGATCCAAACTGCCTCCTTTGTTGCCTCTGATGCAGCGATATACTCTACCTCTATTGTAGAATCAGCAACTGTGTCCTGCTTCGAACTCTTCCAAGCTCACAGTGCCACCATTCAAGAAAAACATGAACCCTGACTATCATCTATAATCATCATGGTCAGTTTGGAAGCTGACATCGCTGTAACCCTTTACAGCTAGCTCCTCATCACCTCCAAATATCAAGAAATATTCTTTAGTCCTTCTCAAGTACTTAAGAATATTCTTGATTGTTATCCAGTGACGCTCACTTGGATCTAATTGGTATCTACTCATCATGCTCAAAGCATATGAGACATCAGAACGAGTACATAGCATGACGTACATGATAGATCCTATGCCCGATGCATAAGGGATCTTATCCATGTAGTCTCTCTCCTCTCTAGAAGAGGGACTTTGAGTCTACGAAAGACCCACACCATGTGACATCAGCAGAAGTCCCTTCTTGGAATTCTGCATGGCAAACTATAGTAATACCGTGTCAATATATGTACTCTGACTTAGGCTAAGCAATCTCTTAGATCTATCTATATAGATCTTGATGCCTAGAATACAGGCTGCTTCACCTAAGTCCTTCATTGAGAAGCACATCCCCAGCCAAGTCTTCACAGACTGTAGCAAAGGGATGTCATTCCCAATGAGTAGTATGTCATCCACATACAATACAAGGAAGATAACTGTATTTCCATTAACCCTCTTGTAGACACAGGGTTCATCTTCATTCTTGATGAAATCAAACTGTTTGATGGCATCATTGAATTGAAGATTCCAGCTTCGAGAAGCTTGCTTTAGCCCATAAATGGATCTTTGTAGCTTGCATACTTTCCCAGTATGTTGTGGATCTACAAAACCCTCAGGTTGTGTCATGTACATATCCTCGAGCAAGTTTCCATTCAGAAATGCAGTTTTGACATCCATTTGCCAGATCTCATAATCGTGGTATGCTGCAATAGCAAGCATGGTCCGAATAAACTTAAACATCGTCATTGGAGAAAAGGTTTCATCATAGTCAATACCATGAATTTGCTTAAAACCTTTAGCCACCAATCGACCCTTATAGGTATGCGTAAGTCCATCCATGTCAGCCTTTCTCTTAAAGACCCACTTACACCCAATGGGTTTGACGCCTTTAGGTGGATCAACCAAAGTCCATACTTGGTTGGTGTACATGGATTCCATCTCAGATCTCATGGCCTCTAGCCATTTCTCATAATTTGGGCTCATCACAGATTCCTGATAGGAGGTAGGCTCATTCTCAATGAGCATAACATCATCATGGTCAGACAATAAAAATGAGTATCTCTCAGGTTGACGACGTACCCTATCAGACCTGCGAAGAGGTAGGTCTACCTAAACAGGTTATTGTTTCACAACTCTTTGTGTAAGAATCTCATCACCCACAACACTTTGTAGTTCCTATTTAACCTCCATCAAGGCTTCAATTCTATGGTCCTTATCTTGAATTTCTTCAAGACCGAACGTACTCCCACTAGTTTTTCTAGAAACAAAGTCCCTTTCTAGAAATACCCCAGTCTTTGCCACAAACAATTTGTGTTGACTAAGAATGTAGAAGTAATATCCCTTCATTTCCTTGGGATATCCAATAAAATAGCACTTATCATATTTGGGTCCCAGTTTGTCTGAGACTTGACGTCGAATGTAAGCCTCACAACCCCAAATCCTCATGCATTACATCTTGGGATTTCTCCCTGTCCATATCGTATATGGTGTGTTTATCACAACCTTAGATAGTACACGGTTAAGTATGAAGGCCGTTGTGTCTAGAGAATATCCCCAAAAGGATATAGAAAGATCTGTGTGACTCATCATAGATCGTACCATGTCTAATAGGGTACGATTCCACCTTTAGGATACACCATTCCACTATGGTGTTCCAGGAGGAGTGAGTTGGGATAGAATCACACACTCAGCTAGATAGTCACGAAACTCATGGCTAAGGTATTCACCACCTCGATCTGATCGAACTATCTTAATACTCTTGCCAAGTTGGTTGTGTACTTCACTCTAGAATTCTTTGAACTTTTCAAAGGATTCTGATTTATGTGTCATCAGATACACATAACCATATCTACTGAAGTCATCAGTAAATGTAATGAAGTACCTATAACCACCTCTAGCAACAACATTGAAAGGGCCACATACATCACTATGTATAAGTCCTAAAGAGTCTGTTGCTCTTTCGTTGTGTCCACTAAAGGGAGTCTTGGTCATCTTGCCTAGAAGGCAAGACTCGCATGTCTCATATAATTCAAAATCAAATGAGTCCAGCAACCCATCCTTATAGAGCTGGGATAAGCGACTCTCATTTATGTAGGGTCGATATGGTGGCCGGCTAGAGGGGGGTGAATAGCCCTCTTTCGTTCGATGATGGAATTTGCTCATCTACAAAGAATATTAGCACAACGGAAATAAAACAAGATAAGCAAATATAAATAAGAATACCAAACAATGCTAACACCGAAATATAACGTGGTTCATCGCCTCGCCGCTAATCCACGGCCCGATTCGTCGATGGTGAATCACTCCGCAACCAATCCACTATTGGTCTCTCCCTTTAGCCCAAGCAAGGTGGAGGTAAACCTTCTTACAACCCAAACACTCCTTCTTACAATAAATGTGAAAGAAAACTAGGAGAAGGAGTTGAAAGCTTGTGGGGCACTTGGATGATCGTTTGGAATTTAAGCATTAGCCATCCAAAAGCCCACACCCTCTCTTTTTATAGAGAGGGCTGATTTTTCCTGTTGGCCGCCATCAGTCGACTGCTGCCCTTGGCAGTCGACTGTCGGCACTACAACGACCTCCGAACACGTTAGATCCCGACCGTTATAGTCCAACGAAGCCCTTGGCAGTCGACTGATGTATCCATCAGTCGACTGATGCCTCCGTAGTCGATTGGCTAGTCGCCTCTGGCGATTCTTTGTCGCGACTACCTTCATCACCGATCGCCAACCTTTGGCGATCGATGATGTCTGCAATGATCGCTAGGCCAAAAACCCATCGATCGAACACCCGGTCAAACCCGTTCGACTCGGGCGATCATTGTCATTTCATGGCAGTCGACTGATGTCAGGAAATCTCATCCGACACTTAGCCAAATGGCCAAGTTTCACCTAAGAGCACTACCCCTTCCCGGGTTACATTGGCTCACTCTCATTCTTTGAAGTCCCTTGCCTTTGAAGTTGTCTTCGTCCGACCACGTCCCTCGGATGCGCCAAGCACACGGCTCTGTAGCACCATCCTTCGCATCTCGCCCTGAAGTCTACTTCCTCCGGCTTCACTCCAAGCTCCTCGTCCGGCGGTCCCTCGGATGCTCCAAGCGCACGACTTTCGCAAAGCCATCCTTCACCGACTCAAGGATCGAGTCATGAGATGTGAAACTCGCCAAGGCTCCATGTGCGAATTACTAAGTCCTGCAAGACTCCAACGCACATATCAAATCGCAATAACAACCTAACTTAAACCCTTTGCCACACGCATCAAAACCATATCATGAGTTGATTGCCCTAACAATTTCCCCCTTTTTGATGTGTGGCAATCCGTTTAAGTTAGGTAAAAATATTTGATAAAATATTAAGGAAAGAAAGCATGTAAATAACATGATTAGAAACTCTCCCCCTTAATACATGAAACTCCCCCTAAATACATTCCCCCTTACTTAAACATATATCTTTCTCCCCCTTTGACACCATCAAAAAGATTAAACAGGGTTTATATGGCATGGCATCAAGTCTAGAGAGAAGCAAAAATCAAAAACACTTAAAAACCTGATAAAATCAGGTTACTGTGATCGTGCACAGGTGATCAGTTGACTGCTATCAGTATGGCAGTCGACTGGCACAAGGAAATCAGGATTTCTGATTTTCTGGACGAAATTTAGAAATGCACTATAAATTCAAGAAAATTTGAAAAATAGTGAAATTCGGGGAACACATTTCTTTTGGGGTTCTTTATAAATGAAAAATAGTTTTCCATCAAAAATCATTATATTTTCAAGGATTTGCTAAAAATCCAAAAGCTTCAAAAACAACTAGGTTTTTTTTTATCATGTTAGTATCAATTTTAACACCTAGTTTTGCTTTCAATTGTTTCAAAATATGAACACACAGATTTTAAAGTAAGAAATTGTTTTGAAAACATATGAAACATCCAACCATGGTCTTTGGACAATATGTCTATGAATTAAACATAAGCCTTCCCCATGATTGGTCTATTATTGCTATTTTGACACTTTACATGACCATCTAAATGCCATAGGCATTAGTGGACCATGAGTATCATCCTAACATCTCACCCATGCTATGTTTTCAATCAAGGTAGCCTATAGTGAGTGTGAGATGTTCCTAAGGCATTTATATATACTTAACCAATAATTCATGCAATTCTACACAAGGTTAAGTATCATCCTAACATACCACATGATCATAAATATACATATGCATTGATTTCATATTATGATCATGAAACACATGTATTCATCAATTAACAATCATGCATTAGGTATAAAATCATGATAATAAGTAAAGTATCACCCAAAGACATGATTTAAACCTTATTGCCCATGATTATATGTCAAATATCAAGACTATAAATCATGATTGCAAACATATATAACAATTATATTAACCATCATGATTTAAGCATTATTATCAATTTATGGGCACATTATCATCACCCAACACTTTGCTAAAAATGTATAGGTCATGAGTATCACATTACACCAAGTGTTGAGCATGATCTAAACTATGTAAGGAGTGCATTATCATCACCCAACACTATTTCAAAAATTTGTCCCGCCATCCTAAGTCAACCAAAATATGATATAGATAAATTCCATATGGTTGACTATCCTAGGGTTTTCCTAACCCTTTAAGATGGATTTAGGAACCCAAAATAAGTTCTTTCCTATGGGGTTCACTAAATACTTCTTAGGGATCCATTTTCTAGCATTTGTCTTATTTTTGCTTTGACCCCTAGCAATCAAACATTTATAAGCCTTTTCATTAGTTTTTCCCTTATATCCTAGACCTTTCTTATTGAAGCTAGCCCTTTGGCTCCCAATTATCATGTTCAATGTATTTGAGCCAATTGTAAGCTTTTCTAGGGCCTTGGTCAAATGATCTACCTTTTCCCTTAGAGCCCTATTTTCCTCAATGCATACATCATTAACATCAAAAGGCATATATTCATTTGAGCGTGCATTATCATGACTAGAAGAAGTATCATCATTAATATTTAAGCATGCTTTTTCTAATTTTTCTTCTAAGTCCTTAATTTGATCTAGCATGCATTTATTCTTTTTCTTTTCCCTAAACAAGTCCTTAGTGAGGCTAGAAATCATGCAAACTATTTTACTATGTGAGAGATTCGTTACCATAGTCTCCATGTCTTCTTCTTCTTCAGATGAGGATGGCGAAGAAGCTCCCCCTTCACTAGAGCTCTCCTCACTTGTGCTTGATTCTTCATTTTCGGTGGAGGAGGAGTCTAGATCATCAAAGGCCATCAAAGCTAGGTTGGTGACAAAAGCATTCTCCTCTTCCGATGATGATGAAGATGATGAAGAGGGGTCATCCCATGTCCTTGCTTTTAGTGCCTTGGCCTTCCCTTTTTCTTTGGTCTTCTTCCTTCTTCTTGTTCCCCTTCTTCTTCTTCTTTTCTTCCTTCTTTCTCTTCTCCTCCTTGCTCTTGTTCAATAGGGGACAATTATCCCTTATATGTCCCTCTTGTTGGCAATTGTAGCAAATCACATTCCCCCTTGGTATTCTTCTCCTATCATTAGATTTATTAAATTTAAAACCTTTTAATGCACGCCTTACCCTCCTTACCATATAAGCTTCTTCCGTGCTCTCCATGGAGGAGATGGAAGCTTCATCGGAGGAGGAGGGGGTCTCCATCTTCTTCTTCCCTTTGTTAGCCATCAAGGCTACTCCCCTTGAAGGTTGAAATCATGGCTCTTCTACTATTCCTTCGAGCCTTGTTTCGTGGAGCTCCATTGTTGAGAAGAACTCCTCCAAGGTGCTCACTTCTAAGTTCTTTGACATGTAGAAGGAATCCACCATTGAGCTCCATTTTGATGACCGGGGAAAGACATCAATTGCTTTCATGAGCATGTCCCGGTTCGAAAGTCTTTCTCCAACACTCGTTAGCCCAATTAAAATTTCTTTGAATCTAGAATGTAAGGAGGTTACCTTTTCTCCCTTTTCAAGCTTGATATTTGTTAGTTGGGAGCAGAGGAGGTCTCTTCTTGCAAGCTTGGCCTCCAAAGTACCTTCATGATGCTCTACTAGCTTCTCCCACATCTCCTTGGTACTTGCACACTCCCCTATCATATTCACTTCTTGTTGGGGGAGTACATTGTAGAGGTGGTGCTTGGCCTTTGAATTCGCCAAGTACTCCTCTCTTTGTCTTTTATTCCACCTTGATTTCTCCAATGGCTCCCCTTCTTCATTCCTAGGCATCTCGAAACCGTTTTCCATAATTAATAAAATTTCGAAGTCGGTTTCAAAGAATACCTTCATTCTCTTTTTCCACCAAGAGAATTCTCCTTCAAACTTTGGTGGGTGAATGTTGGAGCCGACCATTCTTGAATGTACTTGTTGTGGTGGTTAGTCCTCGACAAGCTTTCCTCACTCTGATCCCACTAGTAGGGTCGATATGGTGGCCGACTAGAGGGGGGTGAATAGCCCTCTTTCGTTCGATGATGGAATTTGCTCGTCTACAAAGAATATTAGCGCAACGGAAACAAAACAAGACAAACAAATATAAATAAGAATACCAAACAATGCTAACACCGAAATATAACATGGTTCACGACCTCACCGCTAATCCATGACCCGATTCATCCACGGTGAATCACTCCGCAACCAATCCACTATTGGTCCCTCCCTTTAGCCCAAGCAAGGTGGAGGTAAACCTTCTTACAACCCAAACACTCCTTCTTACAATAAATGTGAAAGAAAACTAGGAGAAGGAGTTGAAAGCTTGTGGGGCACTTGGATGATCGTTTGGAATTTAAGCATTAGCCATCCAAAAGCCCACACCCTCTCTTTTTATAGAGAGGGTTGATTTCTTTCCGTTACTACAATGACCTCCGAACACGTCAGATCCCGACCATTATAGTCCAATGGAATCCTTGGCAGTTGACTGATGTATCCATCAATCGACTGATGCCTCTGTAGTCGACTGGCTAGCTAAGCCTATGAGCGATTACGTGCCGCATTTGCCTTCATCGATCATCGCCATCTTTGGTAGTCGGTCGATGGTCGGCAACGATCGGCTGGGCCAAAAACCCATCAGTCAAACACCAGTCGAACCTCGTTCGACTCAGAGCAATCGACTGCCATTTCATGGCAGTCGACTGATGTCGAGAAATCTCATCCGACACTTAGCCAAAATGGCTAAGTTTCACCTAAGAGCACTACCCCTTCCCGGGTTACATTCGCTCACTCTCATTCCTTGAAGTCCCTCACCTTTGAAGTTGTCTTCATCTGGTCACATCCCTCAGATGCGCCAAGCGCACGGCTCTGCAGTGTCATCCTTCGTGTCTCGCTGTAAAGTCTACTTCCTTCGGCTTCACTCCAACCTACTCGTCTGGCGGTCCCTCGGATGCTCCAAGCGCACGACTTCCGCAAAGCCATCCTTCACCGACTTAAGGACCGAGTCATGAGATGTGAAACTTGCCAAGGCTCCATGTGCGAATTACTAAGTTGGGGAAGACTCCAACGTACATATCAAATCACAATAACAACCTAACTTAAACCCTTTGCCACACACATCAAAACCATATCACGGGTTGATTGACCTAACAATTTATGTGTCCTAATCAACAATGCGAGAGATAGGTTTGGTTCAATGCATTTGACTTGAACCTTTTGGTACTTATGTTATAGATGGTGCTCTCTAAGTCTAGAATGTAGAGTCCATTCATTAGAGGTGTACTACAATAGAACATATCATTTAAATAAACCGAACAATATTTGTTCTTTATTATAAATGAAAATCCTTTCTTGTCCAAACAAGAAACTAAAATTATATTCTTAGTCAAAGCAGACACATAACAACATTCATCTAGTTCTAGTACAAGCCCAGAGGGTAGAGATAGAAAATAAGTTCCTACAACAACAACAACAACTCTTACTCCATTGCCTACTCGTAGGTCCACCTCGCCCTTTGTCAATGCCCTGCTATTTCTCAGCGCCAGCACATTAGTACAAATGTGAGATGCACATTCGATATCTAATACCCATGATGAAGAAATAGATAGATTAACTTCTATGACATATATACCTAAAGTAGAAGTCTCACTTCCCTTCTTCTTAAGATCTTCCAGGTATGCTTTGCAGTTACGCTTCCAGTGTCCAACTTCCTTACAATGGAAGCAAGTCCCTTCCTTGGCCACCCCTCCTTTCGATTTCAGTGCCTTGCCTTTGGCCTTGGCTTGGGACTTTCCCTTACCTTTTGGCTTGCCCTTGCCTTTCTTCTATTGCACCATCAAAATGGAGTCAGGTTTATCCTTCTTAAGGTTAAGCTCAGCAGTTCTCAATATGCTAAGCATCTCAGGCAGTGGCTTATCAATATTCATGTTGTAATTCATGATAAATTGATTGTAGCTTTGTGGCAAATATTGCAAGATCAAGTAAGTGGCCAGCTCTTGGCCAAGTGGGAATCCCAACCTCTGTAGGTTCTCTATGTACCCAATCATCTTGAGTACATATGGACCTACGGGAGTCCCATCTTGCATCTTGGACTGAAATAGTGTCCTAGAGATCTCATATCTCTCGTGCCTTGCTTGTCCTTGATACAGTTGACGAAGATGTTCAACCATATCAAAAGCATTCATGAACTCGTGTTGCTTTTGAATCTCAGAGTTCATGGTCGTGAGCATGAGGCATGACACATCTAATGCATCAGCTTGATGCTTCTTGTAAGCATCTCGGTCAGCTCGAGGCAAAGGGCGGAGGTGCCTCGGAATGGGTCGCCAGACGTACAATTTTCTTTCTTGGGTGAGAACGATTCTCAGATTCCTGTACCAGTCCAGGAAATTAGCTCTATTGAGCTTGTCCTTCTCAAGGACAGAACGTAGGGAGAGAGTGTTCGTGTTTATCGACATGGTAATCTACAACATACACAATGCAGAAAAATAATATCATATTCCATTTATCATTTAATTAGGTCTTTAATCAAATGATGCTCCCACTGAATTATAAGAATTTTGTAGAATCGAGTCATGGATGTGGTCAAACCACATTACTAGATTCATACAAACTAGCTAAAATTCTCGCGGGACAAGATCCACATCATACTACGCCTTGAGTTAGCTTTGGCTAAATCGCCCAAGACTTAGTATGATCGGTAGGTAACAAATTACCAATTACATCTCTATGCAACTCTTGTTTATAGGATCAAGATCCACATTTACAAAAGACGTTGAGTTAGCTTTTGCTAAATCGCCCAAGATTTAGTGTAAATGCGATCTTATCCTATCTTTTCAACGGTTGGAATATGCCTATAGTTTTACTCGATCTAATTGAGTTAACTAGTTTTACTCAATCTAATTGAGCTTATTCTCACCCAAGCCATGATAGGCAGGACCAAGATTGTACCTCCACACCCTATCAAGATAATATGCATTTCTCTACTTTGGCAGATTCAACAAAAACAAATGATCGAGGTAGTGATGGGTATTAAAACTTGGTAGGCATTTTCGAGTTGATTCAATTAAGATCTAATCTAATCGTAAATCTGTATCATATATAAAATAAGGCCTTTATTATCCTACACTAACATATGATGGTGCAATCGACCCAGGTCACGATTGACCAGACTCGAGTTTCACTCGAGTGATGTTTTGATGTTTGACATAGTATGTTTGACATTGATGTCGGTTAATGTTTTGGGGAGATTGTTTATACAATCAACCCAGGTTATAATTGACCAGACTCGAGTTTGACTCGAGGGAGACTTTGATGGTTGACAAGGGTTGACCATGTGATTATGGAAAAGTCCAAGCATGGGTCTTGGCAAGGTAAAGTCCAAGTCATGGGTACTTGGCATGGAAAGTCCAAGTGGGACACTTGGCATTGGGGAAAGTCAAAGTCTTGAGTACTTGGCACAAGGGAAGTCCAAGCATTGGTCTTGGCATGGAAAGTCCAAAATGGGTTGGCAAGGGAAAGCCCAAACTTGAGTCTTGGCATTTGAGAAGTCCATGGGGTTTGATATTGGCGGCGTAAAGTCCAAGGGTGGAGTCTTGGCAGCATAAGTCCAATGGTTGGCAGCGTAAAGTCCAAGCGGAGTCTTGGCAGCGTAAGTCCAATGTGCCTTGGCGGTATAGACTGACTTAGCATGACATGGCTGACGGAAGCACCTGAAGGCTAACGTATGGATGAACAAGTCATGGATGACTTGGAGGGATCCGATAGGCATGAGGCTGATGAAGGTGGCTAGAAGGCTTAGGTCTAGGCTAAGGGTGGTCTAGCAAGTATGGGGGCACCATACTTGGGTTAAAACCTCATGTTTGAGGTTGGCAGTCGACTAGCATTATGGTCGATTCGACTGCCATGAGTCAACTAGAGTTCGACTGCCGGTTTAGAGCTGAAATTGTTCTGGCAGCCATCCCTTAGCAGTTGACTACTGGTTTAGTCACGAGCACAGAGTTCTCCATACCGACTGGGCAGTCGACTATGCGGCTGGCAGTCGACTGCCAAGAGATCCGTTGGAGTTTTTCCAGCGCTGATCGACCCATTGTCTCACGACAACAGTGGCATCAGTCGACTGGTGACTTATGACAGTCGACGGATCGGCGGAAATCCAGCCCGATGCAGGTTAAAAGAAGCTGTTTGTGGAGGGTTTCATGCAAGCATTTTCTTGGCCAATTTGAAGGGGAATAGTTGGTGCTTTTCCAGTCCTTCAAGGATAGTTCAAGGCAACCAAAAGCAAGCAATCCAAAAAGCATTTGTAAAGTTTTCTTTGCATAGATTGTTGTTTTCTTGTTGTATTTGCTTGTCTTACTTTGTATTACTTAGTGTAATCTTTGTACGAGATTTCTCCACCTCCGACGTGTTGTCGAGAAGGAGTTTATTGTGCTTAGTGGTGTTTGTGACATCGCTAGGGTTCGTACAAACCCAATCCGTGGAGTAGGAACCATTCGGTTCGGAACCATGTTACATCTCGTGTCATTGTATTTGTGATTGTGTTTCGTGTTATTGCTTTCATTATTATTATTCCGTTGCGCTAACACGATTTCTAGACGCGATCACGATCGAATTCCATCATCGGTACTAGCACACGCTATTCACCCCCCCCTCTAGCGTCCAATCGATCCCCTACAACATTCATCACATACATACAAGCAAAATTTACTAGCATGTGTTGGATCGAAAGTGTCGCTAGAGGGGGGGGGGGGTGAATAGCGATACGATGTCGTTAAAAAACTTTTGCAATAAGTAAAAAGCAAGTAGAGAGTGCACAGCGGAAATATAAAGTAGACAAGATATTTTTACGTGGTTCACAATCTTTCGATTGCTAATCCACGGCCCTAGTGATCCTTGATCACGTACGGAGGGCAATTCACTAAAACCACTCCTCCTCGTTGGAGGTAGGAGCAACGATTACAAAAAGAAATCAAGGCAAAGGGACACTCCCCCTTTCCTTGTTACGATTAAAGCACAAAGACAATTTAAAGAAGTAGAACTTAAATAAATATACCGACAACTCTTATAAGTAGAAGATGTAGCTTGCACTTCGTCGAGCAAATGTGAGTAGTAGTAAGCGGCGTTACGGCGTGTTGAGAGCTCTTGAATTCTTGTTATTTGCTTGGCTTGAACATGTCTATTTATGGATATTGATCTATGAATTTAGACATAGGTAGTGTCCAAGGTGAGGTTCTTATCCCCCAAGACTTGTTCATCCACATCCTTTGCGCCAACTCAAGGATGAGGTGTTTCATCCAACCACCTTGTGCCACCTCCAACCTCCTTGTGCGCCAACTCAAGGATGAGGTGTTTCATCCAACCACCTTGTGCCACCTCCAACCTCCTTGGGCGCCAACTTGAGGATGAGGTGTTTCATCCAACCACCTTGTGCCACCTCCAACCTCCTTGGGCGCCAACTTGTTGGAGCCATTCAACTTGTGCCACATCATGGGAGCCAACCATCTTGTGCCAACTCACCTTATTTTGGGCGTCCACCACAAGGAAGCTTGGTGATGGTTTGGATGTCCACCTTGATGCCACATCACCCTTTGTACCAAAACACGAGTCAAGTCCAAATTCACCCCCTTGAAATTGGAACTTGACTAGCAGTTGATGTAGTCAAAGGGTTTTGACTGATACAAGTTAGCTTAAAATATAAAGTCACGATGGTCCTAACCATCCGATCTCGACCTAGACCTTCCATTGGAGGTATTGGGTCGGATCTACGCTTAACGACCTTGCTTCGCTTTCACACGAGCTTACCTTGTAGCCTCGCTTCCGGTCTTCACCCGAGTACCTCGGCTTCCTCCGAAGTCCCGCTGGCGTTGCCCGACCACCTCGGTTCCCACCGGGTGTCGCAGACCTTCCGCTCAACTTTAGCATTTCTGCACACTTAATTGAGCTCGTAAGATAACAAATATACCCTTAACTATTGAGCCTTTTGCCATAATCAAAATACTGGTTCGACTTTGGTGCCTTGCACCAACAATCCCCCTTTTGATTCATGGCAAACCGACAAAAGTTAAGGAAAAATTAAGCATAACGATAAGCTAGCATAAAGATTAAATATGAATGAGCTAGCATAATGATTAAGCATGAATGAGCTAGCATAAAGATTAAATATGAATGAGCTAGCATAATGATTAAATATGAATGAGCTAGCATAATGATTAAGTATGAGTGAGAAATATTATTGTTTCAAGTTCTCCCCTTTGAGGTAACCTCCCCCTTGACCGAAGGTGAGTTCTTGAAAAATAATTTTTACTCCCCCTTAATAGTTGCTTAAGTAAACGGAATTACTTAATATAAAAGGTAATAATTTTGTTTACTTTCTTCCTTACTTTTGTGACTTTCTCCCCCTTTTGCCTTAACTCAAAAAGTTTGTAAATATATTTTAGGGTTTGTAAGTCCAAGCAAGTTCCCAATATAAATATATATTTTTTTTAAAATGTACAACTCCGGTTGGACTTGATTGATATAGAATGATCAATAAGTCTTGAAGGAGTTGATTAATTTTAAATAATTATACTCCATGGTTCATGTCGATGCACTGAATCTACATCTTGAACCAGGAGTAAGGTCCTAACATCTCCCGCCCGTCTACGTGGCTAAGTACACAAACACATTAGTCCTATGTGTTGTGAGATGTGTTGGCTCCTTAAATCTATAGGTATATGATTTCTAAGGTAAGACTTAGGCTAATTTCATAAAAAGAAGCAAAAGTAGAGTAAATATATAGAAAAATTTAAATCCTACTCTATTACGCACATACCTAACTTTCGTCTTAATAAACTAAATTCGGCTTCGGGTAGTGGTTTTGTGAAGATGTCCTATAGGTTTGATTTGGACTCAACATACTCTAGTTGTATAGTTCAATTAGTTACATGTTCCCTAATGATGTGGTGTTTAACTTCTATATGTTTTGTCCTAGAATGAGATATTTGATTTTTAGTTAAGTTAATTGAACTAATGTTATCTATGTAGGTTTTAATGTTGTTAAAGATTAAGCTAAAGTCTTGGAGAGTGTGCTTCATCCACGAGCCGAGAGACACACTCACCCATCGCAACGTATTCGGCCCGGTGGTAGATAAGGCAACGCAATGTCGCTCCCATCGCACTAACTTACTAGACTCGAGCCGAGGATTTGACAACAACCACTCATGCTCTTTCTATCGAGTTTACTACCGGCATAGTCGAGTCGGAGTAGCCGATTAGATTAAACTCGTAGATCTAGGGTACCAAATACCTCGTTTAGCGTGCCCTTTAGATATCTAAGGATACGCTTGACTAGGGTTAGGTGAGACTCCTTGGCACAGGTTTGTAACCTTGCGCACATACTTACCGCGAATAAAATGTCGGCTCGCGGTTAAGTATAGAGACTTCCTATTGCGCTCCTATAGTATTTTAGGTCAACGGGTTTTCCTTCTACATCTTCGTTTATATTAACATTAGTTGCCATAGGTGTATTGATTATTTTAGCATCTTGCATTCCAAATCGATTTATTAAGTCCTTAGTATATTTTTGTTGATGTAAATATATTCCATCTTTAGTTTGTTTAATTTGTAAACCTAAGAAGAAACTTAACTCTCCCACTAAATTCATTTCAAATTCACTTTCCATAAGTGAGATGAATTCGTTTAGCGAGGATCGAGTTGGTAGTTCCAAAAATTATATCATCTACATAGATTTGGGCTATAAAGATTTCTTTTCCACGGTTTTAACGAATAAGGTTATCGACTAAACCTTGGTTGAATCCTTTGGACTTAAGATAGATCGAAAGCCTTCGTACCAAGCTCTTGGGGCTTGTTTGAGTCCATATAGGGCTTTCTTAAGTCTAAGGACATGGTCAGTTTATCTAGATTTTGAATCCGGAGGTTGGTACGTAAACTTCTTCCTTAATGTATCCATTCAAAAATGCTGACTTGACATCCATTTGAAACAATTTAAAACCTCGATGTGCAGCATATGCTAACAACATTCGGATGGACTCTAGTCCAAGCTACGGGCGTAGGTCTCATCGTAATCTAAACCTTCGACTTGACTAAACCCTTTGCGACTAACCTAGCTTTATTTCTAACTATTTCACCTTTATCATCAAGTTTATTTCGAAATACCCACCTTGTTCCAATAATTGATTTTTCTTTAGGTGGTGGTACTAATTCCTAGACTTCATTTCTAGTGAATTGAGCTAGCTCTTCTTGCATAGCAATAATCCAGTCGGGATCAAGAAGTGCTTGTTCAATAGTTTTGGGTTCGATTTTGGAAATTAACGAGATTTGACTAAGGTTTCGATATGAAGCTCTAGTTCGAACCCCTAAAGTTGGATCACCTATAACTTGATTGATAGGATGATTTGTTTGAGTCTTAGTGTGACTCGGGTTAGGGTCATCTATCACTTGGTCGATAGGATGACTTGGGTGAGTTCTAGTTTGACTTGGGTTAGAGTCATCTATCACTTGGTCGATAGGATGACTTGGGTTAGGACGAGATTCAAGTTCAAGATCAGAGTCGGGTTCGCTATAAGTTGATTTGCTAGTTGGTTTTGTTAAGGATTGAACGGGTTCGTGTCCTTCGTCGAAAACTATATTAATGGTTTCTTCGACTCTAAGAGTGTCGTGATTGTATACCCTATAAGCTCTCGGTGGTTGAGTATCCTAGAAAGGTTCCAGAGAGTTTTTGGATTTGAATTTCCCGAGTTAATCCTTTGTTTTTAAGATATGTACCTTGCATACAAATACCCTAATGTACTTGATGTTCGTTATTTTATCGTGATAAATCTAGTACGAGGTCTTTTTGTGCCTCTTTAACATAAGGATCCTATTTTGGACATAGCAAGCCGTACTAACGGCCTCCGCCAAAATCTATCGGGTAGGTTATACTCGTTTAACATTGTCCTAGCGGCTTCTTGTAGGGTTCTATTTTTCCGTCGACTAACCCATTTTGTTGTGGGGTTCTAGGACATGAAAACTCATGGTGGTATCCGTTTAGGTTACGTAACTGTAAACTGTGGTTTTCGAATTCACCACCATGATCGCTTCTAAGTCTTTTAATCTTAAGGTTCTTTTGATTTTCGATTAACCTACAAAGATTGATTAGTTGGTCTAGGTATCATTATTATGTTTGATAAACCTAACCCAAGTAAATCTAGAATAGTCGTCAATTATGACTAAGCAAAATTGACTACCATTGAGTGACTTAGCTCCATGTGAATCAAATAGATCCATGTGTAGGAGCTCAAGAACACTTTTGGTTCGTTCTTGATTAGTTAATTGATGTTGTGTCCTAGATTGTTTACCTTGTTGACAAGCATTACATATTTTATTATCCAAGTTGTTTAGTTTAGGCAAACCTATAACTAGTTTCCACTCGACTCATCTTGTGGACCGAGTCTTGTAGTGTCCGAGTCTTGGTGCCATAACCAAGATTCCTCTTCCGTGTCATAAGACACTTGGTTGAGGAGTTGTGTAAATTTATTGTGTAGATGTTGCTACTCCTAGTTCCTTTAAGTATTATTTTAGATGTTGCATTTATTTTGATTACGCATTCATTTTCTAGAAATATGACCTTATAATTGTTATCACACAATTGGCTTACACTAAGTAAATTATATTGAAAGTTTTCTACTAATAAGACATTTTGAATTGTAAAGTTAGAGTTGAGCTCAATATCACCGATCCGATGATTTTGAGCTTGCCGCTATTTCGAAGGCTACCGATCCTTGTCGCTTTGAATCGTAACCGAAAATTTGAGTTGATCCCGGTCATGTGTCGGGAGCAACCCATCCAACATCCATTGATCCTACACATAAGGTAGTTGGATCGGATATTGGAATTACTAAAGGGTTGTTTGTAAGTTTTAAACCTAAATCATCTCACCAATATCTACATGATCAAAACATGTTATTCCTATGTGTTATTGTGAGATGACTATCAATTTTACTTGATTAATTTTAATGAATTTAAATTAACCAACATTAGGTTAGATTCGATTTAGTCTAAGCTCATCAAGTAATCTTTTCAAGAGATTAGCTTCTGTCGTGGCGAGGCACAGAGGCCTTCTTTGATCGGAACAACGACCACTTCCTTAGACAAAGCTAATTTCAAGAAATTGATAACTCGACTTACTGAGACTACGCCTTGGTCTAACTAGTTATTTTTGAAAAGAGGCTCCCGAGGCTCAATCTTTTAGGATTTTAGTTGGTTTATTTTTTGAAAAGAGGCTCCCGAGGCTCAATCTTTCGCAGGATTTTAGTTGGTTATGAGTCCTATCTAACCATTCTAAAAATAAAGGAAAAACTAAGCATGCAATTTCTAAGACTTAACAAAATACATTTTGTATTGGCTCCCTGGACCATTGAATCGAGTGGGTCTATTCACATAGTGAATTTGGTCCTGGGAACCCAATACATGTTAGATCCTAAAGTTGAAATCAAAGTGGTCTTAGGGACCCATGCTTGGACATTTTTCTTATGTTGGTTTACTATAGACATATATGACTTATTGGTTGTATTTGAGTTAAACCCGAGTCCGGCCTTGTTGTACACGGCCCTTTGTGATCCAAGTAAGAGGTCAAGTCCCTTGGATCCCAAAGTGAACCTTTCCAACGTGTTCCTAAGGTCTTCGACTTGTGTTTTCAAAAGCGAGTTCTCAACTTCAAGCTTTTCAACTTGAGTTGAGTCCTCCTCTTGAATACGAGTAGTCGAAGAGGTTAGGGAGACCTCATGTTTGAGAAGGTTAACCTCCTCAATTAGGGTCTCGACCTTGGACTCGGACTTAGCTAGTTTCTTATTTAAAAATTTAATTGCACCATACAAAGTATTAAGTAACGACCGACTTACCCTTAATGATTCTTTTGAACCGGATACGGATCCGTGGCTTGTCTTGAATGGAAGCTCATCATCGGATTCGGACTCGGACTCTTCTTCAGTTTCGGAGTCGTGCTCGGTCTGCTTGGCCATTAGAGCTTGGATATCGTCTTCTTCCTCCGACAACTCCTCCCAAGTAGCGTTTAGCGCTTTCTTGGTCTTTGATGCGTTATTCTTTAGCTTTGGGCACTCGGACTTGATGTGACCGAACCTGTTGCACTCATAGCATCTAAAATTAGAAGTATTTGAATTAGGTTTAGGCTTACCTTGAGTTGTTGGTCGTTTCGTCTCTTGATCATCTTCCTAACTAGATTGACTAGTTCGGATTCTATTTCAGTCTACTGCCAGGTCGGACTCGTCTTCTTCCTTCGGGGGTGGCTTGCTTGCGGGCTTCTTCTTCTTGGAACCTGCAACTAATGCAATACTCTTCTCGGCCTGGACCACGTTAGTTTGCTCATGTAATTCAAGTTCCGAAAACAATTCGTCTAACCTAATTTTAGAAAGGTCCTTGGAGACCTTGTAGGCATCGACCATGGATGCCCACAAGGTGGTCCTAGGAAACGAGTTAAGAGAATACCTGATAAGGTCGCGATTCTCGACCTTTTGTCCGATGGCATGGAGTTGGTTGTGATGTCTTGAATCTGAGCATGTAGTTGAGTTGCGGTCTCGTTTTCCTGCATTTTCAAGTTATACAATTTATTTAAAAGTAAATCTCTTTTACATACCTTCGTGTCGTCGGTGCCTTCGTGTAGTCCCACTAGCTTGGTCCATAAGTCCTTTGCACTAATGAAGGGGCCGACGCGGTTGAGCTCTTCCTTGGACAACCCACATTGCAAGATTTGAGTTGCCTTGGCATCGGCTTCTACTTGTTTTTCATGGAATTTGACCATTGATCGTAACCCAAGATTCACCATCTTCATTAATAGGAAGTGTGAAACCGGTTTGGATTACGATCCACATCTCGATTTGGGTTTTAAGAAAGCATTCCATCCGACCCTTCCAATACGAAAGTCATTACCGTTGTAAAGCGGGGGTCAGCGATGCTAAACCCTTCGAGATGGGCCATTTAAAAACAAGAAGAAGAGCAGCGACGAAAAGAATCTTGCAAAACACACCTGAAAGAATATTCCAAGACTTTCGTCTTGGATTAGTAATCTTGAGAAGTAAAAAGATATATAAAATGTAACTTGCAAAAGAAATAAACAATCAAATCACGAATGTCGTTGAAGTTCGGAGGACAACCTTACTCGGGATCTAACAAGGACAACCTTATCCGGATCCTAAAGCCTCTAATGCAATTCTATATGTAGGAGAAGATAAGCAAGTGAAATAATTATACGAAAACAGAAATAAATAAATAAAATCTGTAAAAAGAAAAACAAAGCTAGATTGGTGGTTTCACGAATCTTAGCGCCCGACTCGATACCAATTGTTGGATCGAAAGTGTAAGCTAGAGGGGGTGAATAAGCGATCTGATGTCGTTAAAAACTTTTGCAATAAGTAAAAGCAAGTAGAGTGCACAGAAATATAAAGTAGACAAGATATTTTTCGTGGTTCACAATCTTTCGATTGCTAATCCACGGCCCTAGTGATCCTTGATCACGTCACGGAGAGCAATTCACTAAAACCACTCCTCCTCGTTGGAGGTAGAACACGATTACAAAGAAATCAAGGCAAAGGACACTCCCCTTTCCTTACGATTAAAGCACAAAGACAATTTAAAAAGTAGAACTTAAATAAATATACCGACAACTCTTATAAGTAGAAGATGTAGCTTTCGTTGTCGTGACGCCGTCGTAGCAAATGTGAGTAGTAGTGCGGCGTTCTGACGGCGTGTTGAGAGACTCTTGAATTCTTGTTATTTGCTTGAACATGTCTATTTATGGATATTGATCTATGAATTTAGACATAGGTAGTGTCAAGATGAGGTTCTTATCCCCCAAGACTTGTTCATCCACATCCTTTGCGCCAACTCAAGGATGAGGTGTTTCATCCAACCACCTTGTGCCACCTCCAACCTCCTTGTGCGCCAACTCAAGGATGAGGTGTTTCATCCAACCACCTTGTGCCACCTCCAACCTCCTTGGGCGCCAACTTGAGGATGAGGTGTTTCATCCAACCACCTTGTGCCACCTCCAACCTCCTTGGGCGCCAACTTGTTGGAGCCATTCAACTTGTGCCACATCATGGGAGCCAACCATCTTGTGCCAACTCACCTTATTTTGGGCGTCCACCACAAGGAAGCTTGGTGATGGTTTGGATGTCCACCTTGATGCCACATCACCCTTTGTACCAAAACACGAGTCAAGTCCAAATTCACCCCTTGAAATTGAGCTCTTCTCGAAATTTGGAACTTGACTAGCAGGTTGGTTAGTCAAAGGGTTTTGGGCTATGATACAAGTTAGCTTAAAATATAAAGTACGATGGTTCTAACCATCTGATCTCGACCTAGACCTTCCATTGGAGGTATTGGGTCGGATCTACGCTTAACGACCTTGCTTCGCTTTCACACGAGCTTACCTTGTAGCCTCGCTTCCGGTCTTCACCCGAGTACCTCGGCTTCCTCCGAAGTCCCTCTGGCGTTGCCCGACCACCTCGGTTCCCACCGGGTGTCGCAGACCTTCCGCTCAACTTTAGCATTTCTGCACACTTAATTGAGCTCGTAAGATAACAAATATACCCTTAACTATTGAGCCTTTTGCCATAATCAAAATACCGGTTCGACTTTGGTGCCCACTGCACCAACAGCATGCATCATATACACACAAGCAAAATATAGTATCATGCATCATATACATACAAGCAAAATTTACTAGCATGCATCACATACATACAAGCATAAAATAATATATATATATATATATATATATATATATATATATATATATATATATAAATTGTGATGAGGTCATGGCCCTACTACGATCTTCTCAAGCTGAGAAGATCAGATGGTCAACCAAGGGTTAGCAGCTTCTCCAAGCGCCTCCTTTGACCGCCATGTGTAGTCGGCACCCTTCTCGTAACTCCGTCTACTAGTGAACCTTCCACCGCTCCATTTTTGTACATTACAATCATGAAACTCGAGTTACATTCGAGTCTAAAACTATTTACAACTGGAATATTAAAAGAAGAGGTACGATGCGCACGTCGCATACCATATACAATATGCACAACCACAAAAACGATGCACAAACCATATTATGAATTACAACACATTTATCCAATCACATTGGAGTTCTTAGGCCATGACTATCACAGTATTATACATAATTCTAAATTATTTATTTTACAGAAATTTCTATAATTTTTCCTATCTTTTTTTTTTCAATTTTTATGAGTCACATCTCCGTAATAATCCCGCTAAGCGATTTCTGACCGCGATCGCGGGACAATGCCCCTTTCGGGGTTAGGGGTAGCAACCCTACTCACAAAATAAACTTTTTGAGTGTCCCATCTTGATCTTAAAGTGACTTAAGTCACTGTCCCAAAAACCTAAAGTGAGAATTCGCCGTTCCGGAGAGTTTTTCTCAGTGGTTGAAGCCTACAAGTGTCCCAACACTTGTTACTTCGACTCTTCGAGAAAAATACCAAAAAAATCTATAAGAATAGGAAATTTACAAAAACATACAGATCTGTAATTTTTATATCTAATACAAAAACTACAAAACTAAAACACATACATGCTTCGCACATGGCTCTGATACCATTGTTGGACTATCCGAGCTACAAAACTGCTTTTTACATTGCAGAAACCCCGGAAGTCAACCACGGATCCGTGCGAAGATAAACAAAACTACATGTACGTGTTCAAAAACCTTATATATACTCTAGATTTACTTGTTAATAGTTTTACCCTTGATGCGATGCCCTTCGCTTATCCCACTCATCCAAACGGCTTGTCGGAACTCGAGAGTGTCAAGTGTACACTCCTCTATTGGTATCCACAGAAGAAATAGGTGGAGAAAAGAATCCTAGAGTGTGCTAGCACCTCTTGGAGGCTCACGGCAAGATGAGGAAGAGAGAGCTTGAGGGAAGAGAGGAGGAAGAAGATGAAGTTACACAACTTAACTTCACATTTTCATAACCCATCAATAGTGGCCAACCACTATAAGGGGGTTACATGCATGCATGTAACTCCAAGAGCTAATGGCTCTTGGTCTCCCTCATGTGGTGTCACCCCATGATGTGTCCATGATGATGTGGAGCATCATCATTGGCCGGCCCCATGCCAAGTCACCATGACATGACAATTGGTCAAGTCAAAATTGACCATTCATCTTCCCTCTCAAGTCAAGTCAAACTTGACCTCTTATCTCTCATGGTCGATAAAATCTAACCATTTGATTCAAATCAATTTGATTTAATGAATCTCAATTCATTAGTTTAAATTGACTCGATGAATCAAACCTAAATTAGACTCATTCAACACTTGAATCAAATTGAGTCTAACTCAATTAGTCTAATTTGGATTACTCTTAATCCAATTTGGTTCATCCCATGAACCTAATCCTCATGGTCCATCATATGAACCTAATCTCCATCTAATTGCCCTTTGTGTGTGACCCTATAGGTTCTTGTAACGTTGGCAATGCTCCTAAACTAATTTACGAACATAAGCAATGAGCGATATCTAGCAACACATCATTGCTACCCAAGTTACAAGAATGTTGAGATCCAACATCACCTTTGTGACTACTAATTGTGACTCTCACAATATGTGACAATGTCCCTCTATCCTTGACATTTAGATTGACCAATCGAGACATAGACCATGTCATCCTCAGTACAATCTATATCTTGAACTCCAAGTAGACTCACTCTAATCAAATGAGCTCAATATCTCATATTGACTCATTTGGGCATGGTCATGCACTTAGTGATCTCACTCTATCAAGAATAACGATGTCACTCCCGTCATATAGGAGGGATAGATCTCATCTACATCACTCACATCCTTTCGCATAATTTTTTATATACACAGTAATCGCCTTTATAGTCCACCCATTTACGGGTGACGTTTGACGAAGCCAAAGTATGCAACTCCTTATATAGAGATCCATGGTGACTTTAGGTCCAAGGACTAATAGTCATACTAATTGTCACATGAGAAAGTATATGACACTCATATACTAGAGGAACGAAAGGTGGTTTGTTCTATAGTCCTAGAGATCAGAGGGTGATTGTTAGCACGAACCCTCGATTTTTAGAGGAAAACTAAGTGATGAACCACAAGCCCATGAGCAAGATTGTTCTAGACGAATTAAGAGGGGAAGTCACTACTTCAGTATAGACGGTACAAGAGGACATACCATAAGTGACTACACCGTGTGTCACAGAGGATACACAGGTGATACCTCATCGTAGTGGGAGGGTTGTTAGATAACTTGATAGATTTATGTTCTTGGGAGAATCTTCTGATTTGGTCCCTAGTGAATATGAACCTGATCCCTGGATATATGATGAGGAACTCCAAGATGAAGATGCAGTATCTTGGCAAAGGGCGATGAATTCTGACATAGAATCTATGGATTCAAATCAGGTCAGGGAGCTAGTAGAACCACCCAATGGTGTAAAAGCCATTGGATGCAAGTGGATCTACAAAAGAAAGAGAGGATCAGATGGAAAGGTAGAGACCTTCAAAGCAAGGCTTATTGTGAAAGGGTATACTTAGAAAGAGAGTATCGATTATGAGGAGACTTTTTCATTGGTAGCCATGCTTAAGTCTATCCGGATTCTCTTGTCTATTGCTGCTCATATGGATTATGAGGTTTGGCAGATGGATGTCAAGACAACTTTCCTTAATGGAAGTCTTGAGGAAAATAGATATATGGAGCAACCAGAGGGATTCATTGCAAAGGGCAAAGAGCATCTTGTGTGCAAGCTTAATTGGTCCATTTATGGATTGAAATAAGCTTTGAGATCTTGGAACATCCGCTTTAATGAGGTAATCCAATCATATGGATTTATTCAAAGTCCGGATGAATCTTGTGTATACAAGAGATGTGATGGAAATATAGTGGTATTTCTTGTACTATACGTAGATGACATTTTGCTCATTGACAACAATGCCAAAGCGTTATCAGACGTAAGGGTATGGTTGTCTAAACAATTTGATATGAAGGACTTGGGAGAAGTGGGACACATCCTTGGGGTCAAGGTTATAAGGGATCACAAGAAAAGGATATTGTGCTTATCTCAAGCTTCATACATAGACACTATTTTATCTCGTTTTAGCATGAAGAACTCCAAGAAAGGTTTTCTACCTTTTAGGCTTGGAGTACCTTTATCTAAAGAGATGTGTCGTAGAACATCAAAGGAGATAGAGGAGATGCTTCGGCGGTAGGAAGCCTCATGTATGCTATGTTATGTACGAGGTTTGATATCTGCTTTGCCGTGGGCATGGTTAGCAGATATCAGAGTAATCCAGGAGAGGGACAGTGGACTGTGGTAAAGCATATATTGAAGTACCTGAGAAGGACTAAGGATAATATGCTGGTATGCCAGGCAGATCAATTATCCCCTGTGGGTTACACTGATTCTGACTTCCTATCAGATAGGGATAAAAGTAAGTCTACCTCGGGTTATGTGTTTACTTTGGGAGGTGGAGCCATTATATGGAGGAGTGTCAAGCATAAATGTGTGGCGGACTCTACCATGGAAGATGAGTATGTGGCATCCTCTGAGGTAGCCAAAGAAGCTGTATAGCTCAGGAACTTCTTGATGGACTTGGATGTGATTTCTGATTTGCCCAGAACTATCACAATTTATTATGATAACAGTGGTCCAGTTGCAAACTCGAAGGAACCACGAGCCCATAAGGAAAATAAACATATTGAGCGCAAGTACCACCTAATATGAGAGGTCGTAAAGCGAGGAGAAGCTATTGTCGCCAAGATTACATCAGAGGATAACCTGGAAGATCCTTTCACTAAGGCCCTTCCAGGGAGAGCTTTTGATAGGCATGTGGAGGGAATGGGAATCAGATGTATGGAAGTTTGATGGCAGCATAGTCTTTTAGTATAAGTGGGAGATTATTGGGATGTATACTGAAAGCCTAGCCTTTGTATGAACATCTTCATTTTGAAATAAGAATCACATGATAATTGTTTTCATTTTATAGTTATGCATAATGTCTAATACTTTACATTGTAGATAATATGGTGTGTGGTATCGCACAGAAGATCATGTTATCAATTCCTTGTAGAGTATAAGTAGAGGCTCACAACCAAGATGGTTTTGGACAAACCATTGGCATAGTTATAGTGTAATTTGGTATTGGTTTATCTTGACCATAAAATTACACTAGTACACTTTTTGTGTATTGAGCAGGACCGATTTAAAGGTGATTTAATTTATACTGACTATATAATTGAATCAGACCTCAGATATTATGGTGTACATGCTCTTAATCCCAATATAATAATGGGCACATGTACTTTGTATTTATTTCTTTGATTTACCAATTGGTGAGATTTATGTATTAAATCGATAGGCCTGGTATGTTGGGAAATAATATTATTTACATGGTGTACTATTTATTATAGGAGCAAACCATGTCCTATATATTAGGATGATGATGTCCCCTTATGGAGCTAATAAAGTTCATCATGTAAATCCAGCAAGTGGACTTGGTCCAACATGATGATAAGGATGAGTGGTACTGCTCATGGAGTTAGATATTAATTAATTAAATTGTTAGTAATTTATTTAATTAATGGACATTCGATATCTTAAACACGGGAAGATATTTTGTACAAATAATATGTGGAGCCCATATTTAATTATGGGGGTTGGTGAGGTAGATCAATGATGATCCTCTAGTGGAATGGATCTTTCATTAATAGATCGGGTTATATGTGGTTCGGATCCATTGGGTGGTCGAGATCCAACTCCTCTTCATGGTCCCTATTGTATCTTATTATAAATACCTCATGAAGCCTAGATCTATAAAAGGATGTGGAGAGGCTTGGGCATAGAAAAAGTTGTGCTAGGGTTTGGTGTTGGCGTTAGAGAGGCTTGGGTGGCAATAGAAGAGGTGTGCTAGGGTTTTGGTTTGTCCATCTCCTTAGGGTCGGTGAAAACAAGACAAGGAGGCTAGGGTTTTGTTTTTTCCATCTCTTTAGGGTCGGCGACAACAAGACAAGGAGGCTAGGGTTTTGTCTTTCTTCTCCCTCTCTTGGCCAACGCCACCCATTTCCTTCACCATTGTCGGTGCCTCCTCTCCTTCTCCAAGGGCCGACGAAAAAAAAGGCTAGGGTTCCTTCTTCCTTTGTCTTGGCCGGTGTATCCTCTCCCTCTCCTAGGGCCGGCGGCAACAAGCTTTGTCATCATCACGAGATAAGAGAAGAAGAGAGGGTTTTCTTCCCTTGTTCGGAGTGAGAAAGGAAGGGAAGATATGTGATCTATGAGGCTTCAATTCTTGGAAGATCATCACCCACACGACATCAAAGAAGAGGATAGGAATACAATAAAGATCAAGAGGTAAAACAAGAGGTATAAACTTGTTTAATATTGATTCTAGTTCTTTTATATTTGCATGTTATTGATTGCCATGGACCCCGATAATAAACACAAATACTGACGATCCGTTCATCATCTATTTCGTGGCTAATCGAGGAAAAGAGTTATGTTGCTTGAACAACTAGTTTGTTCAAGTGACCACTCAAATCGAATAGCACGGTGATGAATTGGTTGCTTGGGTAATCCATCTCTTTCTGGATTAGTTTTAATTAATGAAATTTTAATCCGGGGACGTGAGATAGGATCGCCATGTATAAGCGACCGAAGAGAAAAAGCGAAACATGCTTTTCCCTTCAATTAGAATAGACTTTATATCCATTATCAGCGTGGGATGAAAATGAGGATTCTTCATATGGATGAAGTGCCCATTATGTGGGAGTCTGTATTACTTTATTATTCAGGATGCTCTATAATTAAGACACATGTATATTTTGATTCATTGTACACACTAAGATAGAAAAATACATGTGTATTTTATTTTTGACACTCTGTATAAAGACATTATAATTTACTAATGTGGTTAGCATATGGTGATTGTAAATGTGATGTGGGATTGGATTTTAAGTCATGAGGTTCAGATCATGGTTTGCTAATGTTGTTGCATACGATGCTTGCAAACGTGATCGAGACCCTGTTATGGGTCATAAGGAGGACCATTTGGAAATTGACATGTGCAGATCACATTCATGTGATTCTCATGTTTCACATCCACATCTGACCTATGTCATTGATGACATTGGTGTTGTGATTATTGATGGATTCTGCTACCGATTACATATACGGAATAACAACAATCACTTTAGTCATATACCAATAATGTTGATGGACCATATTGATTTAGTTCAATATGCCATAATGAGCTCGACTAAAGAATTTTGGACCTATGTTACATATAGAATCTCATGTGGCCCAAGTGGGAGATTGTTGGATGTGGGCTTATCATGACCATTCAATTTCGCCATATTGGTTCAAACCCAATTAAGTGATCTACTTATTGGTTCATGAGTTTCAGTTAGAGGATGTGGGGATTTTAATGTGTAGAACACATTAGAGTATGAATTTGTTATTGATGATGGACCCATAAAGGATCCGACCCGATCTCTATATATAGGGCATGGCCCCAGCAAGGGCTAGATATTCTAACAAACTCCACGTTTCCTATTGGCTAGGAGTTTACAGCGCCTATTGAGGATCCTTTGGATGGATAGAAGAGAGTGAATAACCTCTCTTTCAATTTCTACACAAAGTATTAGCGGAAGCAAAACAAATTGAAAGTCAGAATGGAAATAGCAATAATAACAACATTAGCTCAAAGATGTAATGTGGTTCAGAGATGAAGCTCCTACTCCACGACGATCCTTAAGGTAGATCACTTCTTTTAAGCCTTCACTAAAATATCCTTTTGATGAGCACTCCAAGGTAGAGAAGTCTTCTTTACAAGATGATCTCTTCTTCTTACAAGGGTGGAGGAAGTAAGTTTGACAAGAAGAGATTAGAAGCTTAAAGACTTGGGAGCTTAGAGAGTAAGAATTTCATGAAAGAACAGTAATCTCCTCAAAGCTCCAAGCCTTCTCTTTTATAGAGAAATGAGCGTTTGTCCATTTCTGTCCGTTGAAGGCTTTGCAAATCGACTACTGCATAGCAGTAGTCGACTAGTGACACTGTTGACTGCATCCAATGGCTTTTAACGAAGCCTAATCACAATCGTCACCACCCAATGACCACTTGGTCAGTCGACTGCCCAAGCCAACAATCGACTGTTATTAGTTGGCAGTCAACTATGAAACTTTCTGTGTCCTATCCACTTAATTCCAGTCAATTGCTCAATTCCAGCAGTCAACTGACAGTGGACAGTCGACTGGTGCAAACCACCAGTCCACAGCCAGAGCATAATTTAGTAGTCGACTACTTGCCAATCGACTAAGTCATATCCCCAGTTGACTGCTCGAGTCTTCTGGACCCCTCGAGTGTCGAACACTCGAGACCAGTTGACTAGTCTAAAATCCAATCGACTAGCACACCTCAAGTATGAGTCTCACATGCTTGAAACCTAACCCTAAGCCTAGACTAACACCTTCAAGCTTCTCCATCAGCCTCATGCCTTTACGATCCCTCTGAGTTTGCGACTCCTTCATCATTGTGCTTACCTTTAAAAGCTCCCTTCGGTTTCGTCATGATTTAGGGTCTTCCTTTGTCAAAGTTCGTTTGGACTTATGTCGCCAAGATTACACACTTGGACTTTATGCTGCAAAAAACTCATCCTTGGACTTCCTTGCCAAGATCCTATTAGACTTACACTGCCGAGACTACACACTTGGACTTATGACGCCAAGTCCTCATTCTTGGACTTTTCTTGCCAAGACTTCACCCTTGGACTTTCCTTGCTAAGTCTTCACACTTAGACTTTCTTTATTCCTGTCACTCAATATCAATAGTAGATCACAAATATTGTCTAACTATAAATGATTATCCAAACATCAAAAGATTAATACTTGGAGCATACTTGCACCAACAATCTCCTGCTTTTTGATGTTTGACAATCATTTAAGTTAGGTCTTTAAATATGCACTAAAAACATCATATGTCACAATATGAATTCTAACTTAAATTCTTCCCCTCTCCCCCTTTGACACACATAAAAAAGAGATAGGTACATTTTCATGAAATCATTTGAGTAAGGTTTTTATACCTTGAATTAATGTATAAAATATACTTAAGTCTCCCCTTTAATCCAAGACATACTCTAACTTTTAGCATGTAGAGCATGTTAGTAATATATGAGATGTGTCGTAAGGCAATCGCCTTATGGTTGTACCATTTATTTGATAAATAAAGATTCACTATTTGAGTATACATGTTTTCATGTATTTGATTGGATCTTAAACTCATTTACTGAATGTCCACAATACGATTCACAGTATGAGAGAATTTGTGATTGGATCATAACTAGTGAGTATCTCTACATGTGTAATTGTGATGCACTGTAATTATCCTTAGTCGATGAATTGATGGATTTGGACACCATCAATTATGTCGAGACTAGCATAAGGTATACTCTTTGGTGTATCCAAGCAGCTGATTCTCACTGGCTAGAGACATTGTGATGTTCAGAGTTAATTGTGGATGCTAGTTATGGTAATTAGTTCATTGGAGTGACCAGCTGTAAGACTTCACATGGTTCTCTTCATATATGGATATGTCAATGAAGTTCTTACTGCAGCTTAACTGTGATGTTTCTTTGACTTGCAATATTCAAGTCATCTTGGTCATGAAGACGTATGCTTTGGCATCTTAAGCAAGCATCTCTGAGGAGATGTGGACCCGAGATGATTGGGTATAAGTTGAAATGCCCCGAAGGTGTTTGAATAGCCTATAAAGGATTCATCACTCCTTGTGAGGAGATGTATACCCATGGCCTCTCGTCGGATTGTTACTAAAGTCTTTGGCCAAAGCATTACATGTTTAGAGTAAGGTACTCTTGGATACATGTGGAGTAACTAGAATCCATAGGACGAGGAAATGATACTTGGGCTAGGTGTGATGTAGTCAACCTAGTGGGGACTGACACTATAGACCATGTCCTGAACCAAGTGGGTATAAGATGTGTGAAGAGAACGGGGGCACGATTCATTGTAGCTGCTGAAGGGTTACAGAAATGGTTCTAGATCAACCGTTGATTTTTCGATTAATTGGGGATCATGATGTACTACTAGGTGCCACTCATGATCATTCTATAATTAATGGTTAATTATAGATGACCAACAAAAACCAAGAACCTATTTGGTCACATGCACAACGAGAGTAATCTGAAGGATTTAAAACGAGCTTGAGAATGAGATTCTCAGATCGAGAGAAACTAGGTTTGGTTGAACCAAACAAGGAGCGAGCATGAAATTATTTCAGTCGCAATGGAAGAATGGATGGGCCAAGTCTTATGAAGACATGATGGATGAACCAAATTGGTCTAGTTCTAATCCAATGGTGGAGAATAAACCAAAGGAGTTTGGTTTGTTTTTAAACGAATGAACCAAAGTTGGTTTGGTTCATTTTAACTTAAAATAGACCAACGTGGTTTGGTTTATTTTAACTTAAGTTATTAGAGCGGGTTAACGGGTTTTGGTTATGAACCAATAACCGTTAGGAGAATGTGTTCTCTATAAAAACATGGCTTAAGGGTTTTTCGCAGATAACTTATGTGTTGGAAACCCTAGCCACCCAAGCCCTTCTCCTCTCCTTGTCGCCCAACAAGGTTGCCACCCAACCTTGCTGCCGCCCTCCTTGCTGGACACTGCCACCTGCTGCCGCCGACCTCCAGCTGCTGCCAACCATCCTCCGGTGACCCTTTGGTGAAATCCCTTGGCTCCAGTGACCAAGGTGCAGCCGACCTTCCTCCTTTGGGATGCCATAAATCCTCCACCAAGCTGTTCAGTTTTCTGGACAGCTTGTTTCCTTTCGTATCGAAGCATTGTTTGGACGACATTTGGAGCTCCAACAGTGGCTACCTTGCTGGGGATTCGATCTCCGATAATCCTTATAGGTGGAGGACCAAGGATTCGTCAATCGGTTGATGAATACCTCTCTGGAGAAGCGAGTTTTGAGGACTCATTTTCGAATCCGAATTTTGATTCGGATTGTGATCTTATCTCGATCACATCATCTTTGACACGAGGCTAGTGAATGTTGGTGCAATCGGCCCAGGTCACGATTGACCAGACTCGAGTTTGACTCGAGCGATGTTTCGATGTTTGTCCAAAATAGATGACAATGTGATTGTCATGGTAAAGTCCAAGTCATGGGTACTTGGCATGGAAACTCCAAGTGGGACACTTGGCATTGGGAAAGTCCAAGCCTTGAGTACTTGGCATGGAAAGTCCAACATGGGTTGGCAAGGGAAAGTCCAAGCTTGAGTCTTGGTATTTGGAAAGTCCAAGGGGAATATTGGCGGCATAAAGTCCAAGCCGGAGTCTTGGCGGCATAAGTCTAATGGTTGGTGACGTAAAGTACAAGCGGGAGTCTTGGTAGCATAAGTCCAATGTGCCTTGGCGGTGTAGACACCGTTAGCATGAAAATAGCTGATGGAAGCACAAAAAGGCTAGCATATGGATGAACAAGTCATGGATGACTTGGAGGGATCTAATAGGTGATGTGAGCAAAACATATAGGGTTTTAGGAGTAGTTTTCGCTCACATTTCATTACATTCTATGTTTGTTTCATGCATATTTTACTTTGTTTTGCATGCATTTCCTATTTTCTAGTTCGAAGATATACTTTTGGTAATTTATGTGTAGGCCTACATTTTTGGAGCAAAAATGGAGCAATTTGTGGAGCACGGGCCTTAGGAATGATGCACTGGCCATGTCCCAAGACTTGGGTATGTTTCTGAAGAAAAACGGAAGCTCCATGAAAAGACACGGCTAGGCCGTGTGAAAACACATGGCCGTGCCTTTTTTCCAGCTCAATTTCCAATCGAGATTTCATCTGTTTTCCAGCCTTGCACACGGCTAGGCCATGTGAAATTCACATGGTTGTGTGGGGGCATGGCAAATTCGACGAAATAAGATTTTTTAAGAATTTATGGAATCCGGAGCCATCTCTATATATAGAAAACTTGTTTAAGAGGTTGGGGATCATGAGGGAGTCGCCCTAGGGCTCCCAAACCCTAGGGGGAGGCGAGACGGCTAGGACGACACACCGAAGCCCTAAAAGGCTTAGGGAACTCACAACGGGGAGGAGGAACACCACCATAGATCCGAGTTCTGCACTTTAATGCTAGAGAGATGGCCACATTGGCATTATAAATTTCTGTTCTTGCACTTTATCTATTATTTATTCGAACATGAACATGTCTTGTGTTTCTCCTCTCCTATATATGGAGTAGGTTCTTTGATTCTAGGATTAGTGAGTAGTTTGTGTGCATAGGATATGTTGCTTCAAATTGAATTCTGGTATTGAGTTTGAATTAGCAATTGGAATTGGTTTAGACTGATATCTATGTGTATTTGGTTTTCTATCTATTGTGCTTAGCCGATACGAGGGGTGACATCCCTCGTATCTAAGATTTAGGGGATTTATACGAGGAACCTAGGGGTTGACCTCATCTCCTGTAACCGTGGGTAGAATGATATGATAGAACTGGAAATGGTTCATCACAAGGATTGATTCAGCATCCTTGTACTGCCTATCCTGTCCTTGTAAGGCAGAGATAGCTTCCAATAGATGCGGTGGCTCATCAGGATAGTGTATGATGTCCCTTCCACAAGACCATAGTTAACATTTAGACAACGCCCAATTGATAGCATGTTTTGCGACACACATGTGAAATCAAAATCCTAGAATCCCTTTTAAAGATCTCACGGCAAACTTCTTTCTTCCTCCGTGTGACACCGTAATGAGTAGGACCACTGATAACTCTCACATTCACCACCCTTAGAGTCTAGTCCCGAACAATTACATCCACTGAACAAATCGATACTCAAATCTCAGTCCCTGTCGGATCGGTAATCTTTTTATTACTTAACGACATCCGTGCACTTGCGGGCATTGAGCGTGAGTGCGCGCTTCGAGTCCTCGACGATCTCCATCATGAGATTTGAGGTCACGTTTGTGTGCATTAAGTTTTTGACGCCGTTGTTGGGGATTGATTGAATCGAGAAGTGGATAGTTGGATCGGACTTAGGCTAGATTTATTTTCTTGTTTTATTTTATATTATATTAGTTTTATTTCATTTTAGATTTTTTCTATTCAATTTTTAGTTTAGATTAATTACATCTTTCTTTCTTTCAATTTTTAGTAGTGCTCTAGTTAAATAATAAAAAAAGGGAGACTCTTGCCAACCCACTTCTATTCCTTTCCTTACCTATAATTTTTTGTGTATAATGATGCATGATTTTACTCATGATTATGTTACTTTCCTTATCTATAATTTCCTGTGTATAACGATTCATGCTTTTACTCATAATTATGTTCAATTTAATGCTATAAGTTTTGGTAACATTTATTGTGAGCATTGTGATGAAACATGGCATACCATTAACGATTGTCCGAATATATTCGAACCTTCACAATTTGAACAAGAAGATGTCACTGACAATTACAACCAGTGGCCACAAGATGATTCCTATTCATATAGTTATGACCCTGACTACTTAAACCCTCAATACTTTCTGCCTAAATCCCGACTTGAGCTGATGATGGAAGATTTCATTCAAATGCAACAAGCGACGAACGATGAATTCAAACAGCGACATTCGTAGACAAAGACTCAATATTATTTCCCAAGCGAGAACGAGTGCTATAAATTGTCATGCGAATTTTATCCAGAACCAAGTCTCCATCCAGAAGCCTTGAAAGATAAAGTTACTAGGGAATGCAAGGAGCATAGTCAACAATTCATGGAGTTTATGCGAGAAAATCTAGTAGATGAAGAAACCAAATGACTAGAAGGTGGCTTTGATGACTGGATTCCACCTAATATGGCAGAGACTCACTTTGAGCGAATGAATGAGGGAGACATAGATGACATAGGAAGTAAAGTAGGACAATTCATTCAATCACCACTAGAAGGAGAACTTGAGGATTATATAATTGATACATTAATCGAGGAGTGCATTGCTTTAATCAAAACACCTCCTAACTTCAAGGGCTAGAAGAGCCTTCCTTAACCCTCACCAAAACTTTATTTACCAATAACGAAGCCCATCTTGTGATTTGTGATGATAAAATTTCATTCGACCTAATAACATCTACTAATCAATCTTTTGGTGAGAATATTTGTGGTGAGTTACATTATTTACAGCATATGGATGAAATAGAATATCATAATCAAACTCCTGATGATTCTTTAAAGATAAGCATGTTCACTCTTGAACCAAGGAAGACAGCCAATAAATATCTTGCCCCTCCACGAGCAAGATTTAAGAGATATGGTAATAAGGGGCCACAAGGGAGGAGGCATAAGGTGAGAAAATATCTTGCTCCCCCACGAGCAAGATTCAAATGCCACAAATGAAACGTAGGAATATGGTCGAGCTAAAAGACCTTAAACAAAGTGCTTCTTGGGAGGCAACCCAAGTTTAGATTTTGTGTTTATTTCTTATTAGTTTGTTGCATTCGTTTGTTTTGAACTTTGATTTATATTCATTTAGTGTGTTGCATTTGAATTAGGACTAGGAAGGACTTGCTAGGTAGAAACAAAAATCATTTTAAACCTACACGACTGAGCGTGTAAGGAGAATTCGGACCGTTGTGCACCATGAGAGAGAAAAAGAGGGCACACGACCTAGCCGTGTGTTTTCACATGACCCAGCCGTGTGTTTTTACATGACCATGTTGTGCAAAGGATAAAGGGCACTGCACTGTGTGTTTCACCCCAATACATCACTCTCCAGTCCACGCATGTATAGGAGCCACCTAATCCACATTAACATGAACCTGCACTTGCACCACCAACTTTTTCTACTTTTAAGCATGATGTAGGTACATTTGCCCATGATTTTTTGGAGTTTCGATCATGCCTCAACGACATATATACCGAGCAGTAGACTCAGAGGCAGCGATGGGAGAAGCAGAGTGCTTACACACAAGAAGAGTGTCAGGGATTTCGGGAGCACTTCCAGCGGGTTGAGTGTTGGTGTAATTGGCCCAGGTCACGATTGATCGGACTCGAGTTTGACTCGAGCGATGTTTTGATGTTTGACATGGAAGTTTGACATTGATGTCTGATACTATTTTGGGGTGATTATTGGCATAATCGACCCGGGTCATGATTGACAGGACTCGAATTTGGCTCGAGGGGATGTTGATGGTTGATTGAAGTTGACCATGTCATGGAAAGTCCAAGTCTTAAGTACTTGGCATGTAAAGTCCAAGCATGGGTCTTGGCAAGGAAAAGTCCAAGCATGGGTCTTGGCATGGAAAGTCCAACATGGGTTGGCAAGGGAAAGTCCAAGCGTGAGTCTTGGCATTTGAGAAGTCCAAGGGGTTTTATATTGGCGGCGTAAAGTCCAAGCGGAGTATTGCAGCATAAGTCCAATGGTTGCGGCGTAAAGTCCAAGTTGAGTCTTGGCAGCATAAGTCCAATGTGCCTTGGCAGTGTAGACACCGTTAGCATGACATAGTCGATGGAAGCACCTGAAAGCTAGCGTAAGGATGAACAAGTCATGGATGACTTGGAGGGATCCAATAGGCGCGAGGCTGACGGAGGTGGCTAGAAGGCTTAGGTCTAGGCTACAAGTGGTCTAGCAAGTATGGGGAAACCATACTTTGGTTAAACCTCATGTTTGAGGTTAAAACCTCATGTTTGAGGTGTATCAGTCGACTGGTACCATGTGGCAGTCGATTGGTGTGAGTCAACTAGGGTTTGACTACGGGGAGTGCCCTAGAAGTCGACTGCCAGAGGTGAGCAGTCGACTGCTGGACCGAGCAGTTGACTGATCTTATGATCAGTCGACTGGTGCTCGGTATTTTGGGCACAGAATGGTCTCTAATCGAGTGATCGACCCGACCACTCGATTGATTGAGTCACTAGTCGATTGATGGGTATGATCAGTCGACTGATGATGGATCCATTGGATTTTTCTAGCGTGGATCATGCCATTGTGAGAGAACGGCTACAGAGGCAGTCGACTGATGATCTCGATCAATCGATTGTCAGGCGAAAATCAGCCCAAGGAGCAGCTTTAAAGGGAGCTCGTGAAAAGAGATTTGGCAAGTGTTTCTTGAGGAGTTTTAGGGCGAATTGCTAGTGTAATTCAGGGTCTCCAAGTACAACTCAAGCAACCACAAAGCAAGCAATCTAAAAGCTCTTGTAAAGTTGTTTTCTTTACTTGTATTGAATTCAATTGTTGTATCTTGCTTGTTTATGTTTCTTACTGTTGTAAGATCATTTGTACGAGGTTTCTCTGCCTCCGACGTGTTGTCGAGATGGAGTTTATTGTTTAGTGGTGTTTGTGGCATCGCTAGAGCTCTTTAGAGCTCGATTCGTGGAGTAGGAACCGTTCGGTTCCGAACCACGTTATATCTTTTGTAGTGTTTGTGATTGTGTATTGTGTTATTTTTTTTATTACTATTTCATTACACACTAACACGATTTGTAGATGCCATCACAACGAATTCCATCACGCATCCAAAATGTTATTCACCCCCTCTAGCGGTCACTGAATCCTCAATAATTTATATCAGAGCTAGGAGCTCTTCTACGGACTAACCGTCAGGAGCAAAGATGCTAGAGGGTGAAGAGGAACAAGATGGAAATTCAAGAGAATTTGGATTGGGACATCAACACCCCAATTCCTTATGCTTTCTATGGACGAGAAGGCTTCAACCAATGGAAAGCAAGAATTGAAGACTTCCTAATGATGAGGGACTTCGAAGAATGGTCCATTTTGATGGAGGGATTTAGCTATCCAAGAGGACCGAAGGGAGGGTTCCTCAAGAAGAAGAGATGGACCGAAGAGCAAGTCCAAGCCTTTGAGAAAATTGATAAGGTAATGAAATTTTTGATTGATTTAATACCTAACAATATCTTGTGTATGTCGTAATTATATAGATGTCAAGGAAGCGGGCCCGACAATTAAAAAAAACAAGGAGCACGTGGTGTGCTTCAAGTGTCACCAAAAGGGCATTATAGGAGTCAATGCCCTATGGGGATGAAGAAGGGGCAAGAAGGAGCAACACATGTAGGGGGAGTCTCTAAGACAATCCCTAAGGTAAAATTAAATAATGCTACTTCTTTAGTTATAAGGAAAAGACATGCTATGAATTTCAATTCACTTGCTATTACTCATGAAAAGCATGCTAGGAATAACAAATATTTTTGCCTAGGAGCTAAGAATATTCTCTTTGAAAATGAGGAGAAATTTGGGACTAATGTCCCTAGAAAAACCTTACCTAGGAAATCTATCAAAAAATAGAAGACCACTTTGTTTTTAATCCCAAATGGGCTAGGCATATGCCTAGAAAGAACAACACCTAAAGATTAAATCAAGATTCAAAAATTGGGAAATTAGAAAAGGAAAATCAAGCCTTGAGGTCAAGGCTTGAGAAATTAGAGAAGACCCTTAGGAATATACAAAATAAATTTAAAGGGTCAAATGATCAAAAATATAGGTCCAATGGTCAAAGACAAAGACCTAAAAATCAAGAACTATCCAAGGGCAAGCTTAAGACCAAAAAGACCTACCATAATGTTCCATTTGATTATGGAACTCAAATTAGGTCTAGGAAGACCAAGGTCAATAGGGAAGTCATCCCTAAGGTTGACCAAGGTATGTGCCTAGTGGCTAGGGTTTCAAGGAAACCTAGGGAAGCCACTAAGAAGGTTACAAGGGGAGTCACCCCTAGATTTAACCATGGCAAGACCCAAATGACCAAGGCTAACAAGCCTAAAAGAGTCATTAGGAGGGTATCTATGGAGGTTATCCATAAGGAATACCTAGTAAATCCTAGGAGCTCAAATAGGTTTTGGGTTCCTAAGAGCGTGATCGATTCACGCTAAATGGGTTTAGGTGTGCTGACTTTAAATGGATGGGTAGTTAATCTAACCATGGTAAAGGTGACACTTTAGGTAATTTTCAAGGTTATGGATACCTTGGAAATAGATTTGAATTATGATCCTAAAAGATTTTAGGATGTGCCAATACATTGTTGGGATTATGAAAATTCAATTAAATTGACACAATTTAGGTTTAGAGGTTGTAGTGTGCCATTTTGGGTTTTTGGCACACTTGGGAGATAAATGATAATATGGCAAAATATACTTAATAATGACAAATGGAAATCAATATTAAATTTTAGGTATTATTATACCTATACATCTTATTTGCCATGCCTTATTTGCCATATAACATGCCATGAGATCATATTTATTTTTAATCATTTAATATGTCATGATCATGTTTAGGATTAAGGTTAAAAATGTCATGTGTTCTTAGATTATATCATATGTCATGACATCATGATCATTGGCCATGCTTAATTATGCTATCATTTATGCCATGATCATTCATGCATCTAATTTGATTAAAATAGATTTAAGGACAATGACATGACTTGGAGTCCCATTTATAAGGGAATCAAGTAGTGTTGTCTTAGAAAATGCATGAGGCCTTAGATTAAGAAGACAAAACCCACATCTCACATCTAAATTGACATGCATGTGTATTTATACACCCTAGATACATGTGAGATGATAGGATATGAGTTAAGTTCAAGGTGCATAGTTTTTGCGTCTAGATGGACTATAACTCATCTTAACTTATTTGTGGATCATTGGGAAAGATTGTGTACAAGTCATGTACATTAAGCCCAAGGAATATGATCCAATATAGGTTTTCAAAATCATTTTAAAATCCTTTTAGAAAACCTTGGTGAAATTTATCTTTTGATAGCAATAACTATTGATGAAGTTGATACAAAGTGAGCTAAAATATTGAAGTTTTTCTTCACTTTTGAACTTTGTATCAATTTCGATATTTTATGGGTAAAATATTTTTCTAATATTTTTCATCTATTGTATTAGTCATAAGTAATATACGTATGAATTTTCATGATTTTTCAATATACATAGAATTACTTACACTTTTCCGTATTTCATTTCTGATAATTGAAATTCTGATATTTGATTATCGATCGCTCTTGGTGATTGATCGGTGATTAACATGTGATCGATCTTTGATAGAGTCGCTGTCGATTTCGGATAAAACAATGTTGTTTAGCTTTGTTTTAAGGTAAAATTCTAACCACTCCTAACCCTAGGATATGCTTTAGGAAGCATTATAAAGAGTGAAAACCATTTGATAGGGATTAGGAGAGTTGTTAGGGTGATGTATCAAATTTATGGTGTTGGAAAGTTCAATGTTGAACTTTAGACCTTATTTTTGATGGTTTAGAGTTCCTATTAGCTTAGGGACTTCCCAAGGACATTGTTGGTGCAATGGTCAAGGGGGAGCAAGCCTTTAGGGGGAGGTATCCATCATGGGATGATGGATGATATTTTTTTCCTCATGAGGAGGAAAAATGGAATTTGGAGATACCCAATTTGGAAATTGGCAGAATATATAGGATTGCCTCTCTTGAGTGATATGGGACTTATCACTAGGAAGATTGTAGGCATCCTAGGTATTTTTGGACCAAGGGGGAGATTGTAAGATCTCATTGGGACATGAGACATTAACGTCCTTGGAGAAAACCTTTTTGATGTTAGTCAAAATGGGAGAGAATATTTAGGGGAGAATGTTTTTGGGAGAATTTATGGGATTACCAATTTGGAATAATTGGTAAGGAGATTTGAGTTAGTGTTCTAACTCAAAGGTATGTGTTTTTGTCAAACATCAAAAAGGGCAAGATTGTTAGTGCGATCGATCAAGGTCACAATTGACCGGACTCGAGTTTGACTCGAGAGATATTTTGATGTTTGACATGGAAGTTTGACATTGATGTTTGACATAGATGTCTGATAATATTTTGGGGAGATTGTTGGCACAATCGACCCAGGTCATGATTGACCGGACTCAAGTTTGGCTTGAGGGGATGTTGATGGTTGACTAGAGTTGACCATGTCATGGAAAGTCCAAGTCTTGAGTACTTGACATGTAAAGTCCAAGCATGGGTCTTGGCAAGGAAAATTCCAAGCATGAGTCTTGTCATGGAAAGTCCAACATGGGTTGGTAAGGGAAAGTCCAAGCATGAGTCTTGGTATTTGAGAAGTCCAAGGGGTTTTATATTGGCGGCGTAAAGTCTAAGCGGAGTCTTGGCAGCATAAGTCCAATGGTTGGAGGCGTAAAGTCCAAGCGGAGTCTTGGCAACGTAAGTCCAATGTGCCTTGGCGGTGTAGACACCGTTAGCATGACATAGCCGATGGAAGCACCTGAAGGCTAGCGTATGGATGAACAAGTCATGGATGACTTGGAGGGATCTGATAGGCGCGAGGCTTACGGAGGTGGCTAGAAGGCTTAGGTCTAGGCTTCAAGTGGTCTAGCAAGAATGGGGGAACCATACTTGGGTTAAACCACATGTTTGAGGTTAAAATCTCATGTTTGAGGTGTATCAGTCGACTGGTACCATGTGATAGTCGACTGGTAGGAGTCAACTAGGGTTTGACTGCGGGGAGTGTCCTAGCAATCGATTGCCAGAGGTGGGTAGTCGACTGCTGGACCGAGAAGTTGACTGATCTTGTGATCAGTTGACTGGTGCTCGGTATTTCGAGCACAGAATGGTCTCTAGTTAAGTGATTGGCCCGACCACTCCACTGATTGAGTCACCAGTCGACTGATGGGTATGATCAGTTGACTGATGATGGATCCTGTAATGCTCGTGAAATTCTAAACTATGCAAAGTAATTATATAGGTTTTAAGGCTATAAAAGGTTTAACATAAAATAAAATAAAAGATGGTCATAGGTAGGATTTGAACCATGAACCCACTAATAGGGAGGTAGCCTTGACACCACTAGACCCTAGGATAATTTATGGATAAGATATATAAAGATTATACAAAGAATATAAATGGGAAGATGAGGAGTGGGTTCATCCCCTCCCATGAAAGGATGGAGAGTGTTCATTCCCTAGGTATTAAAGAGGAGAATTAAGAAAAGAGAGGAAGTAAAACCCCACCTTCCTTCTTCATTCTCCTTCTTCCTCATCCTTGGCCGTTCGGTTCCGAACCACGTTATATCTTTTGTAGTGTTTGTGATTGTGTATTGTGTTATTGTTTTTATTACTATTTCATTACACACTAACACGATTTGTAGATGCCATCACAACGAATTCCATCACGCATCCAAAATGTTATTCACCCCCTCTAGCGGTCACTGAATCCTCAATAATTTATATCAGAGCTAGGAGCTCTTCTACGGACTAACCGTCAGGAGCAAAGATGCTAGAGGGTGAAGAGGAACAAGATGGAAATTCAAGAGAATTTGGATTGGGACATCAACACCCCAATTCTTTATGCTTTCTATGGACGAGAAGGCTTCAACCAATGGAAAGCAAGAATTGAAGACTTCCTAATGATGAGGGACTTCGAAGAATGGTCCATTTTGATGGAGGGATTTAGCTATCCAAGAGGACCGAAGGGAGGGTTCCTCAAGAAGAAGAGATGGACCGAAGAGCAAGTCCAAGCCTTCGAGAAAATTGATAAGGTAATGAAATTTTTGATTGATTTAATACCTAACAATATCTTGTGTATGTCAGGTAATTATATAGATGTCAAGGAAGCCGGAGCCCCGACAATTAAAAACAAGGAGCACGTGGTGTGCTTCAAGTGTCACCAAAAAGGGCATTATAGGAGTCAATGCCCTATGGGGATGAAGAAGGGGCAAGAAGGAGCAACACATGTAGGGGGAGTCTCTAAGACAATCCCTAAGGTAAAATTAAATAATGCTACTTCTTTAGTTATAAGGAAAAGACATGCTATGAATTTCAATTCACTTGCTATTACTCATGAAAAGCATGCTAGGAATAACAAATATTTTTGCCTAGGAGCTAAGAATATTCTCTTTGAAAATGAGGAGAAATTTGGGACTAATGTCCCTAGAAAAACCTTACCTAGGAAATCTATCAAAAAATAGAAGACCACTTTGTTTTTAATCCCAAATGGGCTAGGCATATGCCTAGAAAGAACAACACCTAAAGATTAAATCAAGATTCAAAAATTGGGAAATTAGAAAAGGAAAATCAAGCCTTGAGGTCAAGGCTTGAGAAATTAGAGAAGACCCTTAGGAATATACAAAATAAATTTAAAGGGTCAAATGATCAAAAATCTAGGTCCAATGGTCAAAGACAAAGACCTAAAAATCAAGAACTATCCAAGGGCAAGCTTAAGACCAAAAAGACCTACCATAATGTTCCATTTGATTATGGAACTCAAATTAGGTCTAGGAAGACCAAGGTCAATAGGGAAGTCATCCCTAAGGTTGACCAAGGTATGTGCCTAGTGGCTAGGGTTTCAAGGAAACCTAGGGAAGCCACTAAGAAGGTTACAAGGGGAGTCACCCCTAGATTTAACCATGGCAAGACCCAAATGACCAAGGCTAACAAGCCTAAAAGAGTCATTAGGAGGGTATCTATGGAGGTTATCCATAAGGAATACCTAGTAAATCCTAGGAGCTCAAATAGGTTTTGGGTTCCTAAGAGCGTGATCGATTCACGCTAAATGGGTTTAGGTGTGCTGACTTTAAATGGATGGGTAGTTAATCTAACCATGGTAAAGGTGACACTTTAGGTAATTTTCAAGGTTATGGATACCTTGGAAATAGATTTGAATTATGATCCTAAAAGATTTTAGGATGTGCCAATACATTGTTGGGATTATGAAAATTCAATTAAATTGACACAATTTAGGTTTAGAGGTTGTAGTGTGCCATTTTGGGTTTTTGGCACACTTGGGAGATAAATGATAATATGGCAAAATATACTTAATAATGACAAATGGAAATCAATATTAAATTTTAGGTATTATTATACCTATACATCTTATTTGCCATGCCTTATTTGCCATATAACATGCCATGAGATCATATTTATTTTTAATCATTTAATATGTCATGATCATGTTTAGGATTAAGGTTAAAAATGTCATGTGTTCTTAGATTATATCATATGTCATGACATCATGATCATTGGCCATGCTTAATTATGCTATCATTTATGCCATGATCATTCATGCATCTAATTTGATTAAAATAGATTTAAGGACAATGACATGACTTGGAGTCCCATTTATAAGGGAATCAAGTAGTGTTGTCTTAGAAAATGCATGAGGCCTTAGATTAAGAAGACAAAACCCACATCTCACATCTAAATTGACATGCATGTGTATTTATACACCCTAGATACATGTGAGATGATAGGATATGAGTTAAGTTCAAGGTGCATAGTTTTTGCGTCTAGATGGACTATAACTCATCTTAACTTATTTGTGGATCATTGGGAAAGATTGTGTACAAGTCATGTACATTAAGCCCAAGGAATATGATCCAATATAGGTTTTCAAAATCATTTTAAAATCCTTTTAGAAAACCTTGGTGAAATTTATCTTTTGATAGCAATAACTATTGATGAAGTTGATACAAAGTGAGCTAAAATATTGAAGTTTTTCTTCACTTTTGAACTTTGTATCAATTTCGATATTTTATGGGTAAAATATTTTTCTAATTTTTTTCATCTATTGTATTAGTCATAAGTAATATACGTATGAATTTTCATGATTTTTCAATATACATAGAATTACTTACACTTTTCCGTATTTCATTTCTGATAATTGAAATTCTGATATTTCAGTTATCAGTCGACTGCTCTTGGTGGCAGTCGACTGATTGGCATGGCAGTCGACTGATCTTTGATAGAGTCGACTGCCAAGCTGATTTCGGATAAAACAATGTTGTTTAGCCTGTTTTCAGCTACGGTAAAATTCCCTAACCACTCCTAACCCTAGGATATGCTTTAGGAAGCATTATAAAGAGTGAAAACCATTTGATAGGGATTAGGAGAGTTGTTAGGGTGATGTATCAAATTTATGGTGTTGGAAAGTTCAATGTTGAACTTTAGACCTTATTTTTGATGGTTTAGAGTTCCTATTAGCTTAGGGACTTCCCAAGGACATTGTTGGTGCAATGGTCAAGGGGGAGCAAGCCTTTAGGGGGAGGTATCCATCATGGGATGATGGATGATATTTTTTTCCTCATGAGGAGGAAAAATGGAATTTGGAGATACCCAATTTGGAAATTGGCAGAATATATAGGATTGCCTCTCTTGAGTGATATGGGACTTATCACTAGGAAGATTGTAGGCATCCTAGGTATTTTTGGACCAAGGGGGAGATTGTAAGATCTCATTGGGACATGAGACATTAACGTCCTTGGAGAAAACCTTTTTGATGTTAGTCAAAATGGGAGAGAATATTTAGGGGAGAATGTTTTTGGGAGAATTTATGGGATTACCAATTTGGAATAATTGGTAAGGAGATTTGAGTTAGTGTTCTAACTCAAAGGTATGTGTTTTTGTCAAACATCAAAAAGGGGAAGATTGTTAGTGCGATCGATCAAGGTCACAATTGACCGGACTCGAGTTTGACTCGAGAGATATTTTGATATTTGACATGGAAGTTTGACATTGATGTTTGACATAGATGTCTGATAATATTTTGGGGAGATTGTTGGCACAATCGACCCAGGTCATGATTGACCGGACTCAAGTTTGGCTCGAGGGGATGTTGATGGTTGACTAGAGTTGACCATGTCATGGAAAGTCCAAGTCTTGAGTACTTGACATGTAAAGTCCAAGCATGGGTCTTGGCAAGGAAAATTCCAAGCATGAGTCTTGTCATGGAAAGTCCAACATGGGTTGGTAAGGGAAAGTCCAAGCATGAGTCTTGGTATTTGAGAAGTCCAAGGGGTTTTATATTGGCGGCGTAAAGTCTAAGCGGAGTCTTGGCAGCATAAGTCCAATGGTTGGAGGCGTAAAGTCCAAGCGGAGTCTTGGCAGCGTAAGTCCAATGTGCCTTGGCGGTGTAGACACCGTTAGCATGACATAGCCGATGGAAGCACCTGAAGGCTAGCGTATGGATGAACAAGTCATGGATGACTTGGAGGGATCTGATAGGCGCGAGGCTTACGGAGGTGGCTAGAAGGCTTAGGTCTAGGCTTCAAGTGGTCTAGCAAGAATGGGGGAACCATACTTGGGTTAAACCACATGTTTGAGGTTAAAATCTCATGTTTGAGGTGTATCAGTCGACTGGTACCATGTGATAGTCGACTGGTAGGAGTCAACTAGGGTTTGACTGCGGGGAGTGTCCTAGCAATCGATTGCCAGAGGTGGGTAGTCGATCTTTGGGCCGAGAAGTTGACTGATCTTGTGATCAGTTGACTGGTGCTCGGTATTTCGAGCACAGAATGGTCTCTAGTTAAGTGATCGGCCCGACCACTCCACTGATTGAGTCACCAGTCGACTGATGGGTATGATCAGTTGACTGATGATGGATCCTGTAATGCTCGTGAAATTCTAAACTATGCAAAGTAATTATATAGGTTTTAAGGCTATAAAAGGTTTAACATAAAATAAAATAAAAGATGGTCATAGGTAGGATTTGAACCATGAACCCACTAATAGGGAGGTAGCCTTGACACCACTAGACCCTAGGATAATTTATGGATAAGATATATAAAGATTATACAAAGAATATAAATGGGAAGATGAGGAGTGGGTTCATCCCCTCCCATGAAAGGATGGAGAGTGTTCATTCCCTAGGTATTAAAGAGGAGAATTAAGAAAAGAGAGGAAGTAAAACCCCACCTTCCTTCTTCATTCTCCTTCTTCCTCATCCTTGGCCGAATTCCCCATTTCCCTTTCCTCCCTTTTCCTCCCAAGCTCTAGAAATTTTATAATAATTTTTTTATAAAATTTAATTTCATGTCTAGGAAATTATATATGGAATCTTGGAAAAAATGATAAAAGGATAAAAAAAGTGGAGAGGTGAGGTTTGAACCTTAAACCTCTTGGTAAGAGTTAACTCTTACCATGCATGTGATGACCAAGTGCTCAGCAGTAGCTTACTGTTGGAGAAAGAGGGGAAATTGTAGATAAGTGTGATGAGGGTAAATGAAGAGGCATGAAAAGAGAAGAGACACTTCTCTTCCTCCCTTTATAAAGAAGAGGGAAGGTTCCACTTGGCCACTTCTTCTTCCTTCTTCCTCCTTCCACCGAAACCCTAAGCCTCCTTCCTTGAAGTTTCGGCCAAAACAAAATAGGGTTCCACCCTAGAGAGTTAAGCAAGGAGAAGGCTAGGTTTTTGTTTCCTTAGGTCATCTTCCCCCTCAGAGCAAAGGGAAGGAAGTAAGATTTCCTCACCTGCAGTATATTAGTTTTTGTAGGACAGGTTACATGAAAGAAATATGAAGTTTTGTGCCCCACATGTTTCGGCCAACCATGTTTTTGGGCTAGGGTTTCATGAAAATGCTACTAAGGAAACTTGTATAGGTTGTATGCTTCATGTAGGAATTTTTAGGTGACAAAAATCTATGTTTTGTGCCCTACATGTTTCGGCCAACCATGTTTTTGGGCTAGGGTTTCATGAAAATGCTACTAAGGAAACTTGTATAGGTTGTATGCTTCATGTAGGAATTTTTAGGTGACCAAAAATCTATGTTTTGTGCCCTACATATTTCAGCCAAACATGTTTTTGGGCTAGGGTTTCATGAAAATGCTACTAAGGAAACTTGTATAGGTTGTATGGTTCATGTAGGAATTTTTAGGTGACCAAAAATCTATGTTTTGTGCCCTACATGTTTCGGCCAACCATGTTTTTGGGCTAGGGTTTCATGAAAATGCTACTAAGGAAACTTGTATAGGTTGTATGCTTCATGTAGGAATTTTTAGGTTACAAAAATCTATGTTTTGTGCCCTACATGTTTCGGCCAACCATGTTTTTGGGATAGGGTTTCATGAAAATGCTACTAAGGAAACTTGTATAGGTTGTATGCTTCATGTAGGAATTTTTAGGTGACAAAAATCCAAGTTTTGTGCCCTACATGTTTTGGCCAACCATGTTTTTGGGCTAGGGTTGCATGAAAACACCCCTTAGGAAATTAGGATATGTTGTATGCCTAGGTGATGAACATGTTTATGGTTTTCATATGTCATGAATTATGCCTATGTGATGAACATGATTATGATTTTAATATGCCATGAATTATACCTATGTGATGAAAATGTTCATGATTTTAATATACCATGAATTATGCCTATGTGATGAATATGTTTATGATTTTAATATACCATGAATTATGCCTAGGAGATGAACATGTTTATGATTTTTCCTATGTCATGAAATATGCCTATGTGATGAACAAGTTGATGATTTTTATATGCCATGAAATATGCTTATGTAATGAACATGATTATGCTTTAAGACCCCTTTAGGGTACTTTTACGTTATGAATGCATATATGTTATGACATGTCTAAGAGACGCTTCCCTTTCAAGTAGGGATTAAGAGCTCTCCTTATGATAAGATAAGATGGAGATGCTTCCCTTTCAAGTAGGGATTAAGAGCTCTCCTTATGATAAGATAAGATGGAGATGCTTCCCTTTTATGTGGGGGATTAAGAGCATTCTTTATGATATGACAAGAAAGAAAGGAATTAAGTATTTTACTTTGTAAGAGGTTAAGTACCTGACCCGTCAGGTGGTCGTTAATCAAATCCAAAGGGACATAAGAAGACGTAAGAGGTCTTGCCCTGGTAAGACGTAAGAGGTCTTGCTCTAGTAGGTCTGGTGGCTCGCTACCCCAGCCTATTAGGGAACGCGTATTATGTGGTACTTAACCTGGGGCCCCCATTCAAGTTATGATTATGTTGAAGTACCTATATGTATATGTTTTGAAAAGAAAGGACTTTTATGATATTATGAATGCTTATGTTCAAGTTTAAGAATGCTTATGATTATGTCCTTGATGCTTGTCTATAATTTATGAAATTACGAATGCTTATGGTTAAGCTTAAGAATGCTTATGATTATGTCCTTGATGCTTGTCTATGATTTATGAAATTACGAATGCTTATGGTTAAGTTTAAGAATGCTTATGATTATGACCTTTATGCATGTTAGAATTGAGGGAGTTATGAATGCTTATGGTTAAGTTTAAGAATGCTTATGATTATGTCCTTTATGCATGTTTAGGGTTGATGATGTCAGGAATGCTTATGTTTAAATTTATGCCCTGCTTAGATTTAATTATGTTTAGCATGCTTATGTAAATTGTATGTCATGCTTATGTTTTCATTACGTTGGTGTGTTGATGAATAGTGTTGTTATGAAATACTTAAGCTATTTATGCTAGTATGCTCCTGTTTTCTAATTGTTTGATGAAGTTTGTGGCTTTTGTGAGTAGGCAAGAATCTTACTAAGCTATATGCTTATAGTTTATGTTGTCCATATACTGCAGATAAAGGAAACATGAACTAAGAGGAAGTAGCAGGAGCGGCCAAGTGGGTGTGATAGTGGCATGGTGGAAAAAGACCCTATTACTATCTGCTTATATTTATATGCTCAATGAATAACTTAAGACTTGCTTCCGCTTATAAGACTTGTGATTTGTTACTACCATGTTGGATGTTACTGTTCAATTACTTAAGAAAGTTTTATATGTTAGAACTCATGAATGGATCTTTATGTTATGCATGTTATAAAAAGAGACAAGATATGTTAACATGCTAACGACGAATATGATAGGTGATGCATGTATAAAAGAAGGTTTATGCCATGATAACATGTTTAAGTATGTAGATTGTGAAATGATTCCTATATGTTATGTTAAGAAAAAAAAAGTAGCGCCGCCCTGAGAGCAGATAAGGGCGGGCATTACAGATCCATTGGATTTTTCCAGCGTGGATCATGTCGTTGTGAGACAACGGCTACAGGGGCAGTCGACTGATGGTCCCGATCAGTTGATTGCTAGGCAAAAATCAGCCCAAGGAGCAGCTTTAAAGGGAGCTCGTGAAGGGGAATTTGGCAAGCGTTTCTTGAGGAGTTTTGGGGTGAATTGCTAGTGTAATTCAGGGTCTCCAAGTGCAACTCAAGCAACTACAAAGCAAGCAATCCAAAATCTCTTATAAAGTTATTTTCTTTACTTGTATTGTATTCTATTATTGTATCTTGCTTGTTTTTGTTTCTTACTGTTGTAATATCATTTGTACGAGATTTCTCCACCTTTGACGTGTTGTCAAGAAGGAGTTTATTATTTAGTGGTGTTTGTGGCATCGATAGAGCTCTTTGGAGCTCAATCCGTAGAGTAGGAACCGTTCGATTCCGAACCACATTATATCTTGTGTAGTGTTTGTGATTGTGTATTGTGTTATTGTTTTTATTACTATTCTGCTGCGCACTAACACAATTTGTAGACGCAATCGCGAACGAATTCCATCACGCATCCAAAATGCTATTGCATGCCCAGCAGGCACGGTGGGCTCGGGAGGAGGAGCACAGAGCAGTCATTGCATCCACTAGCTCTCAGATCGACCACTTGTACATGTGACATCAGCGGTTGAGCACTAGATTTTCTCATGAGCTCGACATGTCGAGACTACTGGACTTCGCACCTCGCCCACCATATTAGAGGTACTGCTTTGCTTAAGTCTGGGAGGACCCCAAATTTTAATTTATTTTGTTTCTAGCAGTAGTTTCTTTCCTAATATTTGCATTTTATTTTTAGTTAGCATTCATTTATTCATGATAGTGTGTTTAGTTTCTCTTTGCACTAAGTTTTTGCTATCTTTAAGCTGCCTTAGTAGTATTTTTAAAGTTACTTACATGAGTTATTTCCATGGGTAGCTTAACTTCATTTACCTCGTGGTATTTTATTTTATTTGCTCTTATGAATGTTCTAGACTTACACTGGTTAACTTTTATTACACCTACACATGACAAATATTTTGAAAGGGAAAATCTAGTACATACCTAATTATGATTCATCTTAGTAGTATAGTACTTTAGAATCCATAGGTGACTCTAGATTTAGCATTTTAGTTACTGGAGAATCTCGGATTGTGGAAGCTCATTTGGAAAAATCAAAATCCCAAGAGAGAGTAAAAATGGAATAATAAAAGAAAAAAAAAAAGAGAAAGAAAAAAAAAAGAGAGTAAAAAAAAATGGGATTTTTTTTTTGAGGGATAAAAAAACAGTTGTCGTGGGTGGAAATGGTTAGGTGCCCCTTTGACACCAAGTTTGGTTACTGGGGAAACACCTACCAATTTCTCTAAATATCGAGCATGCCTTTGAGACTTTGTGCTAGATCTAGGGAACAACCCTCGCTTTGGGTAGGTAAGTGCCTAAGAGTCAGAGACCTTAGGAAAGCTATAGGATGACGACTTAACATACCATGGAATGAGTATCCCCTAAGAAGATTCGCTTAACACCAGCACGAGGAGCTAACTTAGTGAATTTCTAGAACATATCTATTTTGTTTTGATTGCAAATACCACTTGATAAATCTAGTTAACATGCCAAGTATGGAACAATACCTTTTAAAATTTCATGGCACTGAGGTTTGCTTGAGGACAAGCAAAGACTTAAGTCTGGGGGAATTTGTTAGTAATATATGAGAGATTTCCTAAGGCAATCGCCTTATGTATGAACCATTTATATGATAAATGAAGATTCACTATTTGAGTATACATGTTTAATGTATTTGATTGGATCTTAAACTCATTTACAATATGTCCACGATACGATTCACAGCATGAGAGAATTTGTGATTGGATCACAACTAGTGAGTATCTCTACATGTGTAATTGTGATGTATCGGAATTATCCCTAGTCGATGAATTGATGGATTTGGACACCATCAATTCTGTCGAGACTAGCACGAGGTATACTCCTTGGTATATCCAAGCAGCTGATTCTCACTGGCTGGAGACATTGTGATGTCCGGAGTTAATCGTGGATGCTAGTTATGGTAACTAGTTCATTGGAGTGACCAGCCGTAAGACTTCATATGGTTCTCTGCATATATAGATATGTCAATGAAGTTCTTACTTGTGGCTTAAGTGCGCGATGTTCATTTGACTTATGTATTCAAGTCATCTTGATCATGGAGACTTATGCTTTGACATCTTAAGCAAACATCTCAGGAGATGTGGACCCGGATGATTGGGTATAAGTCGAAGTGATCGAAGGTGTTTGAATAGCCTATAAAGGATTCACCACTCCTTGCGAGGAGATGTATACCCATGGCCTCTCGTCGGATTGTTACTAAAGTCTTTGGCCAAAGCATTACTTGTTTAGAGTAAAGTACTCTTCGATACATGTGGAGTAACTAGAATCCGTAGGACGAGGAAATGATACTTGGGCTAGGTGTGACGTAGTCAGCCTAGTGGGGACTGACACAATAGACCATGTCCTGAACCAAGTGGGTATAAGATGAGTGAAGGGAATGGGGCACGACTCATTCGAGATATCAAGGGTTTCGTAAATAGTTCGATCAACTGCTGATTTTTTTTAATTGGGGATCATGATGTACTACTAGGTGCCACTCATGATCGTTCTATAATTAATGGTTAATTATAGACGGCCAACATAAACCGAGAACCTATTTGGTCACACGCGACAACGAGTGTAATCCAAAGGATTTAAAACGAGCTTGAGAATGGGATTCTCGCATCGAGAGAAACTATGTTTGGTTGGACCAAACATAAAGCGAGCATGAAATTGTTTCAGTCGCAATGGAAGCGTGGATGGGCAGTGTCTTATGAAGACATAATGGATGGACCAAAATGGTTTGGTTCTAATCCAATGGATGAGGATAAACCAAAGGGTTTGGTTTATTTTAAACGAATGAACCAAAAGTTGGTTCGGTTCGTTTTAACTTAAAATAAACCATCATGGTTTGGTTTATTTTAACTTATCTTAATGGAGCGGGTTAACGGGCTTTATGGATATGATCCATTAACCATTAAGAGAATTAGTTCTCTATAAAAGTGGGCTTAAGGGATTGTTAAACCCTAACTAATCCAATCATCCAAACCCTAGCCGCCCAACACATTGTTGCCGCCCAGCCCATAGCTCCTCCAACCGGCGTCCAGAAGGCGGCTTCCTTCCTCCTCGCCGGCGTCGAGCTGCTGCCGGAAGAGTTCCGGCGATCCTCCTTAGGTTTGGCATCAAGGTGAGCACTTGGCTTCCTTTGTTGGCCGGCGCCTATCTCCTCCACCAAGCTGTCCAGTTTTTCTGGACAGCTTCTTCTCCTCTCGTCGGAGCGTCGTTTGGACGACGGTTAGTGCTCCGACAGCGGCTAACATACCGGGGATTTGATCTCCGGTAATCCTCTGAGGTGGAGGACGAAGGATTCGTCAAACGGTTGACGAATACCTCTCCGGAGAAGCGAGTTTTGAGAACTCGTTTTGGATCCGAATTTGGATTCGGATCGTGATCATCTCTCGATCACGTCGTCTTCAACACGAGGCTAGTAACCCGTACGAAGACGAAGCTCGTGACTTAGCGAAGTCATCCCGAGGAGCTCGGCGTGGATACGGATAGAGACGATTCTTACGAGGATCGTTCCGGTTGATGCCGTTCCCGCTACACGTCATACGGAAGGTATAACGTAGTTTAATTTCCTTTTATTGCAATTTTAATTTACGGTTATGTCTACACTTGTTGTAATAGCATGCGTGTGTTGTGTGTGTTGTAATAAATAGGAGTATTTATTATTTTTATTGCTTCACTGCTCATGTTTAGAAACATGATCGAACACACACGCCAAGTGTTAAAACCCAACAAAGGGTATCGTGAGCCCAGGTTGTGTTTCGACATAATCGTAAAATGGTTTTGCGATAGTCATAATGTATTTCTAGAAATTTTCTAATTTTGGAAATTTAGAAGTATTTATGGAAATTTTTCAATTTTGGAAAGTCTAGAAGTATTTATGGAAATCTTCCACTTTTGGAAAGTTGGAAGTATTTATGGAAATTGATATTTTCCATAAATAAAATATTTGATTAGATTCTGGAAATTTGTTTCCTAATTTAATCATGATTTGATTTGGGAAATCAAATCTTAAAATATTTTATTTCCATAAGTAGTTTTAATGATTTAGGAAATTGGTTTCCTAAATAGATTTTCCTTAATCAAATAATTCCATGAATAAAATATGTGATTAGATTTGGAAATTTGTTTCCTAATTTAATTATGATTTGATTTGGAGAATCAAATCTTAAACATATTTTATTTCCATAAATAGTTATGACATATAAGGAAATTATATACATGACATAATTGTATGCCATGTAATTGCATTAGATGCATAACATTATGCCATGCATGTCATGACATGTAGATGTATGCCATGTATGCCATGCCATGTAGATAATAGTTATTTGCATGCAAAGAGGATGAGACATAAAAACCCTTAATCAATATTAAATCCTACACCTTCCATTAATATGGTTAGAACCAGAGTTCTGTTTCTTGTTTGGGATGTTGGACTCTCTCCAAGCCCGGCTCGAACCTGAATATGTTCAAATCATGGAATAGTTTAATACTAATATGGTAAGAGTCAGAGGTCAATCGTTAGCTTTGGTTGTTGGACTCTCTCCAAGCTGGGCTAATTGGTTGAATGCGCTCTAACCATATTAAAACTATGTCCTGATTAATGGGTTGGCTTTAACCTGGAGCATCGGCTTGTTGGACTCTCTCCAAGGTCGATGTAAAGGGAGGTGAAGTTGGGTGCTATGCATATGATGCATACTTGTTAATGTGTTAACAACCCGATGTATGTGTGAACATTCAAATAGTTGATAGCACATTGTGATAGTTGCATATACGTGATATGCAATCGGTATAGATGATACCTACCGTCGTAGTTATGAATGGCTTGTTGGACTCTCTCCAAGGTTGTTCATAACTATGATGGATATCAACCCATTCGGAGATGGACCTACGATCTCCCGAAGTGATTTTGGGGTTTTTGAAATTCGAAAAATGAATGGGATTTATAAATGTATATTGATGCATTTTAAAATCATCTTTCTCATATATGCTCATTTTGTATTTCTAAAATTGATCATGTTGTCTTTTAATTTGCGTTCCATTTTGGATTCAAATAAATTGACTGGGCCGAGCTTCATGGACTAGCTTAGAAGCTTGAGAATTGTTCTCAAGGTTGAAAAGCTTGCAAATGTCCTCGAAGCGCCTCTTCCCGCCCGTCCTAGTGACGATGCAACTCTGGACCAATTGTTGGTCTATCAGGAACAAATGAGTTGCATCATGCTAGCCACGATGGAACCCAAGCTACGAAAGCAGCATGAGCATATGGATGCTCATATCGTAGTCCTTCATCTTTGTGAGTTGGTTGATGATCAAGTGAGATTCGAAAGGTTCGAAGTCTCAAAGCTCCTCTTCACCTCTGAGATGCTAGGAGGTTCATCTGTGGTACTGCTCAATATGCTGAAGACTGTGGAGTCTTCTGAGAAGCATGAGCAGGGGACGGTGCTGTTAGTTGATTCCTCGAAGAAAGGTTCTAAGAGGAAGTCAAAGGAACAGCAGAAGGGAAAGAAGAGAAGGGCTAAGAAGGTAGAACTAGCACAAAAGGAAACTTGCCATCATTATGGCAAGGAGAGCCATTTGCGAAGAAAGTGCAAGATTTATCTTGAGTCCGTGAAGAAGGATAAGGCATCGGATGCCCCATCTTCTTCAGAAATCTTCTTTATTGATTGTCATTCTATTTCCTTGGACACTTGGGTATTTGATACTGGGTGTGGCTCACATATATGTAATGACATACATGGGCTAAGGAATAGAAGAAGACTCGTCAAGGGAGAGTCAAATTTACGTGTTGGGAATGGAGCAACTGGAGCTGTCGCACTCGCCATCGAACGTATTTGTTGAACTCCTCAGAGACTTGTCTTAGAATCGACAATTGCTTTTATGTTCCTTCGCTGATAAAGAACATCATTTCTATTTCTTGTTTAAATAGAAATGGGTACCATTTGACTTTTAGTAACAATTGTTGTTACATAACTTTGAATGGAGTTCTTTATGGACGAACTTTAAGCAATGGTGTTTATACGCTGGACGATCCAAAGGATATTTTCAATATCGGGTTGAGCAACACGCTGCTCGAAAGGATAATCAAATAGACTTATATGTGGCATTGTCGTTTTGGCCATATAAGCAAGAAACGCATGTCCGAATTACACCGATGTGGAATTCGAATCGCTTGAATTGATTCATACGATACATGTAATCATGCTTAAAAGGCAAGATGACTAAGTTACCTTTACCGAAAAGGTGAACGAGTGGGAGAGTTACTAGGTCTAGTACATACCGATGTATGTGGACCTATGTCAACTCAAGCTTTAGGAGGCTATAGCTACTTCATTACCTTCACCGATGATCACTCACGGTTTGGGTATGTGTTCTTGATGAAACACAAGTCCAAGCCTTTGAAAGGTTCAAAGAATTCAGAATGAAGTAGAGAAACAACATGACAAGAGTATTAAAATACTTCGATCGGATCGAGGTGGTGAATACTTAAGTCAAGAGTTTGATTATCTAAGAGACAATGGCATATTGTCTCAATGGACTCGCCTATACACCACAAAGATAATGGTGTATCCGAGAGGCGAATCGATCTTGTTGGACATGGTCAGTCAATGATGAATCATGCGACTCTTCCCAAGTCCTTTGGGGTTATGCACTTCGCATAAATTGCACTTTGTTAAATGTAATGCCTACCAAGGTAGTCTCAACTACTCCATATGAGATATGGAATGGTAAGAAACCTCATGTATCTTACTTGAAGATATGGGGTTGTCTCGCTTATGTGAAGGATCAGACGCATAAATTGATGCTAAGTCCGATAAATGTCTATTTATTGGATACCCTAAGGAAACAAGGTTACTAATTCTATCATCCCGTGGAACAAAAGGTGTTTGTTTCAAGGCATGTCAGTGTTTCTAGAGAAAGAGTTTCTCTTGCAAGAAAACAAGTGGGAGTGTCCGAGCTTGAGGAGGCTCGAGAGACTCAAATAGACATTGATGAGATACTCGGTGAGCACAACAAAACAACTCATAGTGATGAGCAATCGATCGACCTATTGTAACACCACATCTTCAGAGATCCGCAGAACACGCAATATTCCCGAGAGATATGGATTTCTCGTGAAGTGAATCGAACGACGTGTTACTCATTGATGATGAGGAGCCTACCAGCTTATGAAGAAGTGCGATAAGTTCAGAAGGGATAAGTGGCTTAGTGCCATGAAGTCGAAATGGATTCCATGTACGAAAACCAAGTTTGGAACTTGGTTGACCCACCTGAAGGCATAAAGCCTATAGGGTGCAAGTGGGTTTTCAAGAAGAAAACCGACATGGATGGTAATGTGATTACCTATAAGGCTAGATTGGTGGTGAAAGGATATCGTCAAAAACAAGGTGTTGATTATGACGAAACCTATTCGCCTGTAGCTATGCATAAAACCATTCGGATGCTCCTGGCCATAGCGGCTCATTATGATTATGAGATATGGCAGATGGATGTGAAAACAGCTTTCCTTAATGGAAACCTGCTCGAGGACGTGTATATGATACAGCCTGAGGGTTTCACATCGGTTGATAAAACCAAGGTATGCAAATTGCGACGATCCATTTATGGATTGAAGCAAGCATCCAGGAGCTGGAATATCCATTTTGATGAGACAATCAAAAGGTTTGATTTCTCACAAAATCCGCATTTAACCTTGTGTGTACAAGAAGGTTAGTGGGAGTGCAGTCGTGTTCCTAGTATTGTATGTCGATGACATATTACTTATAGGAAACGATGTGTCAATCTTACAGTCAGTTAAGGTTTGGTTATCCAAGACATTCTCCATGAAAGACCTGGGAAAAGCAACCTACATCCTTGGGATTAAGATCTATAGAGATAGATCGAAACGGTTGCTTGGTCTTTCGCAGTCTACATATATAGACCGAGTGCTAAAGAGGTTTAGCATGTCGGAATCCAAGAAAGGTTTCCTACCCATCAGGCATGGGATACACCTTTCGAAGTCTATGTGTCCGTGCACAGAAGACGAGAGGATTTGCATGAGTAAGATTCCCTATGCATCCGCAATAGGATCTATCATGTATGCTATGTTATGTACGAGGCCCAATGTATCGTATGCTCTGAGTGTCACGAGCAGATACCAGTCTGATCCAAGAATGGATTATTGGGTGGCTGTTAAGACGATCCTTAAGTACTTAAGAAGAACTAAGGATGTGTTCCTAATATATGGAGAAGGGTACATGGTGATACGTGGGTATACGGATGCCAGCTCCAGACAGACAAGGATGATTCCATGTCTCAGTCTGGGTATGTATTCACCTAGAATGGAGGTGCAATAAGTTGGAAAGGTTCCAAGCTTGATACTATAGCGGATTCTGCCACTAAGGCAGAATACATTGCAGCTTTGGAAGCAGCAAAGGAAGCGGTTTGGATCAAGAAGTTCATCTTTGAACTTGATGTGGTCTCATCAATGATCCAAACATGTGCTTCGCCGCTATCATCTTATCAGAGAGATCATAAGTAGGAACGAAATACAAATCGAGAAAATTCCCACTGAAAGGAACTTAGCGGATCCTTTGACTAAAGCATTACCTCAAAGTAAGTTTGAGGGTCATGTTAGAGCTTATGGTATTGGATACCATAGCGATTGGCATTAGGCCAAGTGGGAGTCTGTTAGTAATATATGAGAGATGTCCTAAGGCAATCGCCTTATGTATGAACCATTTATATGATAAATGAAGATTCACTATTTGAGTATACATGTTTTATGTATTTGATTGGATCTTAAACTCATTTATCAATGTCCACGATACGATTCACAAAGATGAGAGAATTTGTGATTGGATCACAACTAGTGAGTATCTCTACATGTGTAATTGTGATGTATCGAATTATCCTAGTCGATGAATTGATGGATTTGGACACCATCAATTCGCCGAGACTAGCACGAGGTATACTCCTTGGTGTATCCAAGCGGTGATTCTCACCGGCCGAGACATTGTGATGTCCGAGTTAATCGTGGATGCTAGTTATGGTAACTAGTTCATTCGAGTGACCACCGTAAGACTTCATATGGTTCTCTCGCATATATAGATATGTCAATGAAGTTCTTACTGTGGCTTAAGTGCGATGTTCCTTTGACTTACTGTATTCAAGTCATCTTGATCATGGAGACTTATGCTTTGACATCTTAAGCAAACATCTCCGAGGAGATGTGGACCCGGGATGATTGGGTATAAGTCGAAGTGATCGAAGGTGTTTGAATAGCCTATAAAGGATTCACCACTCCTTGCGAGGAGATGTATACCCATGGCCTCTCGTCGGATTGTTACTAAAGTCTTTGGCCAAAGCATTACATGTTTAGAGTAAAGTACTCTTCGATACATGTGGAGTAACTAGAATCCGTAGGACGAGGAAATGATACTTGGGCTAGGTGTGACGTAGTCAGCCTAGTGGGGACTGACACAATAGACCATGTCCTGAACCAAGTGGGTATAAGATGAGTGAAGGGAATGGGGCACGACTCATTCGAGCATCAAGGGTTTCGTAAATAGTTCGATCAACTGTTGATTTTTCTGGTAATTGGGGATCATGATGTACTACTAGGTGCCACTATGATCGCTCTATAATTAATGGTTAATTATAGATGGCCAACATAAACCGAGAACCTATTTGGTCACACGACAACGAGTGTAATCCAAAGGATTTAAAACGAGCTTGAGAATGGGATTCTCGCATCGAGAGAAACTATGTTTGGTTGGACCAAACATAAAGCGAGCATGAAATTGTTTCGATCGCAATGGAAGCGTGGATGGGCCGTGTCTTATGAAGACATAATGGATGGACCAAAATGGTTTGGTTCTAATCCAATGGATGAGGATAAACCAAAGGGTTTGGTTTATTTTAAACGAATGAACCAAAAGTTGGTTCGGTTCGTTTTAACTTAAAATAAACCATCATGGTTTGGTTTATTTTAACTTATCTTAATGGAGCGGGTTAACGGGCTTTATGGATATGATCCATTAACCATTAAGAGAATTAGTTCTCTATAAAAGTGGGTTTAAGGGATTGTTAAACCCTAACTAATCCAATCATCCAAACCCTAGCCGCCTAACACATTGTTGCCGCCACCTTGTGGTGCGCCGCCACCCATAGCTCCTCCAACCGCGCCCGTAAGGCGGCTTCCTTCCTCCTCGCCAAGGCCGAGCTGCTGCCGGAAGAGTTCCGCGATCCTCCTTAGGTTTGGCATCAAGGTGAGCACTTGGCTTCCTTTGTTGGCCGGGCGCCTATCTCTTCCACCAAGCTGTCCAGTTTTTCTGGACAGCTTTTCTCCTTCCGCCGGAGCGCGCTTGACGACGGTTAGTGCTCCGACAGTGGCTAACATACCGGGGATTTGATCTCCGGTAATCCTCTGAGGTGGAGGACGAAGGATTCGTCAAACGGTTGACGAATACCTCTCCGGAGAAGCGAGTTTTGAGAACTCGTTTTGGATCCGAATTTGGATTCGGATCGTGATCATCTCTCGATCACGTCGTCTTCAACACGAGGCTAGTAACCCGTACGAAGACGAAGCTCGTGACTTAGCGAAGTCATCCCGAGGAGCTCGGCGTGGATATGGATAGAGACGATTCTTACGAGGATCATTCCGGTTGATGCCGTTCCCGCTACACGTCATACGGAAGGTATAACGTAGTTTAATTTCCTTTTATTGCAATTTTAATTTACGGTTATGTCTACACTTGTTGTAATAGCATGCGTGTGTTGTGTGTGTTGTAATAAATAGGAGTATTTATTATTTTTTATTGCTTCCGCTGTGCTCATGTTTACGAAATATGATCGAACACACACACGCCGCGGTGCCGGAAACCCAACAGAATTGATGTGAGTAAAACATATAGGGTTTTAGGAGTAGTTTTCGCCCACATCTCATTACATTCTATGCTTGTTTCATTCAAATTTTACTTTGTTTTGCATGCATTTCCTATTTTCTAGTTCGGAGATCTATATTTGTTAATTTATATGTAGGATGACATTTTTGGAGCAAAAATGGAGCAATTTGTGGAGCACAGGCCTTAGGGAAGACGCACTGGCTTTGTCCCACGACTTAGGCATGTTTTCGAAGCGAAACAGATCAAAACGGAGGCTTCAAGAAAGCCACGGCTAAGCCGTGTGAAAACACATGACCATGCCTTTTTTCTAGCTCAATTTCCAGCCGAGATTTCATCTGTTTTCCAGCCTTGCACATCACCAGGCCATGTGAAATTAACACGGCTAGGCCGTATGAAATTAACACGGCCATGTGGCGGTGCCGCAAATTCGACGAAATAGGATTTTTCAAGCATTTATTGAAAGCTAGAGCTGCCTCTATATATAGAAAACTTGTCTAAGAGGTTGGGGATCACGAGGGAGCCGCCCTAGGGCTCCCAAACCCTAGGGGGAGGCAAGACGGCTAGGACGGAACACCGAAGCCCTAAAAGGCTTAGGGAACTCACAATGGGGAGGAAAAACACCATCGGAGATCCGAGTTCTGCACTTCAATGCCAAAGAGAAGGCCACATTGGCATTGTAAATTTCTGTTCTTGCACTTTATCTATTATTTATTCTAACATGAACATGCCTTGTGTTTCTCCTCTCCTATCTATGGAGTAGTTTCTTTGATTCTAGGATTAGGGAGTAGTTTGTGTGCGTAGGATATATTGCTTCAAATTAAATTCTGGTATTGAGTTTGAATTTGCAATTGGAATTAGTTTAGATCGATATCTATGTGTATTTTGTTTTCTATCTACTGTGCTTAGCCGATACGAGGGGTGACAACCCTCGTATCTAAGATTTAGGGGATTTATACGAGGAACTTAGGGGTTGGCCTCATCTCTTATAACCGTGGTTAGAAGGATGTGATAGAACTGGAAATGGTTCATCCTAGGGATTGATTCGGCATCCTCGTACCGCCTATCCAGTCCTTGTAAGGGAGAGATAGCTCCCGATAGATGTGGTGGCTCATCGGGGAGAGTGTATGATGTCCCTTCTACAAGACCATAGTTAGACGTTTAGACAATGCCCAGTTGATAGCATATTTTGCGACACACAAGCAAAATCGAAATTGTAGAATCCCTTTAAAAGATCTAGCGGCAAACTCCTTTCTTCCTCCGTGTGACACCGTATTGAGTAGGACCACCAATAACCGTCACATTCACCACCCTTAGAGTCTAGTCCCGAACAATTACATCCACTGAACAAATCGGTATTCGAATCTCAGTCCCTGTTGGATCGATAATATTTTTATTACTTGACGACATTCGTGCACTTGTGGGCATTGAGTGTGAGTATGCGCTTCGAGTACTCGACGATCTCCGTCGCGAGATTTGAGGTCGCATTTGAGAGCATCAATAGGCGTGAGGCTGATGGAGGTGGCTAGAAGGCTTACGTCTAGGCTAAGGGTGGTCTAGCAAGTATGGGGGCACCATACTTGGGTTAAAACCTCATGTTTGAGGTGTATCAGTCGACTGGGACTATGGTCAGTCAACTAATGAGAGTCAACTAGGGTTTGTGAAAAGAAGAAACTTTGCTTCCCACTTCAACTCGGTTGCTTGTTTATGGCAATCCCGTCTTCATCCCCGGATTAAAAAAATTAATCCTTGACAAATAGGGATTACCCAAGCTACCATTCCATCATCGTGTTATTCGATTAGAGTGGTCACATGAACAAACTTGTTGTTCAAACAACCTACCTCTATTCTTCAAATAGCCGCGGAATAGACGATGTACGGATCGCCGGTTTTTGTGTTTGTATTCGGGGTCCAAGTAAATTATCCATATAACAAAACATACAACATGCATATAATAAAAAAAAGATCATAAACAAGAATTATACCTCTTGTTATACCTCTTGATCTTCTATCGTATGTCCTATCCTCCTCTTGGACGTTGTGTGGGCAACGACCCTTCAAGAGATAAAGCCACCTAGATCACGATCTTCCTTTCCTTTCTCGCTCCGAACAAGAGGAAGAAGAAAAGCACCCTTCTTCTCCTTACTTGCGCCAACCACCAAGGACAAGCTCCTTGGTGTCAGCTGGCCCTAAGGAGAGGGAGAGGTTTGAGCACCGGGCAACTTCAATGGATGAACGCTGGCCAAGAGCTCCAATGGAAGAAGAAGGAGCTTCCCTAGGGAAAGGAGAAGCCAGCCAAGAGGAAAAGAGAAGAGGAAACCCTATTCCTTCTCTTGAGTTGCCGCAGGCCCTAAAGGAGAAGCCAACCAATGTTGCCACCCACCCCTTAACCTAAACCCTAGCTCTCCAAGGTTTCTTACTGCCCAACCCAAGGGAAAATAAAACCCTAATCTCCAAAAGTATCTCCACGTGCAAGCCTTGGCGACCCTTTTATAGAGTTAGGCTTAAGCCTCCTTTTAATCTCCACCGTCGGATCTAGGGATTTAATCTCAACCGTCAAATCTAGAGATTTAATCTCAACCATCGGATCTAGAGATTTAATCTCCATCGTCGAATCTAGAGTTTCATTTTCCATCATCGGATCTAGGCTTCATGAGGATTTTAATAGGCTACAATAGGAACCATGAGAAGGAGTTGGATCTGTTAGGGCAATCTCTTGCCGTAATATGGTTTTGATGGTGTGGCAAAGGGTTTAAGTTAGATTGTTATTATGATTTGATATGTGCATTGGAGTCTTGCAGGACTTAGTAATTCGCACATGGAGCCTTGGAGAGTTTCACCTCTCATGACTCGGTCCTTGAGTCGGTGAAGGATGGCTTTGCGGAAGTCGTACGCTTGGAGCATCCGAGGGACCGCCGGACGTGGAGCTTGGAGTGAAGCCGGAGGAAGTAGACTTCAGGGTGAGATGCGAAGGATGGCGCTGCAGATTCGTGCGCTTGGCGCATCCAAGGGACGTGGCCAGACGAAGATAACTTCAAAGGCGAGGGACTTCGAGGGATGAGAGTGAGCGAATGTAACCCGGGAAGGGGTAGTAGCTCTTAGGTGAAACTTGGCCATTTTGCTAAGTGTCGGATGGGATTTCCCGACATCAATTGACTACCATGTTAATGGTAGTCGACTACTCTATGTCGACGGTGACTCGACTAGTGTTCGAGTCCGGTTCAAGTGCCAATAGTCGACTGCCATGGAGTGGTAGTCGACTGCGAGACCACCAGTCGATTGATGAAGGCATCAGTCGACTGGTCGCAAGTGTTTGGGCATAGAATGGAGTCGAGCTCGCGGAGCATTCGACTGATCGAGCATCAGTCGACTGATGGCAATATCACTCGACAGATGCCAGTGCCGTTGGATGAAATCCAACATGGAAAACAGTCATTATTGGGCAACGGCTACAGGACCAGTCGACTGATAGGGACATCAGTCGACTGCTCCTGTGTCAACGGGAAGAAACCCTCTTCCTCTATAAAGAGGAAGAGTATGGGGCTTTTGGGGGCTAATGCTTATGCTCTAATCTTCTCCCAAAGTTCCATAAAGCTTTCCATCCTCTTACTTGAGCTTATTTCCATTATATTTGTAAGAGGAGTGTTGTTGCGAAAAAGAGGTTACCTCCACCTAGCTTTGTGCAAAGGAGAGATCTAGTGAAAGATTAAGGAGTGATTCACCTTGGACGAATCGGACCGTGGATTAGCGGTGTAGCCGTGAACCACGTTACATCTCGTTGTTTGCATTGTTTGTATTCTTGTGTATCTTTTGCTTTGTCTTTATTTGTTTGTATTTGCATATTCCGCTTGCGCAAATGTTGTGTAGACGAGCAAATTACTTCATCCAACAAAGAGGGCTATTCACCCCCCTCTAGCCAGCCGATCGATCCCCTACAAGTTGTATCAGAGCCAAGGAAAGCTTGTCGAGGACTAACCGCCACAACAAGCACATTCAAAAATGGTCAGCTCAAATATTCACCCACCAAAATTCGAAGGCGAATTCTCTTGGTGGAAAAAGAGAATGAAGGTATTTTTCGAGATCGACTTTGAAATTTTATTAATAATGGAAAACGGTTTCGAGTTGCCTAGGAATGAAGATGGGGAGCCATTGGAGAAAGCAAGGTGGAGCAAGAGGCAAAGGGAAGAATACTTGGCAAATTCAAAGGCCAAGCACCACCTCTACAATGCACTCCCCCAACAAGAGGTGAATAGGATAGGGGAATGCTCTAGTGCAAAGGAGATGTGGGAGAAGCTAGTAGAGCTTTATGAAGGCACCTCGGAAGCCAAACTTGCAAGGAGAGACCTCCTCCGCTCCCAACTATCCAACATAAAATTAGAAAAGGGAGAAAAGGTAACATCATTGCATTCTAGGTTTAAGGAAATTTTGATTGGACTAACAAGTGTAGGAGAAAGGCTCTCCAACCGGGACATGCTCATGAAAGCTATGATGCTTTTCCCCGGTCATCAAAATGGAGCTCAATGGTGGACTCTTTCTACATGTCCAAGAACTTAGAAGTGAGCACCTTGGAGGAGTTCTTCTCAACAATGGAGCTCCACGAAACGAGGCTTGAAGGAATACAAGAATAGCCAAAGTTTCAACCTTCAAGAGGAGTATCATTTTTGGCCAACAAGGGGAAGAAGAAGATGGAGATTCCCTCCTCCTCCAATGAAGTGTCTTCCTCTTCCTCCATGGATAGCACGGAAGAAGCCTATATGGTAAGGAGGGTAAGGCGTGCTTTAAAAGGTTTTCAATTTAATAAATCTAATGATAGGAGGAGAAGACCAAGGGGAAAAGTCATTTGTTACAATTGTCAAGGAGAGGGACACATAAGGGACAATTGTCCCCTCTTGAACAAAAGCAAAGAGGAGAAGAGAAAGAAGGAAGAAAAGAAGAAGAAGGGGAGCAAGAAGAAAAAGGAAGAAGAAAAGAAGGCCAAAGAAAAAGGGAAGGCAAAGGCATTCAAAGCAAAGACATGGGATGATCCTTCCTCCTCATCATCTTCATCATCATCGGAAGAGGAGAATGCCTTTGTCACCAACTTAGCATTGATGGCTTTCGACGACTTGGATTGCTCCTCCTCCAAAAATGAAGGATCAAGCTCAAGTGGAGAAAGCTCAAGTGAAGGGGGAGCCTCCTCTACATCCTCATCATCGGAAGAGGATTTGGTAAGTGAGGTAACGAATCTACCCCCTAAGAAAATTATGTCTATGATTTCTAGCCTTACTAAGGATTTATTTAGAGCAAAGAAAAGGAATAAATGCATGCTTGAGCAAATTAAGGATTTAGAAAATAAGCTAGAAAAAGCATGCTTAAATGATAATAATGATGATGCATGCTCACATGATAACTATATGCCTTTGGATGTTAGTGATGCATGTATGAATGAAAATAGGGCTCTAAGGGAAAAGGTAGACTATTTGACCAAAGCCCTAGAAAAGTTTACTATAGGCTCCAACACCCTTAACATGATCATTGGGAGCCAAAGGGCAAGCTTCAACAAGAAAGGCCTAGAATATAAGGAAAAGAAAAATGAAAAGGCCTATAAATGTCTAATTGCTAGGGGACAAGATAAAAAGAAGGTAATAGCTAAAAAATGGATCCCCAAGGAGTATTTAGTGAACCCAATAGGAAAGAACTTATTTTGGGTTCCAAAATCCATCCTTAAGGGTTAGGAAAACCCTAGGATAGTCAACCATATGGATTTCATCTATATCATATTTTTGGTTGACTTAGGATGGCGGGACAACATTTTTGAAATAGTGTTAGGTGATGATAATGCACCTATAAGTAGATAAGTCATGCTTTAGGTGATATTTGCGTTAGTATGATCATATAATGCATGATAACAATTTGATGAATACATGTATTTAATGGTCATAATGTTAAATTAAGTCATATACATCTTTATGATCATGTGGAGTGTTAGGATGATACTTAACCTTGATAGAATTGCATAAAAATAATGGTTAAGTATATACAAATACCTTTAGGATACATCTCACACTCACCTTAGGCTATTTCGATTGAAAACTTAGCATGAGTGAGATGTTAGGATGATACAAATGTCCACTAATGCCTATGGCATTTAGATGGTCATTTAAAGTATCAAAATAGCAATAATAGACCAATCATGGGGAAGACTTATGTTTAATTCATAGACATATTGCCCAAAGATCATGGTTGGATATTTCATATGTTTTCAAAACAATTTTTTACTTTAAAATCTGTGTATTTATGTTTTGAAACAATTCAAGCCAAAACTAGGTGTTAAAATGGATACTAACTTGATAAAAAACCTAGTGATTTTTAAAGCTTTTGGATTTTTGGCAAATCTTTGAAAATACAATGATTTTTCATGGAAACCTATTTTTCATTGATAGATATACTTACAAGAAATATGTTCCCCAAATTTCATGATTTTTTGAATTTTATAGATTTTCTAATGCATTTCTGAAATTCATTCTGAAAACCTGAAAATCCCGAAAGTTAGCAATGACCGGTAGTCCAACTCAATGATCAGTCTGATAACATGCCCAATAACCTTGTGTATCCGATTTTAAGGCATGTTTTGGGTTTTGTTTCTCTCTAAACTTGATACCATGCTTAGATAAACTTTGTTTAAATATTTTTTTGATGGTGTCAAAGTGGGAGAATTGTTTGTTTAAGGGGGAATATAGTTTGGGGGAGTTTCATGTATTAAGGGGGAGAGTTACTAATCATGTTATTCACATGCTTTCTTTCCTTAATATTTTATCAAATGTTTTTACCTAACTTAAACGGATCGCCACACATCAAAAAGGGGGAGATTGTTAGGGCAATCTCTTGCCGTAATATGGTTTTGATGGTGTGGCAAAGAGTTTAAGTTAGATTGTTATTATGATTTGATATGTGCGTTGGAGTCTTGCAGGACTTAGTAATTCACACATGGAGACTTGGAGAGTTTCACCTCTCATGACTCGGTCCTTGAGTCGGTGAAGGATGGCTTTGCGGAAGTCGTGCGCTTGGAGCATCCGAGGGACCGTCGGACGAGGAGCTTGGAGTGAAGTCGGAGGAAGTAGACTTCAGGGTGAGACGCGAAGGATGGCGCTGCAGAGCCATGCGCTTAGCGCATCCGAGGGACATGGCTGGACGAAGATAACTTCAAAGGCGAGGGACTTCGAGGGATGAGAGTGAGCGAATGTAACCCGGGAAGAGGTAGTAGCTCTTAGGTGAAACTTGGCCATTTGGCTAAGTGTCGGATGGGATTTCCCAACATCAGTGGACTACCATGTTAATGGTAGTTGACTACTCTAAGTCAACGGTGACTCGACTAGTGTTCGAGTCCGGTTCAAGTGCCAACAGTCGACTACCATGGAGTGGCAATGATCGAGATCTGATCGTGATGAAGGCATCACCGACCGGGTCACAAGTGTTTGGGCAAAGAATGGAGTCGAGCTCGCGGAGCACTCGACTGATCGAGCATCAGTCGACTGATGCCAGTGCCGTTGGATGAAATCCAACGTGGAAAGAAGCTGTTATTGGGCAACGGCTACAGGACCAGTCGACTGATAGGGACATCGGTCGACTTCTCCTATGTCAACGGGAAGAAACCCTCTTGCTCTATAAAGAGGAAGAGTATGGGGCTTTTGGGGGCTAATGCTTATGCTCTAATCTTCTCCCAAAGTTCCCTAAAGCTTTCCATCCTCTTACTTGAGCTTATTTCCATTATATTTGTAAGAGGAGTGTTGTTGTGAAAAAGAGGTTACCTCCACCTAGCTTTGTGCAAAGGAGAGATCTAGTGAAAGATTAAGGAGTGATTCACCATGGACGAATCGGATCGTGGATTAGCGGTGTAGCCGTGAACAACGTTACATCTCGGTGTTTGGATTGTTTGTATTCTTGTGTATCTTTTGCTTTGTCTTTATTTGTTTGTATTTGCATATTCCTCTTGCGCTAATATTTTGTAGACGAGCAAATTACTTCATCCAACGAAGAGGGCTATTCACCCCCCTCTAGCCGGCCGATCGATCCCCTACAGGATCTTTGCCACCCAATGGATCATACCCACATAAAGTCCGATCGATTAATGATAACTCGGGAGAAGTGGTACACATCCTTGGGATCAAGGTTATAAGGGATCGCAGGAAAAGGATGTTGTACTTATCTCAAGCTTCATACATAGACACCATTATGGATCGTTTTAACATGCAGAACTCCAAGAAAGGTTTTCTACCTTTCAGGCATTGAGTTCCTTTATCTAAGGAGATGTGTCCTAGAACATATGAGGAGATAGAGGAGATGAAGGTGGTTCCTTATGCTTCGGCAGTAGCAAGCCTCATGTATGCTATGCTATGTACGAGACCGGATATCTGCTTTGCTGTCGGCATGGTTAGCAGATATCAGAGTAATCTAGTATAGGAACATTGGACTGCGGTAAAGCATATATTGAAGTACCTGAGAAGGACTAGGGATTATATGCTAGTTTACCAGGCAGACCAATTACTCTCTGTGGGTTACATAGATTCTGACTTCCAATCAGATAGGGATAACAGTAAGTCTACCTCAGGTTTTGTGTTTACTTTGGGAGGTGGAGCCATTGTATGGAGAAGTGTCAAGAAGAAATGCGTGGCAGACTCTACCATGGAAGTTGAGTATGTGGCGGCCTCTGAGGTGGCCAAAGAAGTTGTGTGGCTCAGGAACTTCTTGATGGACTTGGATGTGATTCTTGGTTTGCCCTAAACTATCACAATTTATTGTGATAAGAGTGGTGTAGTTGCAAACTCGTAGGAACCACGAGCCCATAAGGCAAGTAAACACATAGAGCGCAAGTACCACCTGATACGAAAAATCGTAAAGAGAGGAGAATTTGTTGTGGCCAAGATTGCATCGGAGGATAACCTAGAAGATCCTTTCACTAAGGCCCTTCAAACAAGAGCTTTTGATAGGCATGTGGAGGGAATGAGAATCTGATGTATGGCAGTTTGAGGACAGCATAGTCTTTTAGTATAAGTGAGAGATTGTTGGGATGTATACCGAAAAGTCTATCTTTTGTATGAACATCTTTATTTTGAAATAAGAATCACATGATCATTGTTTACATATTTATGGTTATGCATATTGTCTAATACATTACATTGTAGATAACATAGTGTGTAGTGTCACACGGGAGATCATGTTATCAGTTCCTTGTAAAGTATAAGTAAAGGCCCACAACCGAGATGGTTATGGACAAACCATTGGTATGGTTGTAGTGTAATTTGATATTGGTTTGTCTTGACCATAGAATTACACTAGTACACTTTGTTCGTATTGGGCAGGACCGACTTAGAGGTGATTTGATTTATTACTGACTACATAATCGAATCAGACCTTAGATATTATGTTGTACATGCTCTTAATCCCGATATAATAACGGGCACATATACTAAGTATTCATTTCTTTGATTTACCAATGGGCAAGATTTATAGAGTAAATCAATAGGCTCGGTAAGTTGGGAAATAATATTATTTATATGGTGTGTCATTGATTATAGGAGGAAATCGTGTCTTATATATTAGGATGATGATGTCCCCTTGAGGAGCTCATAAGGTTCATCATGTAAACGTTGCAGGTGGACTTGGTCCGACATGATGATAAGGTTGAGTGGTATTACTCATGGAGTTAGATGTTGATTAATTAATTGTCAATAAATTAATTAATCGACGGACATTCGAGATCTTAAATACGGGGAGATATATGTTCAAATAATATATGGAGCCCATATTAACTTATGGGGGTTGGTGAGGTAGATCAATGATAATCCTCTAGTGGAATGGATTATCATTAATGGATCGGACTTTGTGTGGGTTTGATCCATTGGGTGGCCAAGATCCAACTCCTCCTCATGGTCCCTATCGTAGCCTATTAAAACCCTCATGAAGCCTAGATCCGATGGTGAAGAATAGAACTCTAGATTCAAAAGTGGAGATTAAATCACGAGATCCGACGGTGGAGATTAAATCTCCAAGTCCGACGATTGAGATTAAATCTCTAGATCCGACAGTTGATATTAAATCCCTAGATCTGACGATGGAGATTAAAAGAAGGCTTAGGCCTAGCTCTATAAAAGGAGGCATAAGGCTGGGCGGTAAGAGCATTGAAAGGGGATTAGGGTTTTGGGCGGCTAGGGTTTTGGAGAAGCATTGGGCTGCTAGAAGTCTAGGGTGGCAAGGCTTCCTTCTTCCTAGGGTTTTGGCCGGCGCCCCTCTTCCTCCTTTCAACCTTGGCCGGCGCTCTTCCCCTCTTCCACTTCTCCTTGGAGCTCTTGGCCGGTGCCCTCTCCCTCCTCTATTCCTTGAACGGCGACATCATCAAGTCCCTTGACTTGGTGGCCAATCTTAGATAGGGAGGAATTTCATTTCTATACTTATTCTTGTTCGGAGCGAGCAAGGAAAGAAGATCGTGATCTAGGAGGCTTTATCTCTTGGAGGACCGTTCCCACACAACGTCCAAGAGGAGGATAGGACATATGATAGCAGATCGAGAGGTATAATGCTTGTTTATGTTCTTTTGTATTATGTCTATAATTGTTTTCAATTATATGTGGCTAAATTTACTTGGACCCCGAATACAAACACAAAAACCGGTGATCCGTACATCGTCTATTCCGCAGCTATTCGAAAAAAGAGGTTGGTTGCTTGAACAACAAGTTTGTTCAAGTGACCACTCTAATCGAATAGCACGACGATGGAACAGTATCTTGGGTAATCCCTAATTATCATGGATTAATTTTTTAATCCGGGGATGATGAAGGGATCGCCATGAACAAGCAACCGAGTTGAAGTGGGAAGCGAAGTTTCCTACCTTCAGAATAGACTAAGAATGATTAAGCTGTTGGAGATTTGACGCCGCTAGAGGGGGGGTGAATAGCGTAGATGACCGTACGTAGATGGAAATCGTTCACGTGGTTGTCTACAATTCGTATTAGCGCAGCGGAATAATAATAAAAGCAATACACGAAATACAATCACACACGAACACGATGATATAATGTGGTTCGGAACCACACGGTTCCTACTCCACGGATTGAGCTCTAACGAGCTATAGCGATGCCAATGCAATCACTAATCAATAAACTCCTTCTCGACAACAAGTCGGAGGTGGAGAAACCTCGTAAACAAGATTACAACAATAATCTAAAGAAATACAAGCAAATACAAAGGAAATGTAAAGAACACTTTACAAACTAGGGTTTGAGCGCTTTGCTTGTTGGTTGCTTGGATGAGGTTGAAGGGCCCTGAAATGCACCTGCAAATCGCCTTCAAATCGCCTCAAGTAAGCTCCCAAAAATCTGATTCTTGAGCCTTCCACGATCACCGCTTATCCTCCCTGGCCGGATTTCCGGGCGACCGCCATGAGTCCCCGGGCCGACCGCTAACATCAGAGAGATGTGAGACAACGGCTCAATCCACGTAGGACAAGTTCCAACGGACTCACACCAGTCGACTGCCAACATTGGCCGATGATCGACAACGCCGTAGTCGATCGCCTACGGCCACGGCCGAGCATTCTCAGCATTTCGATCGACTGATCGTAGTCGATCGCCATCTCGGGCCGATCGTGCGCCGACATCGGGCCGATCGCCCCATGAGCAATGACCGCTGAGCTCTCAAAGTTCAAACGGCAATAACTCTGCGACTCTGCAATGAAGCCATAATACTGGGCCGACCGCTAACCTCAAGAATGAGGTTTTAACCCAAGTATGGTGCCCCCATACTTGCTAGACCACCCTTAGCCTAGACCTAAGCCTTCTAGCCACCTCCATCAGCCTCACGCCTCTCGGATCCCTCCAAGTCATTCATGACTTATTCATCCATCACGCTAGCCTTCAGGTGCTTCCATCGGCTATGTCATGCTAACGGTGTCTACACCGCCAAGGCACATTGGACTTACGCCGCCAAGACTCCGCTTGGACTTTACGCCGCCAATATCAATCCTCGACTTCTCAAATGCCAAGACTCAAGCTTGGACTTTCCCTTGCCAACCCATGTTGGACTTTCCATGCCAAGACCCATGCTTGGACTTTCCATTTGCCAAGACCCATGCTTGGACTTCTCATTTGCCAAGACCCATGCTTGGACTTCTCATGCCAAGTGCTCAAGACTTGGACTTTCCCAATTGCCAAGTGTCCCACTTGGACTTTCCATGCCAAGTACCCATGACTTGGACTTTCCCTTGCCAAGACCCATGCTTGGACTTTCCCATAATCACATGGTCAACCCTAGTCAACCATCAAGTCAATTATAACCTGGGTCGATTGTATAAACAATCTCCCCAACATATTAACCGACATTAATGTCAATCCTATGTCTAACATACTTTGTCAAACATACTTTGTCAAATATCAAAACATCACTCGAGTCAAACTCGAGTCCTGGTCAATCGTGACCTGGGCCGATTGCACCAACAATCTCCCCCTTTTTGATGTTTGACAAAAACCAATCAAATCATGAGTTAGAACACTAACTCAAATCCCTTACCAATTATCCCAAATTGGTAAACACTCACCAAATGTTCTCCCCCAAACATTCAAGTGAAAATGTAAATCAAATCTTCTCCCCCAAACATTCTCCCCCTTTTTGACTAACATCAAAAAGGTTATCTCTCCAAGGAGGTCAATGTCTCATGTCCCAATGAGATCTTACAATCTTCCCCTTGATTTAAAAATATCTAGGATGCCTACCATCTTCCTAGTGATAAGTCCCATATCACTCAAGAGAGGCAATCCTATTCACTCTCCCAATTTCCAAATTGGGTACCAACACTCATCAATTTTCCCAATTGATGATACTTTCCCAATAACTTCTCCTTTTCAAAGAGAAAAACACATCCATCATCCCAAGATGGATACCTCCCCCTAAAGGCTTGCTCCCCTTGACCATTGCACCAACAATGTCCTTGGGAGTCCCTAAGCCAATAGGAACTCTAAACCATCAAATTTAAGGTTGGAAATTCAACATTGAACTTTCCACCACCTCAAATTGATACTCGACCTAACACCTCTCCAAATCCATATCCAATGAATTTTCACCCTTCATAATGCTTCCCAAAGCATATCCTATGGTTAGGAGTTGTTAGGGACCTTTACCATGTATGAACACGGGCTAAACAACCTCGTTAACCCGAAATCAGACTGGCAATGACTGACAAGAATCATTCGATTGCCATTACATACATCGCCACCACCAATGGCACGATCGTGTAGCCGAATTTTCCGAAATTAAACTATCGTAATCCAATTTTAAAAATCATAACTAATTATACGTATATCGAAAAATTACGAAATTTGATACGTATAATACTTATGACCAAAACAATGGGTGAAAAGTGTTTGAAAAATATTTTACCCATAAAATAGTGAGTTTGATACAAAACTCAAAACCATTGAAATTTTCAATGTTTTGGCCCTATTTTGTATCAACTTCATCAATGGTGATTGCTATCAAAAGATAGACTTCACCAAGGTTTTCTAAATTGATTTTAAAATGATTTCAAAACCTTATTTTGGATCATATTCCTTGGGCTCTAAGTACATGACTTGTACACAAGCTTTCCCAATGATCCACCAATAAAATTAGATGAGTTTTGGTTCAACTAGATGCAAAAACCATGCACCTTGAACTCAACTCATATCCTATCATCTCACATGTATCTAGGGTGTATAAATACACATACATGTTAATTGGATGTGAGATGTGGGTTTTGTTCTCCCTAAACTAGGGTTTCATGCATTTTTCTAAGGCAACCCTACTTGATTCCCTTATAGATGGGACTCCAAGTCATGCCATTGTCCTTAAATCAATTTCAATCAAATTATCTTAAATGCATGAGTGATTATGACATTAGAGATGATATAGATAAACACATGCTCATAATCATGATGTCATGACATAATATGAAATCTAAAAACACATGACATTTAATCCTTAATCCTAAACATGTACATGACATATAAATGATAAGAATGAACATGATGTCATGTCATGGCATATGGCAAACAAATCATGGCATATAAGATATATAGGTATAATAATACCTAAATTTTAATATTAATTTCCATTTCATATAATTAATTGCATTTTGCCACTTTTTTATTTTTCTCCCAAGTGTGCCAAAAACCCAAAATGGCACACTAATCTCTAAACCTAAATTGTGCCAATTCGATCATTTTATCAATACTCATAATTAATACTGGCACATCCTAAAAACCTTTAGGATTCAAATCAAACCACATTCCCAAGGTAGCCATAACCTTGAAAATGACCTAAAATGTCACCTTTGCCATGGTTGAGTTAACTACCCATCCAATCAAGGTTGGCACACCCTAAACCCATCTAGCGTGAATCAATCACGCTCTTAGGAACCCAAAATCTATTTGATCTCCTTGGGTTAATTAGGTATTCTCTAGGGATAATCTCCCTAGATACCTTTCTAATGACCCTCCTAGGCTTGTCAACCTTGGTCATTTGGGTCTTATCTAGGTTGACTCTAGGGGTGACTCCCCTTGCAACCTTCTTAGTGGCCACCTTAGGTTTCCTAGAAACCCTAGCCACTAGACACACCCTTTGGTCAACTCTAGGGATGACTTCCCTATTGACCTTGGTCTTCCTAGACCTAGTTAGTGTTCCATAATCTAATGGAACACTATGATAAGCTACCTTAGGCTTAGGTTTGTGACCCAAACCTTGCTTGCCCTTGGTTGACTTTTGACTCTTAGGTCCTTGGTGTTGGCTTTGACTTTTGGACCTTGACTTTTGATCATTTGACCCTTTAAATTGATTTTGTATAATTTTAAGGGTCTTCTCCAATTTCTCAAGCCTTGACCTTAAGGCTTGGTTTTCTAATTCTAATTGCCCGATTTTAGAATTTTGATTTAGACCATGGGCATGGGACTTTCTAGGCATATGCCTAGTCCATTTAGGGTTAATACCTAGGTGCTCTTGCACCTTTCTAATGGTCTCCCTAGGTAAAATTTTCTTAGAGTTATTTGACCTAGGTTTGTCCTTAGATAAATTGTTTTTAGGGACATTAGTCCCAAATTTCTCCTTTCTTGAAAAGTTTACCCTCTTGGCTCCTAAGCAAAATTCCTTACTTCTAGCATGCTCTTTATGATAAATAGCAAGACTATTAAAATTATTCCTAGCATGCTTTTGACTATAGGAATTAGAAAGAGCATTACTAAAATATACCTACATGTGAAGCTCCATTTTGGAGTCTTCTTAACCCGCTTAGGACACTTACTCTTGTAATGTCCTTGCTCCTACACTCAAAGCAGATAATATGAATTTTGTCATTATTTGAAATGCTCGAGTTACCTAGATCCGTGAAAGGTGCCGAGTTGAATTTTGGGCTTCTTCATCTTGACCGGATGTTGAAGCTTCTTGGTATTGCTCTGGTGTTGAGGATGGTCTCTCCTCCTCAATACTAGAAGTGGATGCTTCTTCCACTTCCTCCACCAACCCGGAAATTGACTCCCTATCAACTTCCGATTCTACTTCCTCTTCCTCTTTGATGTTGATGATTTCTCAACCTCCAAGTCCTCACTTCCGTGTGAGGATGATGCATTAGCCTCTTCGGTCTCTTCCTCTTGGACCATTGATGGGCTTTCATGGAGCTTTGCCAAATCGCTCCATAGCTCTTTAGCATCCATGCATTCACCTAGCCTACACAAGAATTCATTTGGAATTAAATCAAAAATAAATTTGATTACCTTCTTGTTTTTCTCGAATCTTTGGAGTTGATCTTCACTCCATCTCTTTTTCTTGAGGAAACCACCTTTTGGTCCTCTCGATACTCAAATCCTTCCATTAATAGAGACCATTCCTCAAGGTCTCTCATCATCAAAACTCTTCAATTCTCGCCTTCCAAGAATTGAAACCTTCTCGCCCATAGAATGAATAAGGACCGTGTGTTGATGTCCCATCCTAATTGATCTTGACTTCCATCTTTTACCTCTAGCGCCTTGCTCCCGGTTGTTAATCCGCCGAAGAGCCACCGTGCTCGATACCACTTGTTGAGATTTGACGCTAGAGGGGGTGAATAGCGAGATGACCGTGACGTAGATGGAAATCGTTCACGTGCTTGTCTACAATTCGTGTTAGCACAAATGGAATAATAATAAAAGCAATACAAGAAATACAATCACACACTTAACACGATGATATAACGTGGTTCGGAACCACACTGTTCCTATTTCCACTGATTGAGCTCTAACGAGCTCTAGCGATGCCAATGCAATCACTAATCAATAAACTCCTTCTCGACAACAAGTCGGAGGTGGAGAAACCTCGATACACAAGATTACAATAATAATCTAAAGAAATACAAGCAAATACAAAGGAAATGTAAAGAACACTTTACAAACTAGGGTTTGAGCGCATTGGTTGGTTGACATGGATGATCATGGGCTTATAAGAAAAAGATATCTCCTTGGTAAATCGCCTTTGTAAGCTCCAAAAAACAAAACCATGATCTTGAGCCCAAAGTGGACAATATCATTATCCTTGTGAGATATGGATCTTCTAAGAATCGCCATGCTTGAGTCCCCACTGACCGCCAACATGTAGATGTGAGACAACGGCTCAATCCACGCTGGACAAGTTCCAACAGACTTCCTTACCGAGGCTAACATTGGCGCCGATCGACAACGCCTGTAGTCGATCGACATCACCACGACGCTTCAGACGCTTGACCCAATCTTCGCATTGTTGAGTATATCAATCGCCCCATCGGGCGGATCTCCATGAGGCAGCTCCTCAAAGCTTCTCAAAGCTCTCAAACAAAACTCCGGCTGGGCAATGAACCGCCATATCATACTCAAGAATGAGGTTTTAACCCAAGTATGGTGCCCCATACTTGCTTGACCACCCTTAGCCTAGACCTAAGCCTTCTAGCCACCTCCATCACCCTCACGCCTGATCCCTCCTCCAAGTCATTCATGACTTGTTCATCCATCGCGCTAGCCTTCAGGTGCTTCCATCGGCTATGTCATGCTAACGGTGTCTACACTGCCAAGGCACATTGGACTTACGCCGCCAAGACTCCGCTTGGACTTTACGCCGCCAATATCAATCCTTGACTTCTCAAATGCCAAGACTCAAGCTTGGACTTTCCCTTGCCAACCCATGTTGGACTTTCCATGCCAAGACCCATGCTTGGACTTTCCATTTGCCAAGACCCATGCTTGGACTTCTCATTTGCCAAGACCCATGCTTGGACTTCTCATGCCAAGTGCTCAAGACTTGGACTTTCCCAATTGCCAAGTGTCCCACTTGGACTTTCCATGCCAAGTACCCATGACTTGGACTTTCCCTTGCCAAGACCCATGCTTGGACTTTCCCATAATCACATGGTCAACCCTGGTCAACCATCAAGTCAATTATAACCTGGGTCGATTGTATAAACAATCTCCCCAACATATTAACCGACATTAATGTCAAACATCAATGTCAATCCTATGTCTAACATACTTTGTCAAACATACTTTGTCAAACATCAAAACATCACTCGAGTCAAACTCGAGTCCTGGTCAATCGTGACCTGGGCCGATTGCACCAACATAAGCCTCACAAAGTAAGTGGTGGTTTCTCTCGCTCTCATAAGCATGTAATAGTGGAGTTCACTCAAGCTACTCATGGTTTATGAACTACCATATGCTTGCTTTTCTTCTATCTTCACCACTATATACACATAAGAATGAACAATCACTTAAGACTTATTAAGAATGTAAGGGAAACATGAATAAAAGAAAATAATGGTATGTGTGAAAGGAAAGAAAGATACGAAATGAAATAGCTAAAGAAATGCAAGAAGATATGGAAATACTGGAATGCTACATAAATGAGTACAAAGAAAGTAATGCCCCAAAAGTTTTCATCCCAATAAATATGTAAACATCTCTTATCACATTCTTCAATACAAATACACTCGTGAGATACAATAAATCTCTCAATGATTGCAACAATGGATGTCGTTAACAAAAATACTATCACACATAAATAAAAAATGGCACAACATGTCAAAATTTTCACAATACTTTTTTTATTATTTCATGGGCACCCAATTTATTTTTTTCAACTTTTTATTCAGCATTTTTTTTAACTTTTTTTTTAACATGTAGTGCACTTCCCTATGCTCCTACATCCAGCTCAACTAAAATGATAAAGAGCAAGGCTAGCTCATGGTGATCAAGCTCGACTTGCCTATGCTTACACTAAATTCTTCTGGGCTACTCTCTCCCCCACACTTCAACTTTTGTCCGTCCTAGGCAAAACACTCATCAAGGATCATCCAAGTATTCCACATCTAGAAATAGAAATGAAGAAGAAAGTAATGAAAGGAAAGAAAAAAAAGTAAGGATGAATGACTAGAATGTTATTCAAATAAGCATGTGATGATAAAAGAAGTGAAGGAAAATAAATGTGATTGCCTTCATAATAATCATGCAAACCCACTGTTTTGTGGTCTCGAAAGAATCAAAGCAAGTTCTAGAGTTACAATAACCACAAGTGCACCACACACAAGCAATAAAAATAGGCTCAATCTTCACTAGGTAAATAAAAATAATCAACTCTATTTATCAACATAGAATCCATCATCAAGTAGTAACCACATGCAATCAAATTATCCATTCATGACAATAAATCCCCGAAACTCGACAATCAAATTTAACTAGCTTTCACGACTTCTAAGATGATATAAAGGAATGCATAGGAAATTTATTTGAAAAAATAACAAAACAAAAACTCAACAACCAAAACATAACAACTAAAATAAAAACAAATGAAGTAAAAGAAAAGTATATACAAAGAAAAAGAAAAGAAGATGAGATGGAGAAAACTCCCCTGAGGTCTTGGCGATTGAAGAAGATTTAGCAGGAGGAGCCATGCAGGCCGTGGAGTGCTTCCAAAGAAATCCCATCCTGGTGGCTGAAGAAGATTCAACTTTAACATCCACGTCGGGAGTGGAATGGATTGAATGGGGGTGAGCGCCTTCATGGTGTAATCATGATAATACTTTGTTGCTCTTTCCAATATGATCACCTTCTTATATGTTTTCTCTGGAGGTCTTAGGTGATTCAATAAAAGTGTCCAACCTTGGGGCTGGATTATTCCATGCAATGTTGGGCTTTCATCAGAAAAATTCTTGGAGACTCTGGCTGAGATGGAAGTGTCCAGTCTGGGTGTCTCAAGCTATCCACCACTTCAATGGGAATCAGCTCATTAGAATTGCTTGCCACTACTATCTCACTTAACTTCTAGTCTGGCTGGCAAGTCTGGGCACTGGTATCTGGAAACTGCTCCTTTTCTTCAAAATAATCTAGGGCACAAACAACATCACAGAGTAAATCTAAGCCGCTAGTAGCATCCTGCAAGTCATCGACCACAGAAACAACTTCATCATTATCTTGAGCATCAGATAGTACATCATCATCATGCACATCAGTTGAGGAGTTCTGTAGAGCTGCAAAAGAAGAAACATATCTATCACTAGCTCTGCAATCCATCTCCTCAAGCACATAACTGACATCAGGAATGATCTCTGGGGAAAACTGGGAGGAATCTTGTGCTTGTGTCTGGCTGATGGATGATTCAATTTGATCCAGCAGGATTTGCATGTTCTAAATTTGCTAATGACTATTGTTCATTTGTTGCTGATACTGATGTGGAAATGATTTTAGTTTTTCTAGTGTCTCTGTATTTTCTTGATTGGGAGCAGGGGGTTCTTCACAGTAACTTGCTTGACCTCCCTAATTAGGCATGTAAGTATTAATGGACGGTGGGGGTGGATAGCACTGAGATTGTGTGTTCCTATACCTGAAATCTGAATTGAAATTATATGTACCAGAAAATGACTTATACCTGTCCTGTTGATAAGACTGATGATACTGAGCAATAGGCTGATGATATTGTGGTTGATACTCATAATACTCAACTTTAGGATGGTAATACTCTTGTTTCCTAGTGCCTGAATAGTAAGCATCACTGAAGTCTCCACACTAATGATAATATGGATCCATGTTCAAAGAAATTTCCTGTCTTTCCTGAAATACTAACAAACAATATCAAAATACACATGAAGCATACATGATAAAATACATGGATATATAAGAGAATAAAAGAATGAATCCCTAAACACAAGTTTTTGAATTTTGATTTTTTTTTAGAAAAATTGACAAACAATCCTAAATCTACTAAGTATCATTACACTCCCCGACAATGGGGCCAAAATTTGATGAATGAGTATTTGTCATGGTACCGTTTCAAATTAATTACCGAACCCCCTCTATACTAATATAGCATAGTGAATGGCCAGGATCATTTTCCAACGAGTGTAATCGACAGAATAGTAAACTCAGGATTTCTAATTATTGCTTTGGGTTTTCTATTGAAGATTGAGGGTTTGGGTTTTGAGCTCTAACCTACATATGCAAGGTAATTAAAACTCTAAACTAGCATAAAACAACTAAATCAAACAATGCAGGAAGTAAATCAATTAAAACTGAAAGAGGAAATAATCTGATCATCCCAAGATGGGTCTGATGAATGAACAAGTTTCTTCAGCTAAGTATGACGAAGCTCGATCGATACTCCGCAAACGATAGTGGATGTGGGAAGGTGCAAACTTCTGAATCCAGTAGTTTGATGGATGCTCCGAACTCTCGCAGATCCGGTTGAGCTTGAAGATGTGTCATCAGATCGAAACTCCACCTCGAATCCGAAAGAGAAGGTGGATGAGCTGTGGAGATGGAGGATGTCGCCAAAATCTCTCGATGAAGCGGTTCCTCGAATCCATGGAGGAAAATGGATGGAAGGAAGGTGATGGTGGCTGCTAGGGCTCAAGGGAAGAAGAGATTTAACTAACAACCTAATAAAATAAGCAATGCATCAATGAAATTTAATACATGAACACGATTAAAAGTGAGCAATTAAAGTAAAGCATGAAACTAAATCTAACCTAACTAACTATGACCTAATTACCCAAAGAGACATTTCATCGAACATCATGTAAGCAATAAACAAATTCAACCAAGCGTGTGCCATTCTAAGTGTGGAAAATCGAATCTAATACAAACATTCAACAAACAAAAGCAAAGATGCAACTAAAACACATAATGAAGCTTCCATAGGATGTTGGAATTAATCTGCCAGATACTGAAAAATAAAATTGGAAATGAAAATGTTGTGCAACTGCTGTGGGAGGAATAGAGAACTGGCAGGAGGTGGTGGTGGCTTCGTCAGAGCTCAATGAAGAAGCGGCTGCCCTGTGGTGGAACGAGAGTCATTGGCAATCGGAGGAGATGGTGGTATGTAGGTGGAGTGGCGCCGAAACTGTGGAATAGGGCTGGCGGAAGCTACTGACAGTGGAGGTGGCTGCCGGCGGTGATAGAGTGGACCACCGATCATCGGAGAAGGAGGGAATCCCCTTTCCTCTCCAGCGACCGACGTGGAAGGCAGTGGCGAGCGCGGCAGTGGTGGCGTCAGGCGCGAGTGAGAAGAGGAAGTGAAGCCGACAAATCTGTGGGTCAGACGATGAAGGAAATTAAATGGATTATCTCCACCGTCCGATCGAAGCAAGATCCAATCCCAGCAGTCCATTAAATCTAGGGTTAAATGAATCTGATTAATCCATTTTAGGTATGTGATCCAACGACCGAGAGTTCTCCGACTTTGAATGGATGGATCTGATCAATCTGAAGGGATAATCATGATCGATCGAATCTGGATGAATGGTCAAGATGTCCAGATCTAAATGTATGGATCGGATCGCTCGAGATTTAGATGGATGGCTCAAATCAATCAGATATCATCGGACGGTCAGGATTAAACAGATCTGAGCCCTTTGATTAAACTACTTCTGATCTGGATGAAGGGCTTAGATTCCTCCAGCACAAAATGTTTTTTATTCTCTTAGATGAAGCCATATTTGATCCGACTTGAGTCTAGTCAGTGGCTCATCTTGATCTCCTACAATTAAGATGTAAAATTTGCATATAAGTACAAAATTAAGGAGAGTTTACAATAAGGTCCAAAAATAAATCCAACTCACAAAACATGATAATAATCGATAAATAATCACTCGAGAGGATAAAAACAGTAATATTAATTACCAAAATAACCCGATAAAATGGTAGTTATCAGTTCCTTCACTAGTTTGTTTGACTTGTAAGCCTATGAAAAAGTTTAATTCTCCTACTAGATTCATCTCAAATTCATTTTCCATGTTTTAGATGAAGTCTTAGAGAAGTTCATCATTTGTTGACCCAAATATGAGGTCATCAACATATACTTGAGCAACAAAGATGTGTTTTTCCTTAGACTTTAGAAATAAAGTTTGGTCAACTTGGCCTCTTCTAAATCCCTTAGAGATTAGGAAGGATGAAAGTCTCTAATATCAAGCCCGAGGAGCTTGTTTTAATCCATATAAGGCATTCTTAAGCCTATAAACATGGTTTGGGTAATCAACATTCTCAAACTCGGGTGGTTGCTCTACATACACTTCTTCTTTAATGAACTCATTTAGGAATGCCGATTTCACATCCATTTGATAGAGTTTAAAACTCATGTGAGCATTATATCCAAGTAGGATTCGAATAGACTCTAACATAATCAAGTCCTTCAACTTGATTGAATCCTCGAGCCACTAACCTAGCTTTGTTTCTAGTGACTTTACCTTGATCATCTAACTTGTTCCTAAAGACCCCTCTTGTTGTAACAATTGTGGCACCATTGAGTCTTGTAGCTAGGTCCCATACTAGACATCTCTCAAATTGAGCTAACTCTTCTTGCATTGCTAATATCCATTCCGGATCAAGCAAAACATCATTAATTGATTTTAGCTCAATTTGGGAGATTAGGGCAACATGGCTAATAGGATCTCTATAGAAGGACCTAGTCCTTAATCCTTGGGAAAGATCTCCTATTACTTGATCTAGAGGATGGTTCTGATGAATTCTTAGAGTTCTAGGAGGTCCCCTTCTTAACGTAGTCGATTATGGAGAACTTACTCAAACCTCTGGTCATGTGTCTTGAGCAACCGCTATCCACAATCCACACACTTGGTTCACCTACTTAAATAACATGAAAAATAAATTTCTTTGGTACCCAAATATTTAGACCGGAAACATCATTTAAATTTTTCTTTGGAATCCATGCCTTCTTTACTTTATCCTTAATGGTTGTCTTTCTATTTATTAGGGAAATGTAAGCAACTTCCTTATCCTTAGACTTGTATCCTATACCGGCCTTATTGCATAAGACTCTTTGGCCTCTAAGGATCATATAAAGTTATTTTGAGCCATTGGTAAATTTTTCTAAGCATGTTTTCATTTTAAATACTTGGTTCATAAGGTTTTCATTTTCCTCCCTAATCATGCATGATTCACCACATAAAGATTCTTCATTTCTTATTGCTTTAATTTCTAACCTTAGATTTGTTGGACTTTCCGAGCCGCAAAAACCGCTTTTTGCATTGCGGAAACCCTGGAAGTTCGGCCATGGATCCGTGCGAAGATATATTAAAATAAAACATGTATGTGCTTAAGTAAACCTAGATCTACCTTAGATCTAGAAGGCGAGAGCATTACCCTTGAAGCGATGCCCTTCGCTTATCCCGCTCGTCCAAAAGCTTCGTCGGAACTCGAGAGTGTCAAGTGCCCACTCCTCTATTGGTATCCACACAAGCAATAGATGGAGAAAACACAACCTTGAGTGTGCTAGCACCCTTTGGATGGTTCGGCCAAGATGAGGATTGGGAGAGCTTGAGAGAGTAATCCAAGGAGGAAGAAGATGGAGTTACCACACAAATCAATTCACATCTAATGCAAAATGAAGTGGCCGACCACTACATTCTTGGGGGATTGCATGCATGCATGTAACTCCAAGAGCCAATGGCTCTTGGTCTCCCTCATGAGGTGGCACCACATGATAGGTCCATGATGATGTGGAACATCATCATTGGCCGGCCCCCATTCCATGTCACCATGACATGGGAATTGGTCAAGTCAAAATTGACCATTCATCTTCCCTCTCAAGTCAAGTCAAACTTGACCTCTTATCTCCCATGGTTGATCAAATCTAACCACTTGATTCAAGTCAATTTGATTTAATGAACCTCTATTCATTAATTTAAATTGACTAAATGAATCAAATCTAAATTAGACTCATTCAACACTTGAATCAACTTGAGTCTAACTCAATTAGTCTAATTTGGATTACTCTAAATCCAATTTGGTTCATCCCATGAACCTAATCCTCATTGTTCATCATATGAACCTAATCTCCATCTAATTTCCCTTTGTGTGTGACCCTATAGGTTCTTGTAACATTAGCAATGTCCCTAAACCGATTTAGGAACATAAGCAATGAGCGGTATATAGCAACACATCATTGCTACCCAAGTTACAAGAATGTTGAGCTCCAACATCACCTTTGTGACTACTAATTGTGACTCTCACAATATGTGACAATGTCCCTCTATCCTTGACATCTAGATTGACCAATTGAGGCATATACTGTGTCATCCTCGGTACAATCTATATCTTGAACTCCAAGTAGACTCACTCTAATCAAATGAGCTTAATATCTCATATTGACTCATTTGGGCATGGCCATGCACTTCGTGGTATCACTCTATCAAGAATAACGATGTCACTTCCGCCATATAGGAGCGATAGATCTCATCTACATCACACACATCTCTCCGTATAATTTGTTGCATACCTAGTAATTGCCTTTATAGTCCACCCATTTACGGGTGACTTTTGACGAAGCCAAAGTATGCAACTCCTTATGTAGGGAACCATGGTGACTTCAGGTCTAAGGACTAATAGTCATACTAATAGCCATATGAGAAAGTATATGACACTCATATAATGATCCACGATACTTACTCATGGCGGGTGATTCAGTATACATTCTCTAATGTATACCCATGTGTCAACTTGATATCTCATATCCATGACTTGTGAGATCAAGTCATCGAGTTGACCTACATGCTAGTCTCTATGCATTAACATTGTCCCTGAATGTTAATACTTGACTAGGAATGATTAAGAGTAGTGTTCTCTATATCATCTCATTATCGATTCAACCAATCGATTAATATAGATAAGAACCTACTACTCAAGGATGTTATTATATTTAGTTATTTGACACCAATACAAGTAAATATAATAACCATGCATTTATAAATAGGAATATGATACAATAAAGTCCATACAACAATCATCACATGATTGACTCTGAGGCTTTCACTAACAAGATTTTGATCTAACTAAAGCATTTTTTAGACACACAATAGTTTTATAAAGAAGTTCTATATGAGGACTCTCTTTTACCTCATCGTCACTAGATGATGATTCGTCGCTTGACTCCTCTCCTTGGATTGATTCGTCAGTGTCATTCTCCATGCCATGAGTGTCATATGGCGTGTGATGTGGCAAAGCTCCTCCTCATTCGATGAATCCTCAATGCTTTGAGTGTCCCATGTTGCTTGTGCCACCATAGCCTCCTCCTCCTTCTTCTCCTTCTTTTCTTTTCTCTTATTTTCCTTTTCTTCCTTCTTTTTTAACTCAAGGCGATTTTGCTTGGTATGCCCCTTTTTGTTACATCCATAGAAAATAACATAAGTGCTAAAATTTGAATTATTGCTAGATTTACTTCTTGAAGATTGCAATATATTCCTCACATCCTTCCTCTTGAATCCTTTTGTTTTCCCAAACAACTTCTTGACATATTGAGTCATTTCACTAGCCGACATCCCTTCGTCGCTACTTGATGGCTCATGTTTGGATTTGGAAGATGAATAGACTTCTTCTTCTTCTCCTTTTTCTCCACAAAAAGAGCTAGACCTTTTTCTTTCAAATATATGTTAGATTGCTCATGTAATTCGAATTCAAAAATAGTTCATCTAATTTAACCAAAGAAAAATCTCTAAACACCTTATAAGCATCAACTATGGATGCCCGTAGAGTGGTTCTAGAAAAAGATTAGAGAGCATACCTTACAAGATCTCGATTGTCTACTTTCTCACCTATGATGTGAAGTCCATTGACGATCTCTTTAAACCTTTCATGCATTTGACTTACCGTCTCATTGGTCTTCATGGCAAAGGTTTAGAGTTGACCAACAAAAGATCCTTCTTGGCTCTCTTCGATTCTTTTGACCCTTCATTTATCTCAATGAGCTTTTCCCAAAGCTCCTATGCGGAATTGAATAACCCAACCTTGTTGTGTTGCTCCATTGAGAGTTTACATTAGAGTGTGGTTATGACCTTTGCATTTGCTTAATCCTTCTTAACCATTTCCCTTGTCCAATCCTTGGTTGGGAGAGGTGCTCCATCTTCATCCACTGACTTCTTGAAACCATTTACAACACTAAATCATATTTCAATATTGTTCATTAAATATTACTCCATCCTACCTTACCAATATACAAAGTGATTACCGTCGAAGAGTGGTGGTTTAGTGGTGTTATATCCCTCTTGAAGAGTCATTGTAATGTTTCAGTTGATGGTTAAGTCTTCCAAGCGATCCAAACTTTGATACCACTTGTTGAGGATCTTTTGGATGGTTATAGGGGGTAAATAGCCTCTCTTTCGATTTCTACATAAAGTAGTAGTGGAAGAAAAACAAATCGAATGCTAGAATGGAAATTATAGGATCGAGATACGCTAGAGGAGGGGTGAATAGAGTATTTCAAAACTTTATTTCCTTTTGTAAATTAGAGTTAATCGCAGCAGAATATGAACAAAACAAAAGACAATGAACACAACTTGGTTTTACTTGGTTCACAAATGAAAGGTTGTTAATCCAAAACCTAGCCATCCTAGATCGCTATCGATGGACAATCACTAAGAAGTCTTTTCCTTGTTGGAGGTAAGAGACACGTTTTTTTTTATAAAAGATAGGAATCAGTAACAACCTTACTGATCCTTTATATTTAAGCACAAAAAGAAACAATATAAAAAAATACCAAATTAAGATAAAAGGTTGAAGCACGTGGTCAACATCATAGCAAGAGTACAATTATTGATCTGGAATCCCTAAGGGGGCATTTGGTAGAGAGAAAATTTTCTATTTTCTGTTTTCATTTTCTGAGAAAACGAGAAAACGCGTTTGGTTGGCATTTTCCATCTCCGTTTTCTGAGAGAGAATTTTTTGGAAAACTGGAAAATAGAAAAAAAACTATTTTCTATTTTCCAGAAAATAGAAAATGAGAATGCTGCCAAACACCCCCTAAGTGTCTCGCATGTTGGATCGAGAAGCGTCGCTTGAGGGGGGTGAATAGCGATCATAAAACTTTTCTTTTCGTTCATCGAAAACTTGAGTAGACATGGCGGAAAGTAAGACAATAAAAGTAATTGACACAATTTCTTTTTACTTGGTTCATAACCGAAGGGTTGTTACTCCAAGGCCCCACGATCCTAGACCGCATACCAATGGGCAAACCACTAAAAGTCTCCTCGTTGGAGGTAGGAGACAACAATTACAATGAAAAACGAAAAGCTCAAGGATGTGACAACAAGCCTACCTCACCTCGTTATGATGAAAACTTTGAGCACAAAAGAAGTAAAGAAATTGAAGCACAAATTAAACTACCGACGATGAGGAGTTGGAATCTTGCCGTTGATGGGAGGAAATTTCGCTTCCCACTTCAACTCGGTCGCTTGTTCATGGTGATACCGTCTACGTCCCCGGATTAAAAAAATTAATCCTCAACAAAGAGGGATTACCACAGTAACCACTCCATCGTCGTGCTATTCGATTAGAGTGGTCACTTGAACAAACTTATTGTTCAAGCAACCTACCTCTATTCTTCGATTAGGTGCGGAATAGACGATGTACAGATCGCTGGTTTTTGTGTTTGTCTTCGGGGTCCAAGTAAATTAGTCACATACAAAATGTACGAGATGCATAGAATAAGAAAAGATTCGTAAACAAGAATTATACCTCTTGATCTTCTATATTGTATGTCCTTCCTCCTTTTGGACATCGTGTGGGCGACGATCTTCCAAAAGTCGAAGCCTCCTAGATCACGTTCTTCCCTTCCTTGCTCGCTACAAACAAAGGGAATAATGAAACGAAATTCTTCTGCTATCTAGGACCGACCACCAAGCTCCAAGCTTGATTCTTGCCATCGGCCAAAGAGAGAAATAGGGAGTATGGGCGCCGGCCAAAAGCTCCAAGGATGAGAGGAAGAAGATTGGGACGCCGACCAAGGAGAGGAATAGAGAAGAGGGGCGCCGACCAAAACCCTAGAAAGATAGGAAAACCTTCCACTTGTGTTGCCGCCTAAGACTCCTCCAAAACCCTAGCCGCCCAATCAAAAACCCTAGCCTCCAAGATACCTTGCTGCCCACCCCTTAAGCCATATTTATAGAGTTAGGCTTAAAGCCTCCTTTTAATCTCTACCGTTGGATCTAGGGATTTAATCTTAACCGTCGGATCTAAAGATTTAATCTCCATCGTCGGATCTAGAGATTTATTCTCCACCATCAGATCTATGGATTTAATCTCAACCGTCGGATCTAGAGATTTAATCTCCACCGTCGGATCTAGAGTTCTATTTTCCACCATCGGATCTAAGATTCATGAGGGTTTTAATAGGCTACAATAGGGACCATGAGGAGGAGTTGGATCTTGGCCACCCAATGGATCAAGCCCACATAAAGTCCGATCCATTAATGATAATTCATTCCACTAGAGGATTATCATTGATCTACCTCACCAACCCCCATAATTAAATATGGGCTTCATATATTAATTGTACAAATATCTCCCCATATTTAAGATCTTGAATGTCCATCAATTAATTAATTTACTAACAATTAATTAATCAACATCTAACTCCATGAGTAGTACCACTAAACCTTATCATCATGCCAGACCAAGTCCACCTGCAGGGTTTACATGATGAACCTTATGAGCTCCTCAAGGGGACATCACCATCCTAATATATAGGACACGGTTTCCTCCTATAATCAACGACACACTATATAAATAATAACATTTCCCAACTTATCGAGCCTATCGATTTACTCTATAAATCTCGCCCATTAGTAAATACAAGAAATAAGTATTAAGTATATGTGCCCGTTATTATATCGGGATTAAGAGCATGTACACCATAATATCCGAGGTCCGATTAAATTATGTAGTCAGCAATAAATCGAATCACCTCTATGTCGATCCTGCTCAACACACAAAAAGTGTACTAGTGTAATTCTATGGTCAAGACAAACCAATACCTAATCACACTACAACCATACCAATGGTTTGTCCAAAACCATCTCGGTTGTGAGCCTTTGCTTATACTCTATAAGGAACTGAGAACATTATCTCCCGTGTGACACTACACACCATGTTATCTACAATGTAATATATTAGACAATATGCATAACCATAAATATGCAAACAATGATCATGTTATTCTTATTTCAAAAATAAAGATGTTCATACAAAAGATAGACTTTTTAGTATACATCTCAACAATCTCCCACTTATACTAAAAGACTATGTTGTCCTCATACTGCCATACATCTGATTCCCATTCCCTCCACATGCCTATCAAAAGCTCTCGCTGGAAGGGCCTTAGTGAAAGGATCTATCAGGTTATCCTCTGATGCAATCTTGGCCACAACAACTTCTCCTTGCTTTACGATTTCTTATATCAGGTGGTACTTACGCTCTATGTGTTTACTTGCCTTATGGGCTCGTGGTTCCTTCGAGTTTGCAAATGCACCACTGTTGTCACAATAAATTATGATAGTTCTTGGAAAACCAGGAATCACATCCAAGTCCATCAAGAAGTTCCTGAGCTATACAACTTCTTTGGCCGCCTCAGAGCCAGCCACATACTCAGCTTCCATGGTAGAGTCCACCATGCATTTCTTCTTGACACTCCTCCTTACAATGGCTCCACCTCTCAAAGTAAAACACAAAACATGAGGTAGACTTACTGTTATCCCTATCTGATTGGAAGTCAGAATCTGTGTAACCCACAGGGAGTAATTGGTCTGCCTGGTAAACTAGCATATAATCCCGAGTCCTTCTCATGTACTTCAATATATGTTTTACTGTTGTCCAATGTCTATGACCTGGATTACTCTGATATCTACTAATCATGCCCACGACAAAGCAGATATCTGGTCTCGTACATAGCATGACATACATGAGGCTTCCTACTGCCGAAGCATATAGAACCACCTTCATCTCCTCTATCTACATAGATGTTCTAGGACACATCTCCTTAGATAAAGGAACTCCATGCCTGAAAGGTAGAAAACCTTTCTTGGAGTTTTGCATGCTAAAATGATCCATAATGGTGTCTATCTATAAAGTTTGAGATAAACATAACATCCTTTTCCTACGATCCCTTATAACCTTGATCCCAAGGATGTGTCCCACTTCTCCCAAGTCCTTCATATCAAACTGTTTGGACAACCATACCCTTACGTCCGATAACACCTTGACATTGTTGCCAATTATCAAAATGTCATCTACGTATAGTACAAGAAATACCACAACATTTTCGTCATATCTCTTGTATACACAAGACTCATCCATACTTTGAATAAATCCATAAGACTGGATTACATGTTCCAAGACCTCGAAGCTTGCTTCAATCCATAAATGGACTGATTAAGCTTGCACACAAGATGCTCTTTGCCCTTTGCAATGAATCCCTCTGGTTGCTTCATATAGATGTTCTCCTCAAGACTTCCATTAAGGAAAGCTGTCTTGACATCCATCTGCCACACCTCATAATCCATATGAGCAGCAATACATAAGAGAATCTAGATAGACTTATGCATGGCTACCGATGAAAAGGTCTCCTCATAATCGATGCCCTCTTTCTGAGTATACCCCTTCGCAACAAGCCTCGCTTTGAAGGTCTCAACCTTCCCGTCTATTCCTCTCTTTCTTTTGTAGATCCACTTGCATCAAATAGATTTTACACCATTGGGTGGTTCTACTAGCTCCCAGACTAGATTTGAATCCATAGATTATATCTCAGAATTCATCGCACTTTGCCAAGATACCGCATCTTTATCTTGGATCGCCTCGTCATATGTCCAGGGATCAGTTCATGTTCGCCATGGACCAAATCAGAAAATTCTCTAAAGAACATGAATCTATCAGGCTGTCTAACAACCCTCCCACTACGATGATGTATCACCTGTGTATTCTCTATGACACGCAGTGCAGTCACTTGTAGTATATCCTCTTGTACCCGTGGTACTGAAGCAGTGACTTCCCCTCTTAATTCCTCCAGAACAATCTTACTCATGGGCTTGTGGTTCATCACATAGTCTTCCTCTAGAAATCTGACGTTCGTGCTAACGATCACCCTCTGATCTCTAGGACTATAAAACAAACCACCTTTCGTTCCTCTAGGATAGCCAACGAACATGTGCACTTTTGTATGAGGTTCTAATTTACCAGCATCTGCCTTCAGCACATGTGCTGGACTACCCCAAATCTGAATATGTCTCAGACTAGGCTTTCGCCCAATCCACAATTCTATGGGAGTAGAAGGCACTGATTTAGATGGTACCAAGTTCAGAATATACACTGTCGTATCTAGAGCATATCCCCAGAACGAATCTGGCAATTCAGAATAACTCATCATCGATCTAACCATATCTATAAGAGTGCTATTCCTTCGCTCTGCTACACCATTCTGCTGGGGTGTGCCAGGTGCAGACAATTGGGATTGAATCCCAGCCTCTGATAAGTAATTCCTAAACTCTCCCAAGAGGTACTCACCACCACGATCAGATCGTAGTATCTTGATACTTTTACCATGACTTTTCTCCACATCAGCCTTGAATTCTTTGAACCTGTCAAAGCATTCAGACTTGCAGCGCATCAAGTAAATGTATCCATATCTTGAATAATCATCTATAAAAGAGATGAAATATTCAAAACCACCTCTTGCCTGGATAGACATAGGACCACACAAATCAGAATGAACCAATTCCAACACATCTTTGGCTCTATACCCCTTGGCCTTAAAAGACCTCTTGGTCATTTTACCTTCCAAGCAAGACTCGCAGGTTGGGAAATCTTCCACCACTAATGAACCCAGAGGTCCATAAGCTATCAAGCTTTGAATTCTGCTTAGGTTAATATGACCTAGCCTTAGATGCCAAAGATATGTTTGGTTCATCTTCGAAAATCCTTTTCCCTTATTGGAATTAGAATATGAGTTATGTACTTCTATTTGCATCGTGGGAGCTTTTGGTTCAAGAGTATATAAATTTCCTATCAATGCACAAGAACAGATAATTGTTGGGTTTCCGACACCGCAGCGTGTGTGTGTTCGATCACGTTTCGTAAACATGAACACAGCGGAAGCAATAAAAATAATAAATCTACATTTATTACAACACACACAACACACGCATGCATATTACAACAAGTGTAGACATAACCGTAAATTTAAATTTGCAATAAAAGGAAATTTATCTACGTTATACTTTTCGTATGACGTGTAGTGGGAACGGCATCAACCGAAACGATCCTCGCTAGAATCGTCTCTATCCGTATCCACGCCGAGTTCCTCGGGATGACTTCGCTAAGCCACGAGCTTCGTCTTCGTATGGGTTACTAGCCTCATGTTGAAGATGACATGATCGAGAGATGATCACGATCCGAATCCAAATTCGGATCCTAATACGAGTTCTCAAAACTCGCTTCTCCGGAGAGGTATTCGTTAACCAATTGACGAATCCTTCATCCTCCACCTCAGAGGATTACCGGAGATCGAATCCCCGGTAACTTAGCCGCTGTCGGAGCTCTAACCGTCGTCCAAACGACGCTCCGACGAGAGGAGAACAAGCTGTCCAGAAAACTGGACAGCTTTGGTGGAGGTGATAGGCGCCGGCCAACCAAGGAAGATAGAGCTCACCTTGATGCTAAACCTGAAGGAGATCTCCGGAGCACTAACCGACAGCAGCTCGACGCCGGCGAGGGGGAAGGAAGCAGCCTTCTGGACGCCGGTTGGAGGAGCTTTGGGCGGCGGCAATAGGTTGGCGCTGAGAGCTCTAAGGAGGAGGTGGGCGGCAACCTTAGGGCTAGGGGTTTTTGGATTAGGGCTTAATTATCCCTTAAGCCCTCTTTTATAGAGAACTAATTCTCTTAATGGTTATTGGATCATAACCATTAGGCCCGATAACCCGCTCCATTAAGATAAGTTAAAATAAACCAAACCATGATGGTTTATTTTAAGTTAAAACGAACCGAACCAACTTTTGGTTCATTCGTTTAAAATAAACCAAACCCTTTGGGTTATTCTCCTCCATTGGATTAGAACCAAACCATTTTGGTTCATCCATTATGTCTTCATAAGACACGGCCCATCCACGCTTCCATTGCGACTGAAACGATTTCATGCTCGCTTCATGTTTGGTCCAACCAAACCTTGTTTCTCTCGGTCTGAGAATCCCATTCTCAAGCTCGTTTTAAATCCTTTGGATTACGCTCGTTGTGCGTGTGACCAAATCGGTTCTCGGTTTATGTTGGCCGTCTATAATTAACCATTAATTATAGAACGATCATGAGTGGCACCTAGTAGTACATCATGATCCCCAATTAACCGAAAAGATCAACGGTTGATCCAGAACTATTTCTGAAACCCTTCAGCAACTCGAATGAATCGTGCCCCATTCCCTTCACTCATCTTATACCCACTTGGTTCAGGACATGGTCTATAGTGTCAGTCCCCACTAGGCTAACTACGTCACACCTAGCCCAAGTATCATTTCCTCATCCTACGGATTCTAGTTACTCGACATGTATCGAAGAGTACCTTACTCTAAACATGTAATGCTTTGGCCAAAGACTTTAGTAACAATCCGACGAGAGGCCATGGGTATACATCTCCTCGCAAGGAGTGGTGAATCCTTTATAGGCTATTCAAACACCTTCGATCACTTCGACTTATACCCAATCATCCCGGGTCCACATCTCCTTAGAGATGCTTGCTTAAGATGTCAAAGCATAAGTCTCTATGATCAAGATGACTTGAATACCGCAAGTCAAAGGAACATCGCACTTAAGCCACAGTAAGAACTTCATTGACATATCTATATATGCAGAGAACCATATGAAGTCTTACGGCTGGTCACTCCAATGAACTAGTTACCATAACTAGCATCCACGATTAACTCCGGACATCACTATGTCTCCAGCCAGTGAGAATCAGCTGCTTGGATACACCAAGGAGTATACCTCGTGCTAGTCTCGACAGAATTGATGGTGTCCAAATCCATCAATTCATCGACTAGGGATAATTCCGATACATCACAATTACACATGTAGAGATACTCACTAGTTGTGATTCAATCACATATTCTCTCATGCTGTGAATCGTATCGTGGACATTCAGTAAATGAGTTTAAGATCCAATCAAATACATAAAACATGTATACTCAAATAGTGAATCTTCATTTATCATATAAATGGTTCATACATAAGGTGATTGCCTTAGGACATCTCTCATATATTACTAACAGACTCCCACTTGGCCTAATGCCAATCGCTACGGTATCCTATACCATAAGCTCGAACATGACCCTCAAACTTATTTTGAGGTAATGCCTTAGTCAAGGGATCCGCTAAGTTCCTTTCAGTGGGAATTTTCTCGATTTGTATTTCGTTCCTACTGATGATCTCTCTGATAAGATGATAGCGGCGAAGCACATGTTTGGATCGTTGATGAGACCTTGGCTCTTTCGCCTGTGCAATTGCTCCATTGTTGTCGCAGTAGACCGGTATTGCTTCAACAATGGCCGGAATCACACCAAGTTCATGAACGAACTTCTTGATCCAAACCGCTTCCTTTGCTGCTTCCGAAGCTGCAATGTATTCTGCCTCAGTGGTAGAATCCGCTACAGTCTCTTGTTTGGAACTTTTCCAACTCACTGCGCCCCCATTCAAGGTGAACACGTATCCAGACTGAGACCTGGAATCATCCTTGTCTGTCTGGAAGCTGGCATCCGTATACCCGCATATCACCATGTCCCCTTCTCCATATATTAGGAACACATCCTTAGTTCTTCTCAAGTACTTAAGGATCGTCTTAACAGCCGCCCAATGATCCATTCCTGGATCGGACTGGTATCTGCTCGTGACACTCAGAGCGTACGATACGTCGGGCCTTGTACATAACATAGCATACAAGATAGATCCTATTGCGGATGCAAAGGGAATCTTACTCATGCAAATCCTCTTGTCTTCTGTGCGCGGACACATAGACTTCGAAAGGTGTACCCCATGCCTGATGGGTAAGAATTCTTTCTTGGATTCTGACATGCTAAACCTCTTTAGCACTCGGTCTATCTCTATAGATCTTAATCCCGAGGATGTAGGTTGCTTCTCCCAGGTCTTTCATGGAGAATGTCTTGGATAACCAAACCATCACTGACTATAAGATTGAAACTGTTAGTTAAAGCCCTAGAACCAATCATGTGATGGTTGAATAGGGAACATTTTGTATCATATTCTATAAAGGCAAAGGATTGGTTATTATATTTACATCTTGCTTGTGCCAGCTAATTTAAATATAATAATGCCCTAGAAAAGTAGGTTCTTATCTACAGCACATCAATTGGCAGAATTGATTATGAGAGGCTGTAGAGAACACTTTCCTAAATGTTCCTAGTCGAGTATTAATATGCAAGGGCAATATTAATACATAAAGACTAGCATGTAGGTCAATTGATGACTTGATCTCACAAGTCATGGATATATGATATCAAGTTGACACATGGGTATATATTGGAGAATATATCTAATGACGCCATGAGAAAGTTTCATGGATCGTATATGAGTGTCATAAACTTTCTCATGTGACTATTGGTATGAATAGTCCTTAGACCTGAAGTCCTACGGTTCCCTACATAGGAGTTATGTACTTTGGTATCACAAACGTCACCCGTAGTGGACCATAAAAGGCGACTTGGGTATGTAACAAATTATGCGGAGGGATGTGAGTGATGTAGATGGGATCTATCCCGTCCATAGGACGGGAGTGATATTGGTGGGCCCCTTGATTGAGTAGAACTACTAAAACGCATGGCCATGCTCAAATGAGTCAATATGAGATATTGAGCTCATTTGTTTGAGTTAGTTTACTCGGGGATCAAGAAACACATAGATTGATCGAGGATGACACGCCTATGCCTCATTCGATCAATGATATCAAGATAGAAGGACACGGTCATATATTATAGTAGTCACAAAGGTTAGTCGGATCTTGACTTATCTCAGAATGTTGAGCAATGATGTATTGCTAGATGCCGCCATTGCTTGTGTATCTAAAAGAGTTTAGGTCCAGCCAACGCTATGAGAGCCTATAGGGTCACACAAAGAGCATGATAATTAGAGGAATTAGAGTATTCTAGTTTGACTAGAATAATTTGGGAATAAGCTTAAGTACAAAATGGTTTTTGGACTTTAAGCTTAATGAGAATTTTAGCTAATTGATTTAATGAGATTAATTCAATATGTTACCTTATTGATTTAATAAGATTAATTCAATATGATAACATAAGCTTAATTGAATTAATTAGATTAATTCAATATGATAACATAAGCTTAATTGAATTAATAAGATTAATTCAACATGCATGAATGCCACATAAGCATGCCACATAAGCATGCCACCTAAGCATCCACCTACGCTAGATAAGGTGGAAGGGGACAAACTGGTTTTTGTCTCCTTAAGTGGTCAAAACAAAAGGGGTCTCAATGCAATGGATTGCATTAAATTGTAGGAGGTGAAAGGGTTTTGCCAACCCTATAAAAGGCCCCATGGAGTGGCCGGCCAAAGCATCATTTGGATTGTGATTGTGGTGTGGTTGTGAGAGAGAGCTTGAGAAGCTTGGTGGAAGCTTTGGTTGTGTGGCTTTGTGAGTGTAGGCTAGCAAGAAGAGTAGTCTTCTTCCTCCTTTCTCTTCTTCCCTAGATTCCTCTCCTTTAGGGACTTCTCTAGCAAGAAGTAAAGGAGAGCTCTTCTAGTTTCTCTTGTGAGACAAGAGCTTGCTCGTGTGGATACGTATAGAGGCACGGACACTTGAACGTGCTAAAGATCCAACAAACCGAAAGGAAAAGCGGGATTAACAAGGGCACGCAACAAAGGTAATCCTCTCCTATAAGATAGGTTTGGTTTAGAGAAATTTATTTTATACGAGTTTGCTTTCGCATGTATCACTTGGAAGGGATCCTATTTTTCCGTTGCGCATATGCCATTTGGCATAAAGAATTCCCTACAGAAACATCGTTTCCTATAAGTAGTATGTCATCGACATACAATACTAGGAACACGGCTGCACTCCCACTAACCTTCTTGTACACACAAGGTTCGTCTGGATTTTGTGAGAAATCAAACTTTTTGATTGTCTCATCAAAACGGATATTCCAGCTCCTGGATGCTTGCTTCAATCCATAAATAGACCGTCGCAATTTGCATACCTTGGTTTTATCAACCGATGTGAAACCCTCAGGTTGTATCATATACACGTCCTCGAGCAGGTTTCCATTAAGGAAAGCTGTTTTCACATCCATCTGCCATATCTCATAATCATAATGAGCCGCTATGGCCAGGAGCATCCGAATGGATTTAAGCATAGCTACAGGCGAATAGGTTTCGTCATAATCAACACCTTGCTTTTGACGATATCCTTTCGCCACCAATCTAGCCTTATAGGTAATCACATTACCATCCATGTCGGTTTTCTTCTTGAAAACACACTTGCACCCTATAGGCTTTATGCCTTCAGGTGGGTCAACCAAGTTCCAAACATGGTTTTCATACATGGAATCTATCTCCGACTTCATGGCACCAAGCCATTTATCCCTTTCTGAACTTGTCAGCACTTCTTCATAACTGGTAGGCTCCTCATCATCAATGAGTAATACGTCGTTCGATTCACTTACGAGAAATCTATATCTCTCAGGAATATTCCTGTTCTAGATCTAGATGTGATGTGGTGTTACAATAGTCCAAATTGATTGCTCATCACTATGAGTTGTGTCTTTCACTTCGTGTATCTCATTAATGTCTATTTGAGTCTCTCGAGCCTCCTCAAGCTCGATGACACTCCCACTGTTTTCTTGCAAGAGAAACTCTTTCTCTAGAAACACAGCATGCCTTGAAACAAACACCTTTTGTTCCACAGGATGATAGAATTGGTAACCCCTTGTTTCCTTAGGGTATCCAACAAATAGACATTTATCAGACTTATCATCCAATTTGTCTGATACAGTCCGCTTCACATAAGCAGGACAACCCCATATCTTCAAGTAAGATACATGAGGTTTCTTACCATTCCATATCTCATATGGAGTAGTTGAGACTACCTTGGTAGGCATTATTAACAAGTAATACAAAGCGAGCATATATGCCCCAAAAGGACTTGGGAAGAGTCGCATGATTCATCATTGACCTGACCATGTCCAACAAGGTCCGGTTACGCCTCTCAGATACACCATTATGCTGTATATGGCGGAGTCCATTGAGACAATATACCACTGTCTCTTAGATAATCAAGAAACTCTTGACTTAAGTATTCACCACCTCGATCCGATCGAAGTATTTTAATACTCTTATCATGTTGTTTCTCTACTTCATTTCTGAATTCTTTGAACCTTTCAAAGGCTTCAGACTTGTGTTTCATCAAGAACACATACCCAAACCGTGAGTGATCATCGGTGAAGGTAATGAAGTAGCTATAGCCTCCTAATGCTTGAGTTGACATAGGTCCACATACATCAGTATGTATTAGACCTAGTAACTCTCCCACTCGTTCACCTTTTCCAGTAAAAGGTAACTTAGTCATCTTGCCTTTTAAGCATGATTCGCATATATCGTATGAATCCAATTCAAACGATTCCAGAATTCCACATCGGTGTAATTCGTACATGCATTTCTTGCTTATATGGCCAAGACGACAATGCCACATATAGGAGTCTATTTGATTATCCTTTTGAGCACACGTGTTGCTCACTTCGATATTGAAAATGTCACTGGATACGTCCAACGTATAAATGCCATTACTCAAGGTTCTAGTTCCATAAAGTACGCCATTCAAAGTTATATAACAACAATTGTTACTAAACGTCAAATGGAAACCATTTCTATTTAAACAGGAAATAGAAACAATGTTCTTTATTAGAGAAGGAACATAATAGCAATTGTCCAGTTCTAAGACTAGTCCACTAGGGAGCTTCAGCAAATAAGTTCCGATGGCGACCGCATCAACCTTTGCTCCATTGCCAACTCGCAAATTTGACTCCCCTCTGACAAGTCTTCTTCTATTCCTTAGCCCCTGTATGTCATTACATATATGTGAGCCACACCCAGTATCCAATACCCAAGTGTCTAAGGAAATAGAATGACAATCAATAACGAAGATACCTGAAGAGGATGGGGCATCGGATGCCTTCTTCTTCTTCATGGACTTAAGATAAATCTTGCAGTTTCTTCGCCAGTGGCTTTCCTTGCCACAGTGATGGCAAGTGCCCTTTTACTACTTCTAGCTTTCTTTGCCTTTTCCTTCTTTCCTTTCTTCTGTTCTTTTGCCTTCCTCTTAGAACCTTTCTTTGAGGAATCAACTAACAGAACCGCCTTCTCCTCATGCTTCACAGAAGGCTCCACAGTCTTCAGCATATTGAGGAGCTCGGGAATGGTGGATTCTAATTTGTCCATCCGATAGTTCATCACAAATTGTGAGAAACTCTTGGGAAAACAATGCAGAATTAATTCAATACTTAACTCATGATCCATCACAAACCGAGGGTTGCTAGCCGCTCGTAGAGTATCTTTAGAACAAAGCACTCTGGATGAACCTTCTTTCATCTTTGTTGTGAAGAGGAGCCTAGAGACCTCGAACCTTTCGGATCTCGCTTGCTCATCGAACAACTCATGAAGATGGAAGACTATAGTATTAGCATCCATATGCTCATGCTGCTTTTGCAGCTCAGGTACCATCGCCGCTAGCATGATGCAACTCGCCAGCTCAGAATCTGCCACATGCTTCTGATAGACCAACATTTGGTCTGGAGTTGCATCGTCCTTAGGATCAGAAGAGGCTCTTCAAGGACATATGCAAGCTTTTCCGCCTTGAGAACAATTCTCGATTTCTAAGCCACCCGAAGTTAGCCCATTGCTTGTTCGAATCCAAAATAGTGCGCAAATTCAAAGACGTCATGATCAATTTATTGACCTAGAAATACAAAACGAGCATATATGAGAAAATGATTTTAAAATGCATCAATATACATTTATAAATCCTATTCATTTTTCGAATTTCAAAAACCCCAAAATCACTTCGGGAGATCGTAGGTCCATCTCCGAATGGGCTGATATCCATCATAGTTATGAACAACCTTAGAGAGAGTCCAACAAGCCATTCATAACTACGACGGTAGGTATCATCTATACCGATTGCATATCACGTATATGCAACTATCACAATGTGCTATCAACTAATTGAATGTTTATAACACATTAACAAGTATGCATCATATGCATAGCACCCAACTTCACCTCCCTTTACATCGACCTTGGAGAGAGTCCAACAAGCCGATGCTCCAGGTTAAAGCCAACCCATTAATCGAGAAATAGTTTTAATATGGTTAGAGCGCATTCAACCAATTAGCCCAGCTTGGAGAGAGTCCAACAATCAAAGCTAACGATTGACCTCTGACTCTTACCATATTAGTATTAAACTATTCCATGGTTTGAACATGTTCGGGTTCGAGCCGGGCTTGGAGAGAGTCCAACAACCCAAACAAGAAACGGAACTCTGGTTCTAACCATATCAATGGAAGGTGTAGGCTTTAATATTGTTTAAGGGTTTTATGTCTCATCCTCTTTGCATGCAAATAACTATTATCTACATGGCATGACATACATGACATACATCTACATGTCACGACACGCATGGCATAATGTTATGCATCTAATGCAATTACATGGCATACAATTATGTCATGTATATATTTCTTTATATGTCATAACTATTTATGGAAATAAAATATGTTTAAGATATGATTCTCCAAATCAAATCATAATTAAATTAGGAAACAAATTTCCAAATCTAATCACATATTTTATTTATGGAATTATTTGATTAAGGAAAATCTATTTAGGAAACAAATTTCCTAAATCATTAAAACTACTTATGGAAATAAAATATTTTAAGATTTGATTTGCCAAATCAAATCAAGATTAAATTAGGAAACAAATTTCCCAAATCTAATCAAATATTTTATTTATGGAAAATATCAATTTCCATAAATAGTTCCAACTTTCCAAAAGTGGAAGATTTCCATAAATACTTCTAGACTTTCCAAAATTGAAAAATTTCCATAAATACTTCTAAATTTCCAAAATTAGAAAATTTCCAGAAATAATATTATGACTATCGCTAAACCATTTTACGATTATGTTGAAACATAACCTGGGCTCTGATACCACTGTTGGGTTTCCGGCACCGCGGCGTGTGTGTGTTCGATCACGTTTCATAAACATGAACACAGCGGAAGCAATAAAAATAATAAATCTACATTTATTACAACACACACAACACACGCATGCATATTACAACAAGTGTAGACATAACCGTAAATTTAAATTTGCAATAAAAGGAAATTTATCTACGTTATACCTTTCGTATGACGTGTAGTGGGAACGGCATCAACCAGAACGATCCTCGCTAGAATCGTCTCTATCCGTATCCACACCGAGTTCCTCGGGATGACTTCGCTAAGCCACGAGCTTCGCCTTCGTACAGGTTACTAGCCTCGTGTTGAAGACGACGTGATCGAGAGATGATCACGATCCGAATCCAAATTCGGATCCTAATACGAGTTCTCAAAACTCGCTTCTCCGGAGAGGTATTCGTCAATCAATTGACGAATCCTTTGTACTCCACCTCAGAGGATTACCGGAGATCAAATCCCCGGTAAGTTAGCCGCTGTCGGAGCTCTAACCTTCGTCCAAACGACGCTCCGACGAGAGGAGAACAAGCTGTCCAGAAAACTGGACAGCTTTGGTGGAGGTGATAGGCGCCGGCCAACCAAGGAAGATAGAGCTCACCTTGATGCCAAACCTGAAGGAGATCTCTGGAGCACTAACCGGCAGCAGCTCGACGCCGGCGAGGGGGAAGGAAGCAGCCTTCTGGATGCCAGTTGGAGGAGCGTTGGGCGGCGGCAATAGGTTGGCGCCGAGAGCTCCAAGGAGGAGGTGGGCGGCAACCTTAGGGCTAGGGGTTTTTGGATTAGGGCTTAATTATCCCTTAAGCCCTCTTTTATAGAGAACTAATTCTCTTAATGGTTATTGGATCATAACCATTAGGCCCATTAACTCGCTCCATTAAGATAAGTTAAAATAAACCAAACCATTGATGGTTTATTTTAAGTTAAAATGAACCGAACCAACTTTTGGTTCATTCGTTTAAAATAAATCAAACCCTTTGGTTTATTCTCCTCGATTGGATTAGAACCAAACCATTTTGGTTCATCCATTATGTCTTCATAAGACACGGCCCATCCACGCTTCCATTGCGACTAAAACGATTTCATGCTCGCTTCATTTTTGGTCCAACCAAACCTTGTTTCTCTCGGTCTGAGAATTCCATTCTCAATCTCGTTTTAAATCCTTTGGATTACGCTCGTTGTGCGTGTGACCAAATAGGTTCTCGGTTTATGTTGGTCGTCTATAATTAACCATTAATTATAGAACGATCATGAGTGGCACCTAGTAGTACATCATGATCCCCAATTAATCGAAAAGATCAACGGTTGATCCAAAACTATTTCTGAAACCCTTCAGCAGCTCGAATGAATCGTGCCCCATTCCCTTCACTCATCTTATACCCACTTGGTTCAGGACATGGTCTATAGTGTCAGTCCCCACTAGGCTGACTACTTCACACCTAGCCCAAGTATCATTTCCTCGTCTTACGGATTCTAGTTACTCCACATGTATCGAAGAGTACCTTACTCTAAACATGTAATGCTTTGGCCAAAGACTTTAGTAACAATCCGACTAGAGGCCATGGATATACAATAATCTCCCTATTCCTTTTTATAACAACTCTGTCATTAAAAGAAATAGAATATCCATCCATAAATAATTTAGAAAAAGAAATTAAATTCTTTCTAAATAAAGGTACATAAAGGCAATTTTTCAGAACCAAAACTTTATTTCTATCTAAAGATAAATAAACATCTCCCACTGCAATAGCCGCCACCTTTGTAGCATCGCCCAAGTAAACGGTAATCTCCCCCTCAACCAGTCGTCTAGTTTCCTGGAACCCCTGCAAAGTGTTGCAGACATGATCAGTGACTCTCGTATCTACACACTAGGTGCCAGTAGATAACACCGCTAAATATGTTTCAACGACTAAACCAAAAGATATACTTTTTTTCTGCTTCTGGTTGGGGTAGTCCTTCTTCCAGTGTCCAGTCTGCTTGCAAGTGAAGCACTTGCCTTTTGGCTTCTTCACTCCTCCCTGAGATCCTCTCGCCACCTTTGCCACACCTTGTTTATTCTTCTTCTTGCCTTTCGGCTTAGAAGTAGAAGCCTTTTGGGTAACCATGGCCTGAGCCTGAGCACTCTGATGAAAAAGCCCCTCTGTCGCCTGGAGTTCTGTCAGAAGCTCCCCCAACGAATACAACCTTTTATTCATGTTGTAGTTCAAGCAAAACTGCTTAAAACTCCTAGGTAGAGACTGGAGAATGATATCGACCTGGGTTTCCCCATCGATCTCAGCTCCAAGGACTTCTAGCTCATTCAAATGAGCCATCATCTTGAGAACATGATCCCTCACGGGTGTTCCCTCGATCATGGTGGTTGTCATCAAGTTCTTCATGGCTTCCTGCCTAGCATCCCGATTCTGGCATCCAAAAATCTCTTTGAGATTGAGCATCATGTCATAAGCAGTGGGCATGACTTGATGCTGATGTTGCAATACATTTGACATAGAAGCCAAAATGTAACACCGCGCCATCTCATCAGCCTTTATCCACTTCTTAAAACTCTCCTTCTGCTTTTCCCCAGAATCATCCGCAGGCTTAGGAGGACACTCTTCGAAGAGTACATATTTGTACTCCTCAGCAGTCAAGACAATATCAACATTCCTCTTCCAGTCAACATAATTGGGTCCAGTAAGTTTATTTTCTTTCAGTATCACAACAAGCGGGTTGAAAGTCATTTTTGAAAAACCTAAGAATCACATAGATCAAAACATTATATTTCAAAAAATTTTTATTGATTCCTCAATCAATAAAATTTTAAAATCAACCAACACCTCAAAACACCGAGAATATCGTATGCCACGATAGTGTGGACGTATACGAATTCTACATTTGTAAGAGGAGGTTTTATCCATTAATTTTACTATCTTGTCAAACTAACTTTTTGACAAATAAAATTAATAGTTGGTTCCTCTTCGGCCCTACAAATAAAAGCAGTGACTCCGATGGGGTGGATACTCCTATTTGCATCTAAGTGTTCACCATTACTCGGTATCAAGGCAATTATCTTGGGTTATGTGCCTTTCAATGGGGAAGTACACACACTCCTTAATAATTTCCTATAACCATATTCGACCCTGTGATCCGAAAAACAAACTCATCCGATGGGGAGGAAAGCACTCAAAGCCGACGCGCAAGTTTATTTGTATCATATGTCAAATCGTAATGGAGGTCGTGGGAATTTATAAAAAATATCCCTCTCCAACTTAGTAATTTAAAATTGAGAAATTTTCCTAGCACACGACATGCTTATCAAACAAGAAGCAATAAATATGAAAAAAATATTTTCCAACTATTATGGCTTTTGTTCTCTAATATGTCTCCCATCATGTCGCCATCTCGTCCGCTCCTCCATACACCATGTACAAGCAATCCGGAGATCCGAGCCGACAATAACTATTTTAATTTACATCTATCGATCCTATACTCCACGAAGGAGTGTACATGTAATCTAGATCGAAAGTAAACTAAAATAAAAAGAGTGGCTAAACAATGTCGCACTTAATTACAAAAATTAAATACTAGCCTCGTCAACCCCGATGATTCAAATAATATTACACACATGCAATAACATACACATATATGGTTATAATAGTTGGATCTTATGCCTGCAACCAAAAAGTTAGCCTACGCACATCCTACTATCATCCGGCACATACAATATATGAAAAGTGCATAAAATTAACCGAATCCTAAACACACAAAACCGGAAACCGTGGCTCTGATACCACTTGAAGGTGAAAACTTCGATGCCCACTTCAACTCGGTCGCTTGTTCATGGTGATCCCGTCTATGTCCCCGGATTAAAAAAATTAATCCTCGACAAAGAGGGATTACCCAATCAACCGTTCCATTGCCGTGTTATTCGATTAGAGAGGTCACTTGAACAAACTTGTTGTTCAAGCAACCTACCTCTATTCTTCGATTAGCCGCGGAATAGACGATGTACGAATCGCCGGTTTTTGTGTTTGTCTTCGGGGTCCAAGTAAATTAGACACATACAAAATGTATAACATGCATAGAATAAGAAAAGATTCATAAACAAGAATTATACCTCTTGTTATACCTCTTGATCTTCTATTGTATGTCCGTCCTTCTTTTTGACGTCGTGTGGGCGACAATTTTCCAAAAGTCGAAGCCTCCTAGATCACGTTTTTCCCTTCCTTGCTCGCTCTGAACAAAAGGAAGAATGAAACGAAACTCTTCTCCTATCTAGGACCGACCACCAAGCTCCAAGCTTGATGCTTGCCGCCGGCCAAAGAGAGAAATAGGGAGTATGGGCGCATGCCAAAAGCTCCAAGAGAAGAGACCCTAGTTCTTGCTGTCGGCCAAGGATGAGAGGAAGATGATTGGGACACCGACCAAGGAGAGGAATAGAGAAGAGGGGCACTGGCCAAAACCCTAGGAAGATAGGAAAACCTTCTACTTGTGTTGCCCACAAGACTCCTCCAAAACCCTAGCCGCCCAATCAAAAACCCTAGCCTCCAAGATACATTGTCGCCCACCCCTTAAGCCATATTTATAGAGTTAGGCTTAAGCCTTCTTTTGATCTCCACCGTCGGATCTAGGGATTTAATCTCAACCATCGGTTCTAGAGATTTAATCTCCACCGTCGAATCTAGAGATTTAATCTCCACCGTCGGATCTAGGGATTTAATCTCAACTGTCAGATCTAGAGTTCAATTTTCCACCATCGGATCTAAGCTTCATGAGGGTTTTAATAGGATACAATAGGGACCATGAGGAGGAGTTGGATCTTGGCCACCCAATGGATCAAGCCCACATAAAGTCCTATTCATTAATGATAATCCATTCCACTAGAGGATTATGATTGATCTACCTCACCAACCCCCATAATTAAATATGGGCTCTATATATTAATTGTACAAATATCTCCCCGTGTTTATGATCTCGAATGTTCGTCAATTAATTAATTTACTGACAATTAATTAATCAACATCTAACTCCATGAGTAGTACTACTCAACCTTATCATCATGCCAGACCAAGTCCACCTGCAGGGTTTACATGATGAACCTTATGAGCTCCTCAAGGGGACATCACCATCCTAATATATAGGACACAATTTCCTCCTATAATCAACGACACACTATATAAATAATATCATTTCCCAACTTACCCATCCTATCGATTTACTCTATAAATCTGACCCATTAGTAAATCAAAGAAATAAGTATTAAGTATATTTTCCTGTTATTATATCGGGATTAAGAGCATGTACACCATAATATTCGAGGTCCGATTCAATTATGTAGTCAGCAATAAATCGAATCACCTCTAAGCCGGTCCTGCTCAACACTCACAAAGTGTACTAGTGTAATTCTATGGTCAATGTTGAAAATTTGATGCCGCTAGAGGGGAGGGGGTGAATAGCGTTTACTCTTGCGTAGATGGAAAACGTTCGCATGTTCTTGTCTAAAAGTTTCGTTAGCACAGCGGAATATATAATAACAATAACGAAACACAATCACAAACACAATAACACGAAGATTTAACGTGGTTCGGAACCACACGGTTCCTACTCCACGGATCGAGCTCTAACGAGCTCTAGCGATGCCAATGCAATCACTAATCAATAAACTCCTTCTCGACAACAAGTCGGAGGCGGAGAAACCTCGTACAAATGTTTACAACAATAAACAAAAGGAATACAATAATACAATGCAAAACTAGTAAAGAAAACAACTTTACAAATGCCTTTGGATTACTTGTTTGTTGATCGCTTGAACCGTGGTTGAAGACCCTGATTTGCAGTAGCAAATCGCCTCAAAAACGTCCAAGAAATCGCTTAAGAACTGATGCCAAAAACCCTCCCGTCGAGCTCCTTTTATCCTTCGTCGACTGGATTTCCGCCATCGATCGCCGATAAGTCACCGATCGTGATGCCACTATTGTCGTGAGACAATGGCTAGATCCATGCTGGAAAAACTCTAATGGATCTCTTGGCGGCCAACATTGCGATCGGCCGGCGCCCGAGTCGCGGCTCGGCATTCTTTCGACGGTGGCGTGTATTTGCCGATTCGACGACCGTCGACACGATCGCTGCTCAATGAGCGATCGGCCCGAGCTCGGCTCTAAAGCGTCGAACTCAAGTCGACTCACGGCGGTCGAACCGGCCATAATGGTCGGCGACCAACCTCAAAATGAGGTTTTAACCCAAAGTATGGTGCCTTAGCCTAGACCTAAGCCTTCTAGCCACCTCCATCAGCCTCACGCCTCTCGGATCCCTCCAAGTCATCCATGACTTGTTCATCCATCACGCTAGCCTCTAGGTGCTTCCATCGGCTAGTCATGCTAATGGTGTCTACACCGCCAAGGTACATTGGACTTACGCCGCCAAGACTCCGCTTGGACTTTACGCCGCCAACCATTGGACTTATTCTGTCAAGACTCCCGCTTGGACTTTACGCAGCCAATATCAAAGCCCTTGGACTTCTCATGCCAAGACTCAAGCTTGGACTTTCCCTTGCCAACCCATGTTGGACTTTTACATTGCCAAGACCCATGCTTGGACTTTTCCCTTGCCAACCCATGTTGGACTTCTCAAATGCCAAGACCATGCTTGGACTTTCCCTTGCCAACCCATGTTGGACTTTTACATTGCCAAGACCCATGCTTGGACTTTTCATGTGCCAAGTGTCCCACTTGGACTTTTCTTGCCAAGTACTCAAGACTTGGACTTTACCAAATGCCAAGTGTTCCACTTGGACTTTCCATGCCAAGTACACAAGACTTGGACTTTCCCATGACAATTATATTGTCATATATTTTTGTCAAAACATCAAAACATCACTCGAGTCAAAACTCGATCCTGGTCAATCGTGACCTGGGCCGATTGCACCAACAATCTCCCCCTTTTTGATGTTTGACAAAAACCAAACAAATCATTTGAGTTAGACCACTAACTCAAATCTCTTACCAATTATCCCAAATTGGTAAACACTCTCCAAATGTTCTCCCCCAAACATTCTCCCCCTTTTTGACTAACATCAAAAAGGTTTTCTCTCCAAGGAGGTCAATGTCTCATGTCCCAATGAGATCTTACAATCTCCCCCTTGATCCAAAAATAAATACCTATGATGCCTACCATCTTCCTAGTGATAATTCACATATCACTCAAGAGAGGCAATCCTATACTCTCTTCCAATTTCCTTATTGGGTATCAAAAACCCATCAATTTTCCCAATTGATGATACTCTCCCAATAACTTCTCCTCTTCAAGTAGAAAAACACATCCATCATCCCAAGATGGATACCTCCCCCTAAAGGCTTGCTTCCCCTTGACCATTGCACCAACAATGTCCTTGGGAAGCCCCTAAGCCAATAGGAACTCTAAACCATCAAAATTAAGGTTCTAAGTTCAACATAGAACTTTCACTCACCCTAAATTTGATACTTTGACCTAACACAACTCCTAATCCATATCCAATGGATTTTCACCCTTTATAATGCTTCCTAAAGCATATCCTAGGGTTAGGAGTGATTAGGAACCTTTTCCATAGCTGAACACGGGCTAAACAAACCTTGTTAACCCGAAATCAGACCTGGCAGTCGACTCCTGACAGTAATCAGTCGACTGCCACCAAGGGCAGTCGACTGATAGCTGAAATTTCCGAATTTCAGCTATCAGTATCGAGATTTGGAAAAACATAAGTAATTATACGTAATTTGAAAAATCATAAAATTTGATACGTATATTACTTATAGTCATTACAATGGGTGAAAAATATTTGAAAATTATTTTACCCATAAAATAGTGAGTTTGATACAAAACTCAAAACCATTGAAATTTTCAATGTTTTGGCCCTATTTTGTATCAACTTCATCAATGGTGATTGCTATCAAAAGATAGACTTCACCAAGGTTTTTCAAAATGATTTTAAAATGTTTTCAAAACCTTATTTTGGATCATATTCCTTGGGCTCTATGTACATGACTTGTACACATGCTCCCCCAATGATCCACTTTATAAATTAGATGAGTTTTAGTTCATCTAGATGCAAAAACTATGCACCTTTAACTTAACTCATATCCTAGCATCTTACATGTATCTAGGGTGTATAAATACACATACATGTCAATTGGATGTGAGATGTGGGTTTTGGTTCATTTAAACAAGGGTTTCATGCATCTTCTAAGGCAACCCTACTTGATTCCCTTATGAATGGGACTCCAAGTCATGTCATAGTCCTTAAATCAATTTCAATCAAAATTTTCTTAAATGCATGAATGATTATGGCATTAATGATGATATAAATAAGCATATGCTCATAATCATGATGTCATGGCATAAGATGAAATCTAAAAACACATGACATTTGAAACATTAATCCTAAACATGAACATGACATATAAAATGATTAAAATAAACATGATGTTATGGCATGTTATATGGCAAACAAAGCATGGCATATAAAATATATAGGTATAGTAATACCTAAATTTTAATATTAATTGCCATTTGATATAATTAGGTTTATTTTGCCATATTAATCTAAATTTTCCCAAATGTGCCAAAAACCCAAATTGACACATTAAAACCTCTATAACTAAATTGTGCCAATTTGATCAAATTATCAAACTTCTTAATTAATATTGGCACATCCTAAAAAATCAAACCACATTCCCAAGATAACCATAAACTTGAAAATGACCTAAAATGCCACCTTTATCATGATTGAGTTAACTACCCATCCAATCAAGGTTGGCACACCCTAACCCAATCTAGCGTGAATCGATCACGCTCTTAGGAACCCAAAACAGATTTGAGCTCCTAGAGTTAATTAGTTATTCCTTAGGGATAACCTCCCTAGATACCTTCCTAATGACCCTCCTAGGCTTGTTAGCCTTGGTCATTTGGGTCTTACCTAGGTTGACTCTAGGGGTAAATCCCCTTGCAACCTTCTTAGTGGCCACCCTAGGTTTCCTAGAAACCCTACCCACTAGGCACAACCTTTGGTCAACCTTAGCGATGACTTACTTCCCTATTGACCTTGGTCTTCCTAGACTTAGTTTGTGTTCCATAATCAAATGGAACACTATGATAAGCCACCTTAGGCTTAGGTTTGTGACCCAAACCTTGCTTGCCCTTGGTTGACTTTTGACTCTTAGGTCCTAAGTGTTGACTTTGAGATTTGGACCTAGACTTTTGATCATTTGACCCTTTAAATTGATTTTGTATAATTTTAAGGGTCTTCTCAAGTTTTTCAAGCCTTGAACTCAAGACTTGATTCTCTAATTCTAATTGCCCAATTTTAGAATTTTGATTTAAACCATGGGCATGAGACTTTCTAGGCATATGCCTAGTCCATTTGAGATTTAGATCTAGATGTTCTCCTATTTTCCTAATTGATTCCTTAGGTAAAATATTTTTAGGGACATTAGTCCCAAATTTCTCCTTTCTCCTAAGGTAAACATTTTTAGCACCTAAGCAAAATTCCTTACTTCTAGCATGCTCTTTATGAATTGCAAGGGAATTAAAATTCCTAGTATGCTTTTGACTATTAAATCTAGAAGGTGCATTATTGAAATATACCTTAGGGTTTGCCTTGGAGGCTCCCCCTACATGTATAGCTCCCTCTTTGACTTTCTTGCTCCCCCTAGGGCATGAATTCCTAAAATGCCGCAGTTGTTGACACTTGAAGCAAATGACGTGCTCTTTGCTTCTTCTAGTGGTGGCACCGACATCTTTTGATCTTTCTTGAGGTTTTGGTGCCGGAGGAGCTTTTCTGATCTTCTTTGGGCACTTGCTCTTGTAGTGCCCGACTTCTCTACACTCAAAATATATGATATGATTTTTATTATAAATTGATATGTTTGAGTTACCTATGGTGGATGTGGTGATTGGAGTGGATTCTTCATTCCTCCCGGAGGTTGAGACTTATTCTTGAATTTGTTCTGGCTCCGGTGTGGAAGTTCTCTCCTCCCCCTCAATCCTTGAGGTGAATGCTTCTTCCACCTCTTCCACCTCTTCTTTCTCCGATCCGGAAGTCAACTCCCTATCAACTTCCGACTCCTCAAGCTCTTTAGATGGGGATGTACTTGCTTGAGCTTGAGAGGGTGATGGTCCTTCTTCTTGGACCGATGATAGACTTTCATGGAGCTTGGCCAAATCGCTCCATAGCTCCTTGGCATCCACATAGTCACCTAGACTACACAAAAGGTCATTAGGAATTAAATCAAAAATGAATTTGATTACCTTCTTGTTTTTATCGAATTGTTGGAGTTGCTCTTCACTCCACTTCTTCTTCTTGAGAAACCCTCCCTTTGGTCCCTTAGGATATACAAATCCTTCCATAAACGCGGACCACTCCTCAAGGTCTCTCATCATCAAAAAATCTTCAATTCTCGCCTTCCAAGAATTGAATCCTTCTCATCCATAGAAGGAATAGGGAATTGGGGTGTTGATGTCTCATCCCAATGGTTCTTCCATCTTCACCCTCTAGCCTCTTTGTCTTAGCTCCCGGCGGTTAGTCCGTAGAAGAGCCCCGGGCTCTGATACCAATTGTTGAAAATTTGACGCCGCTAGAGGGGGGGTGAATAGCATTTACTCTTGCGTAGATGGAAAATGTTAGCGTGTTCGTGTCTACAAGTTTCGTTAGCACAGCGGAATATATAATAATAATAACGAAACACAATCACAAACAAAATAACACGATGATTTAACGTGGTTCAGAACCACACGGTTCCTACTCCACGGATCGAGCTCTAACGAGCTCTAGCGATGCAAATGCAATCACTAATCAATCAACTCCTTCTCGACAACAAGTCGGAGGCGGAGAAACCTTGTACAAACGTTTACAACAATAAACAAAAGGAATACAATAATACAATACAAAACTAGTAAAGAAAACAACTTTACAAATGCCTTTGGATTACTTGCTTGTTGATCTCTTGAACCGTGGTTGAAGACCCTGATTTGCAGCAGCAAATCGCCTCAAAAACATCCAAACAATCGCTTAAGAACTGATGCAAAAAACCCTCCCGTCGAGCTCCTTTTATCCTTGCGCGCGACCTGGATTTCCGCCCATCAGTCGACTGCCATAAGTCACCAGTCGACTGATGCCACTATTGTCGTGAGACAACGGCTCGATCCACGCTGGAAAAACTCCAACGGATCACTTGGCGATCGATCGCCAACATTGGCGATCGCGGCGCCGTAGTTATCGCCTACCTCACGAGCTTCTCGCGTAATGCTCGACATGGCAATGATCGCGACCCTTGGTAGTCGATCGTCGACACGATCCAAGCTTCCAATGAGCATCGCGCGAGCATTTCATCTAAACGGCAATCGAACTCAAGTCGACTCACGGCAGTCGAACCGGCCATAATGCCAGTCGACTGCCAACCTCAAAAATGAGGTTTTAACCCAAGTATTGTGGCCCCATACTTGCTAGACCACCCTTAGCCTAGACCTAAGCCTTCTAGCCACCTCCATCAGCCTCACGCCTCTCGGATCCCTCCAAGTCATCCATGACTTGTTCATCCATCGCGCTAGCCTCTAGGTGCTTCCGTCGGCTATGTCATGCTAACGGTGTCTACACTGCCAAGGCACATTGGACTTACGCCGCCAAGACTCCGCTTGGACTTTACGCTGCCAACCATTGGACTTATGCTGCCAAGACTCCCGCTTGGACTTTACGCAGCCAATATCAAACCCCTCTGACTTCTCATGCCAAGACTCATGCATGGACTTTCCCTTGCCAACCCATGTTGGACTTTTACATTACCAAGACCCATGCTTGGACTTTTCCCTTGCCAACCCATGTTGGACTTCTCAAATGCCAAGACCATGCTTGGACTTTCCCTTGCCAACCCATGTTGGACTTTTACATTGCCAAGACCCATGCTTGGACTTTTCATGTGCCAAGTGTCCCACTTGGACTTTTCATGCCAAGTAATCAAGACTTGGACTTTACCAAATGCCAAGTGTTCCACTTGGACTTTCCATGCCAAGTACACAAGACTTGGACTTTCCCATGACAATTACATTGTCATATGTTTTTGTCGAAACATCAAAACATCACTCGAGTCAAAACTCAAGTCCTGGTCAATCGCGACCTGGGCCAATTGCACCAACAGTCAAGACAAACCAACACCAATTCACACTACAACCATACCAATGGTTTGTCCAAAATCATCTCAGTTGTGAGCCTTTACTTATACTCTACAAGGAACTGATAACATGATCTCCCGTGTGACACTACACATCATATTATCTACAATATAATGTATTAGACAATATGCATAACCATAAATATGCAAACAATGATCATGTGATTCTTATTTCAAAAATAAAGATTTTCATACAAAAGATAGACTTTTCAGTATACATCCCAACAGGCGTGTCATCGGCGTTACTGCATCATAGAGTTGTATTTGAAGCGTAGCATCGTTGGAGCACTTTGGGAGCAAAGAATGATGATCCAAAAGGGTGAAACCCCCCTTCTTTTATAGCCCTTCAAATCCTAGCTCGTTGAGATCTAGATCTTTGTCAAAGAGCCTCATCTCCTCCAAGATAAGTGGAGCTTATCTTGACTTTCTCCGAGCTGACTAGTTTGGATATTAGTTGACTGCCAATAGCCAACAATCAACTGCTAGCATGGTCACTCTCCTGCAATAAAGAGTTAGCACAAAATACACAATTAATGGATATTTCGACTATTCCTTACCATCCAATCTCGACCTAGACTATCCCCCGGGAGTCTTAGTCAGATCGCCGCCTAAGTTCGTCCCCGTACAAAGGACATGACCTCACCATTACTCCGCACTCGTGTTTACCTCTGGTCCATTCTGACCTATCACTTAGCTTTCAGTCTTCCACCTTGGTTCCTCGACTCTACAAGGTTCTTCCGGTGTCGCCTGACCACCACGGTTTCTCATCCCGAGATTCTTCGGGTGTCACTGACTTTCATCTTGGCTAAAACACTTCCTTCACACTTAACATAGTCCATGAGATAACAATAAGAGATTAACTTTGAAGCTTTGCAAAAATTAAAACCTAGGTTCGATTATGATGCACGTGATCACGACCTAAAATCTCGCGACGGAGGCCGTCGAGAACTCGAAGCGTGCACTCGCGCTCAATGGCCGCAAGTGCACGGATGTCATCAAGTAATAAAAGATTATCGATCCCACAGGGACTGGGATTCAAATATTGGTATTTCAGTGGTTGAAATTGTTCGGATGTAAACTCTAAGAGGTTTCGACTTGTGAGGGATGTGGTGGACTATACTCTATACGGTGTCACACGGAGGAGGAAGGGAGCGTGCTAAGGTCTTCAAAAGTGATTCTACGACTTCGGTTTCACTTGTGTGTCACAAAACAATGCTGTCAATTGGCGTCGTCTGGACGTTTAGCTATGGTTTTGTCGAAGGGACATCATACACTCTCTCGATGAGCCACCGCATCTACCGGGAGCTATCTTTGGCTAAAAGGATGGGATAGACGGTATGAGGATGCAGAATCAATACCTATGATGAACCGTGTCCGGTTCCATCGCATCCTTCTACCCACGGTTACAGGAGATCAGGTTTACCCCTAGGTTCCTTGTATAAAATCCCCTAAATCTTAGATACGAGGGTTGTCACCCCTTGTATCGCCTAAGCATAGCAGGTAGAAAACCAAACACCCATAGATATGGGAAAAACAACTACCAATTGCCAAATTAAACTCAAAGACAAAATTTAACATGAACTAACATTGTAATGTGCACACAAGCTACTCTCTAATCCTAGAATCGAAAGAACTACTCCATGTATATGAAGAAGGAATCACAAAGCATGTACATGTTCGAATACATCAAAATTTAAATGTAGGAACAAGGGATTACAATGCTTTCGTGGTCTTCTCTTCGGTGTTGAAGTGCAAGACGTAGACCTCCGACGGCGTTCCTCGTCCCCGTTGCGAGTTTCCGAAGCTTTTTAGGGATTCGGTGTGCCATCCTAGCAATCGTGCCTCTTCTAGGGTTTGGGCGGAGCCATCCTTATATAGACACCACCTCGAACCGCTGCAAAATCTGGATAAAGCCCTAGTCATGCAAATCTGGTGACCCGCCACACGGTCGTGTGTTTCCACATGACTAGGTCGTGTGCAGCCTTAAGGTGGCTGATCTCGCCCATTGGACACGATCGTTTGTAGCCACCCTCCCTGGTCGTGTCCCACTCTATGTCTTACTGCAAAATGTCCTTTTTTTGCTCCAAAAGTGCGCCTTTTTCACCCAAAATGCTAACCTGCACACAAAAGTACAAAGAGTAGAACTCCGAACCAGAAAATAGGAAATATGTGCAAAATAGAGTAACATATGTATGAAACTAACATAAAATGTAATAATATGTGAGCGAAAACTACTCCTAAAACTCTATATGTTTTGCTCACATTACTTCTCCCAGACTTAAATCTTTGGTTGTCCTCAAGCAAATCTCAGTGCCATGAAACTTAAAAAGACATTGTTCCATACTTAGCATGTTAACTAAATTTATCAAGTGGTATTTATAATCAAAGCAAAATAAAACTTCGTTTCAGTTACGTATTACTTTATTATTTTTCTGCATTGCTAGGCAATCATTCTTAAGGGATGCCCGTTCCATGGTGAGTTAAGTCGTCACCCCATAGTTTTCCTATGGATTCCAGCTCTTAGGCACTTACTGTAGGGATGTATACTGAAAAGTCTATCTTTTCTATGAACATCATTATTTTTGAAATAAGAATCATATGATCATTGTTTGCATATGGTTATGCAATATTGTCTAATACATTACATTGTAGATAACATGGTGTGTGGTGTCACACAAGAGATCATGTTATCGTCCCCTTGAAAAGTATAAGTAAAGACTCACAACCGAGATGACTTTGGACAAACCATCGGAATGGTTGTAGTGTGATTTGGTATTGGTTTGTCTTGACCATAGAATCACACTAGTGCACTTTGTGTGTATTGAGAAGGACCGACTTAGAGGTGATCCGATTTATTGTTGACTACATAATAGAATCGGACCTCAGATGTTATTTAGTACATGCTCTTAATCCCGATATAATAACGGACACATATACTTAGTACTCATCTCTTTGATTTACCAATGGGCGAGATTTATAGATTAAATTGATAGGCTCGGTAAGTTGGGAGATGATATTATTTATATGGTGTGTCGTTGATTATAGGAGAAAATCGTGTCCTATATATTAGTATGATGATGTCCCCTTGAGGAGCTCATAAGGTTCATCATGTAAACCCTGCAGGTGGACTTGGTCCGGCATGATGAAAAGGTTGAGTGGTACTACTCAAGGAGTTAGATGTTGATTAATTAATGGTCAGTAAATTAATTAATCGACGGACATTCGAGATCTTAAACACGGGGAGAAAATATACAAATAATATATGGATCCCATATTATCATATGGGGGTTGGTGAGGTAGATCAATGATGAATCTTTAGTGGATTGGATCATCATTAGTGGATCGGACTTTATGTGGGCTTAATCCATGGGTGGCCAAGACCCAACTCCTCATCATGGTCCCTAATGTAGCCTATTAACACCTCATGATGCTTAGATCCAATGGATAGAAACAAAACTCTAAGATCCATTGGTAGAGATTAAATCTCTAAGATCCGACGATTGAGATTAAATCCCTAGAACCAATGGATGAGATTAATTCATGACTTATCCCTAACTCTATAAAAGGATGGCATGGGGAGTTGGCGTGGATTATATTGATGAGAGCTAGGGTTTTTGGGTGGCAAGGAAGTGGAATCCTAGTTGAGATAGGATTAGGATGCAGGGGTGGCACCAAATAAGGAAGGTATTCTTCTCTTATTCTTCCTCTTTTGGCCAACGTCCAACACCTCTCCAACCTCTTTTCCAGCCTTGGCCAGTGCCCAAAATCTCCCTTCTCCTTCTCCTTAGGTGGTGGAAACAAGATATAGGGCTTCCCTTGGTGTCTTGGTTGTTTTCCACCATCTTATCCTTCACCTAGTTGGCCGGCGGCAAGGATAGTTTTAGTTCCTTGTTGGTTGTTTCTAGAGAGGAGAAAAACCTTGTTTTTTTAACGACACCGTATCGCTATTCACCCCCCCCCCCTCTAGCGACACTTTCGATCCAACAGACTTTTGGTAGATCGTCGCCCACACGACGTCCAAAATGAGGAAGGTCATATATTAGAAGATCGAGAGGTATACCTATTCTACTTTCTTCTTTTGTTTATTGCTTGTATTTGTTTTTCATTTATGAGCATGATATAAATCTGTATATGGCTAAATTATACTTGGATCCCGAGCATAAACACAAAAACCGGTGATCCGGACATCGTCTATTCCGCAGCTACTCGTAGAATAGAGGATGGATGCTTGAAAAACTAGTTTGTTCAAGTGACCTCTCTAAACGAATAGCACGACGATGACTTGGTGGTTTGGGAAATCCCTTTTGTCTAGGATTAAATTTTTTTTAATCTGGGGACATCGAAGGGATCGCCATGGACAAGCTACCGAGGTGAAGTGGGAAGCAATGTTTCCCCTCACGGACTCGATAAGCAAAACCCTTTAATTTGTATCAGAGCCAAGGTTTCCGGTTTTGTGTGTTTAGGATTCGGTTAATTTTTATGCACTTTTTCATATATTATATGTGCCAGATAATAGTAGGATATGCATAGTTTAACCTTTTGGTTGCAGGCATAAGATCCGACTATTATGGTCATATGTGTGTATGTGATTGTATGTGTGTAAATATTTATTTTGTTGAATCCTCGGGATTGACGAGGGTAGTATTTAGTTTTTGTAAATTAAATATGACATTGTTTAGCCACTCTTTATTTTATTTTACTTTCGATCTAGATCTCATGTACACTCCCTCGTGGAGTATAGGATCGATGGATGTAAATTAAAATAGGTTTTAGTCTCGGCTCGGATCTCCAGATGGCTTGTACATGGCGTAGGAGGAGCGGATGAGAAGGCGATCCGACGGGAGAGATATTGAAGACAAAAGCCATAATAGTTGGAAAATAATTTATTTTTCATATTTATTGCTTATTGTTTGATATGCATGTCGTAGCCTAGAAAATTTCTCATTTTCAAATTACTAAGTGGGAGAGGGATATTTTTATAAATTCCCACGTCCTCCATTACGATTTGAAATGTGATGCAAACAAACTTGCGCGCCGGCTCTAAGTGCCTTCCTCTCCATCGGATGAGTTTGTTTGTGGATCACAGGGTCGAATATGGTTATAGAAAATTATTTAGAAGCGTGTGTACTTGCCCATCGTAAGGCACATAACCCGAGATAATTACCTTGGTACCGAGTAATGGTGAACACTTAGATACAAATATAAGTATCCTCCCCATCGGAGTCACTGCTTTTATTTGTAGGGCCGAAAAGAAACCAACTATTAATTTTACTTGTCAAAAAGTTAGGTTGACAAGATAGTAAAATTAATGTGTAAAACCTCCTATTACAAATGTAGAATTCGTATACGTCCACACGATCGTGGCATGCGATATTCTCGGTGTTTAGAGGTGTTGGTTGATTTTAAAATTTTATTGTTTGAGGAATCAATAATTTTTTGAAATCTACAGTACTGATCTATGTGATTCTTAGGATTTTCAATATCTATGTGACTTACTATGATACTAAAGGAAATAAACTTACTGTACCCAAATAAAGTTGATTGGAAAAGAATTTAGATATTGTCTTATCTGCTAAGGAGTACATGTATGCACTCTTCGAAGAGCGTCCTCAAGCCATGGTTGCTCAAAAAGGTTTCTACTTCTAAGCCGAAAGGCAAGAAGAAGAAGAAACAAGGTGAAGCAAAGGTTGTGGAAGGATCTCAGGGAGGAGTGAAGAAGCCGAAAGGCAAGTACTTGTAAGCAGGATGGACATTGGAAGAAGGATTGTCCCAGTCCGAAACAGAACAAAGGTATATCCTTTGGACTTGTCATTGAAACATGATTAGCGGAGTTATCTATCGGCACCTGGTGTGTAGATACGAGAGCCACTAATCATGTCTGCAATACTTTGCAGGGGTTCCAGGAAACCCGATGATGAGCTAAGGGAGAGATTACCGTTTACTTGGGCAATGCCATAATGGTGGCGGCTATTGCAGTGGGAGAAGTTTTATTTATCTGTTGAGAAAAATAAAACTTTCATTCTAGAAAATTCCCTTTATGTACCTTTATTTAGAAAGAATTTAGTTTTAGTTTCTCAATTGTTTATGGATGGATATTCTATTTCTTTTAATGTTAGAGTTGTTATAAAAAGGAATAGAGAGAATATCTATTCAGGTACATTGAAAGGAAATTTGTATACTAAACCTCCCACGATGCAAATTGATGTTTATAACTCATCTTCTAATTCCAATAAGAGAAAAGAACCTTCGAAGATGAACCAAACATATCTTTGGCATCTTAGGCTTGGTCACATTAACCTAAGCAGAATTCAAAGGTTGATAGATGATGGACCTTTGGGTTTATTAGTGGTGGAGGATCTCCCAACCTGAGAATCTTGCTTGGAGGGTAAGATGACCAAGAGGCCTTTTAAGACCAAGATGTATAGAGCCAAAGTTGTGTTAGAAATTGTTCATTCTGATTTGTGTGGTCCTATGACTATCCATGCAAGAGGTAATCTTGAATATTTCATCTTTTTCATAGACGATCATTCATGATATGGATGACACTACGATCTGTTCGTAGTAGTGAGTACCTCTTGGGAGAGTTTAGGAACTACTTATTAGAGGATGAGAATCAATCCCAATTGACTGCACCTGGCACACCCCAGCAGAATGGTGTAGCAGAACGAAGGAATAGGACTCTTATGGAGATGGTTAGATCGATGATGAGTTATTCTGACTTGCTAGATTCGTTCTGAAGATATGCTCTGGATACTGCGGTGTACATTCTGAACTTGGTTCCATCTAATTCAGTGCCTTCTACTCCCATAGAATTGTGGACTTGGCGAAAGCCTAGTCTAAGACATATTCGGATAATGGGGAGTCCAGCACATGTGCTGAAGGCAGATGCTGGTAAGTTGGAACCTCGTATAGAAGTATGCTTGTTCGTTGGCTATCCTAAAGGAACGAAGGGCTGTTTGTTTTATAGTCCTAGAGATCAAAGGGTGATCGTTAGCACGAACGACAGATTTCTAGAGAAAGCCTATGTGATGAGCCACAAGCCCAAGAGTAAAATTGTTCTGGAGGAATTAAAAGGGGAAGTCACTTCTTCAGTACCACCGGTACAAGAGGATATACGACAAGTCACTGCACCGCGTGTCACAGAGGATACACAGGTGATACCTCATCGTAGTGGGAGGGTTGTGAGATAGCCTGAGAGATTCATGTTCTTGGGAGAATCTTTTGATTTGGTCCCTGGCGAACATGAACCTGATCCCTGTACATATGACGAGGCAATCCAAGATAAAGATGCAGCATCTTTGCAAAATGCAATGAATACTGAGATTGAATCTATGGATTCAAATCAGGTCTTGGAGCTAGTAGAACCACCCAATGGTGTTAAAACCATTGGATGCAAGTGGATCTACAAAAGAAAGAGAGGAATAGGTGGGAAGGTTGAGACCTTCAAAGCGAGGCTTGTTGCGAAGGGGTATACTCAGAAAGAGGGTATCGATTATGAGGAGACCTTTTTGCCGATAGTCATGCTTAAGTCTATTCAGATTCTCTTATGCATAGCAGCTCATATGGATTATGAGGTGTGGCAGATGGATGTCAAGACAACTTTCCTAAATGGAAGTCTTGAGGAAGATATCTATATGAATCAACCTGAGGGATTCATTGCGAAGGGAAAAGAGCAACTTGTATGTAAGCTTAATCGGTCCATTTATTGATTGAAGCAAGCTTCGAGGTCTTGGAACATCCGCTTTGATGAGGTAATCCAGTCTTATAGATTTATTCAAAGTTCGGATGAGTCTTGTGTATACAAGAGATGTGACGGAAACGTAGTGATATTTCTTGTACTATACGTAGATGGCATTTTGGTGATTGGCAACAATATCAAGGTGTTATCGGACGTAAGGGTATGGTTGTCGAAACAGTTTGATATGAAGGACTTGGGGGAGGTGGGACACATCCTTGGGATCAAGGTATAAGGGATCGCAGGAAAAGGATGTTGAGCTTATCCCAAGCTTCATACATAGACACGATAATGGATCATTTTATCATACAAAACTCCAAGAAAGGTTTTCTACCATTCAGGCATGGAGTTCCTTTATCTAAGGAGATGTGTCCTAGATCATCTGAGGAGATAGAGGAGATGAAGGCGGTTCCTTATGCTTCGGCAGTAGGAAGCCTCATGTATGCGATGCTATGCACGAGACCAGATATCTACTTTGCCGTGGGCATGGTCAGCAGATATCAGAGTAATCCAGGACAGGGATATTGGACTGAGGTAAAGCATATATTGAAGTTCCTGAGAAGGACTAGGGATTATATGCTAGTTTACCAGGCAAACCAATTACTCCCTGAGAGTTACATGGATGCGACTTCCAATCAGATAGGGATAACAGTAAGTCTACCGCAGATTTTGTGTTTACTTTGGGAGGTGGAGCCATTGTGTGGAGGAGTGTCCAGCATAAATGCGTGGCAGACTCTACCATGGAAGTTGAGTATGTGGCAACCTCTGAGGCGGCCAAAGAAGCTGTATGGCTCAGGAACTTCCTGATGGACTTGGATGTGATTCCTGGTTTTCCCAGTACTATCACAATTTATTGTGATAATAATGGTGCAGTTGCAAACTCGAAGGAACCATGAGCCCATAAAGCAAGTAAACACATAGAGCGCAAGTACCACCTGATACGAGAAATCGTAAAGAGAAGAGAAGTTGCTGTGGTCAAGATTGCATCAGAGAATAACCTGGCAGGTCCTTTCACTAAGGCCCTTCCGGCGAGAGCTTTGATAGGCATGTGGAGGGAAGGGGAATCAGATGTATGTCAGTATGAGGACAACATAGTCTTTTAGTATAAGTGGGAGATTGTAGGGATGTATACTGAAAAGTCTATCTTTTCTATGAACATCTTTATTTTTGAAATAAGAATCACATGATCATTGTTTGCATATGGTTATGCAATATTGTCTAATACTTTACATTGAAGATAACATGGTGTGTGGTGTCACACAGGAGATCATGTTATCGGCCCCTTGAAAAGTATAAGTAAAGACTCACAATCGAGATGACTTTGGACAAACCATCGGAATGGTTGTAGTGTGATTTGGTGTTGGTTTGTCTTGACCATAGAATCACACTAGTGCACTTTGTGTGTATTGAGAAGGACCGACTTAGAGGTGATTCGATTTATTGCTGACTACATAATCGAATCGGACCTCAGATATTATTTAGTACATGCTCTTAATCTCAATATAATAACAGGCACATATACTTAGTACTCATCTCTTTGTTTTACCAATGGACGAGATTTATAGATTAAATCGATAGGCTTGGTAAGTTGGGAGATGATATTATTTATATGGTGTGTCGTTGATTATAGGAGGAAACCGTGTCCTATATATTAGGATGATGATGTCCCCTTGAGGAGCTCATAAGGTTCATCATGTAAACCCTGCAGGTGGACTTGGTCTGGCATGATGAAAAGGTTGAGTCATACTACTCAAGGAGTTAGATGTTGATTAATTAATGGTCAGTAAATTAATTAATCGACGACATTCGAGATCTTAAACACGAGGAGAAAATGTACAAATAATATATGGAGCCAATATTATCATATGGCGGTTGGTGAGGTAGATCAATGTGAACCTTTAGTGGATTGCATCATCATTAGTGGATCGGACTTTATGTGAGCTTGATCCATGGGTGGCCAAGACCCAACTCCTCCTCATGGTCCCTAATGTAGCCTATTAACACCTCATGATGCTTAGATCCAATGGATAGAAACAAAACTCTAAGATCCATTGGTAGAGATTAAATCTCTAAGATCCGACGGTTGAGATTAAATCTCTAGATCCGACAGATGAGATTAAATCCCTAGAACCAATGGATGAGATTAATTCATGACTTATCCCTAACTCTATAAAAGGATGGCATGAGGAGTTGGCATGGATTAAATTGATGAGAGCTAGGGTTTTTCAGTGGCAAGGAAGAGGAATCCTAGTTGAGATAGGATTAGGATTAGGGTTTGGAGGCAAGGGTGGCACCAAATAATGAAGGTATTCTTCTCTTCTTCTTCCTCTTTTGGTCAACGTCCAACACCTCTCTAACCTCTTTTCCAGCCTTGGCCGGTGCCCAAAAGCTCCTTTCTCCTTCTCCTTAGGTGGTGGAAACAAGATATAGGGCTTCCCTTGGTGTCTTGGTTGTTTTCCACCATCTTCTCCTTCACCTAGATGGCCGGCGGTAAGCATAGTTTTAGTTCCTTGTTGTTTGTTTCTAGAGAGGAGAAAAACCTTGTTTCTATTCTTCCTCTTGCTTTGGAAGAGCAAAGAAGGAAGATTTGCGATCTAGGAGCTTCGACTTTTGGTAGATCGTCGCCCATATGACGTCCAAAAGGAGGAAGGTCATACATTAGAAGATCAAGAGGTATACCTATTCTACTTTCTTCTTTTGTTTCTTGCTTGTATTTGTTTTTCATTTATGAGCATGATATAAATCTGTATATGGCTAAATAATACTTGGATCCTGAGCATAAACACAAAAATCGGTGATCCAGACATCGTCTATTCCGCGGCTAGTCGTATAATAGAGGATGGTCGCTTGAACAACTAGTTTGTTCAAGTGACCTCTCTAAATGAATAACACGACGATGACTTGGTGGTTTGGGCAATCCCTTTTGTCTAGGATTAAATTTTTTTTAATCCGGGGACATCGAAGGGATCGCCATGGACAAGCTACCGAGGTGAAGTGGGAAGCGATGTTTCCTCTCACGGACTCGATAAGCAAAACCCTTCACTTACCTACCCAAAGCGAGGGTCGTTCCCTAAATCTAGAGTAAAATCTCAAAGGCGCTCTCGGTATTGAGAGAAATTGGTAGGTGTTTCTCCAGTAACCTAACTCGGTATCAAAGGGGCACCTAGTTATTTCCACCCACGACAATTATTTTTTATCCCTCATAATCTTCTCTCTCTCTCTTTTTTCTTTTTCTTTGTTTTCTTTTTCATCTTTTTCTTTTCCTCTCTTTTTTTTTTCTTCTCACTAGGATTTTGATTTTTCCAAATGGGCTTACACAATCGGAGTATCTCCAGTAACTAAAATGCCAAACCTAGATTCACCTATGGATTCCAAAGTACTAGACAACTGAGATAAATCATAACTAGGTATGTATTAGATTATCCCTTTTAGAATGTTTGACATGTGTAAGTGTAAAAATAAAGCTAACCAGTGTAAGTATAGAACATTCATTAGAGCGAATAAAATAAAATACCATGAGATAAATGAAATTAAGCTACCTATGGGAACAACTTGTTGGGTTTTTCGAGCCGCAAAAACCGCTTTTTGCGTTGCGGAAACCTCGGAAGCCCCGGCCATGGATCCGTGCGAAGATGTATTAAAAACAAAACATGTATGTGTTTATATAAAACCCTAGATCTACCTTAGATCTACATGATAAGGATGTTACCCACGTAGCGACGCCCTTCGCAAATCCCGCTCGTCCAAAAGGTTCGCCGGAACTATAGAGTGTCAAGTGCACACCCCTCTATTAGTATCCACACAAGAAATAGGTGGAGAAAATACACCCTTGAGTGTGCTAGCACTCTATGGATGGTTCGGCCAAGGAGGTTGGGAGAGGAAGAGAGATTGAGGGAAGTTGATCCAAGGTTGAAGATGAAGTTGTGTAACCCACACAAAATGAATTACCACATCTAATGGGGTTGGCCGGCCACTTCATGGAGAGGGGGTTACATACATGCATGTAACTCCCATGACCCTTGGTCTCCCTCATGAGGTGGCACCACATGACAAAGTCAATGATGATGTGGAGCATCATCATTGGTCGGCCATGCCAAGTCATCATCATGACATGGCATTTGGTCAAGTCAAACTTGACCTTTCATCTTCCCTCTCAAGTCAAGTCAAACTTGACCTCTTATCTCCCATGGTTGATCAAATCCAACCATTTGATTCAAGTAAATTTTAATTTAATGAATCTCTATTCATTTAATTTAAATTGTTTTGATGAATCAAATCTAAATTAGACTCATTCAACACTTAAATCAACTTGAGTTTAACTCAATTAGTCTAATTTGGATTACTCTTAATCCAATTTGGTTCATCCCATGAACCTAATCCTCATGGTTCATCATATGAACCTAATCTCAATCTAATTGCCCTTATGTGTGTGACCCTATAGGTTCTTGTAACGCTGGCAATGCCCCTAAACCGATTTAGGAACATAAGCAATGAGCGGTATCTAGCAACACATCATTGCTACCCAAGTTACAAGAATGTTGAGCTCCAACATCACCTTTGTGACTACTAATTGTGACTCTCACAATATGTGACAATGTCCCTCTATCCTTGACATCTAGATTGACCAATCGAGGCATAGACCGTGTCATCCTTGGTACAATCTAAATCTTGAACTTCAAGTAGACTCACTCTAATCAAATGAGCTCAATATCTCATATTGATTCATTTGGGCATGGCCATGCACTTCGTGGTCTCACTCTATCAAGAATATCGATGTCTCTCCCATCATATAGGAGGGATAGATCTCATCTACATCACTCACATCCCTCCGCATAATTTGTTACATACCCAGTAATCGCCTTTATAGTCCACCCATTTACGGGTGACGTTTGACGAAGCCAAAGTATGCAACGCCTTATGTAGGGAACCATGGTGACTTCAGGTCTAAGGACTAATAGTCATACTAATAGTCACATGAGAAAGTATATGACACTCATATAACGATCCACGATACTTTCTCATGGCGGGTCATTCAGTATACATTCTCTAATGTATACCCATGTGTCAACTCGATATCTCATATCCATGACTTGTGAGATCAAGTCATCATGTTGACCTACATGCTAGTCTCTACGCATTAACATTGTCTCTGAATGTTAATACTTGACTAGGAATGATTAAGAATAGTGTTCTCTATATCATCTCATTATTGATTCAACCAATCGATTGATATAGATAAGAACCTACTACTCAAGGACATTATTATATTTAGTTATTTGGCACCAATACAAGTAAATATAATAATCATGCCTTTATAAATAGGAATATGATACAATAAAGTCCATACAACAATCATCACATGATTGGCTCTAGGGCTTTCACTAACACAACTCATGTAAGCAACTTTTTATAAATACTACTAAGAAAGCTTTACAGATAACAAAAACTAAGTACTGCAAGAAAATCAACAACCCATGCATGAATAAATGAATAAAAATACTAGAAAAGAAACTACTGCTAGAAAACAAAACAAAATAAACTTTGGGGTCCCCCCCAGACTTAAATGAAAATATACCTCTAGTATGGTGGACGAGGTGGAAAGTCTGGGACCCTCGGAATCTCTGGATCCTAGGAGAACCTGCTGCTGAGCCATTGATATCACATGTACATGTGGTCGATCTGGGAGTTGGTGGATGCAGTGGCTACTCGGTGATCCTCCTCCCTAGCCCACTGTGCATGTTGGGCATGCATGTGTTGTCGCATCTCCCGGCGATAGACGACCTCATCCTAGCAACGAGATACCCAAGCCCTAGCTCCCAAACCCTAGCCGCCCACCTTTAGAAGAGCCAAACCCTAACTCCCATTGAATTATCTTGCCGCCCAAGCCTAAGCCCTCTATTTATAGAATTGGGCTTAAGCCTCCTTTAATCTCCACCGTCGGATCTAGGGATTTAATCACCACCGTCGGATCTAGGGTTTTATCCCAACCGTCGGATCTAGGGTTTCATCCCAACCGTCGGATCTAGGATTTCATCCCAACCATCAGATCTAGGGTTTCATCCAAACCGTCGATTCTAGGGTTTCATCATAACCATCGGATCTAGGGATTTAATCTCAACCGTTGGTTCTAGGGTTTCATCCTAACCATCGGATCTAGGGATTTAATCCCAACCGTTGGTTCTAGGGTTTTGTTTTACATTCTTGGATCTAGACTTCACAAGGATTATATTAGGCTACGATAGGGACCATAAGGAGGAGTTGGATCTTGGCCACCCGATGGATCGGAACCACACTCACATGATCCATCAATGATGTTCCATTCCACTAGAGGATCATCATTGAACTACCTCACCAACCCCCATAAATTAATATGGGCTCCATATATTATTTGTACATTCATATCCCTGTGTTTAAGATAACGAATGTCCGTCAATTAATTGATTTACTGACCATCAATTAATTAACATCTAATTCCTCGAGTAGTACCACTCAACCTTATCATCATGTTGACTAAGTCAACCAGCTGGGTTTACATGATGAACCTTATGAGCTCCTCAAGGGGACATCATCAACCTAATATATAGGACACGGTTTCCTCCTATAATCAACGACACACCATGTAAATAATATTATTTCCCAACTTACCGGGCATATTGATTTAATCCATCTAAATCTCACCCTCTGGTAAATCAAAGAAATAAATACTAAGTATATGTGCCCGTTATTATATCGGGATTAAGAGCATGTACAATATAATATCCGAAGTCCGATTCAATTATGTAGTCAGCAATTAATTGAATCACCTCTATGTCGGTCCTACTCAATACACCTAAGTGTACTAGTGTAACTCTATGTTCAAGACAAAACAATACCAAGTTACACTACAACCATGCCAATGGTTTGTCCAAAACCATCTTGGTCGTGAGCCTCTACTTATATTTTACAAGGGACTGATAACATGATCTTCTGTGCCACACCAAGCACCATGTTATCTACAATGTAAAATATTAGACAATATGCACACATATATAATAAATATATAAAGTGCAAACAATGATCATGTGATTCTTATTTCAAAATAAAATGTTCATACAAAAAGAGCTAGGCTTTCAGTATACATTCCAACAATCTCCCACTTATACTAAAAGACTATGTCGTCATCACACTGCCATACATCTGATTCCCATGTCCTCCACATGCCTATCAAACGCTTTCGCTGGAAGGGCCTTAGTGAATGGATCCACCAGGTTATCCTCTGATGCAATCTTGGCAACAACAACTTCTCCTCGCTTTACGATCTCTCGTATAAGGTGGTACTTGCGCTCTATGTGTTTACTCGCCTTGTGGGCTCGTGGTTCCTTCGAGTTTGCAACTGCACCACTGTTATCACAATAAATTGTGATACTTCTGGGAAAACCAGGAATCACATCCAAGTCCATCAAGAAGTTCCTGAGCCATACAACTTCCTTGGCTGCCTCAGAGGCTGCCACATACTCAACTTCCATGGTGGAGTCCGCCATGCATTTCTGCTTGACACTCCTCCATGCTATGGCTCCACCTCCCAAAGTAAACACAAACCCCGAGGTAGACTTACTCTTGTCCCTATCTGATTGGAAATCCGAATCCGTGTAACCTACAGGGACTAATTGATCTGCTCGGTAAACCAGCATATAATCCCTAGTCCTTCTCAAGTACTTCAATATATGCTTTACCACAGTCCAATGTCCCAGTCCAGGATTACTCTGATATCTGCTAACCATGCCCACGACAAAGCAGATATCTGGTCTCGTACATAGCATAGCATACATGAGGCTCCCTACTGCCGAAGCATAAGGAACTGCCTTCATGTCCTCTATCTCCTTTGATGTTTTGGGACACATCTCTTTAGATAAAGGAACTCCATGCCTAAAAGGTAGAAAACCTTTCTTAGAGTTCTGCATGCTAAAATGAGCAAGGATAGTGTCAATGTATGTAGCTTGAGACAAGCACAACATCCTTTTCTTGCGATTCCTTATAACTTTGATCCCAAGGATGTGTCCCACTTCTCCCAAGTCCTTCATATCAAACTGTTTGGACAACCATACCCTTACATCTGATAACACTTTGATATTGTTGCCAACTAACAAAATGTCATCTACGTATAGTACAGGAAACACCACTATGTTTCCGTCACATCTCTTGTATACACAAGGCTCATCCGGACTTTGAATAAATCCATATGACTGGATTACCTCATCAAAGCGGATATTCCAAGATCTAGAAGCTTGCTTCAATCCATAAATGGACCGATTAAGCTTACATACAAGATGCTCTTTTCCTTTAGCAATGAATCTCTCTGGTTGCCGCATATAGATGTTCTCCTCAAGACTTCCGTTAAGGAAAGCTGTCTTGACATCCATCTGCCAAATCTCATAATCTATATGAGCAGCTATAGATAAGAGAATCCGGATAGACTTAAGCATAGCTACCGACGAAAAGGTCTCCATATAATCGATACCCTCTTTCTGAGTATACCCTTTCGCAACAAGCCTAACTTTGAAGGTCTCAACCTTCCCGTCTACTCCTCTCTTTCTCTTGTAGATCCACTTGCATCCAATGGCTTTTACACCATCGGGTGGTTCTACTAGCTCCCAGACCTGATTAGAATCCATAGATTCTATCTCTGAATTCATCGCACTTTGCCATGATACCGCATCTCTATCTTGGAGTGCCTCGTCATATGTCCAGGGATCCAATTCATGTTCACCAGGGACTAAGTTCAAAGACTCTCCCAAAAACATGAATCTCTTCGGTTGTCTAACAACCCTCCCACTACGACGAGGTGCCTCCTGTGTATGCTCTGTGAGACGCGGTGCAGTAACTTGTGGTGTCTCCTCTTGTACCGGTGGTACTCAAGTCGGGACTTCCCCTGTCAACTCCTCAAGAACAATTCTGCTCGTGGGCTTGTGGTTCATCACATAGTCCTCCTCTAGAAATCTGGCATTCGTACTCATGATCACCTTCTGATCTCTAGGACTATAGAATAAACCACCCTTCGTTCCCTTAGGGTAGCCAACAAACAAGCGTAGTTCTGTACGAGATTCCAACTTACCAGCATCTCCCTTCAGCACATGTGCTGGACTACCCCAAATCCGAATATGTCTTAGACTAGGCTTTCGCCCAGTCCACAACTCTGTGGGAGTAGAGGGTACTGACTTAGATGGAACCAAGTTCAGAATGTGTGCTGCTGTTTCGAGAGTAAATCCCCAGAACGAATCAGGTAACTCAGAATAACTCATCATCGATCTGACCATCTCCATAAGAGTCCTATTCCTTCGCTCCGCCACACCATTCTGCTGGGGTGTGCCAGGTGCGGACAATTGGGATTGAATCCCAGCCTCTGTTAAGTAACTCCTAAACTCTCCCAAGAGGTACTCGCCACCACGATCAGATCGTAATGTCTTGATACTTTTACCTTGACGGTTCTCCACATCAGCCTTGAATTCTTTGAACCTGTCAAAGCATTCAGACTTGCAGCGCATCAAGTAAATGTATCCATATCTTGAATAATCGTCTATAAAAGAGATGAAATATTCAAAACCACCTCTTGCCTGGATAGACATAGGACCGCACAAATCAGAATGAACCAATTCTAACACATCTTTGGCTCTATACCCCTTGGCCTTGAAAGGCCTCTTGGTCATTTTACCTTCCAAGCAAGATTCGCAGGTTGGGAGATCCTCCACCACTAATGAACCCAAAGGTCCATCAGCTATCAACCTTTGAATTCTTCTTAGGTTAATATGACCAAGCCTTAGATGCCAAAGATATGTCTGGTTCATTTGCGAAGGTTCTTTTCTCTTATTAGACTTAGAAGATGAGTTATTGATTTCTATATGCATCGTGGGAGTTTTCGGTTCAAGAGTATATAAATTGCCAACCAATGTACCAGAACAGATAATCTCCCTATTCCTTTTTATAACCACTTTGTCATTAAAAGAAACAGAATATCCATCCATAAACAATTTAGAAATTGAAATTAAATTCTTTCTAAAAGTAGGTACATAAAGACAATTTCTCAAAACCAAAAATTTTATTCCTATCAAAAGATAAATAAACGTCTCCCACTGCAATAACCGCCACCTTTGAAGCATTGCCCATGAAGACGATAATCTCTCCCTCAACTAGTCATCGGGTTTCCTGGAACCCCTGTAAAGTATTGCAGACATAATCAGTGGCTCCTGTATCTACACACCAGGCACTGGTAGATAACACTGCTAAACATGTTTCAACAACTAAACAAGAAGATATACCTTTGTTCTTTCGGCGAGGAAAGTCGGCCTTCCAATTTCCAGTCTGCTTGTAAGTGAAGCACTTGCCTTTCGGCTTCTTCACTCCTGCCTGAGGTCCCACTGCCACCTTTTTCACCCCACCTTGCTTCTTCTTCTTTTTACCTTTCGGTTTAGAGGAAGAAACCTTCTGAGCGACCATGGCTTGAGCACTTTGACGAAAAAGCCCCTCTGCCGCCTGGAGTTCTTTCAGAAGCTCCGCCAACGAATACAACCTCTTGTTCATGTTGTAGTTGAGGCGGAACTGCTCAAAACTCCTAGGCAGAGACTGGAGAATGATATCGACCTGGGTTTCCCCATCGATCTCAGCTCCGAGGACTTCCATCTCATTAAGATGAGCCATCATCTTGAGAACATGATCCCTAACGGGTGTTCCCTCGATCATGGTGGTCGTCATCAAGTTTCTCATCGCCTCCTGTCTAGCCGCCTACTAAGTTCCTTGAGATTGAACATCATGTCATAAGCTGTGGCTATGGCCTGATGCTGATGTTGCAGCACATTTGACATAGATGCCAAAATGTAACACCGCGTCATCTCATCTGCCTTGACCCATTTCTTATAATGTTCTTTCTCCTTTTCATCAGAGTCATCGGAGGGCTTAGTAGGACAGACCTCGAAGAGTACAAATTTGTACTCCTCCGCAGTTAAGACAATATCCAGATTTCTTTTCCAATCAATGTAGTTTTGTCCAGTAAGCTTATTTTCTTTTAAAATCACAGCAAGTGGGTTGAAAGCCATTTGAAAATCCTAAAAATCACAATGATCAAAATATTATATTTCAAATATTATTGATTCCTCAAAAATAATAAAATTCTGAAATCAACCAACACCTCAAAACACTGAGAATATCGCATGCCACGATAGTGTGGATGTATACGAATTCTACATTTGTAAGAGGAGGTTTTACCCATTAATTTTATTATCTTGTCAACCATACTTTTTGACAAATAAAATTAATAGTTGGTTCCTTTTTGGCCCTACAAATAAAAGCAGTGACTCCGATGGGGAGGATACTTTTTATTTGCATCTAAGTGTGCACCATTACACGATACTAAGAAAATTATTTCGGATTATGTGCCTTACCGATGGGGAAGTACACACACTCCTAAATAATTTCCTATAACCATTATTTGACCTAGTGATCCGCAAACAAACCCATCTGATGGGGAGGAAGGTACTCAGAGCCAACGCGCAAGTTTTTTGCATCACACGTCAAATTGTAATGGAGGCCGCGGGAATTAATTAAAATCTCCTTCTCCCACTTAGTAAATTGTAATTGAGGAATTTCAAAGCATACACAACATGCTTATAAAACAAATCAGCAATAAATATGGAAAAATCAGAATTTTTCCAACTATTATGGCATTGTCCTCCAATACGCATCCCATCGTGTCGCCACCTCGTCCGCTCCATCTTTTCCCGTGCCAAGTCACCAAAGAGATCCGAGCCGAGATAAACTATTTTAATTTACACCCATCGATCCTATACTCCACGAAGGAGTGTACAAATAATCTAGATCAAAAGTAAACTAAAATGAGCGGCTAAACAATGCCATATTTAATTACAAAAATTAAATACTAATCTAGCCTCGTCAACCCTGAGGATTCAAATAATATACATACAATCACACACAAAACAATCACATACAACCAAATAGCCATAATAGTCGGATCTTATGCCTGCAACCAAAAAGTTAGCCTACGCACACCCTACTATTATCCGGCATACTCAATATATGATATGTACATGAAAGTAACCGAATCCAAAACACACAAAACCGAAAACCTATGGCTCTGATACCAATTGTAGGTGGATGCTTCGGAGGCTCATTGGCTCCCATGTCCCCGGATTAAAATTTTCACTAATGAAAGAATTAATCCAGATGGGATGAGTTTCCTTAGCACCACCAATTCGTCGTCGTGATAACAACTTGAGTGGTCACTTGAACAAACTAGTTGTTCAAGCAACTCAACTCTTCTAGTTGGTTAGCCGCGGAAGAGACGACGGACGGATCGCCGATTTTTGTGTTTGTCTTCGGGGTCCAAGATTATACAAAATATATACATATGCATAATTGTATAATCAACAATTAAAACAACATGCTCAGATATGAAAATAAAGTTGTACCACTTTATACCTTACGATCTTCTACCGTATGTCCTATCCTCCTCGTGGACGACGTGTGGGCGAAGATCCTCCACGAGTAGAAGCCTTCTAGATCACGTTCTTCTCTTCCTTGTCCGCTGTGAACAAAGAGAAGAACCAACAAAACCTTTCCTTTCTAGAACCGGCCACCAAGCAAAGGAGTTTGATGCAACCGCCGGCCAAGGAATGAGTGGATGAAGCACAGGCCACCAATGGAAGAAGAACCGCCGGCCCCCTTGGAGAGATTGGAGGAGTGAACGTCGGCAACCAATGGAAGGAGAACCACCGGCCAAGGAATAAGAGAGTGGCCTAGAGGATGGGCGCCGGCCAAGTCTTGATGGAGGAAGATGGGCGCCGACAACAATTTGATGGAAGAAGATTGCCGCCCAAGCCGTAACTCCCAAACCCTAGCCGCCCACCTTTAGAAGAGCCAAACCCTAACTCCCATTGAATTATCTTGCCGCCCAAGCCTAAGCCCTCTATTTATAGAATTGGGCTTAAGCCTCCTTTAATCTCCACTGTCGGATCTAGGGATTTAATCTCCACCGTCGGATCTAGGGTTTTATCCCAACCGTCGGATCTAGGGTTTAATCCCAACCGTCGGATCTAGGAATTCATCCCAACCTTCAGATCTAGGGTATCATCCCAACCGTCGATTCTAGGGTTTCATCCTAACCATCGGATCTAGGGATTTAATCCCAACCATTGGTTCTAGGGTTTCATCCTAACCATCGGATCTAGGGATTTAATCCCAACCATTGGTTCTAGGGTTTTGTTTTAAATTCTTGGATCTAGACTTCACAAGGATTATATTAGGCTACGATAGGGACCATAAGGAGGAGTTGGATCTTGGCCACCCGATGGATCGGAACCACACTCACTTGATCCATCAATGATGTTCCATTCCACTAGAGGATCGTCATTGAACTACCTCACCAACCCCCATAAATTAATATGGGCTCCATATATTATTTGTACATTCATCTCCCCGTGTTTAAGATATCGAATGTCCATCAATTAATTGATTTACTGACCATCAATTAATTAACATCTAATTCCTCGAGTAGTACCACTCAACCTTATCATCATGTTGACTAAGTCAACCAGCTGGGTTTACATGATGAACCTTATGAGCTCCTCAAGGGGACATCATCAACCTAATATATAGGACACGATTTCCTCCTATAATCAACGGCACACCATGTAAATAATATTATTTCCCAACTTACCGGGCATATTGATTTAATCCATCTAAATCTCACCCTCTGGTAAATCAAAGAAATAAATACTAAGTGCGTGTGCCCGTTATTATATCGAGATTAAGAGCATGTACAACGTAATATCCGAGGTCTGATTCAATTATGTAGTCAGCAATTAATTGAATCACCTCTATGTCGGTCCTACTCAATACACCTAAGTGTACTAGTGTAACTCTATGTTCAAGACAAAACAATACCAAGCTACACTACAACTATGCCAATGGTTTGTCCAAAACCATCTTGGTCGTGAGCCTCTACTTATATTTTACAAGGGACTGATAACATGATCTTCTGTGCCACACCAAGCACCATGTTATCTACAATGTAAAATATTAGACAATATGCACACATATATAATAAATATATAAAGTGCAAACAATGATCATGTGATTCTTATTTCAAAATAAAATGTTCATACAAAAAGAGCTAGGCTTTCAGTATACATTCCAACATGGACTTGAGTGAGAGTGATGTAAAGGTGGAGAGATGGGCACCAATGTGGTTGGTCCCTCATGTGGAGGGGACTTCACTATCAGGTCCAAGCGCCAGTTGGCGCGTGTAGTGATGGTGGTACGATTAGGGTCGAGGAGCCTAAGGGTCGTCAAATTTTTTCGCACAAAGCATAAGGAGTGTCCTTCTCTCACAATCATCTTCATGGCCATGCACACTCCTTGGTCGATCCTAGGACTCCCCTCTATACTCTCTAATGCAGTGTAATCGTACCCCATTGTATGGCAATGTGGGTAAGTAGACTTCCCACATTAATCTCTTCTCGTGCTGCTTTGCCCATCTTCACTAAGTGTCTGATGAAGTGGGACCCTACATCGATGCTACTCCTTTCTTATAGCATGTCCCAGAGGCAAAGTAGCTCGCTAGCTCTAACTACACCATCACTCTCCACACGACAAAATATAGTAATGGCCATGATGCGGTGGAGGTATCGGAAGACGGGGTTTTGGAGGCGCGACGCTTTGGCCCTAGAAGGGTCATAAGCATGCTTTGTTGTCAACTCGATCAAAAATACTCGAGAGTTGAACCCAAAAGGGCTTCTTCTCTCTCCCCCACTCGACAAGCCAAAGCATGAGTTCCATTGGTTAAGGGTCCCCTCATGCTTAATGTTAAAAGCCTAAAAGTTATCCTACCCTCCTCGCTCTCTCTACCCGTTAAAATTTCCGCATCTAAGGAACTCAAAAATTCTAGAACTATCCTAGGGTAGGTTGGGTGCCTTATTCCCATCATCTCTTCCCATCCTATTTTTGCAAATAGGGCTTGAATATCACCTAACAACCCTAAAGACTCTAGCAAATCTTCATCTAAGTACCTAGTAACTGTGAGTTTACGAGTAGAAAGCATATTATATCTATCTCTATGTTCATTATTGCAAAAAAGATGAGTGAGTAGAGCGTTACCCTCCTCCGAAGCTGGAGGGTCATCGACTCTCCTTGTTCTTTGCTTCGAAGAACCGGATCGAGGTGCTACCAGCTTGGTCCTCCTCATCCTTGCTTCTTTTGGCTTCCTTTGAGATTAAAAGTTCTTCTAGATGGCAGGGAAGATAAAACCACACGGCTAGGGCAAGAGAACTCGAAGAACACTGTGCAAATGGGGTGAAAATACACGGCTCACCCCTTTTAACCTTGCATGATACGGTCGTGTGAAAACACATGGCCAGGTCGTGTGCGCCTCGAGTCAGTCGGGCACGACCATGGGAAAACACACGGTCAGGCCGTGTGCCCCCATTTCTCTCCCCATTTTGCATTAGGGTTCGAATTTTCTCATACATTTCGCCGTGTAGGTTAATATGGATTTTATTTTTACCTTGCAAAGTTATTTTCTAATCCTAACTCTAAATGGGATGGAAATCAAAACTAAAATTAAATAAATGCATGCAATACAATCAAAGGGAAATCTAAAACTAAACATGGGTTGCCTCTTAAGAAGTGCTTTGTTTAAGGTCGTTTAGCTCGACCACACTCCACTATCAACTCAACTCTGGAGGTTCAGTGCACTTCCATTCATCCATCTCAGAAGCTTCATCTGGCAGTTCTAGGTTCATTCTGCTAAACGTGAAGCTGTCGAGGTAGGGGGTTTTGTGCTCTGAAAGGATGAAGAGGATGATCTCCCCATCTTCCTCCAGGGAGATCTGGTGTGCCTTCACATCTATGCATGCTCCCGCAGTTGCCAAAAAAGGTCTTCCCAAAATGATAGGATTCTAGGAATTGGGTCCTGTGCCCAATATGATGAAGTCCGTGGGTATCACAAAATCCTCAATCACCATAGGCACGTGTGCTAACTGATGGCATGCTCGGAGGCTCATTGGCTCCCATGTCCTCGGATTAAAATTTTCACTTAATGAAAACTAATCCGGATGGGATGAGTTTCCTAAGCTCAACCAATTAGTCGTCGTGCTAACAACCTGAGCGATCGCTTAAACAAACTAGTTGTTCAAGCAACAAAGCTCTTCTAGTCGGTTAGCCATGGAAGAGATGACGGACGGATCGTCGGTTTTTGTGTTTATTTTCGGGGTCAATGATTATACAAATACATATGGATGTAGACATGTATAATCAACACATACAATAATATTAATAAGAACATGCAAAGATCAATAATAAAACTTATAAAACTTTTATACCTCTCGATCTTCTATCGTATGTCCTAATCTCCTTGTAGACTTCGTGTGAGCGAAGATCCTCCATAAGTTGAAGCTTCATAGATCTTCTTCAATCAAAAGAAAGAAGAACTATCCTTCCCTTCTTGCTTGAGCTAACCACCAAGCCACAAAGGCTTGATGCCGCCGGCACCAAGAAAAGGAGAACAAGATGGCCAACCAAGGAACCGAACAAGGGAACAATCCCTAGCTCCTTTGTGCCACCGGCCAAGAGGAAAAGAAGAGGAGAAGAGGAATAAGTTGAGCGCCGACCAAGGTAGAAGGAAGGGAGATAGGTGCTGGCCACACCCTAGGAAGAAGAAGAGATCCTCTCCTATAGTTGTCGCCCACCTTAGCTTCCAAACCCTAGCCGCCCAACCAAGGAACCAAACCCTAATCTCCCTAGGGTTTCTTGCCGCCCAAGCCAATGAAAGGCAAAACCCTAATCTCCAAAAACCTCCAACCTCTTCTTGCCGCCCACCTTAAGCCCCCTTTTATAGAGTTAGGCTTAAGCCTTGTTTTAATCTCCACCGTTGGTTCTATGGATTTAATCTCAACCGTCGGATCTAGAGATTTAATCTCAACAGTCAGATCTAGAGTTTTAATCTCCACCGTCGGATCTAGGGATTTAATCTCAACCGTCGGATCTAGAGATTTAATCTCAACCATCGGATCTAGAGATTTAATCTCCACCATCGGTTCTAGGGATTTAATCTCAACCGTCGGATCTAGAGATTTAATCTCAACCGTCGAATCTAGAGATTTAATCTCCACCTTCGGATCTAGAGTTTTGTTTTCCATCATTGGATCTAGGCTTCATGAGGTTTATATTAGGCTACAATAGGGACCATGAGGAGGAGTTGGATCTTGGCCACCCGATGGATCGGAACCACACAAACTTGATCCATCAATGATGTTCCATTCCACTAGTGTATCATCATTGAATTACCTCACCAACCCCCATAAATTAATATGGGCTCCATACATTATTTGTACATCCATCTCCTCGTGTTTAAGATATCGAATGTCCGTCAATTAATTGATTAACTGACCGTCAATCAATTAACATCTAACTCCTCGAGTAGTACCACTCAACCTTATCATCATGTTGACTAAGTCAACCTGCAGGGTTTACATGATGAACCTTATGAGCTCCTCAAGAGGACATCATCAACCTAATATATAGGACACGGTTTCCTCCAATAATCAATGGTACACCATGTAAATAATATCATTTCCCAACTTACCAGGCATATTGATTTAATCCATATAAATTACACCCTTTGGTAAATCAAAGAAATAAATACTAAGTACATGTGCCCGTTATTATATCGGGATTAAGAGCATGTACAACATAATATCCGAGATCCGATTCAATTATGTAGTCAGCAATAAATTGAATCACCTCTATGTCGATCCTGCTCAATACACCTAAGTGTACTAGTGTAACTCTATGTTCAAGACAAAACAATACCAAGCTACACTACAACCATGCCAATGGTTTGTCCAAAACCATCTTGGTTGTGAGCCTCTACTTATATTCTACAAGGGACTGATAACATGATCTTCTGTGCCACACCAAGCACCATGTTATCTACAATGTAAAGTATTAGACAATATGCACACATATAATAAATATAAAGTGCAAACAATGATCATGTGATTCTTATTTCAAAATAAAAATGTTCATACAAAAAAGCTAAGCTTTCAGTATACATTCTAATAATCACCCACTTATACTAAAAGACTATGCTGTCATCATACTGCCATACATCTGATCCCCATGTCCTCCACATGCCTATCAAACGCTTTCGCTGGAAGGGCCTTAGTGAATGGATCCGGCAGGTTATCCTCTGATGCAATCTTGGCGACAGCTACTTCTCCTCGCTTTACGATCTCTCGTATCAGGTGGTACTTGCGCTCTATGTGTTTACTCGCCTTATGGGCTCGTGGTTCCTTCGAGTTTGCAACTGTACCACTGTTATCACAATAAATTGTGATAGTTCTGGGCAAACCAGGAATCACATCCAAGTCCATCAAGAAGTTCCTGAGTGATACAGCTTCCTTTGCTGCCTCAGAGGCTGCCACATACTCAGCTTCCATGGTAGAGTCTGTTGGGATGTATACTGAAAGCCTAGCTTTTTTTGTATGAACATTATTTATTTTGAAACAAGAATCACATGATCATTGTTTGCACTTTATATTTATTATATATATGCATATTTTCAAATACTTTACATTGTAGATAACATGGTGCTTGGGTGTGGCACAGAAGATCATGTTATCAGTCCCTTGTAGAGTATAAGTAGAGGCTCATAACCAAGATGGTTTTGGACAAACCATTGGCATGGTTGTAGTGTAGCGTGATATTGTTTTATCTTGAACATAGAGTTACACTAGTACACTTAGGTGTATTGAGCAAGACCGACATAGAGGTGATTAAATTTATTGCTGACTACATAATTGAATCGGACCTCGGATATTATGTTGTACATGCTCTTAATCCCGATATAATAACGGGCACATGTACTTAGTATTTATTTCTTTGATTTACCAAAGGGTGAGATTTCTATGGATTAAATCAATAGGCCTGGTAAGTTGGGAAATGATATTATTTACATGGTGTGCCATTGATTATAGGAGGAAACCGTATCCTATGTATTAGGTTGATGATGTCCCCTTGAGGAGCTCATAAGGTTCATCATGTAAACCCTGCAGGTTGACTTAGTCAACATGATGATAAGGTTGAGTGGTACTACTCGAGGAGTTAGATGTTAATTGATTGATGGTCAATAAATCAATCAATTGATGGACATTCGATATCTTAAACACGGGGAGATGGATGTACAAATAATATATGGAGCCCATATTAATTTATGGGGGTTGGTGAGGTAGTTCAATGATGATCCTCTAGTGGAATGGAACATCATTGATGGATCAAGTTTGTGTGGTTCCGATCCATCGGGTGGCCAAGATCCAACTCCTCCTCATGGTCCCTATCGTAGCCTAATATAAACCTCATGAAGTCTAGATCAAATGATGGAAAACAAAACTCTAGAATCCGAGCGGTTGAGATCAAATCTCTAGATCCGATAGTTGAGATCAAATCTCTAGGTCCGACGATTGAGATTAAATCTCTTGATCCGATGGTTGGGATTAAATCTCTAGATCCGACGGTTGAGATTAAATCTATTGATCCAAAGGTTGGGATTAAATCTCTAGAACCGACGGTGGAGATTAAATCTCTAGAATCGACAGTTGAGATTAAAACCCTAGATCCAATGGAGGAGATTAAACCAAGGCCTAAACCTAACTCTATGTATATGGGCTTAGGCTTGGGCAGCAAAAATGATGGAAAACCCTAATTGAGATAAGGTGGCTTGGGTGGCAAGAAATAGGAGGAGGCTAGGGTTAGGGTTTGGTTCACAATGGTGGGCGGCAACCCTTCTTCCTCCTTCCTCCTTGGTTTGGCCGGCGCCCAAGCTTCTCCCTTCCTTCTATGGCTTAGGTTGGATGGCATTAGGATAGCTTCCCTGTGGAGGCAATCAAATCCTAGTTGGGATAGGATTGGGGTTGGGCGGCTAGGGTTAGGGTTTTGGGATTAGGGTGGGCGGCAACAAGAAGATGAAGATCCTTTTCTTCTTCCTTCTAAATGTTGGCCGGCCACTATCCTTGTTCCCTCTACCTTGGCCGGAGCTCAACCTATTCTCCTTCCCTTCATCCATGGCCGGAAATTGGGAGAGCTTTGTCTAGGGTTTTGGCGGCAACAAGGAGGAGGATTGTTTTCCTTTCCTTTCTCCAAGTGTTGGCTGGTGCCCATGCCCTTGTTGTTTCTCTTTTGGTTGGTTTCCATACTCCATTTGATCTTCCTTGGCCGGCGGCAACATCGAGTTTATTGACTTGGTGGCCGGTTCTAGAAAGGAAGATGAGTTTTGTTTTAGGATCTTCATTTGTTCCTAGTGAACAAGGAAAGGAAGATTGGTGATCTAGGAGGCTTCAACTTTTGGTAGATCATCACCCACACGACGTCCAAAAGGAGGGAGGACATACAATAGAAGATCAAGAGGTATAACAAGAGGTATAATCTTGTTTATTTTAATTAATGTTCTTTTGTATTATGTTTATAATTGCTTTTCAATTATATGCATCTTTTGTGTGGATGCTCACTTTATGTATGTATTGATTATACTAGTTTACATTTGTATGTATTTGTATAATCATGGACCCCGATAAGAAACACAAAAATCGACGATCCGTCCGTCGTCTCTTCCGCGGCTAACCGATTAGAAGAGTTGATTGCTTGAACAACAAGTTTGTTCAAGCGATCGCTCGAGTCGTTGGCACGACGACGAATTAGTTGTGCTTAGGAAACTCATCCCATCCGGATTAGTTTTCATTAGTGAAAATTTTAATCCGGGGACATGGGAGTCGATGAGCATTCCGAGGGCTAGCATGATTTCCAACAAAATGGTATCAGAGCCACGGTTTCCGGTTTTGTGTGTTTTGGATTCAGTTACTTTCATGCACATATCATATATTGAGTATGCCGGATAATAGTAGGATGTGCGTAGGCTAACTTTTTGGTTGCAGGCATAAGATCCGACTATTATGGCTATATGTGTGTATGTGGTTGTTTGTGTGTGATTGTATGTATATTATTTGAATCCTCGGGGTTGACAAGGCTAGATTAGTATTTAATTTTTTGTAATTAAATACGACATTGTTTAGCCGCTCATTTTAGTTTACTTTCGATCTAGATTAATTGTGCACTCCTTCGTGGAGTATAGGATTGATGGATGTAAATTAAAATGATATATCTCGGCTCGGATCTCTTTGGTGACTTGTGCACGGGAAAAGATGGAGCGGACGAGGTGGCGACACGACGGGATGCATATTGGAAAACAATGTCATAATAGTTAGAAAAAATTGTATTTTTTTCTTATTTATTGCTGATTTGTTTTATATGCATGTTGTGTGTGCTTGAAAATTCCTCATTTTCAATTTACTAAGTGGGAGAGGGACATTTTAATTAATTCCCGCGGCCTCCATTACAATTTGACGTGTGATGCAACAAACTTGCGCGTCGGCTCTGAATGCCTTCCTCCCCATCGGATGGGTTTCTTTGCGGATCACTAGGTCAAATAATGGTTATAGGAAATTATCTAGGAGCATGTGTCCTTCCACAGTGGTAAGGCACATAATCCGAAATAATTCCCTTAGTACCGTGTAATGGTCCACACTTAGATGCAAATAAAAAGTATCCTCCCCATCGGAGTCACTGCTTTTATTTGTAGGGCCAAAGAGGAACCAACTATTAATTTTATTTGTCAAAAAGTAAGGTTGACATGATAATAAAATTAATGGGTAAAATTTCCTCTTACAAATGTAGAATTCGTATACGTCCACACTATCGTGGCATGCGATATTCTTGGTGTTTTGAGGTGTTGGTTGATTTCGAAATTTTATCGTTTGAGGAATCAATAATTTTTTGAAATCTAAAGTAATGATCTATGTGATTCTTAGGATTTTCAAAATTGACTTGCAGTCCACTTACTATGATACTAAAGGAAATAAACTTACTGTACCCAAATAATGTTGATTGGAAAATATTCTAGATATTGTCTTATCTGCTAAGGAGTACAAGTATGAACTCTTCAAAGAGGAATGTTGATTGGAAAAGATTCTAGATATTGTCTTATCTGCTAAGGAGTACAAGTATGAACTCTTCAAAGAGTGTCCTCAAGCCATCATTGCTCAAAAAGGTTTCTACTTCAAACCCGAAAGGCAAGAAGAAGAAGATACATGGTGAAGCAAAGATGGTGGGAGGATCTCAGGGAAGAGTGAAGAAGCCGAAAGGCAAGTACTTCACTTGCAAGCAGGATGGACATTGGAAGAAGGACTGTCCCAATCCAAAACATAACAAAGGTATATCTTTTGGACTAGTCATTGAAACATGATTAGCGGTGATATCTACCGGCACCTGGTGAGTTGATACGGGAGCCACTAATCATGTCTGCAACACTTTGCAAGGGTTCCAGGAAACCCGATGACTAGCTAAAGGGGAGATTACCATTTACTTGGGCAATGCCATGATGGTGGCGTCTATTGCAGTGGGAGAAGTTTTATTTATCTCTTGAGAATAATAAAACTTTGGGTCTGGAAAATTTCCTTTATGTACCTTTATTTATAAAGAATTTAGTTTCAGTTTCTAAATTATTATGGATGGATATTCTATTTCTTTTAAAGACAGAGTTGTTATAAAAGGAATAGGGAGAATATCTGTTCAAGTACATTGATAGGAAATTTGTAAATACTTGAACCAAAAACCTCCCACGATGCAAATTGAAGTTTATAACTCATCTTCTAATTTTAATAAGAGAAAAGAACCTTCGAAGATGAACCAAATATATCTTTGGCATCTAAGGCTTGGTCATATTAACCTGAGTAGAATTCAAAGGTTGATAGCTGATGGACCTTTGGGTTCATTAGTGGTGGAGGATCTCCCAACCTGCGAATCTTGCTTGGAAGGTAAAATGACCAAGAGGCCTTTCAAGACCAAGGGGTATAAAGCCAAAGATGTGTTAGAATTGGTTCATATTGATTTGTGCGGTCCTACGTCTATCCAGGCTAGAGGTGGTTTTGAATATTTCATCTCTTTTATAGACGATTATTCAAGATATGGATGCATTTACTTGATGTGCCGCAAGTCTGAATGCTTTGACAGGTTCAAAAAATTCAAGGCTGATGTGGAGAACCGTCAAGGTAAAAGTATCAAGACCCTACGATCTGATCGTGGTGGTGAGTACCTCTTGGGAGAGTTTAGGAATTACTTATCAGAGGCTGGGATTCAATCCCAATTGACTACACCTGGCACACCCCAGCAGAACGGTGTAGCAGAGCGAAGGAATAGGACTCTTATGGAGATGGTTAGATCGATGATGAGTTATTCGGACTTGTTTTATAGTCCTAGAGATTAGAGGGTGATCGTTAACACGAACACCAGATTTCTAGAGGAAGACTATGTGACAAGTCAGAAGCCCAAGAGTAAAATTGTTCTGGAAGAGTTAAAAAGGGAAGTCACTTCTTTAGTACCACCGGTACAAGAGGATATACCACATGTCACTGCACCGTGTGTCACAAAGGATACACAGATGATACCTCGTCGTAGTGGGAGGGTTGTTAGACATCCTCTTAGATTCATGTTTTTGGGTGAATATTCTGATTTGGTCCCTAGCAAACATGAACCTGATCCCTAGACATACGACGAGACAATCCAAGATATAAATATGGCATCTTGGCAAAGTGCAATGAATACTGAGATTGAATCTATGGATTCAAGTCAGGTCTGGGAGCTCTTATGCATAGCAGCTCATATGGATTATAAGGTGTGGCAGATGGATGTCAAGAGAACTTTCCTTAATCGAAGTCTTGAGGAAAACATCTATATGAAGCAACCAGAGGGATTCATTGCTAAGGGCAAAGAGTGTATTGTATGTAAGCTTAATCGGTCTGTTTATGGACTGAAGCAAGCTTTGAGGTCTTGGAACATCCGCTTTGATGAGGTAAATCCAGACTTATGGATTTATTCAAAGTCCAGATGAGTCTTGTGTATACAAGAGATGTGACGGAAACATAGTGGTATTTCTTGTACTATACGTAGATGACATTTTGGTAGTTGGCAACACTATCAGAGTGTTATCAGACGTAATGGTATGGTTGTCCAAATAGTTTTGAAGGACTTGGGAGAAGTGGGACACATCCTTGGGATCATGGTTAGTGTGCTAATCCCAAGCTTCATACATAGACACAATCTTGATCATTTTAGCATGCAAAACTCCAAGAAAGGTTTTCTACCTTTTTGGCATGGACCTTTATCTAAAGAGATGTGTCCCAACATCAAAGAAGATAGAGGAGATGAAGGCGGTTCCTTATGCTTCGGCAGTAGGAAGCCTCATGTATGCGATGCTCTGTACTAGACTAGATATCTGCTTTGCTGTGGGCATGGTCAGTAGATATCAAAGTAATCCAGGACAGGGACATTGGACTGCGGTAAAGCATATATTGTAGTGCCTGAGAAGGACTAGGGATTATATGCTAGTTTACCGGGCAAACCAATTACTCCCTGTGGGTTGCATTGATTGCGACTTCCAATCAGATAGGGATAACAGTGAGTCTACCTTAGGTTTTGTGTTTACTTTAGGAGGTGGAGCCATTGTATGGAGGAGTGCCCAGCAGAAATGCGTGGCGGACTCCACCATGGAAGTTGAGTATGTGACAGCCTATGAGGCGGCCAAAGAAGTTGTGTGGCTCAGAAACTTCCTGATGGACTTGGATGTGATTCCTGGTTTGCCCAGAACTATCACAATTTATTGTGATAATAATGGTGCAATTGCAAACTCGAAGGAACCACGAGCCCATAAGGCTAGTAAACACATAGAGCGCAAGTACCACCTGATACGAGAAATCGTAAAGGAGGTAGAAGCTGCTGTCGCCTAGATTGCATCAGAGGATGACCTGGTAGACTCTTTCACTAAGGCCCTTCTGGCGAGAGCTTTGATAGGCATGTGGAGGGAAGGGAAATCAGATGTATGGCAGTATGATGACAACATAGTCTTTTAGTATAAGTGGGAGATTGTTGGGATGTATACTGAAAGCCTAGCTTTTTTGTATGAACATTATTTATTTTGAAATAAGAATCACATGATCATTGTTTGCACTTTATATTTATTATATATGTGCATATTGTCTATTACTTTACATTGTAGATAACATGGTGCTTGGGTGTGGCACAGAAGATCATGTTATCAGTCCCTTGTAGAGTATAAGTAGAGGCTCACAACCAAGATGGTTTTGGACAAACCATTGGCATGGTTGTAGTGTAGCTTGGTATTGTTTTATCTTGAACATAGAGTTACACTAGTACACTTAGGTCTATTGAGCAGGACCGACATAGAGGTGATTCAATTTATTGCTGACTACATAATTGAATCGGACCTCGGATATTATGTTGTACATGCTGTTAATCCCGATATAATAACGGGCACATGTACTTACTATTTATTTCTTTGATTTACCAAAGGGTGAGATTTCTATGGATTAAATCAATAGGCCCGGTGAGTTGGGAAATGATATTATTTACATGGTGTGTCGTTGATTATAGGAGGAAACCGTGTCCTATGTATTAGGTTGATGATGTCCCCTTGAGGAGCTCATAAGGTTCATCATGTAAACCCTGCAGGTTGACTTAGTCAACATGATGATAAGGTTGAGTGGTACTACTCGAGGAGTTAGATGTTAATTGATTGATGGTCAGTAAATCAATCAATTGATGGACATTCGATATCTTAAACACGGGGAGATGGATGTACAAATAATATATGGAGCCCATATTAATTTATGGGGGTTGGTGAGGTAGTTCAATGATGATCCTCTAGTGGAATGGAACATCATTGATGGATCAAGTTTGTGTGGCTCCGATCCATCGGGTGGCCAAGATCCAACTCCTCCTCATGGTCCCTATTGTAGCCTATTAACACTTCATGAAGTCTAGATCCAATGATGGAAAACAAAACTCTAGAACCGACGGTTGAGATCAAATCTCTAGAACCGACGGTTGAGATCAAATCTCTAGATCCGACGGTTGAGATCAAATCTCTAGAACCGACGGTTGAGATCAAATCTCTAGATCCGACGGTTGAGATCAAATCTCTTGATCCGACGGTTGAGATTAAATCTCTAGATCCGACGGTTGGGATTAAATCTCTTGAATCGACGGTTGGGATTAAATCTCTAGAATCAACGGTGGAGATTAAATCTCTTGAACAGACGGTTGAGATTAAAATACTAGATCCAATGGAGGAGATTAAACCAAGGCCTAAACCTAACTCTATATATATGGGCTTAGGCTTGGGCGGCAAAAAAGATGGAAAAACCTAATTGAGATAAGGTGGCTTGGGCAGCAAGAAATAGGAGGAGGCTAGGGTTAGGGTTTGGTTTACAATGGTGGGCGGCAACCCTTCTTCCTCCTTCCTCCTTGGTTTGGCCGGCGCCCAAGCTTCTCCCTTCCTTCTATGGCTTAGGTTGGATGGCATTAGGATAGCCCTCAAGGCAATCAAATCCTAGTTGGGATAGGATTGGGGTTGGGCGGCTAGGGTTAGGGTTTTGGGATTAGGGTGGGCGGCAACGAGAATATGAAGATCCTTTTGTTCTTCCTTCTAAGTGTTGGCCGGCCACTATCCTTGTTCCCTCTACCTTGTCCGGAGCTCAACCTATTCTCCTTCCCTTCATCCATGGCCGAAAATTGGGAGAGCTTTGTCTAGGGTTTGGGCGGCAACAAGGAGGAGGATTGTTTTCCTTTCCTTTCTCCAAGTGTTGGCCAGCGCCCATACCCTTGTTGTTTCTCTTTTGGTTGGTTTCCATACTCCATTTGATCTTCCTTGGCCGGCGGCAACATCGAGTTTATTGACTTGGTGGCCAGTTCTAGAAAGGAAGATGAGTTTTGTTTTAGGATCTTCCTTTGTTTCTAGTGAACAAGAAAAGGAAGATTGGTGATCTAGGAGGCTTCAACTTTTGGTAGATCATCGCCCACACGATGTCCAAAAGGAGGGAGGACATACAATAGAAGATCAAGAGGTATAACAAGAGGTATAATCTTGTTTATTTTGATTAATGTTCTTTTGTATTATGTTTATAATTGCTTTTCAATTATATGCATCTTTTGTGTGGATGCTCACTTTATGTATGTATTGATTATACTAGTTTACATTTGTATGTATTTGTATAATCATGGACCCCGATAAGAAACATAAAAATCGGCGATCCGTCCGTCGTCTCTTCCGCGGCTAACCAACTAGAAGAGTTGATTGCTTGAACAACAAGTTTGTTCAAGCGATCGCTCGAGTCATTGGCACGACGACGAATTGGTTGTGCTTAGGAAACTCATCCCATCCGAATTAGTTTTCATTAGTGAAAATTTTAATCCGGGGACATGGGAGCCGATGAGCATTCTGAGGGCTAGCATGATTTCCAACAGAGTCCGCCACACATTTCTGCTTGACACTCCTCCTTACTATGGCTCCACCTCCAAAAGTAAATACAAACCCCGAGGTAGACTTACTGTTGTCCCTATCTGATTGGAAATCAGAATCCGTGTAACCCACAGGGACTAATTGATCTGCCCGGTAAACCAGCATATAATCCCTAGTCCTTCTCAGGTACTTCAAAATATGCTTTACCGCAGTCCAATGTCTCTATCCAGGATTACTCTGATATCTGCTGACCATGCCCACGGCAAACCAGATATCTGGTCTCGTACATAGAATAGCATACATGAGGCTTCTTACTGCCGAAGCATAAGGAACCGCCTTCATCTCCTCTATCTCCTTTGATGTTTTGGGACACATCTCTTTAGATAAAGGTACTCCATGCCTAAAAGGTAGAAAACCTTTCTTGGAGTTCTGCATGCTAAAACGAGCAAGGATAGTTTCAATGTATGAAGCTTGAGATAAGCACAACATCCTTTTCTTACGATCCCTTATTACCTTGATCCCAAGGATGTGTCCCACTTCTCCCAAGTCCTTCATATCAATGTGTTTGGACAACCATACCATTACGTCTGATAACACTCTGATATTGTTGTCAACTAACAAAATGTCATCTACGTATAGTACAAGAAATACCACTACGTTTCCATCACATATCTTGTATACACAAGGCTCATCCGGACTTTGAATAAATCCATATGACTTGATTACCTCATCAAAGCGGATGTTCCAAGATCTAGAAGCTTGCTTCAATCCATAAATGGACCGATTAAGCTTACACACAAGATGCTCTTTGCTCTTTACAATGAATCCCTCTGGTTTCTTCATATAGATGTTTTCCTCAAGACTTCCGTTAAGGAAAGATGTCTTGACATCCATCTGCCAAATCTCATAATCCTCATGAGCAGCAATAGATAAGAGAATCCGGATAGACTTAAGCATAGCTACCGGTGAAAAGGTCTTTTCATAATCGATACCCTCTTTCTGAGTATACCCTTTCGCAACAAGCCTATCTTTGAAGGTCTCAACCTTCCCTTCTACTCCTCTCTTTCTCTTATAGATCCACTTGCATCCAATGGCTTTCACACCATCGGGTGGTTCTACTAGCTCCTAGACATGATTAGAATCCATAGATTCTATCTCTAAATTCATCGCTCTTTGCCAAGATACCACATCTTTATCTTGGAGTGCCTCGTCATATGTCCAGGGATCAGGTTCATGTTTACCAGGGACTAAGTCCGAAGACTCTCCCAAGAACATGAATCTCTCGGCTTGTCTAACAACCCTCCCACTACGATGAGGTGCCTCCAGTGTATGCTCTGTGACATGCGGTACAGTGACTTGTGATATTTCCTCTTATACCAGTGGTACTGACGTCGGGACTTCCCCTGTCAACTCCTCAAGAACAATCCTACTCGTGGGCTTGTGGTTCATCACATAGTCCTCCTCTAGAAATCTAGCATTTGTACTCACGATCACCTTCTGATCTCTAGGACTATAGAACAAACCACCCTTCGTTCCCTTAGGGTAGCTAACAAACAAGCGTACTTCTGTACGAGATTCCAACTTACCAGCATCTCCCTTCAGCACATGTGCTGGACTACCCCAAATCTGAATATGTCTTAGACTAGGCTTTCGCCCAGTCCACAATTCTGTGGGAGTAGAGGGTACTGACTTAGATGGAACCAAGTTCAGAATGTGTGCTGCCATTTCCAGAGCAAACCCCCAGAACGAATCAGGTAACTCAGAATAACTCATCATCGATTTAACCATCTCCATAAGAGTCCTATTCCTTCGCTCTGCCACACCATTCTGCTGGGGTGTGCCAGGTGCGGACAATTGGGATTGAATCCCAACCTCTGATAAGTAACTCCTAAACTCTCCCAAGAGGTACTTGCCACCATGATCAGATCGTAGTGTCTTGATACTTTTACTTTGACGGTTCTCCACATCAGCCTTGAATTCTTTGAACCTGTCATAGCATTCAGACTTGCGGCGCATCAAGTAAATGTATCCATACCTTGAATAATCATCTATAAAAGAGACAAAGTTTTCAAAGCCACCTCTAGCCGGGATATACATAGGACCGCACAAATCAGAATGAACCAATTCCAATACATCTTTGGCTCTATACCCCTTAGCCTTAAAAGGTCTCTTGGTCATCTTACCTTCCAAACAAGACTCGCAGGTTGGGAGATATTCCACCACTTATGAACCCAAGGGTCCATCAGCTATCAACCTTTGAATTCTACTCAGGTTAATATGACCAAGTCTTAGGTGCCAAAGATATGTCTGGTTCATTTTCGAAGGTTCTTTTCTCTTATTAGACTTAGAAGATGAGTTATTCACTTCTATATGCATCGTGGGAGTTTTCGGTTCAAGAGTGTACAAATTGCCAACCAATGTACCAGAACAGATAATCTCCCTATTCCTTTTTATAATAACTTTGTCATTAAAAGAAACAGAATATCCATCCAGAAATAATTTAGAAATTGAAATTAGATTCTTTCTAAAAGTAGATACATAAAGACAATTTCTCAAAACCAAAACTTTATTCCAATCAAAAGATAAATAAACGTCTCCCACTGCAATAGCCGCCACCTTTGAAGCATTGCCCATGAAGATGGTAATCTCTCCCTCAGCTAGTCGTCGGGTTTCCTGGAACCCCTGCAAAGTATTGAATACATGATCAGTGGCTCCTGTATCTACACACCAGGTACTGGTAGATAACACCGCTAAACATGTTTCAACAACTAAACAAGAAGATATACCTTTGTTCTTTCGGTGCGGACAGTCCACCTTCCAATGTCCAATCTACTTGCAAGTGAAGCATTTGCCTTTTGGCTTCTTCACTCCTGCCTGAGGTCCTACTGCCACTTTCTTTGCTCCACCTTGCTTCTTCTTCTTCTTACCTTTCAGTTTAGAAGTAGAAACCTTCTGAGCAACCATGGCATGAGCGCTTTGACGAAAAAGCCCCTCTGCCGCCTGGAGTTCTGTCAGAAGCTCCGCCAACGAATACAACCTCTTGTTCATGTTGTAGTTGAGGCGGAACTGCTCAAAACTTCTAGGAAGAGACTGAAGAATGATATCGACCTAGGTTTCTCCATCGATCTCAGCTCTGAGGACTTCCATCTCATTTAGATGTGTCATCATCTTGAGAACATGGTCCCTGACGGGTGTTCCCTCAATCATGGTGGTCGTCATCAAGTTCCTCATAGCCTCCTGTCTGGCCGCCCTACTCTGATGTCCGAAAAGTTCCTTGAGATTGAACATCATGTCATAAGCCCTGGCCATGGCCTGATGCTGATGTTGCAGCACATTTGACATAAATGTCAAAATGTAACACCGCGCCATCTCATATGCCTTGATCCATTTCTTATAACTTTCTTTCTCCTTTTCATCAGAGTCATCGGTGGGCTTAGGAGGACAGACCTCGAAGAGTACAAATTTGTACTCCTCTACAGTTAATACAATATCCAAATTTCTTTTCCAATCAATATAATTTGTTCCAATAAGTTTATTTTCTTTTAATATCACAACAAGTGAGTTGAAAGCCATTTGAAAATCCTAAGAATCATAATGATCAAAATATTAGATTTCAAATATCATTGTTTCGTCAAACAATAAAATTTCGAAATCAACCAACACCTCAAAACACCGAGAATATCTCATGTCACGATAGTGTGGGCGTATATGAATTCTACATTTGTAAGAGGAGGTTTAACCCTTTAATTTTATTATCTTGTCAACCTTACTTTTTAACAAATAAAATTAATAGTTGGTTCCTCTTTGGCCCTACAAATAAAATAAGTGACTCCGATGGGGAGGATACTTTTTATTTGCATCTAAGTGTGCACCATTACACGATACTAAGGGAATTATCTCGGATTATGTGCCTTACCGATGGGGAAGTACACACGCTCCTAAATAATTTCCTATAACCATTATTTGACCTAGTGATCCGCAAACAAACTCATCCGATGGAGAGGAAGGGACTCAGAGCCGACGCGCAAGTTTGTTGCATCACACGTCAAATTGTAATGGAGGTCGCGGGAATAATTAAAATGTCCCTCTCTCACTTAGTAAATTGACAGTGAGGAATTTTCAAGCACACACAACATGCATATAAAACAAATCAGCAATAAATATGGAAAAAATCATATTTTTTCCAACTATTATGGCATTGTTCTCCAATATGTGTCTCGTCGTGTCACCACCTTGTCCGCTCCACCTTTTCCTGTGCGCAAGTCACCAAAAAGATCCGAGCCAAGATAAACTATTTTAATTTACATCCATCGATCCTATACTCCACGAAGGAGTGTACAAATAATCTAGATCGAAAGTAAACTAAAATGAGTGGCTAAACAATGTCATATTTAATTACAAAATTTAAATACTAATTTAGCCTCGTCAACCCCGAGGATTCTAATAATATACAATCACACACACATGCAATCACATACACACATATATAGCCATAATAGTTGGATCTTATGCCAGCAACCAAAGAGTTATCCTACGCACATCTTACTATCATCCGGCATACACAATATAAGATAAGTGCATGAAAGTAACCAAATCCAAAACACACAAAACTCGAAACCGTGGCTCTGATACCATTTTGATTGCATGCTCGGAGGCTCGTTGGCTCCCATGTCCCCGGATTAAAATTTTCACTTAATGAAAACTAATCCGGATGGGATGAGTTTCCTAAGCTCAACCAATTCATCGTCGTGCTAACGACTTGAGCGATCGCTTGAACAAACTAGTTGTTCAAGCAACAAAGCTCTTCTAGTCAGTTAGTCGCGGAAGAGACGACGGACGGATCGCCGGTTTTTGTGTTTATTTTCGGGGTCCATTATTATACAAATACATATGGATGTAGACATGTATAATCAACACATACAATCATATTAATAAGAACATGCAAAGATCAATAATAAAACTTATAAAACTTTTATACCTCTCGATCTTCTATCGTATGTCGTAACCTCCTTGTAGACTTTGTGTGGGCGAAGATCCTCCACAAGTTGAAGCTTCCTAGATCTTCTTCAATCAAAATAAAGAAGAACTCTCCTTCCCTTCTTGCTTGAGCCAACCACCAAGCCACAAAGGCTTGATGGCGCCGGCCCTAAGAAAAGGAGAACAAGATGGCCAACCAAGGAACCGAACAAGGGAACAATCCCTAGCTCCTTTGTGCCGGCGGCCAAGAGGAAAAGAAGAGGAGAAGAGGAATAGGTTGAGCGCCGACCAAGGTAGAGGGAAGAGAGATAGGTGTCGGCCACACCCTAGGAAGAAGAAGAGATTCTCTCCTATAGTTGCCACCCACCTTAGCTTCCAAACCCTAGCCGCCCAACAAAGGAACCAAACCCTAATCTCCCTAGGGTTTCTTGCTACCCAAGCCAATGAAAGGCAAAACCCTAATCTCCAAAAACCTCCAACCTCTTCTTGCCGCCCACCTTAAGCCCCCTTTTATAGGGTTGGGCTTAAGCCTTATTTTAATCTCCACTGTTGGTTCTATGGATTTAATCTCAACCGTCAGATCTAGAGATTTAATCTCAACCGTCGGATCTAGAGTTTTAATCTCCACCGTCGGATCTAGGGATTTAATCTCAACCGTCGGATCTAGAGATTTAATCTCAACCGTCGGATCTAGAGATTTAATCTCCACCATCGGTTCTAGGGATTTAATCTCAACCATCGGATCTAGAGATTTAATCTCAACCGTCGGATCTAGAGATTTAATCTCCACCGTCGAATCTAGAGTTTTGTTTTCCATCATTGGATCTAGGCTTCATGAGGTTTATATTAGGCTACGATAGGGACCATGAGGAGGAGTTGGATCTTGGCCACCCGATGGATTGGAACCACACAAACTTGATCCATTAATGATGTTCCATTCTACTAGAGGATCATCATTGAATTACCTCACCAACCCCCATAAATTAATATGGGCTCCATACATTATTTGTACATCCATCTCCCCGTGTTTAAGATATCGAATGTCCGTCAATTAATTGATTTACTGACCATCAATCAATTAACATCTAACTCCTCGAGTAGTACCACTCAACCTTATCATCATGTTAACTAAGTCAACCTGCAGGGTTTACATGATGAACCTTATGAGCTCCTCAAGGGGACATCATCAACCTAATATATAGGACACGGTTTCCTCCTATAATCAATGACACACCATGTAAATAATATCATTTCCCAACTTACCAGGCATATTGATTTAATCCATATAAATCTCACCCTTTGGTAAATCAAAGAAATAAATACTAAGTACATGTGCCCGTTATTAAATCAGGATTTAGAGCATGTACAACATAATATCCGAGGTCCGATTCAATTATGTAGTCAGCAATAAATTGAATCACCTCTATGTCGGTCCTGCTCAATACACCTAAGTGTACTAGTGTAACTCTATGTTCAAGACAAAACAATACCAAGCTACACTACAACCATGCCAATGGTTTGTCCAAAACCATCTTGGTTGTGAGCCTCTACTTATATTCTACAAGGGACTGATAACATGATCTTCTATGCCACACCAAGCACCATGTTATCTACAATGTAAAGTATTAGACAATATGCACACATATAATAAATATAAAGTGCAAACAATGATCATGTGATTCTTATTTCAAAATAAAAATGTCATACAAAAAAGCTAGGATTTCAGTATACATTCCAACACTAACAAGCCGACGGGTTCCTTGACTGAATCATCCCCCATACGAATACCAAGATTTGCTTATTAGAGCCCGATCAGTCTCATCTTCAGATGTCACACTGACTGATGACCCCAAGTCGCATAAAGCTTCATCGAAGCTCTCCCCATAAATTGAGAAGGGGATAACAAATTCACCGGGGTCCTCAAGCTATAGTGGAATCTTCTCTTCAATTTCAACTTGGTCAGGTAGGGTGATAATCATGGTTGCACAACCCTTGGCGAATTTGCTACTCTACTCCACCCCTTCCTCTTTAGCTCGACTCACCGGAGAGCTCTTTACAGGTTGTGACACGGTTTGGGCTATCTGGGTCATTTGTATCTCCAACATCCTGGTGTGACTTGCAAGGCCGTCAATGGTGGCCTTCAAGTCTCTAAGTGATTCTTCAGACTTCTGATGTTGGCGACGAAATTCTTCATTGGCCTTAGTTTGGGTAGCAATGAAGTCCTCCATCAGCAGTTCCAGTCTAGACTTCTGTGCTCGCTGTTAGTTATAGCCCTAAGAACCAATCATGTGATGGTTGAATAGGGAACATTTTGTATCATATTCTATAAAGGCAAAGGATTGGTTATTATATTTAAGTCTTGCTTGTGCCAGCTAAATTAAATATAGTAATGCCCTAGAAAAGTAGGTTCTTATCTACAGCACATCAATTGGCAGAATTGATTATGAGAGGCTGTAGAGAACACTTTCTAAATGTTCCTAGTCAAGTATTAATATGCAAGGGCAATATTAATACATAAAGACTAGCATGTAGGTCAATAGATGACTTGATCTCACAAGTCATGGATATATGATATCAAGTTGACACATGGGTATATATTAGAGAATATATACTGAACTGACCCGCCATGAGAAAGTTTCATGGATCGTTATATGAGTGTCATAAACTTTCTCATCTGACTATTGGTATGAATAATCCTCGACACGAAGTCACTACGGTTCCCTACATAAGGAGTTATGTACTTTGGTATCGTCAAAGCGTCACCCGTAATAGGTGGACCATAAAGGCGATTCTTGGGTATATAACAAATTATACGAGAGGATGTGAGTGATGTAGATGGGATCTATCCCTCTCATATGACGAGAGTGATATCGGTGGGCCCCTTGATTGAGTAGAACTACTAAAACGCATGGCCATGCTCGAATGAGTCAATATGAGATATTGAGCTCATTTGTTTGAGTTAGTTTACTCAGGGATCAAGAAACACATAGATTGATCGAGGATGACACGGTCTATGCCTCATTGATCAATCTGATATCAAGGATAGAAGGACACGGTCATATATTATAGTAGTCACGGAAAGGTTAGTCGGATCTTGACTTATCTCATAACTTGGGTAGCAATGATGTATTGCTAGATGCCGCTCATTGCTTGTGTATCTAAAAGAGTTTAGATCCACTGCCAACGTTATGAGAACCTATAGGGTCACACACAAAGAGCATGATGATTAGAGGAATTAGAGTATTCTAGTTTGACTAGAATAATTTGGGAATAAGCTTAAGTACAAAATGGTTTTTGGACTTTAAGCTTAATGAGAATTTTAGCTAATTGATTTAATGAGATTAATTCAATATGTTACCTCATTGATTTAATAAGATTAATTCAATATGATAACATAAGCTTAATTGAATTAATAAGATTAATTCAATATGATAACATAAGCTTAATTGAATTAATAAGATTAATTCCACATGCATGAATGCCACATAAGAATGCCACATAAGCATGCCACATAACCATGCCACCTAAGCATCCACCTAAGCTAGATAAGGTGGAAGGAAACAAAATGGTTTTGTCTCCTTAAGTGGCCGGCCAAACAAGGAAGCCAAATCCTTTTTGAGTGTGTCTCAATGCAATGGATTGCATTGAATGTGAAGGAGGTGGAAGGGTTTTTCCAACCCTATAGAAGGTTCCATGGAGTGGCCGGCCAAAGAGAGAGTTCTTGGTGGAGTGTGGTTGTTGGGAGCTTGAGGCTTGGAGAGAGCTTGAGAGCTTATTGTTGTGTGGCTTTTGTGAGTGTAGCAAGAAGAGTAGTCTTCTTCTTCCCTTCTCTTTTCCCTAGCTTCCTCTCCTTTAGGGACTTCTCTAGCAAGAAGTAAAGGAGAGCTCCTCTAGTTTTCTTTTGTGAGACAAGAGCTTGCTCGTGTGGATACATATAGAGGCACGGACACTTGAACGTGCTAAAGATCCAACAAACAAAAGGGAGAAGCGGGATTAACAAGGGCACGCAACAAAGGTAATCCTCTCCTATAAGATAGGTGTGGTTTAGAGAAATTTATTTTATACGAGTTTGCTTTCGCATGGATCACTTGGAAGGGATCCTAATTTTTCCGTTGCGCATATGCCATTTGGCATAAAGAATTCCCTACAGTGGTATCAGAGCCACTTGCGAAAGATCGTATAAAATAGGTTTTCTCTATTTTATATGTGATATAGAAGTAGGATAAATTTTATTATGAGTTGATAATTGCATTAGCAATTGTCAAACATAATAAAATATCCAATGTCTTTTAAAAGTTAAAATGACATGGTGCATGGTTATGGCCTAGTCCCAAAAGGTTTGTGAATGTGTGTGTTGTAATTCTTAAATACGGCCTGCGTGTCGTGCCTTCCTCCTAAAATTCTTGTTGTAAAATTAGTTTTAGACTCGAATGTAACTCGAGTATTTCTCCTTTTGTAATGTACAAAACAAAGATGGAGGGTCCATTGGAAGATGAGGTTACAAGGAGGAAGTCAACACACAAGACAACTAAAAGGAAGCACTTAGGAGAAGATGCTATCCCTAGGTTGACCAATCAATCTTTTCATTGGCTTGAGAAGATTGTAGAATAAGGGCCATAACCATGACACGCTTAGTTTAATATGTATGTGATGCATGTTAGTTTAGCTTGTATGTGATGCATGATTAGTTTAGCTTATATGTGATGTATGCTAATATGTATATGATACATGTTTATTTGCTTAATAAGTCAAAAACGATATGCCTACCAAAGCTTGGTACTCACTACTTCCTCGATCATTTGTTATTGGGTTTGCCAAAGCAAAGCAATGCATTTTATCTTGGAAGCGTGCGAGTGGACAATCGTGATGTCCCGCTATCAAACTTGGTTAAGACTTAATTAAGTTTTCTTAATTAGTTAAGAAAGTAGAGGCATATATTAGCTTTGAACATAAGTTTTAAAATTAGTTTTATGTGATTTCCAACACCACTTTGTCTTAGAAGTGGTCGTTGCTCAGATATCCAAGAAGGCCCTCGTGCCTCGCTACCGAAGTCGGGTTTAGGAATAAACACTAAACTAATCTAAAACTTAACCAAAGCTATTAAAGAGTTACATCAGATGTAATTGGCAAAAGATTGCCTACCTAATTATACTCGTCTTGGGCGATTAGCCAAAGCTAACTCAAGGCAATTATAATGTGGATCTTTATCCCATATAAATTTATAGCTAAATAGTAGCTATGAGAATTTAGTGAGCCTCATTTAATTAAAGGCCTAATTAAATGATTTAGGTATGATACTTAACTTTGCATTTTAATGTTGTAGATCACCATGACATCTAACACGACACACCCTCAACTTCGATCTGTCCTTGAGAAGGACAAGCAATGGAGCGAACTTTCTTGGATCGGTATAGGAACTTGAGGATTATCCTCAAGCAAGAACGCAAATGTATGTCCTAGAGCAATCTACCAAACACCCGCCCATGCGCACTCGTCTTTGAAGGATGCTTATAAAAGCATCAAGATGGCGCATTAGATGTGTCATGTCTTATGCTTGCCACCATGAACTACGAGCTTGAAGCAACATGAGAACATGGATGCCTATGATATGGTTGAGCATTTGAAACAACTATATCAAGGACAAGCTAGGCACGAGCGTTTTGAAGTGTCTAAGGCTCTTTTGCATGCAAGATGCAGAAGGAACACTGTAGGAACTCACGTACTCAAAATGATTGATGCGTTGAGGAACCTTGAAGACTAGGTTTTCCAGGCCAGAATTGGCAGCGATGTTATCTGCAATCGTTCTTGCAGGAAGCATATAATCAATTCGTCATGAATTATAACATGAATGAAATTGATAAACCTTTGCTGAGATTCTCGGCATGTTAGAACTACGAACCGAATCTCAAAGAAAGTTAATAGCGTACTAATGGTCAAGAAGGGCAAGGTAGTAGCGAGGCAAGGTAAGACCAAGCCAAGGCAAGGCCAATTCATCCACTTCAAAGGGTAAAGGTAAAGTACCTAAGGAAGGGGCTGCTTCCATTGCGGTGAGGCTGGACCTTTAGGAGCGGCTGCAAAGTCTACCTTGAGGAAGTAAAGAATAAAAGAAGTGGGACTTACGCCTCGGTATACGTTATAGAAGTTAATCTATCTATTTCTTCTACATGGGTATTAGATCTGGATGTGCATCTCACATTTGTAATAATGTGCGAGGTAGAAATAGTAGACTAATGGCAAAAGGGAAGTAGACCTACAGTAGGCAATGGCAAAAATTCTTCTTTGTAGTAGGAACATATTCTTTGTCTTTGCCCTTTGGGCTTATCTTAGAACTAGAGTGCTTATATGTACTGCATTGACAAAGAACATAATTTACGTATCTTGTTTAGACAAGAAAAACTTTTCTTTTATAATAAAGGACAAATGTTGTTCCATTTATTTGAATGAAATGTTCTATTGTAATGCACCACTTATGAATGGTCTCTATGTTCTAGATTTAGAAAACCCAATTTATAACGTAAATACCAAGCGGTTCAAATCGAATGATTCGAACCAAACATATCTCCCTCGCCTAGGTCACATAAATGAAAAACGCATATCCCAACTCCATAAAGATGGATTATTGGACTCATTTGATTTTGAATCATATGAGGTATGCGAATCTTGCCTTTTAGGAAAGATGACTAAAACTCCATTTAGTGGACATGGCGAGAGAGCGGCAGGACTTGTTAGGACTCATACATCTTGATGTATGTGGGCCTTTCAATGTCGAAGCCAGAGGAGGCTATAAGTACTTTATTACTTTCACTGATGATATGAGTAGATTTGGCTACTTATATTTGATGAGACATAAGTCAGAATCCTTTGAAAAGTTCAAAGCATTCAAGAATGAAGTACAAAACCAACTTGGTAAGCGTATTAAGCTACTTTGATCAGATCGAGGTGGTGAATACCTTAGTCAAGAGTTTCGTGATCACCTGGCTGAGTGTGGGATAATATCCCAACTCACTCCCCTGGAACACCAGATGGAATGGTGTATCACGAGAGGAGAAATCGTACTCTATTAGATATAGTGCGATCAATGATGAGCAGGTGATCTACCTACTTCCTTTTGGGGACTAGCTCTAGAGCGGTAGCTTTCACATGTAATCGCGTCCATCAAAAGCCGTAGAAAAGACACCATATCGATATGGGTAGGAAGAGTCCCAAAATGTCTTTTATAAAGATTTGGGGTTGTGAAGCTTATGTAAGGCGTCAAGTCTCGGATAAACTAGGACCCAAATCGGATAAGTGTTATTTTGTAGGATATCCCAAGGAAACTAAGGGATATTACTTTTACAATCCACACTTGGCAAGGTGTTTGTTGCGAAATCTTTGTCTTTCTAGAAAGAGAATTTATTTCTAGAAAAACTAGTGGGAGTAAAATTCATCTTGAAGAAGTTCAAGATGAAGATAACACTAAGGCTTCGATGGAAAATGAGCAGGAACCACAAAGTGTTGTGGATGAGAAATTGTTGCCCAAGAGTTGTGGAACAAACACTGCTCAAGCGGACCAACCTCTTCGTAGATCTCGATAGGATCGTCGTCAACCCGAGAGATATTCTTTTCTCTTGGATGGTGATGTATTGCTTGTCGATCTTGGCGAGCCTACATCCTATCAGAAGCTATGATGAGCCAGTTAGAAATGGCTAGAGGCCATGAGATCGAAATGGAATCCATGTACACTAACCAAGTATGGACCTTGGTTGATCCACGAAGGTAAAACCCATTGGGTGTAAGTGGGTCTTTAAAGTAAAGGACATGGATGGTAATAAGCATACCTATAAAGGTAGATTGGTGGCTAAAGGATTCAAACAAATTCATGGTATTGACTATGATGAAACCTTTTCACGATTGCGATGCTTAAATCCATTCGGATCATACTTGCTATTGCGACCTACCACGATTATGAGATCTGGCAGATGGATGTCAAAACCGCTTTTCTGAATGGAAAGCTACTCGAGGATGTGTACATGACACAGCCTGAGGGTTTTGAAGATCCAAAGCATCCTGGAAAGGTATGCAAACTGCAAAGGTCCATTTATGGACTAAAGCAAGCCTCTCGAAGCTGGAATCTTCGATTCGATGATGCAATCAAAAAGTATGGTTTCATCAAGAATGAAGATGAACCTTGTGTCTACAAGAGAAATAGTGGGAGCACAGTTGTATTTCTTGTCTTGTATGTAGATGACATACTTCTCATCGGAAATGATATTCCCTCACTCCAGTCTGTGAAGATGTGGTTAGGGAATTGTTTCTCGATGAAAGACTTAGGTGAAGCTGCCTATATTCTAGGCATCAAGATCTATAGAGATAGATCTAAAAGATTACTTGGCCTAAGTCAGAGTACATACATTGATAAAGTGCTAGATCGTTTTGCTATACAAAATTCCAAGAAAGGATTTCTGCCTTTATCACATGGTGTGAGTCTTTCGAAGACTCAATGTCCCTCTTCTAAGGAGGAGAGAGATCGCATGGATAAGATCCCTTATGCGTCTGCCATAGGGTCTATCATGTACGCCATGCTTTGTACTCGTCCTGACGTCTCGTATGCTTTGAGCATGACGAGTAGATACCAGTCGGATCCAGGTGAAAGTCACTGGATAGCAGTCAAAAATATTCTTAAATACTTACGAAGAGCGAAAGAATATTTCGATATTTGGAGGCAATGAGGAGCTAGTAAAGGGTTCTGATGATGCAAGCTTCCAAGCAGACAAGGATGACTATAGATCGCATGTCATAGTGCGTGTTTTGCTGAATGGTGGGTGTGGTGGAAGAGTTCAAAGCGAGACCACGATTCTTGATTCTACAGCAGGAGTATATTCTCGTCACGATGCGAAAGGAGGTGTTTGGCTCATAAGTTCATCGATGAACTTGGGGTAGTTCCTAGCATTGCAGATCCAATAGACCTCTATTGTGACAACAATGGGGCTATTACGAGCTAAGGAACCTCGATCACATCAGGCGGACCAAACACATCTTGGCGCTTCCATCTCATTCGAGAGATCATCGATAGAGGAGATGTGAGGATATCAATGCAAGAAGCTAACATCGCAGATCCATTGACCAAGGCTTTGGTACAGAGGAAGCATGATGGTCACACTAGGTCACTAGGTATTAGATATCATAGTGATTGGTACTAGTGCTAGTGGGAGATTGTTAGTTATAGCCCTAGAACCAATCATGTGATGGTTGAATAGGGAACATTTTGTATCATATTCTATAAAGGCAAAGGATTGGTTATTATATTTAAGTCTTGCTTGTGATTAAATTAAATATAGTAATGCCCTAGAAAAGTAGGTTCTTATCTACAACACATCAATTGGCAGAATTGATTATGAGAGGTTGTAGAGAACACTTTCTAAATGTTCCTAGTCAAGTATTAATATGCAAGGGCAATATTAATACATAAAGACTAGCATGTAGGTCAATTGATAACTTGATCTCACAAGTCATGGATATATGATATCAAGTTGACACATGGGTATATATTAGAGAATATATACTGAACTGACCCGCCATGAGAAAGTTTCATGGATCGTTATATGAGTGTCATAAACTTTCTCATGTGACTATTGGTATGAATAGTCCTCGACACAAGTCACTCACGGTTCCCTACATAGGAGTTATGTACTTTGGTATCGTCAAGCGTCACATGTAACAGGGTGGACCATAAAGCGATTCTGGGTATATAACAAATTATGCGGAGGGATGTGAGTGATGTAGATGGGATCTATCCTCTCATATGCGAGAGTGATATCTGTGGGCCCCTTGATTGAGTAGAACTACTAAAGCGCATGGCCATGCTCGAATGAGTCAATATGAGATATTGAGCTCATTTGTTTGAGTTAGTTTACTCAGGGATCAAGAAACACATAGATTGATCGAGGATGACACGGATCTATGCCTCATTGATCAATCGATATCAAGGATAGAAGGACACGGTCATATATTATAGTAGTCACGGAAGGTTAGTCGGATCTTGACTTATCTCATAACTTGGGTAGCAATGATGTATTGCTAGATCGCTCATTGCTTGTGTATCTAAAGAGTTTAGATCCGCCAGCGTTATGAGAACCTATAGTCACACACAAAGAGCATGATAATTAGAGGAATTAGAGTATTCTAGTTTGACAAGAATAATTTGGGAATAAGCTTAAGTACAAAATGGTTTTTGGACTTTAAGCTTAATGAGAATTTTAGCTAATTGATTTAATGAGATTAATTCAATATGTTACCTTATTGATTTAATAAGATTAATTTAATATGATAACATAAGCTTAATTGAATTAATAAGATTAATTCAATATGATAACATAAGCTTAATTGAATTAATAAGATTAATTCAACATGCATGAATGCCACATAAGAATGCCACATAAGCATGCCACATAAGCATGCCACCTAAGCATCCACCTAAGCTAGATAAGGTGGAAGGAAACAAAATGGTTTTGTCTCCTTAAGTGGCCGGCCAAACAAGGAAGCCAAATCCTTTTTGAGTGTGTCTCAATGCAATGGATTGCATTAAATGTGAAGGAGGTGGAAGGGTTTTTCCAACCCTATAAAAGGCTCCATGGAGTGGCCGGCCAAAGTAGAATTTTTGGTGGAGTGTGGTTGTTGGGAGCTTGAGGCTTGGAGAGAGCTTGAGAGCTTATTGTTGTGTGGCTTTTGTGAGTGTAGCAAGAAGAGTAGTCTTCTTCTTCCCTTCTCTTTTTCCCTAGCTTCCTCTCCTTTAGGGACTTCTCTAGCAAGAAGTAAAGGAGAGCTCCTCTAGTTTTCTTTTGTGAGACAAGAGCTTGCTCGTGTGGATACATATAGAGGCACAGACACTTGAACGTGCTAAAGATCCAACAAACAAAAGGGAGAAGCGGGATTAACAAGGGCACGCAACAAAGGTAATCCTCTCCTATAAGATAGGTTTGGTTTAGAGAAATTTATTTTATACGAGTTTGCTTTCGCATGGATCACTTGGAAGGGATCCTAATTTTTCCGTTGCGCATATGCCATTTGGCATAAAGAATTCCCTACACTCGCTTCCCATTGCCCTACTGTTTCCCATACCCCCTGATGGTTGTGAGTTTCCCGAGTTATTGTTATAGGAGAAATTTCGATGATTCCTCCATCTGGGATTGTAGGTGTTGGAGTATGGGTTGTTGGGCCTTTGGTCATAGTCCCCAACCGCGTCACAGTGCTCAATCTTCTCGTCTGAGGTCCCCTGCCCTCCATAGTGGTCCTCTCGATACGCTGCCGCTCCCTCTCCAATGTCAATGGTGTTGGATCGAGAAGCGTCGCTAGAGGGGGGGGTGAATAGCGATCGTAAATCTTTTCTTTTTCGTTCGTTCGATACGTAAAGTAAGCACAGCGGAAAATAAATGAACACGTTTATTTTACTTGGTTCACAACCCAGCGGTTGCTACTCCAAGGCCCTATCGGTCCTAGACCGTGTACGGAGGGCAAAGCACTAAAACGTCTCCTCCTCGTTGGAGGTAGGAGACAACGATTACAAAAACCGAATATACGAGGATGAGGCAACAAGCCTACCTCGCCTCGTTATGAAGATAAAAAAATAGAATATAATATCAAAAATATTACTTGAATCTGCTGCCGACGAAGAAGATCAAAACTTGGCGTCGCGTCGGCGTTATGACGATGTTGAAGCGTTGGCGTTGTAGGAGCACTTGATGAATAATTGATGTGATTTGGAGATGAATCCTCCCCTCCTTTTATAGACTTTAGCCTCTGAATTTGTCTCCTATTTCTTTGGAACGGATCATGAATTTTTCCAAATTTTTATCGCAAGTGGCCGTCAAACGCGTTATCCGTTTTGACCTAGCAAATCAATCGTCGCCATCACGATCGATACTCATCGATCGATGATACGATCGATGCATCTCATCACCAATCGATAACGATCGCCAATGTCCAAATGTCATCGCCACCGCCACTTCCTGCTAAGAGATTAGCTCGGAAAATGATAAATACGACGGTTTCTAACCGTCCGATCTCGACCTAGACCTTCCACAGGAAGTCTTAGTCGAATCGCCGCCACGGTCATCCCGTAAAGAGGACACGACCTTACAATCTCTCACTCACGAGCTTACCTCGATAGTAGCTCTCGCTTGGCCTTCCACTCGATTCCTTCGGCTCCCTCCGAATTCACTCAAGTGTCGCCCGACCACCACGGCTTCCTCCGGGTGTCGCTAGCCTTCAGCTCCAGCTTTAGTACTTTTCTGCACACTTGATTTAGCTCGTGAGATAACAATATAAACTTAACTTTGTGTCTTTGCCATAATCAAAACACAGGTTCGATTATCTAGTGCCCTGCACTAACAATCTCCCCTTTTGATCTATGGCAAACCAACACAAAGTTAAGGGAAATTAAAGCATAAAACACATATAGTAGATGATGAATGCCATTCCCAAAAACTCTCCCTTAACCAAAACTCCCCCTTAACCCTAGGTGAGTTTTGAAAGAGATACTTTAGTTTTCAAAAACAAATTTTGTGTTTCAAAATGAAATTTTGTGTTACTCCCCCTTAACTTTCGCTCTTCTCCCCCTTTTGCCATAAATCAAAAAAGAGTGTTGGGGTTTTTGTATAAAATAGGGGTTTAAAACAATGTCATGAATGCATCTAGATAAATCAAATATGAGTCCAAGCATGCTAGCAATAGTTAGATAGATTGGTTCGAGGTGTGTCCTCTGCACTAATCTAAAGATTTATAATATAACCCTTAAGATTAGTTTGCTCTCCCCTTAGTCAAATATATGAAGTATAAGAGATGTAGGGGCGCTAAACTTTCTCAGAGTTGTTAAGTACAAATAGTTGAGAAAATAAGTAGTATTTTGAAGGGATTGTTTCAAGTATATTTCAATTATCCTTAACATCTCACCCATTCTATGTGTCTCATAATTTGTTCACCTTATATGTTTTGTGAGATGATTTTAAATTGATTAAAGATAGTCAACCTTGGGTTAGATTCAGATTTAACCTTTAGATCGTTAAGTAACTTTTCGAGAAAAAGCCTGTGTCGTGGCGAGGCACAGGCCTTCTTTGATCTAACAACGACCACTTCCTTAGACAAAGCCAAATTCAAGAAAATATCACTTAAGTCACTTAGGTTACTTCTGGTCTAACTAGTTTAGGATACTGAGGTAGCTTCTAGTTCCACTAGTGCACCAAGCTAGATACGCCTTATCTGTAGCTCGATACACCAGACTTTGTCTCCTAACGTACTATCATCTCGGCGTCACGATACTATATTATCAAGAGTTGACTAACTAGTTATTTATGAAAAGAGGCTCCCGAGGCTCAATCTTTCGAAGGATTTTAGTTGGTTATGTCGTATTCTAAGTAAGTTCACAAGTTAATGAAATTCTAAGCATGCAATGGTTTTGCTAAGTGTATACTATTTTAGTGTTAGCTCCTAGACCATTGAACCAATAAGGTCTATTCAAATAATGAACTTGATCATCCCGAGGAATCCAATACTTATTAGTCCTAATATGTGAATTTAATAAAACCTTTGGGACCCATGCTTGGAATCTTTGATGACTACGATTTACATAGACATATAAGACCTATTCGTAGTCTTTGACTTAAATCAGTCCGCTTTGTTGTACACGGCTCTTTGGGTTCCAAGTAGCTGCTAAGGTTCTTAGATCCCAACGTGAACTTTTCCAACCTAGCCTCGACCTCTTGAACTTGGTCTTTCAAGAGAGAATTCTCCTTCTCAAGTTTTTCAATTTGGGTTGAGTTTCTCTCTTGAACTTGACTAGTTGAAGAGATTAGAGTAACCTCTTGCTTGAGGGTTTCAACCTCCTCAAGTAACTCAACCCTAGACTGACTTAGTTAATTTCCTATTAAGCGTTTAATTAATTTTTGTAAAGTGTACTAATTAAAGAGAAATCAACCTTAACTTTCCCTTTTGGTCCGCTTTGAGTTTTCTCTGAAATAATCTTGAGGTGAGTCGGAGTTGTAGTTGGACTCGGCCGGATTCGTCGGACTCCTCCGTTCTTGCCATGTAAGCTATGTCTTCTCTGTCCCAAGTTGCATGGAAGGCTTTTCTTGCTCCCTTTTTTCTTTTGGTTCTCATTCTTCAATTTCCTTCTTCTTGAACTATTCTCCGCACAATATTGACTATTATGGCCTCCTCTTCGGATTCGGATTCGTCTTGGTTCGAGTTCATCTACTTGCCTAGTAGGTGGCTTGCTTCTTTGTCTGCAAGTAGTAGAAATACCTCTCGGCCCGGATCACGTTAGTTTGCTCGTGAAGTTCAAACTCGGAAAATAATTCATCTAACCTAAGCTTCGATAGGTCCTTAGAGACCTTGTAGGCATCGACCATGGATGCCCACAAGGTAGTCCTAGGAAATGAATTAAGAACATACCTTAGTAGGTCACGGTTTTCGACCTTGTGTCCGATGGTGTGTAGGCCATTGACAATGTCTGACGGCGCGTGTCAGTTGCCGTGTTCTGATCTTGAGGTTATACAACTTATTGAAAAGAAGGTCACGCTTACATACCTTAGCATCGGACGCCTTCGTGTAGCTCGATTAATTTATTCCATAGGTCCTTGGCGCTAATGAACGGTCCGATGCGGTTGAGTTCCTCCTAGGACAAGCCGAATTGCAATATTTGGGTTGCTATTGCATCGGATTCTATTTGCCTCTTGGTTGCATTTGTAAACTTGTTTAAATCAAAGGCCTCTCCTTGATCATTGTTTGGTAAAGCAAAGCCTGTTTTGTTTTTTTTCCAAGTCTCGACTTGTGTTTTCAAGAAACTCTCCTTCCGACCTTTCCTATAACGGAAATCATCTCCGTTAAAGAACGGAGGTCGGGTGGTGCTATATCCCTCAATGTGAGCCATTAAGTATCTTGCAAAAACACAAATAAAAACCAAAGAGAATTCCAAGACTTGGTCTTGGATTAGTAATGCGGGAAATAATAGAAAAAAAACAGAAATAAATAAGGAGGATAAGAATCTAACAAAATTTGAAACTTACGACCTTGATGTCCCGAAAGGGTACTAAACGTTGGATTTTGGGGCTGGAAACAGCTTGTTACGGGGGTAAACCCCCAGTAAGAAGTGTAGATCTTTCAGAGAGCTTCGATTTGGTGGGTAGATCGTTTCATGAGTCCACTTGTAGCAAAAGTTATGCTCGTTTGATCGTGAGGTACTCAGGAGGAGATTAGTACTTGCAAAAACACAACAAAAACTATGTACCAAGACTTGGTCTTGGATTAGTAGTGCGGGAAAAAAAAACCTAAGAAATATACTAATCGAAAAATACGAAAAGAAAAACAAAACGTGCTAGATTGGTGTTTTCACAAAATCTTAGCGCCCCCGATCTGATACCAATTGTTGGATCGAGAAGCGCCGCTAGAGGGGGGTGAATAGCGATCGTAAATCTTTTCTTTTTTTTCGCTCGCTCGATACGTAAGTAAGCACAGCGGAAAATAAATGAACACGTTTATTTTACTTGGTTCACAACCCAGCGGTTGCTACTCCAAGGTCCTATCGGTCCTAGACCGCGTACGGAGGGCAAAGCACTAAAACGTCTCCTCCTCGTTGGAGGTAGGAGACAACGATTACAAAAACCGAATATACGAGGATGAGGCAACAAGCCTACCACGCCTCATAAGATAAGATAAAAATAGAATATAATATCAAAAATATTACTTGAATCACGCCACGAAGAAGATCAAAACTTGATGTCGCGTCGGCTTTATGACGGTGTTGAAGCGTTGGCGTTGTAGGAGCACTTGATGAATAATTGATGTGATTTGGAGATGAATCCTCCCCTCCTTTTATAGACTTTAGCCGCTGAATTTGTCTCCTATTTCTTTGGAACGGATCATGAATTTTTCCAAATTTTTATCGCGAAGTGGCCGCGTCAAACGTTATCCGTTTTGACCTAGCGCAAAAGCTGAATCGTCGCCATCAGTCGATCGATACCTCATCATCCGATCGATGACAATGATCGATGCATCTCATCATCAAACGATAACGATCGCCTAATGTCCAATGATGCCCGCGCCACTTCCCTGCAGTAAGAGATTAGCTCGGAAAATGATAAATACGACGGTTTCTAACCGTCCGATCTCGACCTAGACACCTTCCACAGGAAGTCTTAGTCGAATCGTCGCCTACGGTCATCCCCGTAAAGAGGACACGACCTTACAATCTCTCACTCACACGAGCTTACCTCGATAGTAGCTCTCGCTTCCGGCCTTCCACTCGATTCCTTCGGCTCCCTCCGAATTCACTCAAGTGTTGCCCGACCACCACGGCTTCCTCCGGGTGTCGCTAGCCTTCAGCTCCAGCTTTAGTACTTTTCTGCACACTTGATTTAGCTCGTGAGATAACAATATAAACTTAACTTTGTGTCTTTGCCATAATCAAAACACAGGTTCGATTATCTAGTGCCCCTGCACCAACAAATGGTCGCGCATGCAGATGAAGGATTCAAAGATTCAAACCATCTGCTAAGCGCGTCCATCATTGCTGCTAGATGGTCCATGGAGTTGACAGTGTATCATCCCGCCGCAGGCATAGGTTGACCACGTTCGGAAGCCCATTGATGGTGGTTCTGGGCCACCTCTTCTATCAGCTCCTCTGCTTCCTCTATGGTCTTATTCATCAGTGCTCCACTTGCAGCAGAATCCAGGGACATCTTCGTGGAGTACACAATCCCATTGTAGAAGATGTGGATCACTAGCCACCTCTCCAGTCCATTATGGGGGCATTGGTAGAGTAGCCCCTTGTAGTGATCCCAATCTTCGAATAAGGACTCCCCCTCCTTCTGACGAAAGCTCGTGATAAGATGGCGCATGTGAGCAGTCTTTCTTAGTGGGAAGTATTTGTTCAAAAACTGCTGCTCACATTGCTCCCATGTAGTGATGCTCCTTGAAGGTATGGAGTGAAGCCATGCCTTATCCTTATCTCGCAGTGAGAATGGGAATAGGCTCAGGCGGATCGCATCAGTAGGGACTCTGTTCATTTTCATTGTCGTGCAGATTTCTAAAAAAGCTTCTAGGTGCCGGTTCGGGTCTTCAGTCGCAGCTCCCCCGAATTGACTCTGCTGGACCATATGTATAAGTGTTGATTTCAGCTCAAAGTTATTTGCTGAAATAGATGGTCCAACTATACTCGACCTAAATCCTCTAGCGCTAGGAGTTGCATAGTCCAACAGAGGTCGGCTACCTATGTTCACTTCGGATGGGGCTTGATCCTCCATGCTTCGTTGCTCTGCTCTTCGGTGATGAAAGGTTCGCTCGATTTCTAAGTTGATCGAAATCAGGCCTTTCAATCCTAAGCATCTAAGCATACGATGAACCAAGCCAAAAAAAATTTAGAGTGCTACCTAATGCTAAAAGGCAGAAAATAAAACAATCTAGCTAATAAAATCTAAGATGCAAAAAGGAAATAAAAACAACTACTGCTAGAATAAATTTAAAAACTAAATCTAAATATGAAAAGAAATATAAAACTAAAGTAATTTATGCAAACTAGAAAGAAAATAAAACAAGTAAATAAATCTAATCCTAAGTTCGATCCAATTTTCCACTGTTCGGTTTGATATCGAATCGATCAGTCCCCGACAACGACACCAAAAACATGATGCACGCGATCGCGACCTCAAATCTCACGATAGTGACTGTCGAGGACTCGAAGCGCGCGCTTGCGCTCAATGCCTACAAGTGCACGGATGTCATCAAGTAATAAAATATTATCGATCCCATAGGGACTGGGATTCGAATATCGATATGTTTAGTGGTTGAAATTGTTCGGACGTAAACTCTAAGAGGTTTCGACTTGTGAGGGTTGTCGGTGGACTATACTCTATACGGTGTCACATGAAGGAGGAAGGGAGTGTGTTGAGGTCTTCAAAAGTGATTCTAGGACTTCGATTTCACTTGTGTGTCACAAAACAATGCTGTCAATTGGCGTTGTCTAGGTGTTTAGCTATGGTTTTGTGGAAGGGACATCATACACTCTCCCGATGAGCCACCGCATCTACCAGGAGCTATCTCCGGCTAAAAGGATGGGATAGATGGTACGAGGATGCCGAATCAATCCCTACGATGAACCGTGTCCGGTTCCATCTCATCCTTCTATCCATGGTTATAGGAGATCAGGTTTACCCCTAGGTTCCTTGTATAAAATCCCGTAAATCATAGATACGAGGGTTGTCACCCCTCATATCACCTAAGCAAAGCAGGTAGAAAACCAAACATGCATAGATATGGTAAAAATAACTACCAATTGCCAAATTAAACTCAAAGACGGAATTTAACATGAACCAACATTGAAATGTGCACACAAGCTACTCCCTAATCCTAGAATCGAAAGAACTACTCCATATATATGAAGGAGGAATCACAAAGCATGTAAATGTTCGAATACATCAGAATTAAAACCTAGAAACATGGGATTACAATGCTTTCGTGGTCTTCTCTCCGGTGTTGAAGTGCAAGGTGTGGACCTCCAACGGCGTTCTTCCTCTCCGTTGCAAGTTCCCGAAGCTTTTTAGGGCTTTGGCGTGTCGTCCTAGCCATCGTGCCTCTTCTAGGGTTTGGGTGGAGGCATCCTTATATAGACACCACCTCGGGCCGCTGTAAAATCCAGAAAACGCCCTAGTCGCCCAAATCTGGTGAGCCACCACACGGTCGTGTGTTTCCATATGGCTAGGTCGTGTGCGGCCCTAAGTTGGCTGATCTCGCTCATTGGACATGACCGTGTGTAGCCACATGCCCTGGTCGTGTCCCACTCTGCGTCTAGCTACAAAATGTCCTTCTTTTGCTCTGAAAGTATGCCTTTTTCACCCGAAATGCTAACCTGCATACAAAAGTACAAAGAGCATACCTCTGAACCAGAAAATAGGAAATGCATGCAAAATAGAGTAACATATGCATGAAACTAACATAAAATATAATGAGATGTGAGCGAAAACTACTCCTAAAACCCTATATGGAGACATTCTTGATGATGGACATAGAAGATTAGTTCATCATCATGGAAGGTTTTGAGCCCCCTAGGGAGAAGAAGGGAGATGTCCTAAAGTTGAAGAAGTGGACCCAAGAGCAATGCCTAAAGTTCAAAATCGAAGTTAAGGTAACAAAACTTTTAGAGGTATTGATACCTAATGATGTTTTGTTTAGACTAGGTGAATATCAAGATGCCAAAGAGCTTAGGAGCAAATTGGCAAAGCACCATGAAGGTCCATCACCGACTCATGAGTCCGAAGATGAGTGCTCATCCTCTCAAGATCAAGAAGAAGCAAGCACATCTTCATCTCAAGAGCTTGAGGATTCGGAGGTTGATAGGGAATCAACATCCGGATCAGAAGAGGAAGAAGAAGTGGAAGAAGCCTCCACCTCTAGGATTGAGCGGGATGAGACTAGGCCATCCTCAATACCGGAGTCAACTCAAGATGAACCATCTACCTCTGGTCAAGAAGAAGAACAAGTCCAAACCACCACTGACCTAGGTAACTCAAGATTTTGATTAATAATAAAAATCATATAATATGCTTTGAGTGTAGGGAATCCGGGCACTACAAGACCAAGTGCCCAAAGAAGGTCAAGAAAAGTCCTCCAACACCAAAAGTCAACGAAAAGGTCAAGGATGTCGGTTCCCCAACAATTAAAAGCAAGGAGCACATCATTTTCTTCAAACGTCAACAAAAAGGGCATTATAGGAGGCAATGCCCTAGGGGGAGGAAGAAGACTCAAGAGAGATCATCACATGTAGGGCGAGCCGCCAAGGCAAATCCTAAGGAAACTTCTAATTTTACTCCTTCATTAATTAATAGGCAAAATCATGTTAGGAGTAATCTTGCTATTTATCATAAAGAGCATGCTAGAAATAGGTTTTATTGTTTAGGGGCTAAGAATGTCAACATTAGGAATAAGGAGAAATTTGGGACTAATGTCCCTAAAAATATTCTACCTAAGACAAGTATTAGGAAAATTGAAGACCATCTAGGTTTTAATCCAAAGAACCAAAGACATATGCCTAGGAAGTCTCATGTCCAAAGAATAGATGAAAAATTAGAAATTGGACAATTAGAGTTAGAAAACCAGGCCTTGAGGTCAAGGTTTGAGAAACTAGAAAAGACCCTTCTTAAAATGCAAAATTCAATTAAAGGGTCAAATAGTCAAAACCTAGGGTATAAGAGGCAAGAACCATCTAGGAGGCAAGGTTTGGGTCACAAGTCTATGTCCAAGAATGTAATGCCTACTTATCACAATGTTCCATTTGACTATAGAACTAAACCTAGATCTAGGAAAACCAAGGTTGTTGGGAAGTCATCCCTAAGGGTAACCAAGGTAAGTGCCTAGTGGCTAGGGTTTCTAAGAAACCTAGGGAGGCCACTAAGAAGGTTACAAGGGGAGTCACCCCTAGAGCTAACCTAGGTAAGACCCAAATGATCAAGGCTTCTAAGCCTAGGAGGGTCATTAGGAGGGTATCTAGGGAAGTTATCCCTAGCAAATACCTAGTAAACCCAAGGAGCTCCAATAGGTATTGGGTTCCTGGAGCGTGATCGATTCACGCTAGATGGGTTTAGGTGTGCCAACTTTAAATGGATAGGTAGTTAACCTAAACATGGTAAAGGTGGCACTTTAGGTCATTTTCAAGGTTATGGATACCTTGGAAATAGGTTTAAATTTAAATCCTAAAATATTTTAGGGTGTGCCAATATAATTTATGGAACTATAAAAAAATTGATCAAATTGACACAACTTAGGTTTAGAGGTCATAATGTGTTGGATCGAGCAGATCGCTAGAGGGAGGGGGGGTGAATAGCGATAAACACTTTCGTTCGAATTCGTTGGTTAAAACACGAGTAGACACAGCGGAAGATTAAATCAAAATAAAAGAGAAAATAAAGTTTTTTACTTGGTTCGTAGCCTTCGGCTACTACTCCAAGGCCCTAGTGGTCCTTGACCATGCACGGAGGGCAAATCACTAATGAACTCCTCCTCATTGGAGGTAGGAGTTAATCAGATACAAAAACCACAAAAGGATCGAGATAGAGGGACACTCTCCCTCTTCTCGTTACGATAAAAGCACGATAAAAGAAATTAAATACAGATTGAAACTAAAACAAACTTTTACCGACGACTCATAGATGAAAAGATGGAGCTCTTGTCGTCGTGTCTGCAGCGCTTCGTCATAGGGATGTAGGAGAATCATAGCGTATTGTAAGCACTTGGAGGCTTTTAAAATTTATGAAAAACTCTAGGAGAAGCCCTCCTTTTATAGACTTTAAGTCCCTCCTCGAGGGTATCTTCAACCAATCAAATTTATGCACCAAGCTCCTTGGAATGAGGTGAAAAGGCTTGACTCCTCGAAGCTGATCCTTGACCATCATTCGACTGATGACCATCATCAGTCGACTGATGGCAGTGCCAGTCGAGTCGCAACACTTAACAGTCGATTGATTTCAGGCAGTCGAGTGGCTCTTATAGGAAGTCGACTTATGCTTGCTAAAATCACAAGTTAGCTTAACACATAATTTCGATTGCCACTGACCGTCCGATCTCGACCTAGACCATCCATGAGATGTCTTTGGTCGGAGCTACGCTTAAGACTATCCCTGTAAGAAGGATACGACCTCACTTATGCTCACACACTTGAGCTTACCTCGATACTTACTTTGTAGCTCTTGCTTCTGGCCTTCCACTCGATTTCATTGACTCCCTCCGAAGTCACTCGAGTGTCGCCCAACCACCGCGACTTCCTCCGAGTGTTGCTATCCTTCAACTCCAGATTTAGCACTTTTCTGTACACTTGATTTAGCTCATGAGATAACGATATGAGCTTAACTTTGTATTGTTTGCTATAATCAAAACTCAAGTTTGACTTAGGTGCCTACTGCACCAACATAATGTGCCAATTTCAATTTTTGGCACATATGGGAGATAAATGATAATATAGAAAAATGGGTTTAATTCTAACAAATGGCAACAAATATTAAAATTTAGGTATTTTATACCTTAAATCTTTATTTGCCATGTTTGATTTGCCATATAACATGTCATGACATCATATTTACTTTTATCATTTATATGTCATGATCATGCTTAGGTTTATATCATGTGTATTTAGATTTAATCATATGCCAGGATATCATGATCATTGGTCATGCTTTATTTATTCTATCATTTATGTTATGATCATTCATGCATTAATAAAATTGAGTTAAGGACAATTGGCATGACTTAAAGTCCCATGTATAAGGGAATCAAGTAGTGTTGCCTTAGAAAAAAGCATGAAATCCTAGATTAGGATGAACAAAACCCACATCTCACATCACATTGACATGTGTGAGTATTGATACACCCTAGATACTGTTGGTGCAGTAGGCACCTAAGTCGAACCTAAGTTTTGATTATAGCAAATGATACAAAGTTAAGCATATATTGTTATCTCATGAGCTAAATCAAGTGTGCAGAAAAGTCTCAACGCTGGAGCTGAAGGCTAGCGACACCCGGAGGAAGCCGCGGTGGTCGAGCGACATTCAAGAGACTTCGGAGGGAGCCGAAGGAATTGAGTGGAAGGCCGGAAGCAAAAGCAACACGTAAGTACTGAGGTAAGCTCGTGTGTGCGAGCGTAAGTAAGGTCGTATCCTCTTTACGGGGATGATCTTAAGCGTAGATCCGACCAAAGACCTCTTATAGATGTCCTAGGTCGAGATCGGATGGTCGACGACCATCGAAATTATGTTTTTCTTGAGCTAACCTTGCCTTGCAGCTAGCATCGATCATTGCCCGGCTTGGAGGACTCATTGCCGTCAACAATCGATCATTCAGAAGGTCGACCGATCGGCGATCTTTGCCATCGATCGATGATGGCCATCGATCGGTGGTCAAAGGATCAGCCTCGAGTAGTCAAGAGTTATCATCATTTTTCAAGGGGATTTGTGCCCATTTGTGATTGGATAAAGACCCATTCGATGAGGGGCTTAAAGGCTATAAAAGGAGGGCCAAACCTAGGGTTTTTCATCAATTCAAAAGCTCCCAAGTGCTTCCGATACGCTCCGACTCTCCGACATCCCTACGACGAGCTTCAACCTCCAATCTTTGAAGTCGTCGGTATAATCTTTAAATTTGTATAAGTTGTTTTTATTTCAAGCTTTAAATCATATCAAGAAGAGGGGGAGTGGCCCTCTACCTTGAGTCTTTCTCGAGTTTTTGTATTCGTTTAACTCCTATCTCCATCGAGAGGGAGTTCGTTTAGTATTTGCCCTCCGTGCGTGGTCAAGGACCATTAGGGCCTTGGAGTAGTAGCCGAAGGCTACGAACCAAGTAAAACCTATTTGTCTCTATTTACTTTACATTTCCGCTGCAATTAATTTTCTCTCGAGTTTTAACGAAAGAAACGAGAAAAAGTTTTTATCGCTATTCACCCCCCCTCTAGCGAACCGCATTGATCCAACAATTGGTATCAGAGCCGGGGGTTGCTAAGATTTGGTGAAACCACCAATCTAGCCATTTTTCACAGATTTATTTTTCTTTTATTTCTTTTTATTTCAGATTTATTTCGCTTTGTTAAATTTACTCCCGCACTACTAATCCAAGACGCGAGTCTTGGTACCTTTTGTGTGTTTTTGTCGTTGCTAGTTTTTTTTTCCTTCGTCTCCTTGTGTTCTTTGTTCTAATGGCCCATCTAGAAGGGTTTAGCACCGTCCGACCTCCATTTTACAACGGAGATGACTTCCGTTATTGGAAGGGTCGGATGGAATGCTTTCTTAAAACCCAAATCGAGATGTGGATCATAATCCAAACGGGTTTCACACTTCCGACTAATGAAGTGGGTGACTCCTTGGATTATGACCAATGGACCATTGAGACAAAAAAACAAGTCGAAGCCGACGCTAAGGCAACGCAAATCCTTCAATACGGCCTATCCAAGGAGGAGCTAAATCGCGTTGGCCCCTTCATAAGCGCAAAAGATCTTTGGACAAAACTAGTGGAGCTACACGAAGGGACCGATGAAGCCAAGGTATGTAAGCGCGACCTTTTGTTCAATAAATTGTATAATCTAAAAATGCAGGAACACGAGTCCGCGACACAACTTCACGCCCGAGTCCAGGACATAGTCAACAATCTACACGCAATCGGGCAAAAGGTCAAAAACCGCGACCTTATAAGGTATGTCCTAAACTCTTTTCCGAGGACTACCTTATGGGCATCCATGGTCGATGCCTATAAGATCTCCAAGGACCTTTCTAAAATTAGGTTAGATGAACTCTTTTCGGATTTTGAACTTCATGAGCAGTCTAACTCGGAGCCCGAGAGGGGTATAGCCTTGTTTGCAGGTTCAAAGAAGAAGAAAATCGCAAGCAAGCCACCACCAACCGAGGAGGAAGACGAGTCCGAAGAAGAAGTTGACCCGGAGTTGACTGCCGAACTAATGAACCTAGCTCGAAGGATAGCCAAGGGATGAAAGTGAACCATGACTCGACCCAACCAAGGTAAGCCTAAAAGTTCCAATATTAGGTGTTATGAGTGCAACAGGTTTGGACATATCAAATCTGAGTGCCCTAAGCTCAACCACCAAGCACCTAAGCACAAGAAGGCCCTCAACGCGACATGGGAAGAAGCGTCATCCGAAGAAGACGAAGACCACGTCTTCATGATGAAATCAATTGAGTCGGACATGGAGACCGAGCCTGAACTTGAGTCAGAACCTGAGGATGACTCGGACTACAAAGCTACCTTCAAGTCAAGCCACGGATACGCATCCGGTTCAAAAGATACCCTTAAAGTAAGTCGAACTTTATTTAATACTTTACATAATACAGTTAGGTTTTTGTCTAGGAAGTTAGCTAAGTCCGAGTCCAAGGTCGAGACCCTTGTTGAGGAGGTTAAACTCCTCAAACACGAGGTCTCCCTAACCTCTTCGACTAGTCGAGTTCAAGAGAAGGACTCAACTCGAGTTGAAAAGCTCGAGGTTGAGAACTCTCTCTTGAAAAGTCAAGTCGAAGATCTTAGGAACACGTTGGAAAGTTTCACTTCGGGATCCAAAGGACTTGACCTCCTACTTGGATCTCAAAGGGCCGTGTACAACAAGGCTGGACTAGGGTTTAACTCAAACACGACTAATAGGTCATATATGTCGATTGTAAGTCGACATAGGAAACATGACCAAGCATGGGTCCCTAAGAACTTTTTGATTTCAACTCTAGGATCCAACCCGTACTGGGTTCCCAAGGACCAAATCCACTATGTGGATAGACCGAACCGATTCAACGGTCTAGGGGGAGCCAGTACAAAACATGTTTGTGCTTTAACTTAGAAATTGCATGTTTTAACTTAGAATGTTTGTGCTTTAACTTAGAAATTGTATGCTTTAACTTAGAAAGTTTGTACTTTAAAACTTGTGAACTCACTTAGAACATGAACATAATCAACTTCGAAAAGATTGAGCCTCGGGGAGCCTCTTTTCAAAAACATAACCAACTAAAATTCTTCGAAAAGATTGAGTCTCGGGGAGCCTCTTTTCAAAAATAACCAGTTAGACTAGGAGATAGTCTTAGGTGAGTCAAGTCATCATTTTCTTGAAAATGGCTTTGTCTAAGGAAGTGGTCGATGATCTGATAAAAGAAGGCCCCTGTGCCTCGCCATGACCTGGAAGCCATGATCTTGAAAAGGTAAACTTGACAAGCCTAGGTTTAACTCCAAATCTAACATAAAATTACTTAAACCTAAATACACTTAATCAACTTAATTGGAAGTCATCTCACACAAAACACATAAGTATAACATGATTGATCATATAGACACAGGTGAGATGACCTAGGTTTAACAACTTACAACCAATTTAAAAAAAAAAATCTAACATCCAATCCAACCACCTTGTGTGTAGGATCAATGGATGTTGGACAGCGGTTGCTCCCGACACATGACCGGGGATCAATTCAAATTCACAAAGCTTCGATTCAAACGACAAGGATCGGTAGCCTTTGGGAATTACGACAAGCTCAAAATCATCGGATCAGGTGATATCGAGCTTAACTCGAATTTTGTTATTAAAAATGTATTACTTGTAGAGAATTTTGAATATAACCTGCTTAGCGTAAGCCAATTATGTGACAATAACTATAAGGTCATATTTTTAGAAAATGAATGTGTAATTAAAACAAATAAAATAGCTAAAACAATACTCAAAGGAACTAGGAGAAATAACATTTATACAATTAACTTAATCAATTCCTCAGCCAAATGTCTTATGACACATGAAGAGGAATCATGGTTGTGGCACCGACGACTTCTTGGCCAAGACTCATCCACAAGATGAGTCAGAGTGGCTTAGTCAGAGGCTTACCCAACCTCAACAACTTGGTTAATAAAATCTGTAATGCTTGTCAACAAGGAAAACAACCTAGGACACAACACAAGTTAACTAACCAAGAACGAACCTCAAATGTACTTGAGCTCCTGCATATGGATCTATTCAATTCACATGGAGCCAAGTCACTCAATAGAAGTCAATATTGCTTAGTCATAATTGACGACTACTCCAGGTTTACCTGGGTTAGGTTCATCAAACATAAAAATGATACCCTAGATCAATTAATCAATCTATTCAAATTAATCGAGAATCAAAAAGACCTTAAGGTTAAAAGACTTAGAAGCGATCATGGTGGTGAATTCGAAAATCAAAGGTTCACCGACTTCTGTAACCTAAACGGATACCACCATGAATTCTCTTACCCTAGGACCCCTCAGCAAAATGGCCTAGTGGAACGGAAAAACCGAACTCTACAAGAAGCCGCTAGGACCATGTTGAACGAATACGACCTACCCGATAGGTTTTGGGCAGAAGCCGTGAGTACGACATGCTAAAAAGGCACCTTAATACCTCATACGAGATTTATCACGATAAAGTACCCAACATCAAGTACTTTAGGGTATTTGGGTGTAAGGTACATATCCTAAACACTATGGATTACCTAGGGAAATTTACATCCAAAACCACGACCGGAATCTTTCTAGGATACTCGACTACAAGTAGAGCTTATAGAGTATATAACCACGACACCCTTAGAGTCGAGGAAACCATTAATGTAGTGTTCGATGAAGGACACGAACCTACAAAACCCCCGGCAACCCCAATTAGCGAGCCAATTCATACTAGACCTAACTCTGATCCCGAGATCAAGTCTAGTGTTAATCCTAACATAAGTCAACCAAGTCACTCTATTGATCAAGTGATAGATGACTCCAACCAAACTAGTGTTCAACCAAGTCACCCCATTGATCAAGCATTAGGTGACACAAACCCAACCCAATCTAGGATTCAAACTAACCACCCTATCGATCAAGTGATAGGAGATCCTAATCTAGGAGTTCGAACTAGAGCATCCTATAGGAACCTTAGTCAAATTTCCTTAATTTCAAAGATAGAACCCAAATCAATTGAACAAGCTCTTCTTGATCCCGATTAGATTATTGCAATGCAAGAAGAGCTAGCCCAATTTACTAGGAATGAAGTGTGGGAGTTAGTACCTCCACCTAAAGACAAAATGATAATTGGAACAAGGTGGGTGTTTCGAAATAAGCTTGATGATAAAGGTGAAGTAGTTAGAAACAAGGCTAGGTTAGTCGCCAAAGGGTTTAGCCAAGTCGAAGGCTTAGATTATGACGAAACCTATGCCCCAGTAGCTAGACTCGAATCCATTCGAATGTTGCTAGCTTATGCCGCACATCGAGGATTTAAGCTGTTTCAAATGGATGTTAAGTTGGTATTCCTAAATGGATACATTAAAGAAGAAGTTTATGTCAGCCAACCCCCCGGATTCGAAAATCTAGATAAACCCGACCATGTTCTAAAACTTAAGAAAGCTCTCTATGGACTTAATCAAGCTCCTCGAGCTTGGTACGAGAGACTTTCAATCCATCTTAAGTCAAAAGGGTTTAACCAAGGCTTAGTTGACCCAACTCTCTTTGTAAAAACCTTAGGTAAAGAAATATTCATAGCTCAAATTTACGTAGACGATATAATTTTTGGAACCTCTAACTCAGCCTTACTAAACGAGTTCGTTTCGCTTATGGAAAGTGAGTTCGAAATTAACTTGGTAGGCGAGTTAAGTTTCTTTTTAGGTCTACAAATTAAACAAACTAAGGATGGTATATACCTATATCAACAAAAATACACTAAGGAGTTAATTAAAAGATTTGGAATGCAAGACGCTAAGGTAATAAACACCCCAATGGCGATAAATGTTAACATAGGAGAAGACCTAGAAAGTAAGTCCATTGACTTAAAATACTATAGGGCGTAATAGAGTCTCCTATACTTAATCGCGAGCTAATTCACATCCTATTCGCAGTAAGTATGTGCGCCAGGTTTCAAACCTGTGCTAAGGAGTCACACCTAACCCTAGTTAAGCGTATCCTTAGATATCTTAAGGGCACACTTAACATTGGTATTTGGTACCCTAGATCTACGGAGTTCGAACTAATCGGCTACTCCGATTCGGATTATGCCGGTAGTAAGCTCGATAGAAAGAGCACGAGTGGTTGTTGTCAACTTCTCGGCTCGAGTCTAGTGAGTTGGTGCAGTAGGAAACAACACTGTGTTGCTTTATCTACCACCGAAGCCGAATACATCGCGATGGGTGAGTGTGTCACGCAGCTTCTTTGGATGAAGCACACTCTCTGCGACTTTAAGTTAGACTTTACGAATACTAAACTTCACGTAGATAACATTAGTTCAATTAATCTTACAAAGAATCCGATATGTCACTCTAGGACCAAACATATAAAGGTCAAACACCATTTCATTCGAGAACATGTGGCCAACGGAGCCATACACCTCGAATACGTCGAATCGAAGTCTAACTTGGCAGATCTATTTACTAAACCCCTACCCGAAAGAGCACGATTGGTGAGGGAAACTTTTGTATCATATATTATATTAATATAGACAAACATTGGTTATTATATTTACTTTATGCATGTGCCAGCTAAATAAATATAATAATACCCCTGAATAGTAGGTTCTAATCTACAGTATATCAATTGATAGAATTGATTATGAGAAGCTGTAGAGAATACTATTCTTAATATTCTTAGTCAAGTATTAATAGACAAGGGCAATATTAATACATTGAGACTAGCATGTTGGTCAATGGATGATTTGATCTCACAAGTAATGGATATGAGATATCACATTGACACATGGGTATATATATTGTAGAATATATATACTGATTTGACCCACCATGAGAAAGTGTCATGAATCATTATAAGAGTGGCATATACTTTCTCATGTGACTATTGGTATAAATAGTCCTTAGACCTAAAGTCACTACGGTTCCCTACATAAGGAGTTATGTACTTTGGGATCATCTAATGTCACACCGTAACAGGGTGCACTATAATGGCGGTCACTGGGTATGTAATAAATTATGCGGAGGGATGTGAGTGATGTAGATGAGATTTATCCCTCCTATATGACAGGAGTGATATCTTTGGCCTCTTGATAGAGTATGACCACGAAATGCATGGTCATGCTCAAATGAGTCAATATGAGATATTGAGCTCATTTGTTTGAGTGTGTCTACTTGGGGATCATGAAACATAAAGATCGATAAGGGGATGACACGGTCTATGCCTCATTGATTGATTTAAGGTATCAAGAATAGGACACTGTCATACATGATAATGGTCACGGAAAGGTTGTCGGATCTCGACTATCTTATAGCTTGGGTAGCAATAATGTATTGCTAGATGCTGCTCATTGCTTATGTATCTAAAATGATTTTAGATTCATTGCCAACGTTACAAGAGCCTATTGGGTCACACACAAATGACATTATTTTTTGGAGATGGTTTTTTTTAGTTGGAATAAAATAACAATTGAGCATATGACCAAGACTTGAGTTAGACTCAAAATGGTTAAACTTGAGTTAGATTCAAGTTGAACCATGGAAATTGATTCATCATCATCATGCATGATTAATGTGAATAATCATGCATATGAATACCAAGGGTCTTGGTATTCATGGTGAGAAGAAAGGTTCATTTATTTAAAAGCTAAATAGGATTTGGCTTAAAAGGCTTTAAACGTGATAAAGCTAAATTTGATTTGGCTTGATAAAGAAAAATAGGATTTGGCTTAAATGGCTTTCAACGTGAAAAGAAAAATTGGATTTGGCTTGAAGAGACTTTATAAAGAGAATGGGTGGCTTTGTGTAGTGAGTGTGTGCAGAATTTTTCCTAGAAGTGTTCTAACGTGCAAAGCAAGGAAAGCCAAGAGAAAGAGTTCTCTTCTTCCCTCCCCTTCTCTCCTTCTCTCTTCTAAGTGGTCTCGGTGTTTTGCTTGGGTTGCTAGTGTTGTGAGCAAAACATATAAGATTTTAGGAGTAGTTTTTGCTCACATCTTGTGATATTTTGCTTTAGTTTCATGCATATGATACTCTATTTTTGCATGCATTTCTTATTTTCTAGATCGGAGGTCTGCTCGTTGTCTTTTGAATGCAGGCTGGCTTTTCGGGCGGAAAAGATGCATTTTCAGAGTGAAAGAAGGACATTTCATGCTAGATGCAGAGTGGGACGCGACTAGGGCATGTGGATTCACACGGCCATGTCTGATGGGCGAAGATCAGCACCCCAGGGTCGCACACGGCCTAGCCGTGTGGAAACACACGGTCGTGTGGCGGGCCGATGGAGTTGCGTAACTAGGGTTTTTTCTCGATTTCGCAGCGGTCCGAGACGATGTCTAAATAAGGATGGCTCCGCCCAAACCCTAGGGCGGAGGCATGACGGCTAGGATGGCACGCCAAAGTCCTAAAAAGCTTCAGTAACTCATAGCGGGGAGGATGAACGCCGCCGGAGGTCCACAACTTGCAATACAACGCCGGAGAGAATATCACAACGCATTGTATATCTTTATTTCTGTGCTTTATCTTTATTGTATTCGAACTCCAACATGTTTTGTGATTCTTCCTTCGTATTTATTGAGTAGAACTTCTGATTCTAGGATTAGGGAGTAGCTTGAGTTCATATAAAATGTTGGTTCATATTAAATTCTAGCCAAAAGTTTTATATTGACAGTTGGTAGTTGTTCTCTATTATACTTTCGTGAATTTGGCTTTCTTTCCTCTATGCTTAGGTGATACGAGGTGGTGACAGCCCTCGCAATCTATATTTAGGAGGTTTGATCAAGGAACCTAGGGGTAAACCTGACCTCCCATAACTGCGAGGAGAAGGGAGCGGTGGAATCGAAAATGGTCCACCGCAAGGATTGATTTGGCATCCTCGTACCCTCTATCCCATCCTTTTGGGCGAGGATAGCTTCATGAATGCGCAAGTGCTCAAGGAGAGTGTATGATGTCCCTTCCCAAAACTGTGAGCCGATAGACGCTAGACACGCCGAATGACAACATTGTTATATGGTACACAAGCGAAACTGAAGTCCTAGAATCGCCTTTCCAAGACCCCGGCACACTCTTTTCCTCCTCCGTGTGACAACGCATTGAGTAGGGTCCTCCGATAGTCCTCACCAACCAACTCTCGTTGAGATTCCATCCGAACAATCGCAACCACTTAGCATATTGGTACTCAAATCTCAGTCCTTGTGGGATCGATAATCTTTATTACTTGACCACATCCGTGCACTTGCGGGCATTGAGCGCGAGCGCGCACCTTGAGTCTTCGATGGTCTCCATCGTGGGATTTAAGGTTGCGATCGTGCACATCAATTTTTTAGCGCTGTTGTCGGGGACTATCGATTCGATATCAAATCGAACAGTGGTAGATTGGATCGGACTTAGGATTAGACTATTTTACTGCTTTACTTTCTTATTAGTTTACTTTATTTGCTTTAGTTTTATTTTCCATATTTAGATTTAGTTTTTATTTTCGGTAGTAGTTTCCTGTTTACTTATTGTATCTTAGGTCTTAATTCGCTAGATTTATTTATTTTCTTCTTTTAGCATTAGGTTAGCATTCTTACTTTTGTGTGTTGGTTCATCGTACGCTTAGAAGACTAGGATCGGAAGGTCTAATTCCGATCGATTTAAAGATTGAGCGAACCTTTCACGGTCGGAGAGTGGCGCAGCGAAAGATGGAAGATCAAGCTGCATTCGAGGTGAATATAGGTAGCCGACCTCTGCGGGACTACGCAGCTCCTAGCGCTAGAGGGTTCAGGCCGAGCATAGATGGACCATCAATTTCGGAAAATAACTTTGAGATGAAGTTGACACTTATAGATATGGTCCAGCAGAGCCAATTCGAGGGAGCTGCAACTGAAGACCCAAACCGACATCTTGAGGCTTTTCTCGAAATCTGCTCAACTATGAAATTGAACGGAGTCCCTTCTGACGTGATCCGCCTGAGCCTGTTCCCATTTTCACTGCGGGATAAGGCTAAGGCATGGCTTCACTCCTTACCTTCTGGCAGCATCACCACATGGGAGCAGTGTGAGTAGCAGTTTTTGAATAAATACTTCCCACCAAATAAGACTGCTCACATGCACCACCTTATCACTAGCTTTCGCCAGAAGGAGGGGGAGTCCTTATTCGAAGAATGGGATCGCTACAGGGGGCTACTTTACCAATGCCTACACCACGAACTGGAGAGGTTGCTTGTGATCCACATTTTCTATAATGGGATTGCTTACGCCACGAAGATGTCCCTAGATTCTGCTGCAGGAGGAGCTCTAATGAACAAGACCATAGAGGAGTCGGAAGAGCTTATCGAAGAGGTGGCTCAAAACCACCATCAATGGGCCTCCGAACATGGACAACCCACGCCTGTAGTGAGACGTTACACTATCAACTCCATGGACCACCTTTCAGCGAGGATGGACGCGCTAAGCAGACAGTTTGAATCTTTGAATCCTTCATCTACATGCACGGCCATGGATTTTGGAGAAGGAGCGGCAGGGTATCATGAGGACCACTATGTAGGGCATGGGACCATAGACGAGCAGATTGAGCATTGTGACGCGATTGGGGACTATGATCAAAGGCCCCATAACCCATACTTTAATACCTACAATCCCGGATGGAGGAGTCACCCAAATTTCTCCTACAAAAATAACTCAGGAAACCCCCAACCATCCGGAGGGTACGGGCAACAGCAGGGCAATGGGCAACGACCACAGAAGTCCAGACTGGAACAGATGATGGAGGACATCATCGCTACCCAATCTAAGGCCAATGAGAAATTCCGTCGCCAACATCAAAAGTCTGAAGAAGCACTTAGAGACTTGAAGGCCACCGTTGACGGCCTTGCAAGTCATACCAGGATGTTGGAGACTCAAGTGGCCCAAATAGCCCAATCCATGTCACAACCTGTGAAGAACTCTCCGGCTAGCCTAGGAAAGGAGGAAGGAGTAGGGTAAAGTAGCCAATTCGCCAAGGGGTGTGCAGCCATGATTTTCACCCTACCTGACCAAGCTGAGTTTGAAGAGAAAATCCCAATATAGCTTGAGGACCCTGGTGAATTCATTATTCCCTGCTCGATTTATGGGGAGAGTTTCGACGAAGCGCTATGCGACTTGGGGTCATCAGTCAGTGTGATGCCCTACGCATATTTTCTGAAGATGGGGCTAAGCGGGCTCCAACCAGCGAATCTTGGTATTCGTATGGGGGATGACTCAGTGAAGGAGCCTGTTGGCCTACTACCACACCTTTCTGTGATGATTTAAGATTTCGTGATACCCACGGACTTCATCATACTAGACACAGGACCGAATCCCTAGAATCCTATCATTCTGGGAAGTCCTTTTCTAGCAACCGCAGGGGCGTGCATAGATGTGAAGGCACACTGGATCTCCCTGGAGGTAGATAGGGAGATCATCCTTTTCAGTCTTTCAGAGCAAAGATCTTCCTACTTTGATGACTTCACGATTAGCATATTGAAGTTGGAACCTCCATATGCGAATCTCGAGACGGATGAATTGAGGTTCACCGAACCACCAGGGTCGAGTTGATAAAAGAGTGAGGTCGAGCTAAACGACCTTAAACAAAGCGCTTCTTGGGAGGCAACCCAAGTTTAGTTGTAGATTTTTATTTTTTTCTATTGCATTGCATACATACGTTAGATTTTAGTTTTGATCACATTTAGAGTTAGGAGTAGAAAAGAACTTTGCTAGGCAAAAATGAAACCATATTAGTTTACACGGCGAAGTGTAGGAACAAATTCGGGCCATGGTCTATGAAAGGGGCAAAAAATGGGGGCACAGGGCCTGGCCGTGTGTTTTCCCATGGTCGTGCCCACTTGACCAGAGGGACACATGGCCTGGCCGTGTGTTTTCACACGGTTGTGGCGCGCGAGGTTAAAAGGGGCGAGCCATGTGTTTTCACCCCATTTGCGCCGTGTGCTTCAAAAGTTCTTGCCCTAGCCATGTGATTTCATTTTCCCCTTCCTCCAGAAGCATTTTCAAGCTCTTTAGAAGCCAAAAGGAGCAAGGATGAGGAGAACCAAGACCGCAACATCCCGATCCGGTGCCTCGGAGCGATGAACAAGAAGAGTCGATGCTCCTCAAGCTCCGGAAGAGGGTAATGCCTTACCCCCCTCTACTTTTTTGCAATAATGAGCATAGAGATAGGTTCAATATGCTTTCTACTCGTAAACTTACTGCTACTAGGTACTTAGATGAGGATTTGTTAGGATCTTTAGGTTTGATGGGTGACATGCACACCCTATTTGCAAAAATAGGGTGGGATGAGATTATGGGAATAAGGCACCTAACCTACCCTAGGATAGTTTTGGAATTTCTGAGTTCTTTAGAGGCGGAAGTTTTAACAGGTAGAGAGAGCGAGGAGGGTAGGATAACTTTTAGACTTTTTAATATTGAGCATGAGTGGACCCTATATCAATGGAATTCATGCTTTGGCCTGCCAAGTGGGGGAGAGAGATGAATCCCTAATGGGTACAACTCTCATTTTATTTGGACTGAGTTGATAGGGGAGCACGTTTATGACCCTTCTAGGGCCAAAACATCGCGCCTCCAAAACCCCATCTTTCGATACCTTCACCGTGTCATGGCCAGTACAATATTTTGTTGTGGGAAGAGTGACGGTGTAGTGAGAGCCAGTGACCTGTTTTGCCTAAGGGACATGCTACAAGAGAGGAGTAGCATCGATGTAGGGTCCCACTTCATCAGACACTTAGTGAAGATGGGCAAAGCAGCACGCGGAGAGATCAATGTGGGAGGCCTACTTACCCACATTTGCTATAGGTTGGGGTACGATTATACAGGATTAGAGAGTATAGAGGGGAGCCCTAGGATCGACCTAGGAGTATGCATGGCCATGAAGATGATTGTAAGAGAAGGAGACTCCTTATGCTTTGTAAGAAAAAATCTTATGGCCCTTAGGCTCCACGATCCACATCGTACCACCATCGCTATACGCACCAATTGACGCTTAGACCTGATAGTGGAGTCCCCTCCTCATGAGGGACCATCCACATCAACACCCATCTCTCCACCTTTGCACCACTCTCCCTCCAGTCCACATGTACATAGGAGCCTACCCAGTCCACGCCGACATGAGCCTACACCTGCGCCACCATCTTTTTCTACTTTTGAGCGGATGCAAGTACATCAGCATATAATATCTCAGAGTTCCGATCATGCCTTGACGACATCTACACTAGGCAGCAGACGCAGGGGCAGCGATGGGAGGAGTAGAACGCCTACCAAGAGACAGAGTTCTAAGGATTCCGGGAGTATTTCCAGTGGGCAGAGGAATTCTACGATGAGGCCCACATATACTTCCAGGAGGAGGCAGCTCATCGCCAGGATGAGGCAGCTTACCGCAGGGAGATGCGGCAGCATATGCACGCCCAGCAGGCACAGTGGGCTAGGGAGGAGGAGCACCGAGCAGTCACTGCATCCACAAGCTCTCAGATCGACAACATGTATATGTGGCATCAGCGGCTCAGCAGCAGGTTCTCCCAGGATCCAGAGATGCCCAGGCTCCAAGACTTTCCACCTCGTCCACCATATTAGAGATATACTTTTGTTTAAGTCTGGGGGGGACCCCAAATTCTATTTTGTTTTGTTTTCCTAGTAGTAGTTTCTTTTCTGGTATTTTCATTTGTTCATGCATGCATTAGTTGTTTAGTTCCTTTCAGTACTTAATTTTTGGTGTCTGTAAAGTTACCTCAGTAGTATTTTTGAAAGTTGCTTGCATGAATTGTTCCCATAGGTAGCTTGACTCCATTTATCTTGTGGTATTTTATTCTATGTGCTCTATCGAATGTTCTAGACTTACACTGATTAGCTCTATTTTTGCACTTACACATGTCGAATAGTCTGACAGGGAGAATCTAGTACATACCTAGTTATGATTCACTTCAATAGTCTAGTACTTTGGAATCCATAGGTGACTCTAGGTTTAGCATTTTAGTTACTGGAGATGCTCGGATTATGTAAGCCCATTCAGAAAAATCAAAATACTTGTGAGTTAAAAAAAAAAATATTTTATGAGATAAAAAATAGTTGTCGTGGGTGGGAATGGCTAGGTGCCCCTTTGAGACCGAATTAGGTTACTGGAGAAACACCTCCCAATTTCTCTCAATACCGAGCACACCTTTGAGACTTTATGCTAGATCTAGGGAACGACCCTCGCTTTGGGCAGGTAAGTGCCTAAGAGCCGGAAACCATAGGAAAGCTATGAGTAGACGACTTAACTCACCATGGAACGAGCATCCCCTAAGAACGATTCTCCTAGCACGAGCACAAGGAGCTAACTTAGTGAATTTTTAGAACATATCTGTTTTGCTTTGATTGCAAATACCACCTGATAAATTCAGTTAGCATGCTCATTATTGAACAAAATCTTTTTAAAATTTTATGGCACTGAGGTTTTCTTGAAGACAAGCAAAGGTTTAAGTCTGGGGGAAGTGATGTGAGCAAAATATATAGGATTTTAGGAGTAGTTTTTGCTCACATCTTGTTACATTTTGTGTTAGTTTCATGCATATAATACTCTGTTTTTGCATGAATTTCCTATTTACTAGTTCGGAGGTCTGCTCGTTGTCTTTTGAATGTAGGTTGGCTTTTCGGGTGGAAAAGATGCATTTTCGGAGCGAAAGAAAGACATTTCATGCTAGACACAGAGTGGGACATGGCCAGGGCGTGTGAATTCACACACCTGTGTCCAATGGGCGAAGATCAACACACTAGGGCCGCACACGGCCTGGCCATTTGGAAACACACGGCCGTGTGGCGGCCCGATGGAGTTGCGCGACTAGGGTCTTTTCTCGATTTCGCAGCGGTCCGAGGCGACGTCTATATAAGGATGGCTCTGCCCAAACACTAGAGGGGAGGCACAACGGCTAGGATGACACACCGAAGCCCTAAAAAGCTTCAGTAACTCACAGCGGGGAGGAGGAACACCGCCGGAGGTCCACAACTTGCAATACAACGCTGGAGAGAAGATCACAACGCATTGTATATCTCTATTTATATGCTTTATCTTTATTGTATTCAAACTCCAACATGTTTTGTGATTCTTCCTTCATATTTATGGAGTAGTACTTCTGATTCTAGGATTAGGGAGTAGCTTGAGTTCATATATAATGTTGCTTCATATTAAATTCTGGCCAAAAGTTTGATATTGATAGTTGGTAGTTGTTCTCTATTATACTTTCGTGAATTTAACTTTCTTTCCACTGTGCTTAGGCAATATGAGGTGGTGACAACCCTCGCAATATATATTTAGGAGGTTTGATCAAGGAACCTAGAGGTAAACCTGACCTCCCGTAACTGCGGGGAGAAGGGAGCGATGGAATTGGAAACGGTCCACCGCAAGGATTGATTTGGCATCCTCGTACCCTCTATCCCGTCCTTTTGGGCGAGGATAGCTCCCAGTGAATGCAACGGCTCTGCAGGAGAGTGTATGATGTCCCTTCCCCAAAATCGTAAGTAGACATTTAGAAGATGCCAATTGACAACATTGTTATATGGTACACAAGTGAAACCGAAGTCCTAGAATCGCCTTTCCAAGACCCAGACACACTCTTTTCCTCCTCTGTGTGACACCGCACTGAGTAGGGTCCTCCGATAGTCCTCACCAACCGACTCTCTCTTAGATTCTGTCCGAACAATCGCAACCACTTAGCATATTAGTACTCGAATCCTAGTCCCTGTGGGATTGATAATCTTTATTACTTGACGACATCCGTGCACTTGCGGGCATTGAGCATGAGCGCGCACCTTGAGTCTTCGACGATCTCCATCATGGGATTTAAGGTCGCGACCGTGCGCATTAGCTAGCATAACATCACTCCAAAACTGCTGAGTGTAAATGTGGATACCTTAGAGATACAGTTATTCTTACCGTATTGAGATCCAACAACATTTGGATTAGCGGGATAGCGAAGGGCACACACCAAAGGTATATCTCTTCTTCTAGATAAGATTAATAAAACGATTTGTATGTTTTTGCATCGATCCATGGAGGGATCCGGGTTTTATTATTGTTTCCACTATGGTTGTGTGAAGTATTCACCCGCGATGTTATGAACGTCAAAGATCCCGGATTATCCAATAGTGGTATCAGAGCCACTTGTGAAACATACATTTTGTTGTTTATATATTTTATATGTGATATAAATTTAGATTTTCATGTTTTATATGAGTTATAAAATGTGTGTATTATGGGTACACTAATCTTAGGCTTGCAATTGTCCTAAAGATGCAAAACAGAGAGTCTACGACCTAACCGTGGATGCCACTGTTCACCCTAGTAGGGCCGTCGTGGCATTGCGGCTTATCGGCAAAGTGGCTTTAAAATTCATGTATGTATAATCAATTTTATAAAATTACATCATTATGAATGATATGATGAATGGTGCATGGTTATGGCCCAGGACCCAATATGATTGTGGTTGTGTGTTGTGTGTGCATGTTGTAATTCATAATGCGGCTTGCATGTCGCTCCTTCATCACTATTTTTCCTGTTGTAAAATAGATTTAGACTCGAATGTAACTTGAGTGTTCTTATTTTATAATGTACAAAATGAAGAAATAGAAGGTTCATTGAAGGTTAAAGTTACAAGGAGGATGCCGACAACACAGGATGACCGAAGGAAGCACTTGGAGAAGATGTCATCCCTAGTTTCACCATTCGCTCTTCTCATTGGCTTGAGAAGATCATAGATTAAGGCCATAACCATGTCACATTTAAGATTATTTGCTATGTGTGTATGTGATACATGTATGTGCTATGTGTGTATGTGATGCTAAATAATAATCTTATTTTAAATTAAGTCAATTTAATATACCTGATGGGAGCAAGACATATAGGGTTTTAGGAATAGTTTTTGCACACATCTCATTACATTTTATGTTAGTTTCATTCATATGTCACTATGTTTTACATGCATTTCCTATTTTCTGATTCGGAGGTCTGCTCTTTGTACTTTTGCATGCATGATTGCATTTCGGGGAAAAAGGCGCATTTTCGGAGCAAAAGAAGGACATTTTGCAGCTAGACGTAGAGTGGAATACGACCAGGGCGTGTGGCTACACATGACCATGTCCAATGGGCTAGATCAGCCACCCCAGGGCCGCACACGGCCTGGCCGTGTGGAAACACATGGTTGTGTGGTGCCCTGCTAGATTTTCGTGACTAGGGATTTTTTCGGATTTTGAAGCGATATGAGGTGATATCTATATAAGGATGGCTCCACCCAAACCTTAGGGGAGAGGCACGACTGCTAGGATGACACACTAAAGCCCTAAAAAGCTTCGGGGACTCGCAATGGGGAGGAAGAACGCCGCCGGAGCTCCACTTTTTGCACTTCAATGCTGGAGAGAAGACCACGTAGGCATTATAATTCCTTGTTCATGTACTTTATTTTTGATGTATTCGAACATGTACATGCTTTTTGATTCCTCTCTTATATACATGGAGTAGTTCCTTGTATTCTAGGATTAAGGAGTAGCTTTTTTGCGCATAACATGTTGGTTCAAGATTAAATTCTGTCTTTGAGTTTAAATTGGCAACTGGAAATTATTTATAACCATATCTATGCATGTTTATCTTTCTACCTGCTGTGCTTAGGCGATACGAGGGGTGACATCCCTCGTATTTAAGATATAGGAGATTTTATACAAGGAACCTAGGGGTAAACCTAATCTCCTGTAACCGTGGGTAGAAGGATGCGATGGAACCAGAAACGGTTCATCGCAGGGATTGATTCGACATCCTCGTATCGTCTATCCCATCCTTTTAAGGTAGTGATAGCTCCCGGTAGATGCGGTGGGTGATCAGGAGAGTGTATGATGTCCCTTCCACAGAACCATAGCTAAACGTTTAGATAACGCCCAGTTGACAGCATTGTTTTGCGACACACAAGCAAAACTGATGTCTTAGAATCACTTTTGAAGACCTCAGCACGCTCCCATCTTCCTCCATGTGACACTGTATAGAGTTTAGTCCACCAACATCCCTCACAAATCAAAACCTCTTAGAGTTTACTTTCGAACAATTTCAACCAATGAACATATCAATAATCGAATCCCAGTCCCTATGGGATCGATTCTTTTATTACTTGACGACATCCATGCACTTGCGGGCGTTGAGCGAGAGCGCGCGCTTAGAGTCCTCGATGGTCTCCATCACGAGATTTGAGGTCGCGTTCGCGTGCATCAAGTTTTTAGCATCGTTGTCGGGGGCTGATCGATTCAATATCGAACAAAACAGTGGAAAATTTGATCAAACTTAGGATTATATTTATTTACTTGCTTTATTTTCTTTCTAGTTTTCTTTATTTACTTAAGTTTTATATTTTCCATATTTATATTTAGTTTTTAATTTTTATTTTTAGCAGTAGTTTTCATTTTCCTTATTGCATCTTTGGTTTTATTAGCTAGATTGTTTTATTTTCTGCCTCCTAGGATTAGGTAACACTCCTAAATTTTGTGGATCAGTTCGTCGTATGCTTAGACGCTTTGGATCGAAAGGCCTAATTCTGATCGACTTAGAAATCGAACGAACCTTTCATCTCTAGAAAGCAGAGCAGCGAAGCATGGAGGATCAAGCTGCATCCAAAGTAACATAGGTAGCTGACCTCTGCGGGACTACGCAGCTCCTAGCGCTAAAGGATTTAGGTCGAGTATAGCTGGATCATCTATTTCAGCAAATAACTTTGAGCTGAAACTGACACCTATACATATGGTCCAGCAGAGTCAATTCGGGGGAGCTGCGACTGAAGACCCTAACTAGCACCTCCTTGAGGCATTTCTAGAAATCTCAATGAAAATGAACGGAGTCCCTACTAACATGATCCACCTGAGCCTATTCCCATTCTCATTACGGGATAAGGCTAAGGCATGGCTTCACTCCCTACCTTCGGGAAGCATCACTACATGGGAGCAATGCGAGCAGCAGTTTCTGAACAAATACTTCCCACCAAGCAAGACTGCTCACATGCGCCATTTCATCACGAGCTTCCGCCAGAAGGAGGGTGAGTCCTTATTTGAAGCTTGAGATTGCTACAAGGGGCTACTTTACAAATGCCCCCACCACGGACTGGAGAGGTGGCTGGTGATCCACATCTTCTACAATGGGATCACGTATGCCATGAAGATGTTCCTTAATTCTGCTACTGGAGGAGAACTGATGAACAAGACCATAGAGGAAGCAGAGGAGCTGATAGAAGAGGTGTCCCAAAAACACCATCAATGGGCTTCCAAACGTGGTCAACCTACGCCTACAGCGGGACGATACACTGTCAACTCCATGGACCACTTGGCAGCAAGGATGGGCACGCTCAGCAGACAGTTCGAATCTCTGAATCCTTCATCTGCATGTGCAGCCATTGACTTTAGAGAGGGAGTGACAGCGTATTGAGAGGGCCACTATAGAGGGCAGGGAACCTCAGAGAAGAAGATTGAGCATATTGACGCGGTTGGGGACTACGACCAAAGGCCCAACAACCCATGCTCTAGTACCTCTAATCCTGTATGGAAGAATCACCCAAATTTCTCCTATAAGAATAACTCGGGAAACTCCTAACAATCAGAGGGGTATGGGCAGCAGCAAGGCAATTAGCAACGACCACATAAGTCCAGACTAGAATTGATGATGGAGGACTTCATTGCTACCCAAACTAAGGCCAATGAGGAATTTCGTTGCCAACATCAGAAGTCTAAAAAATCACTCAGAGACTTGAAAGCCACCATTGATGGCCTTGCAAGTCACACCAGGATGTTAGAGACGGAAGTGGCCCAGATAGCCCAAATCGTGACACAACTTGTGAAGAGCTCTCCGGTGAGTCAAGCAAAAGAGGAAGGAGTGGGGAAGAGTAGCAAATTCGCTAAGGGTGTGCAACCATGATTACCACCCTACCTGACCAAGATGAAATGGAAGATAAGATACCAGCTTGAGGACCCCAGTGAATTTGTTATCCCCTGCTCAATTTATGAGGAGAGCTATGATGAAGCTCTATGCAACTTGGGGTCATCAGTCAGTGTGATGCCCTACGCATAATATCTGAAGTGTTAGTAATATATGAGAGATGTCCTAAGGCAATCGCCTTATGTTTGAACCATTTATATGATAAATGAAGATTCAATATTTGAGTATATATGTTTTCATATATTTGATTATATATTAAACTCATTTACTGAATGTCCATGATACGATTCACAGCATGAGAGAATTTTGTGATTGGATCACAACTAGTGAGTATCTATACATGTGTATTTGTGATGTATCGGAATTATCCCTAGTCGATGAATTGATGGATTTGGACACCATCAATTCTGTCGAGACTAGTACGAGGTATACTCCTTGGTGTCTCCAAGCCGTTGATTCTCACTAGCTGGAGACATTGTGATGTCCGAAGTTAATCGTGGATGCTAGTTATGGTAACTAGTTCATTGGAGTGACCAACTGTAAGACTTCATATGGTTCTCTGCATATATAGATATGTCAATGAAGTTCTTACTACAGCTTAAGTGCGATGTTCCTTTGACTTGCGGTATTCAAGTCATCTTGATCATGAAGAGTTATGCTTTGACATCTTAAGCAAGCATCTCTGAGGAGATGTTGACCCAGGATGATTGGGTATAAGTCAATGTTATCGAAGGTATTTGAATAGCCTATAAAAGATTCACCACTCTTTGCAAGGAGATGTATACCATGGCCTCTCATCGGATTGTTACTAAAGTCTTTGGCTAAAGCATTACATGTTTAGAGTAAGGTATTCTTGGATACATGTGTAGTAACTAGAATTCGTAGGACGAGGAAATGATACTTGAGCTAGGTGTGACGTAGTCAACCTAGTGGAGACTGACACTATAGACCATGTCCTAAACCAAGTGGGTATAAGATGAGTGAAGGGAATGGGGCACGATTCATTGTAGCTGCTGAAGGGTTTCAGAAATATTTTTGGATGAACCGTTGATCTTTTCGGTTAATTGGGGATCATGATGTACTACTAGGTGCCACTCATGATCGTTCTATAACTTATGGTTAATTATAGATTACCAACATAAATCGAGAACCTATTTGGTCAAATGCACAACGAGCGTAATCCGAAGGATTTAAAACGAGCTTGAGAATGAGTTTCTCAGATCGAGAGAAACTAGGTTTGGTTGCACCAAACAAGGAGCGAGCATCATGTTGGTGATCGATTGGAAGCTAGAAGGGGGGTGAATAGCTTGTTTTTCGTCCCTACAAAACGATTAGCGGATGCACAACAAAAAATAATAATAACACAAATGAAAAACAATGCTAACACGATTCTTTTACGTGGTTCAGAGATAGCGCTCCTACTCCACGGTGATCCTTGAGGTGGATCAACCCTAATCAATATCACTATGAAACTTTTCTTTACAACACTCCTCCTCTTCTTACAAAGGATGTAGATGGAGCTTAGAGAGGAGAAGGAGATTTAAAATCACTAGAAAGCTTTTGAAAAATCGTGGAGGCTTAAGAGTATTATCAGAGAATAAGCATTAACCCTAAAAACCTCCACAAGCCCTCTTTTTATAGAGAGAGGGCTGATTTTCCCATTGGAGCACCATCAGTCGAATGATGCACAACATCAGTCGACTGTCGGCACGGTTAACGACTTCTGAATAGCCAGATTCATGGGATTCAGAGTCGTTAACTTCAACGACACTCATCACCGATCGATCCTCCATCACCGATCGATGGAGTGATCGATCGAGTGATCATAGGTCGAGTGAGTAAGACTTCATTATGTGCTCAGAGCGATCTTGATCACCGACCGCCATCGCTGGCAATCGATCGATCACAACATCGCCATCACGCCACGACCAAAGCTGATCGATGGTCGTGGTTTCATCCGACTCGCCGAGCACCTGACGAGTCGACTGATACTCATCAAGTTTGAATAATTCATACTTGATTTCCCCCCTAGACCTAGACCCATCCTTCTAGCTCTTCCTTAAGCCTTGCGCCTCCAGGATCCCTCCGAGCCCGCGACTTGTTAATCCTTTATGCTTTTCTTCTAATAGCTTCCTTAGGTTTTGTCATGTCTTTGGGTTTCCTTTTGCCAAAGTGTGCTTTGATTTTACGCCGCCAAGTCTACATGCTTGGACTTAAGCTGCCAAGACTTGCCTTTGGACTACCTTTGCCAAAGTCTGTTTGGACTTAATGCCGCCAAGACAACATGCTTGGTCTTATGCCGTCAAACCTTTACCTCAGACTTTTTTTGCCAAGATCATACTTGGACTTCGCCTTTAACAAGTCTTCATACTTGGATTTTCCTGTCACTTGAACATGTTCACAATTAGATCACAAATTGTTGCTTAACTTAGATGATTATCCAAACATCAAAACATATAAATGCTTGGGGCATTGTTGCACCAACAATCTTCCCCTTTTTGATGTTTGACAATCATTTAAGTTAGGTCTTTTAAAGATACACACATAATCATATCACATAATCATATATACAATTCTAACTTAAACATTTCGTCTCCCCATTTGACATACATCAAAAAGAGAAGAAATCATATATTTCATAAATGCGTTGTAATCTTGAACTAAGGTATAGAATTTAAATTTAGCTCCCCCTTAATCCAAGATATAGTTCATGATGAGTAAAAGACATGTGGAGCAAAAGCCTATCAAACAATTTGAAGGTTTAAATCCTAACTTTGCACCAACAATGTAAATTTGGGAATGAAAAAGATACATTTTATGAAACACCCCCTAAAACACTGCATTAAACAGTCCTAAAAGTTTGTTTATACTCAATATTATCATGCTATGGTTTTAGGACATCAAAGATATACTAAATATCAGAAAGTGGAGCTATTTTTCAAAAAACACAGTGTATCAGTCGACTGGTTTCTGACCCAGTCGACTGCTATGCCTGAAATCCGAAATTCAGCCTTTTCATCCCAACTTCAGAAATGTGTTAGAAATTCTAGAACCCTCAAAAAATCACAAAATTTTGTGTACACATTTCTGAAATCATACTTTATCAAGGAAAAATATTTTGAAAAATATATGTTTTCCAGATTTCAAGATTGATACAAACTTGGAAGCTAACAAAAGTTCTAATATTTTTTGCAAACTTTGTATCACTTTTGTGTTCCACTTGAAAAATGTTTTTCAAATTATGATAAACATAGTTTAAGATATGTTTAATTTGCCATTTATAATCATGTTCTTGGAGCTATATGCACATCAATTGTGTATAAGTCTTCCCAATGATTGGTCTAATGAAGGATTAATGTTTCTAGATGACACTTTGGTCCATAGTAATGCATCATAACAAGCATGATAAACCAAATGCATCTTCCTAGCATCTCTCATATTGTCTAAGTGGCTCAATATAAAAATCATGGTTCTAAGGTATTTTGTGAGATGCTTAAAGGTATAAATCCTAGTATTTCTATACGATCATGCAAACCTACACCTTTACTCAACCAAGCACATTCCCAGTTCTCTCCAAAGTGATGAAAATTCTACCTCGTGGAGATCCTTGGTAAATATGTCGGCTAGGTTGGACTTGGATTCAATGTGTTAGTGAAAGCCCTAGAGTCAATCATGTGATGATTGTTGTATGGACTTTATTGTATCATATTCCTATTTATAAAGGCATGGTTATTATATTTACTTGTATTGGTGCCAAATAACTAAATATAATAATGTCTTTGAGTAGTAGGTTCTTATCTATATCAATCGATTGGTTGAATCGATAATGAGATGATATAGAGAACACTACTCTTAATCATTCCTAGTCGAGTATTAACATTCAGGGACAATGTTAATGCGTAGAGACTAGCATGTAGGTCAACAAGATGACTTGATCTCACAAGTCATGGATATGGGATATCAAGTTGACACATGGGTATGCATTGGAGAATGTATACTGAATGACCTGCCATGAGAAAGTATCGTGGATCGTTATATGAGTGTCATATACTTTCTCATGTGGCTATTAGTATGACTATTAGTCCTTAGACCTGAAGTCACCATGGTTCCCTACATAAGGAGTTGCATACTTTGGCTTCGTCAAACGTCACCCGTAAATGGGTGGACTATAAAGGCGATTACTAGGTATGTAACAAATTATGCGGAGGGATGTGAGTGATGTAGATGGGATCTATCCCTCCTATATGACGGGAGTGACATCGATATTTTTGATAGAGTGAGACCACGAAGTGCATGGCCATGCCCAAATGAGTCAATATGAGATATTGAGCTCATTTGATTAGAGTGAGTCTACTTGGAGTTCAAGATTTAGATTGTACCAAGGATGACAAGGTCTATGCCTCGATTGGTCAATCTAGATGTCAAGGATAGAGGGACATTGTCACATATTGTGAGAGTCACAATTAGTAGTCACAAAGGTGATGTTGGAGCTCAACATTCTTATAACTTGGGTAGCAATGATGTGTTGCTAGATACCGCTCATTGCTTATGTTCCTAAATCGGTTTAGGGACATTGCCAACGTTACAAGAACCTATAGGGTCACACACATAAGAGCAATTAGATGGAGATTAGGTTCATATGATGAACCATGAGGATTAGGTTCATGGGATGAACCAAATTGGATTAAGAGTAATCCAAATTAGACTAATTGAGTTAGACTCAAGTTGATTCAAGTGTTGAATGAGTCTAATTTATATTTGATTCATCAAATCAATTTAAATTAATGAATAGAGATTCATTAAATTAAATTGACTTGAGTCAAGTGGTTAGATTTGATCAACCATGGGAGATTAGAGGTCAAGTTTGACATGACTTGAGAGGGAAGATGAAAGGTCAAGTTTGACTTGACCAAATGCCATGTCATGATGATGACTTGGCATGGCCGACCAATGATGATGCTCCACATCATCATTGACTTTGTCAATTGGTGCCACATCATGAGGAAGACCAAGAGGTATGGGAGTTACATGCATGCATGTAACCTTCCAAGCCATAATGTGGCCGGCCAACACCATTAGGGGTCATGATGGTCAAATTTATTTTTGTGAGTTATTCTAACTTCATCTTCTTCCTTGGAATTTTTCTCTCAAGCTCTCTACCTCTCCCAACCTCATCTTGCCGAGATCTTCTAGGAGTGCTAGCACACTCAAGTTTGTCTCTTTCTCCACCTATTGCTTGTGTGGATACCATAGAGGAGTGTGCACTTGACACTCTCGAGTTCCGGCGAACTTTTGGACGAGCGGGATAAGCGAAGGGCATCGCTACGAGGGTAATGTTCTAACCTCTTAGATCTAAGGTAGATCTAGGGTTTTTGTAAGCACATACATGTTTTTATATTTTTATACTTCAGACGGATCCGCGGGTCGGGCATCCGTGGTTTTCAACGCAAAAAGCGGTTTTGCGGCTCCCTAAAAACCCAAAGGGTATCGAGCCACGTATAAGCATGTATGTGTTTCGTCTTGTAATTTTTTATTAGATATAAAAATTACAGATTTATATGTTTCTGTAAATTTCCTAATTTTATAGAATTTTGGGTATTTTTCAAAGAGTCCAACAAGTGTTGGGACACTCAGAGTTTCAACCGCCGAGAAAACTCTCCGAAACGGCGAATTCCCGCTTTAGGTTTTTGGGACAGCGACTTAAGTCGCTGTAGGATCATAGTAGGGACACTCGCAAAGTTAATTTTGCGAGTATGGGCGCTGCCCTATCCCCGAAAGGGGCTTTGTCCTTGATCGCGCCAAAAGCGACTTAAGCGGATCATTACGGAGAGGTGACTCATTAATTTGAAAAAAAAATTAGGAAAAATTATAGAAATTTCTGTAAAAATACATAATTTAGAATTATGTATAATTCTGTGATTGTCATGGCCCAATGACCCCAATTTGATTGGATTATGTGTGTTGTAATTCATAATACGGCCTGCGTGCCGTTTTGTGGTTGTGCGTGTTGTATAGTGTATGCGACCTGCGCGTCATACCTCTTCTTTTGATATTCTAGTTGTAATTAGTTTTTAGACTCGAATGTAACTCGAGTTTCATATTTGTAATGTACAAAATGGAGCGGTGGAAAGTCCACTCGAAGACGAGATTACGAGAAGGGTGACGACGACACATGGCGGTCAAAGGAAGCGCTTGGAGAAGCCGCTAGCCTTAGGTTGACCGTCCGATCTTCTCATTGGCTTGAGAAGATCGTAGTAGGGCCATGACTATATCACATTTAATTATATATATATATATGTTGATATATATATATATATATATATAAAATTGATTTTGCTTGTATGTATGTGATGCATGCTAGTAGAATAATGCATGTATGTATATGATGCATGCTAGGATAATTTTCTTGTATGTATATGATGCATGCTAGAATAATGAATGTATGTATATGATGCATGCTAATATAGGATAATAAAGGCCTAAATGCCTATAAGATACACATTACGATTAGATTAGATCATAATCGAATCAACTCGAAAATGCCTACCGAGCCTTTATACCCATCTTTTGTTGTTGTTGAATCTGCCAAAGCAGAGCAACACATATTATCTTGGTAGGGTGCGGAGGGACAATCTTGGTCCCGCCTATCACGCTTGGGTTAGAGTAAGCTCAATTAGATTGAGCAAAACTAGTTAAACTCAATTGGATCGAGTAGAACTATAGGCATATTCCAATCGTTGGAACGATAGGTCAAGATCGCATTTACACTAAATCTTGGGCGATTTAGCCAAAGCTAACTCAAGATCTTTTGTAAATGTGGGTCTTGATCCTATAAACAAGAGTTACATAGAGATGTAATCGGTAATGTGTTACCCACCGATCATACTAAGTCTTGGGCGATTTAGCCAAAGCTAACTCAAGGCTTAGTATGATGTGGATCTTGTCCCGCAAGAATTATAGCTAGTTTGTATGAATCTAGTAATGTGGTTTGACCACATCCATAACTCGATTCTACAAAAAATTCATATAATTCAGTGGGAGCATCATTTGATTAAAGGTCTAATTAAATGATAAAAGGAATATGATATTAATTCTCTACATTGTATGTTGTAGATAACTATGTCGACAAACACGAACACTCTCTCTCTGTGATCTGTCCTTGAGAAGGACAAGCTCAATGGAGCAAATTTCCTGGACTGGTACAGGAACTTGAGAATTGTTCTCACCCAAGAAAGACGCCCCGAGCAATTCCGGAGGTACCTCCTGCCACTGCCTCGCGAGTTGACAAAGATGCTTACAAGAAGCATCAAGATGATGCATTAGATGTGTCATGTCATATGCTTGCGACCATGAACTCTGAGCTTCAGAAGCAATACGAGTTCATGAATGCTTATGATATGGTTGGACATCTTCGTCAACTATATCAAGGACAAGCTAGGCATGAGAGATATGAAGTCTCTAAGGCATTATTTGGGTCCAAGATGCAAGAAGGGACTCCCGTAGGTACATATGTACTCAAGATGATTGGGTACGTAGAAAACCTACAAAGGCTGGGATTCCCACTTCGCCAAGAGCTGGCCACTGACCTGATCTTGCAATCTTTGCCACAAGCCTTCAATCAATTTGTCATGAATTATAACATGAATGAAATTGATAAGCCATTGCCTGAAATGCTCAGCATGTTGAGAACTGTTGAGCTTAACCTTAAGAAGGGTAAATCTAACACCATTTTGATGGTGCAGAAGAAGAAAGGCAAGGCCAAGCCTAAAGGTAAGGGAAAGTCCGAAGCCAAGGGAAAAGGCAAAGAACTTAAACCCAAAGGAGGGGTAGCCAAGGAAGGGGCTTGCTTCCACTGCAAGGAAGCAGGACACTGGAAGTGTAACTGCAAGGCATACCTGGAAGATCTTAAGAAGAAGAGAAGTGAGACTTCTACTTCAGGTATAAATGTTATAGAAGTCAATCTATCTATTTCTTCATCATGGGTATTAGATAACGGATGTGCATCTCACATTTGTACCAATGTGCAGGGGCTGAGAAATAGCAGGGCATTGACAAAGGGCGAGGTGGACCTACGAGTAGGCAATGGAGCAAGGGTTGCTGTTGTTGCTATAGGAACTTATGATCTATCTCTGCCCTCTAGGCTTGTACTAGAATTAGATGAATGTTGTTATGTGCCTGCCTTAACTAAGAACATCATTTCAGTTTCTTGTTTGGACAAGAAAGGTTTTTCATTTATAATAAAGAACAAATGTTGTTCAGTTTATTTAAATGATATGTTCTATTGTAGTGCACCTCTAATGAACGAACTCTACTTTCTATACTTAGAGAGCCCTATCTATAACATAAGTACCAAGAGGTTAAAGTCAAATGAGTTGAACCAAACCTATCTCTGGCATTATCGCTTAGGTCACATAAATGAGAGTCGTTTATCTCAGCTCCAAAAGGATGGGCTGCTAGACTCATTTGATTTTGAATCATATGAGACATGCGAGTCTTGCCTTTTAGGCAAGATGACCAAGACTCCCTTTAGTGGACATAGCGAAAGAGCAACATATTTGTTAGGACTTATACATAGTGATGTATGTGGTCCTTTCAATGTTGCTGCTAGAGGTGGTTACAGGTACTTCATTACATTTACTGATGACTTCAGTAGATATGGTTATGTGTATCTTATGACACATAAATCAAAATCCTTTGAAAAGTTCAAAGAATTCAAGAATGAAGTACAAAACCAGCTTGGCAAGAGTATTAAGATACTTCGATCAGATCGAGGTGGTGAATACCTTAGCCATGAGTTTCATGACTATCTAGCTGAGTGTGGGATTCTATCCCAACTCACTCCTCCCGAACACCACAAAGGGAATGGTGTATCCGAAAGGAGGAATCGACTTATTGGATATGGTATGATCTATGATGAGTCACATGATCTTCCTATATCCTTTTGGGGATATGCTCTGAGACATGCAGCCTTTACCCTTAACCGTGTACCATCCAAGGCTGTGATAAAGACACCATATACGATATGGACAGGGAGAAATCCCATGATGTCTTTTATGAGGATTTGGGGTTGTGAGGCTTACGTTCGACGTCAAGTCTCAGACAAACTGGGACCCAAATCCGATAGGTGCTATTTTGTTGGATATCCAAAGGATACAAAGGGATATTACTTCTACATTCCCAGTCAGCACAAAGTGTTTGTGGCAAAGACTAGAGTTTTTCTAGAAAGGGATTTTGTTTCTAGAAAAACTAGTGGGAGTACCTTCGATCTTGAAGAAATTCAAGATAAGGACCATAGCACTGAGGCCTTGATGGAGGTTGAACAGGAACCACAAAGTGTTGTGGGTGATGAGGTTATTGCACAAAGAGTTGTGGAACAACCACCTGTTCATGTAGACCTACCTCTTTGCAGATTTGATAGGGTACGTCGTCAGCCTGAGAGATATTCATTTCTCTTGTCTGACCATGATGACGTAATGCTCATTGAGAATGAGACTAGATTCTAAGAAATGGCTAGAGGCCATGAGATCCGAGATGGAATCCATGTACACCAACCAAGTATGGACTTTGGTTGATCCACCTGAAGGGGTCAAACCCATTGGGTGTAAGTGGGTCTTTAGGAGAAAGACTGACATGGATGGACTTACGCATACCTATAAGGGTCGATTGGTGGCTAAAGGTTTCAAGCAAATTCATGGTATTGACTATAATGAACCCTTTTCTCCAGTGGCGATGTTTAAGTCCATTCGGATCTTGCTTGCTATTGCAGCATACCACGATTATGAGATCTGGCAGATGGATGTCAAAACCGCGTTTCTGAATGGAAACTTCCTCGAGGATGTGTATATGACACAACCTGAGGGTTTTGTAGATCCACAGCATACTGGGAAGGTATGCAAGCTGCAAAGGTCCATTTATGGGCTAAAGCAAGCTTCTCGGAGCTGGAATCTTCGATTCGATGATGCGATCAAACAGTTTGGTTTCATCAAGAATGAAGATGAACCCTGTGTCTACAAGAGGGTTGATGGGAACACAGTTGTCTTCCTTGTATTGTATGTGGATGACATACTGCTCATTGGGAATGACATCCCTTCGCTACAGTCTGTGAAGACTTGGCTCGGGACGTGCTTCTCAATGAAAGACTTAGGTGAAGCAGCCTGTATTCTAGGCATCAAGATCTATAGAGATAGATCTAAGAGATTGCTTGGCCTAAGTCAGAGTACATACATTGACACGGTATTACTTCGGTTTGCCATGCAGAATTCCAAGAATGGACTTCTGCCGATGTCACATGGTGTGAGTCTTTCGAAGACTCAAAGTCTCTCTTCTAGAGAGGAGAGAGACTGCATGGATAAGATCCCTTACGCATCTGCTATAGGATCTATCATGTACGCCATGCTGTGTACTCGTCCTGATGTCTCGTATGCTTTGAGCATGACGAGTAGATACCAGTAAGATCCAGGTGAGCGTCACTAGATAGCAGTCAAGAATATTCTTAAGTACTTAAGAAGGACTAAAGAATATTTCTTGATATTTGGAGGCGATGAGGGGCTAGCTGTAAAGGGTTACAACGATGTCAGCTTCCAAACTGACCAGGATGATTATAGATCGCAGTCAGGGTTCGTGTTTTGCTTGAATGGTGGCGCTGTGAGCTGGAAGAGTTCGAAGCAGGACACAGTTGTTGATTCTACAACAGAAGCCGAGTATATCGCTGCATCTGAGGCAGCAAAGGAGGCAGTTTGGATCCGCAAGTTCATTACTGAGCTTGGGGTGGTTCCTAGTTGCTTCGTTCCAGTTACGTATTGCTGGAGTTAAATCCCGGTGCAGTTCAAACTCCGGATACATTAACGAAGTTCAGACATCTGACACCATCTGATGCTATTTAGAGTCGCGAAGTAAGTTTTGTAGATTTCTTTCTGATAAGCTATGGCTCCAGCCATCGGTCGGTAAAACGGTAAAAGGCGTCGCTCCAAAAGTGATCCTCTCATCCAGCGAGTCAAGTCGATTCGGGTATTAGATACTACGGTGATTGACACTAGTGCTAGTGGGAGATTGTTAGTGAAAGCCCTAGAGTCAATCATGTGATGATTGTTGTATGGACTTTATTGTATCATATTCCTATTTATAAAGGCATGATTATTATATTTACTTGTATTGGTGCCAAATAACTAAATATAATAATGTCCTTGAGTAGTAGGTTCTTATCTATATCAATCGATTAGTTGAATCGATAATGAGATGATATAGAGAACACTACTCTTAATCATTCCTAGTCGAGTATTAACATTCAGGGACAATGTTAATGCATAGAGACTAGCATGTAGGTCAACAAGATAACTTGATCTCACAAGTCATGGATATGAGATATCAAGTTGACACATGGGTATGCATTGGAGAATGTATACTGAATGACCCGCCATGAGAAAGTATCGTGGATCGTTATATGAGTGTCATATACTTTCTCATGTGGCTATTAGTATGACTATTAGTCCTTAGACCTGAAGTCACCATGGTTCCCTACATAAGGAGTTGCATACTTTGGCTTCGTCAAACGTCACCCGTAAATGGGTGGACTATAAAGCGATTCTTGGGTATGTAACAAATTATGCGGAGGATGTGAGTGATGTAGATGGGATCTATCCCTCCTATATGGCCAGGAGTGACATCGATATTCTTGATAGAGTGAGACCACGAAGTGCATGACCATGCCCAAATGAGTCGATATGAGATATTGAGCTCATTTGATTAGAGTGAGTCTACTTGGAGTTCAAGATATAGATTGTACCGAGGATGACACGGTCTATGCCTCAATTGGTCAATCTATATATCAAGGATAGAGGGACATTGTCACATATTGTGAGAGTCACAATTAGTAGTCACAAAGGTGATGTTGGAGCTCAACATTCTTGTAACTTGGGTAGCAATGATGTGTTGCTAGATACCGCTCATTGCTTATGTTCCTAAATCAGTTTAGGGACATTGCCAACGTTACAAGAACCTATAGGGTCACACACATAAGAGCAATTAGATGGAGATTAGGTTCATATGATGAACCATGAGGATTAGGTTCATGGGATGAACCAAATTGGATTAAAAGTAATCCAAATTAGACTAATTGAGTTAGACTCAAGTTGATTCAAGTGTTGAATGAGTCTAATTTATATTTGATTCATCAAATCAATTTAAATTAATGAATAGAGATTCATTAAATTAAATTGACTTGAGTCAAGTGGTTAGATTTGATCAACCATGGGAGATTAGAGGTCAAGTTTGACTTGACTTGAGAGGGAAGATGAAAGGTCAAGTTTGACTTGACCAAATGCCATGTCATGATGATGACTTGGCATGGCCGGCCAATGATGATGCTCCACATCATCATTGACTTTGTCAATTGGTGCCACATCATGAGGAAGACCAAGAGGCATGGGAGTTACATGCATGCATGTAACCTCCCAAGCCATAATGTGGCCGACCAACACCATTAGGGGTCATGATGGTGAAATTTATTTTTGTGAGTTATTCTAACTTCATCTTCTTCCTTGGAATTTTTCTCTCAAGCTCTCTACCTCTCCCAACCTCATCTTGCCGAGATCTTCTAGAAGTGCTAGCACACTCAAGTTTGTTTCTTTCTCCACCTATTGCTTGTGTGGATACCATAGAGGAGTGTGCACTTGACACTCTCGAGTTCCGGCGAACTTTTGGACGAGCGGGATAAGCGAAGGGCATCGCTACGAGGGTAATGTTCTAACCTCTTAGATCTAAGGTAGATCTAGGGTTTTTGTAAGCACATACATGTTTTTATATTTTTATACTTCGCACGGATCCGTGGCCGGGGCTTCCGAGGTTTCCGCAACGCAAAAAGCGGTTTTTGCAGCTCGGAAAAACCCAACACAATGTAATTAAGCTCAATGTCCCCCTTAGTCACATGATCTATAATGAAGTGATGTTTCACTTCAATGTGCTTGTTCCTAGAGTGATGCACTGGATTTTTGGTCAAATTTATGGTGCTCACATTATCACAAAATACTTTCATGTTGGAGTAAGATCGCTAATAATCCTCTAAGGTATGTTTCATCCATAGTAGTTGAGCTACACAACCACCCATAGCCACATACTCGGCCTCGGTGGTGGATAGGGCAACACAAGGTTGCTTTCTACTACTCCAACTAACTAGGGAGGACCCAAGGAATTGGCATCCACCATTAGTACTCTTCCGATCCAATTTGCAACCGGCATAATCAGAATCGGTGTACCCAACCAAATCAAAAGACCTAGTCCTAGGGTACCATAGTCCTACATTTAGTGTGCCTTTAATATATCTTAAGATTCTCTTAACGGCAACTAAATGAGATTCTTTTGCACATAATTGATACCTAGCACACATACCAACCGCAAATAATATGTCGGGTCTTCTAGCGGTTAAGTACAAAAGTCTACCAATCATGCTCCTATAGAGTGTAAGATCAATTTATTTTCCATCATTATCACTATCTATTTTGGTATTGGTTGCCATTGGAGTTGAAACTACCTTAGTATTTTCCAAACCAAATTTCTTAATCTTTTCCTTAGCATATTTGGTTTAATAAATATAAATTCCTTCACTTGTTTGTTTGACTTGTAATCCTAGGAAGAAATTTAATTCCCCAACTAGACTCATTTCAAATTCTTTTTCCATATATTTAATAAAGTCTTGAAGAAGTTCATTTGTTGACCAAAAAATGATGTCATCAACATATACTTGGGCTAAAATATTTCCTTTGATGTTGACTTTATAAATAGAGTTTGATCTACACTACCCTTTTTAAAATCCTTAGAAATTAAGAAAGATGATAATCTTTCATACCAAGCCCGGGGAGCTTGTTTCAAACCATACAAAGCTTTCCTAAGCTTGTATACATGGTTTGGATAGTCCATATTCTCAAACCCGGGAGGTTGTTCTACATATACCTCTTCCTTAATAAACCCATTTAGGAATGCCAATTTAACATCCATTTGATGGAGTTTGAAACCCATATAGGAGGCATACCCTAATAGTATCCTAATAGACTCTAACCTAGCAACCGGGGCATATGTTTCATCATAGTCAAGTCCTTCAACTTGATTAAAGCCCCTTGCAACTAATCTTGCCTTATTCCTAGTAATATTCCCTTGGTCATCTAGTTTGTTCCTAAAGACCCATCTTGTAGTAATGATGGTGTTTTCATTAGGTCTAAGAACTAACTCCCATACTTGACTCCTTTCAATTTGAGCCAATTCATCTTGCATTGCTAAGATCCAATCCGGATCATGTAATGCATCTTTGATTGTTTTGGGCTCAATTTGAGAAATTAGAGCTATATAACTAGTGGCATCCCTATGAAAAGACCTAGTCCTAACACCTTGAGATAATTCAGCCACAATTTGATCTAAGGGGTGATTTTGATGAACTCTTATGGTTCTAGGAGGTGTATTAATTTGAGTTTGATCATAATTAATCTCAATCCTTTGCTCATCATTGGAATAACCTCTTACTCCCCCTTGATTCAATCCTCCCCCTTGATCATTACCCCCTAAGGTTAAATCTTGAAATTGTTGGGAAATTTCTTGATTTTCATTATTAATATCATCATCAATAGGGGATTTCCTAGGGTATGTATTTGAAGTTTCATCAAATTGGGAATTTGAAGATTCCTCAATCTTTTGAGTCCTTTTATTATAAACTCTATATCCTACACTAGTGGATGAGTATCCAACTAGGATTCCCTCATCCGCTTTGGACTCAAATTTACTTAGATTGTCTTTGGTATTTAAGATATAAACTTTAAATCCAAAAACCTTAAAATAATGAATTGTTGGAATTGTACCATTCTACAATTAAAATGGAGTTTTTCCTAAAAAACCTATGAATTAACACCCTATTTTGGATATAACAAGCGGTATTAACCGCTTCCGCCCACAAGTAGCTAGGTAAATAATATGCATTTAGCATAGTCCTAGCCGCTTCTTGTAGGGCACGATTTTTCCTTTCGACAACCCCATTTTGTTGGGGTGTTCTAGGACAAGAAAACTCATGCTTCTACCCTTGTTCTAAGCAAAAGTTTGAGAAATTAGAGTTCTCAAAATCTCCACCATGATCACTACGGATCCGGTTGATTTTGAGTTTTCTTTCATTTTCTACTCTCTTGCTAAATCCTATGATTAATCCTAGGGTTTCATCTTTATTTTTCAAGAAAAATACCCAAGTAAACCTAGAGAAATCATATACTATTACTAAGCAATATTTACTACCAATCATAGAAGGGGTACTATGACAATCAAATAATTTCATATGTAAAAGTTCTAAAGGTAAAGCGGTACTAAGAAAATTTTTACATTTGTGTGATGTTTTTGATTGTTTCCCTTCTTGGCATGCATCACACATTTTGTCCTTGAGAAATTTGACTTTAGGCAACCCTTTGACTAACTTCATTTTTTCTATTTTTGCTATGTTCTTCATGTTTATGTGTCCTAGCCTCCTATGCCAAAGCCAACTTTCTTCCTCTTTTGCAATAAGACACTTAGTAGAAGCATTAGTAGCATAGGATAAATCAACATAATATATATTTGATTTCCTAAAACCTACTAACATGCAATCATTTAGAGTTTTGTGTATTATAAAACATTTTGAGGAATCAAATTTAACATCAAAGTTTGCATCACATAGTTGGCTTACACTAAGTAAATTAAATTTCATATTTTTAACTAATAACACTTTATGGAGGGCAAGATTGGGGGATACCTCAATTTTGCCTTTTCCTAGAATCTTAAGTTTGCCTCTATTACTAAATGATACCTTTCCCTTGCTAGTGTGGTTGATAGTGGAGAATTTTCTATCATCACCGGTCAAGTGTTTTGAGCACCCACTATCAACAATCCACAAGCTTGGTTCTTCTACCTATATCACATGAAAAAATACAATCCTTAGGTACCCAAATCTTAGGACCACTAGCATCAATTAGAATTTTCTTAGGGACCCAAGCCTTTCTACCCTTGCTTTTAATTATGGATTTTCTACTAACAAGAGATGTAAATGTTACCTCCTTTTCCTTAGGCCTATATCCTAGTCCGGCCTTGTTGTAAATAGCCCTTTGATCCTTAATTATCATGTCTAGGTATTTAGAACCATTAGTAAATTTTTCTAAGCATGCTCTCAAGTTACCTATTTCTTTTTTCAATTCATCATTTTCATCCCTAAGGCTACATGCATCATCATCACAAGATAATTTACCACAAGATGGTTCTACACTCTTAAGTGATTTAATCTCAACTTTTAAGTCCTTAATCCTAGTTTTCGATCTATTCAATGCATTTTGAAGACATGCAATTGTCTTGTAAAGTAAATCTACCCTAGGGGAGTTGTTTACCATATCATCATCACTTGATGATGATTCATCGCTTGAAGAAGAAGATGAGGACTCCTCACTTGAGCTCCCAGCTTCTTCCTCCAATGCCATGAGGGCTAAATTCTGGGTGGCAAGACATACTTCTTCATCGTTGGAAGAGTCCTCCATGCTTAGGGTGTCCCATGTTTGTGCCACCATTGCCTCCTTCTTCTTCTTCTCCTTCTTTTCTTTCTTTTTCTTTTCCTTCTCCTCCTTCTTTTTTAGTTCCGAGAAATTTGGCTTTATATGCCCTTTCTTGTTTCAACCAAAGCAAGTTATGTTAGGTGTAGAATTTGAACTATTTGAAGACTTACCTCTTGAGGATTGGAACATCCTCCTCACATCTTTCTTGGTGAGTTTACTTGACTTCCCACCAAAGTTCTTGACATAATGAGCCACCTCGCTTGCCGATAGCTCATCTTCACTACTTGATGAGTCTTCCTCGAATTTGGATGAGGAGGACACTTCCTTTTTCTCCTTCTTCTTTTTGTCCTTCTTTCATACAAAAAGAGCTATACCCTTCTCTTTGGATGAAGTGTTAGCTTGTTCATGTAATTGAAATTCACAAAATAACTCATCTAACTTAACCAAAGAGAGATCCCTAAAGACCTTATAGGCATCTACCATTGAGGCCCATAAGGTTGTTCTAGGGAAGGCTTGGAGCACATACCTTACAAGATCTCGGTTGTCGACCTTCTCATCTATTACATGTAGTCCGTTGACTACTTCTTTGAAGCGACCATGCATTTGGCTCACGGTCTCATTGGTCTTCATGGAGAAGCTTTGAAGATGGCCAATTAGGATATCTCTCTTGGCCCTTCTTGTTTCCTTGGATCCTTCGTTGAGCTCTATCAACTTCTCCCAAAGCTCCTTCGCCGATTCAAATGGCCCCACCTTGCTTAGTTGCTCTTTTGACAAACCACATTGAAGTGTGGTTGTTGTCTTGGCGTTGGCTTGAGCTTTCTTGGCCATGTCTCTCGTCCAATCCTTGGTCGGTATGGGCGCTCCGTGTTCATCGACCGGCTTCTTGAATCCATCTACAATGTTAAACCAATTTTCAATATCATTCATTAAATAAAACTCCATCCTACCATTCCAGTAGGCGAAGTAAATGTCGTCGAAGAACGGATGCCTCGCCGTGCTATACCCCTCTTGGAAAGCCATTTTGCTCCGATTGATTGTTAGATCTTCCGAAGTGATCCGGGCTCTGATACCACTTGTTGGTGATCGATTGGAATCTAGAGGGGGGTGAATAGCTTGTTTTTCATATCTACAAAATGATTAGCTGAAGCACAACAAAAAATAATAATAACACAAATGAAAAACAATGCTAACACGAATCTTTTATGTGGTTCGGAGATAACGCTCCTACTCCATGGTGATCCTTGAGGTGGATCAACCCTAATCAATATCACTATGAAGCTTTTCATTACAACACTCCTCCTCTTCTTACAAAGGATGTAGATGGAGCTTAGAGAGGAGAAGGAGATTTAGAATCACTAGAAAGATTTTGAAAAATTGTGGAGGCTTAAGAGTATTATCAGAGAATAAGCATTAAACCTAAAAACCTCCTCAAGCCCTCTTTTTATAGAGAGAGGGCTGATTTTCCCGTTGGAGCACTATTAGTCGACTGATGCACAGAATCAATCGACTGCCGGCGCAGTTAACGACTTCTGAATAGCCAAATTCACGGGATTCAGAGTCGTTACCTCCAACGACACTCTCATCGATCGGGATCCCTCCATCGATCGTGATGGAGTGTCGATCAAGTGATCACCGGTCGCGATCAAGTGATCGGGTCGCAATGAGTGAGACTCCATTACGTGCATGTGTTTAGCTTAATCGATCGATTGCCCGCTGGCGGTCGTGATCACAACATCGATCGTCGCCACGACCAAGCGATCGGATGGTCGTGGTTTCATCGACTCGATCGAGCACTTGACGTCGGTGATACATCGATCGTATCGGTCATCAAGTATGAATAATTCATACTTGATTTCACCCCCTAGACCTAGACCCAACCTTCTAGCCCTTCCTTAAGCCTTGCGCCTCCAGGATCCCTCCGAGTCCGCGACTTGTTCATCCTTTGTGCTTTACTTCCCAGAGCTTCCTTCAATTTTATCATGTCTTTGGGTTTCTTTTTGCCATAGCGTGCTTGGACTTTACGCCGCCAAGTCAACATGCTTGGACTTACGCTGCCAAAACTTGCCTTTGGACTTCCTTTGCCAAAGTCCGTTTGGAATTAATGCCGCCAAGACAACATGGTTGTTCTTATGCCGCAAAACCTTTACCTTGGACTTTTCTTGCCAAGATCATACTTGGACTTCGCCTTTATCAAGTCTTCATACTTGGATTTCCCTGTCACTTTAACATGTTCACAATTAGATCACAAATTGTTGCCTAACTTAGATGATTATCCAAACATCAAAACATATAAATGCTTGGGGCATTGTTGCACCAACAATCTCCCCCTTTTTTATTTTTGACAATCATTTAAGTTAGGTCTTTTAAAGATACGCACATAATCATATATCAAATTCTAACTTAAACATTTCTTCTCCCCCTTTGACATACATCAAAAAGAGAAGAAATCATATATTTCATAAATGCGTTGTAATCTTGAACTAAGGTATATAATTGAAATTTAGCTCCCCCTTAATCCAAGATATAGTTCATGATGAGTAAAAGACATGTGGAGCAAAATCCTATCAAACAATTTGAAGGTTTAAATCCTAACTTTGCACCAACAATGTAAATTTGGGGATGAAAAAGATACATTTTATGAAACTCCCCCTAAAACACCGCATTAAACAGTCCTAAAAGTTTGTTTATACTCAATATTATCATGATATGGTTTTAGGACATCAAAGATATACTAAATATCAGAAAGTGGAGCTATTTTTCAGAGAAACACAGTGTATCAGTCGACTGGTTTCTGACCCAGTCGACTGCTACACCTGAAATCAAAATTTCAGCCTTTTCAGCCCAACTTCAAAAATGCGTTAGAAAATCTAGAGCCCTCGAAAAATTGTGAAATTTTGTGTACACATTTCTGAAATCATACTTTATCAAGGAAAAATAATTTGAAAAATATATGTTTTCCAGATTTCAATATTGATACAAAATTGGAAGCTAACCAAAGTTCTAATATTTTTGCAAACTTTGTATCACTTTTGTGTTCCACTCGAAAACTATTTTTCAAAATATGATAAACATAGTTTAAGATATGTTTTATTTGACATTTCCAATCATGTTATTGGAGCTATATGCACATAAATTGTGTATAATCCTTTCCAATGATTGGTCCAATGAAGTATTAATGTCTCTAGATGACACTTTGGTCCATAGTAATGCATCATAACAAGCATGATGAACCAAATGCATTTTCCTAGCATCTCACATATTGTCTAAGTGGCTCAATACAAAAATCATGGTTCTTAGGTATTTTGTGAGATGCTTAAAGGTATAAATCCTAGTATTTCTATAGGATCATGCAAACCTACACCTTTACTCAACCAAGCACATTCCAAGTTCTCTCCTAAGTGATGAAAATTCTACCTCGGGGAGAGCCTTGGTAAATATGTTGGCTAGGTTGGACTTGGATTCAATGTAATTAAGCTCAATGTCCCCCTTAGCCACATGATCTCTAATGAAGTGATGTTTCACTTCAATGTGCTTGGTCCTAGAGTGATGCACCGGATTTTTGGTCAAATTTATGGTGCTCACATTATCACAAAATACTTTCATGTTGGAGTAAGATAGATCTTAATCCTCTAAGGTATGTTTCATCCATAGTAGTTGAGCTACAAAACCACCCATAGCCACATACTCGGCCTCGGTGGTGGATAGGGCAACACAAGGTTGCTCTCTACTACTCCAACTAACTAGGGAGGACCCAAGGAATTTGCATCCACCACTAGTACTCTTCTGATCCAATTTACAACCGTCATAATCGGAATCGGTGTACCCAACCAAATCAAAAGACCTAGTCCAAGGGTACCATAGTCCTACATTTAGTGTGCCTTTAATATATCTTAAGATTCTCTTAACGCCAACTAAATGAGATTCTTTTGCACATGATTGATACCTAGCACACATACCAACCGCAAATAATATGTCGGGTATACTAGCGGTTAAGTACAAAAGGCTACCAATCATGCTCCTATAGAGTGTAAGATCAATTTGTTTTCCTTCATTATCACTATCTATTTTAGTATTGGTTTCCATTGGAGTTGAAACTACCTTAGCATTTTACAAACCAAATTTCTTAATCATTTCCTTAGCATATTTGGTTTGATAAATATAAATTCCTTCACTTGTTTGTTTGACTTGTAATCCTAGGAAGAAATTTAATTCCCCAACTAGACTCATTTCAAACTCTTTTTTCATATTTTTAATAAAGTCTTGAAGAAGTTCATCATTTGTTGACCCAAAAATGATGTCATCAACATATACTTGGGCTACAAAGATGACCATTGATATTGACTTTATTAATAGAGTTTGATCTACCATACCCCTTTTAAAATACTTAGAAATTAAGAAAGATGATAATCTTTCATACCAAGCCCGGGGAGCTTGTTTCAAACCATACAAAGCTTTCTTAAGCTTGTATACATGGTTTGGATAGTCCATATTCTCAAACCCGGGAGGTTGTTCTACATATACCTCTTCCTTAATAAACCCATTTAGGAATGCCGATTTAACATCCATTTGATGGAGTTTGAAACCCATATAGGAGGCATACCCTAATAGTATCCTAATAGACTCTAACCTAGCAACCGGGGCATATGTTTCATCATAGTCAAGTCCTTCAACTTGATTAAAGCCCCTTGCAACTAATCTTGCCTTATTCCTAGTAATATTCTCTTGTTCATCTAGTTTGTTCCTAAAGGCCCATCTTGTAGTAATGATGGTGTTTTCATTAGGTCTAGGAACTAACTCCCATACTTGTCTCCTTTCAAATTGAGCCAATTCATCTTGCATTGCTAAGATCCAATCCGGATCAAGTAATGCATCTTTGATTGTTTTGGGCTCAATTTGAGAAATTAGAGCTATATGACTAGTGGCATCCCTATGAAATGACCTAGTACTAACACCTTGTGATAATTCAGCCACAATTTGATCTAAGGGGTGATTTTGATGAACTCTTATGGTTCTAGGAGGTGTATTAATTTGAGTTTGATCATAATTAATCTCAATCCTTTGCTCATCATTGGAATAACCTCTTACTCCCCCTTGATTCAATCCTCCCCTTGATCATTACCCCCTAAGGTTAAATCTTGAAATTGTTGGGAAATTTCTTGATTTTCATTATTAATATCATCATCAATAGGGTATTTCTTAGGGTATGTATTTGAAGTTTCATCAAATTGGGCATTTGAAGATTCCTCAATCTTTTGAGTCCTTTTATTATAAACTCTATATCCTACACTAGTGGATGAGTATCCAACTAGGATTCCCTCATCCACTTTGGACTCAAATTTACTTAGATTGTCTTTGGTATTTAAGATATAAACTTTACATCCAAAAACCTTAAAATAATGAATTGTTAGAATTGTACCATTCCACAATTAAAATGGAGTTTTTCCTAAAAACCTATGAATTAACACCCTATTTTGGATATAGCAAGCGGTATTAACCGCTTCAGCCCACAAGTAGTTAGGTAAACACAACCCCATTTTGTTGGGGTGTTCTAGGACAAGAAAACTCATGCTTGTACCCTTGTTCTAAGCAAAAGATTGAGAAATTAGAGTTCTCAAATTCTCCACCATGATCACTACGGATCCGGTTGATTTTGAGTTTTCTTTCATTTTCTACTCTCTTGCTAAATATTATGATTAATCCTAGCGTTTCATCTTTATTTTTCAAGAAAAATACCCAAGTAAACCTAGAAAAATCATCTACTATTACTAAGCAATATTTACTACCAATCATAGAAGGGGTACTATGACAATCAAATAATTTCATATGTAAAAGTTCTAAAGGTAAAGCGGTACTAAGTAAATTTTTACCATTGTGTGATGTTTTTGATTGTTTCCCTTCTTGGCATGCATCACACATTTTGTCCTTGAGAAATTTGACTTTAGGCAACCCTTTGACTAACTTCATTTTTGCTATTTTGGGTATGTTATTCATGTTTATGTGTCCTAGCCTCCTATGCCAAAGCCAACTTTCTTCCTCTTTTGCAATAAGACACTTAGTAGAAGCATTAGTAGCATAGGATAAATCAACATAATATATATTTGATTTCCTAAAACCTACTAACATGCAATCATTTAGAGTTTTATGTTTTATAAAACATTTTGAGGAATCAAATTTAACATCAAAGTTTGCATCACATAGTTGGCTTACACTAAGTAAATTAAATTTCATATTTTTAATTAATAACACTTTATGGATGGAAAGATTGGGGGATACCTCAATTGTGCCCTTTCCTAGAATCTTATGTTTTCCGTTATTATCAAATGATACCTTTCCCTTGCTAGTGTGGTTGATAGTGGAGAATTTTCTCTCATCACCGGTCATGTGTTTTGAGCACCCACTATCAACAATCTACAAGCTTGGTTCTTCTACCTATATCACATGAAAAATACAATCCTTAGTTACCCAAATCTTAGGACCACTAGCATCAATTAGAAATTTCTTAGGGACCCAAACCTTTCTACCCTTGCTTTTAATTATGGATTTTCTACTAACAAGAGATGTAAATGCTACCTACTTTTCCTTAGGCCTATATCCTAGTCCGGCCTTGTTGTAAATAGCCCTTTGATCCTTAATTATCATGTCTAGGTATTTAGAACCATTAGTAAATTTTTCTAAGCATGCTCTTAAGTTACCTATTTCTTTTTTCAATTCATCATTTTCATCCCTAAGGGTACATGCATCATCATCACAAGATAATTTACCATAAGACGGTTCTACACTCTTAAGTGATTTAATCTCTACTTTTAAGTCCTTAATCCTAGTTTTCAGTCTATTCAATGCATTTTGAAGACATGCAATTGTCTTGTAAAGTAAATCTACCCTAGGGGTGTTGTTTACCTCATCATCATCACTTGATGATGATTCGTCACTTGAAGAAGAAGATGAGGACTCCTCACTTGAGCTCCCGGCTTCTTCCTCCAATGTCATGAGGGCTAAATTCCGGGTGACAAGGCATACTACTTCATCGTCGTAAGAGTCCTCCATGCTTAGGGTGTCACATGTTTGTGCCACCATTGCCTCCTTCTTCTTCTTCTCCTTCTTTTCCTTCTTTTTCTTTTCCTTCTCCTCCTTCTTCTTTAGTTCCAGGCAATTTGGCTTTATATGCCCTTTCTTGTTGCAACCAAAGCAAGTTACGTTAGGTGTAGAATTTGAACTATTTGAAGACTTCCCTCTTTAGGGTTGGAACATCTTCCTCACATCTTTCTTGGTGAGTTTCCTTGACTTCCCACCAAAATTCTTGACATAATGAGCCACCTCGCTTGCCGATAGCTCATCTTCACTACTTGATGAGTCTTCCTCGGATTCGGATGAGGAGGACACTTCCTTCTTCTCCTTTATCTTTTTGTCCTTCTTTCTTACAAAAAGAGCTATACCTTTCTCTTTGGATGAAGTGTTAGCTTTTTCATGTAATTGAAATTCACAAAATAACTCATCTAACTTAACCAAAGAGAGATCCCTAGAGACCTTATAGACATTTACCATTGAGGCCCATAAGGTTGTTCTAGGGAAGGCTTGGAGCACATACCTTACAAGATCTCGGTTGTTGACCTTCTCACCTATTACATGTAGTCCATTGACTACTTCTTTGAAGTGACCGTGCATTTGGCTCACGGTCTCATTGGTCTTCATGAAGAAGCTTTGAAGATGGTCAATTAGGAGATCTCTCTTTGCCCTTCTTTTTTCCTTGGATCCTTCGTTGAGATCTATCAACTTCTCCCAAAGCTCCTTCGCCGATTCAAATGGCCCCACCTTGCTTAGTTTCTCTTTTGACAAACCACATTGAAGTGTGGTAGTTGCCTTGGCGTTGGTTTGAGCCTTCTTGGCCATGTCTCTCGTCCAATCCTTGGTCAGTATGGGCGCTCTGTGTTCATCGATCGGCTTCTCAAAACCATTTACACCGCTAAACCAATTTTCAATATCATTCATTAAATAATACTCCAACCTACCTTTCCAGTAGTCGAAGTCATTGTCGTCGAAGAACGGAGGCCTCGCTGTGCTATACCCCTCTTGGAAAGTCATTTTGCTCTGGTTGATTCTTAGATCTTCCGATGCGATCCGGGCTCTGATACCACTTGTTGGTGATCGATAGGAAGCTAGAGGGGGGTGAATATCTTGTTTTTCGTCTCTACAAAACGATTAGTGGAAGCACAATAAAAAATAATAATAACACAAATGAAAAACAATGCTAACACGATTCTTTTACCTGGTTTGGAGATAACGCTCCTACTCAACGGTGATCCTTGAGGTAGATCAACCCTAATCAATATCACTATGACACTTTTCTTTACAACACTCCTCCTCTTCTTACAAAGGATGTAGATGGAGCTTAGAGAGGAGAAAGAGATTTAGATTCACTAGAAAGCTTTTGAAAAATCGTGGAGGCTTAAGAGTATTATCAGAGAATAAGCATTAACCCTAAAAACCTCCGCAAGCCCTCTTTTTATAGAGAGAGGGTTGATTTTCCCGTTGGAGCACCATCAGTAGACTAATGCACAAAATCAGTCGACTGTTGGCACGGTTAACGACTTCTGAAAAGTCGAATTTGCGAGATTTAGAGTCATTACCTCCAGCGACACTCCCATCAGTCGACTGATCCCTCCATCTGTCGACTGATCCCTCCATCAGTCGACTGATGTAGTGATCAGTCGAGTGATTATATGTCACAGTCGAGTGAGACTCCATTTTGTGCCTGTGTTTAGCTTAATCGATCGTCGATCGCCACTATTGGCGATCGATCGACAACATCAATCAACCGCCACGACCAGCAATGACTTATGGTCGAGGTTTCATCCGGATCACATCATATCAAAGTATGAATAATTCATACTTGATTTCACCCCCTAGACCTAGACCCAACCTTCTAGCTCTTCCTTAAGCCTTGCGCCTCCAGGATCCCTCTGAGTCCGCGACTTGTTCATCCTTTGCGCTTTCCTTCCAAGATCTTCCTTCAGTTTTTTCTTGTCTTTGGGTTTCCTTTTGTCAAAGCATGCTTAGACTTTACGCCGCCAAGTCTACATGCTTGGGCTTACGCTGCCAAGACTTGCCTTTGAACTTCCTTTGCCAAAGTCCGTTTGGACGTAATGCCGCCAAGACAACATGCTTGGTCTTATGCCGCAAAACCTTTACCTTGGACTTTTCTTGCCAAGATCATACTTGGACTTCGCCTTTACCAAGTCTTCATACTTGTATTTCCCTGTCACTTGAACATGCTCTCAATTAGATCACAAATTGTTGCCAAACTTAGATGATTATCCAAACATTAAAACATATAAATGCTTGGGGCATTGTTGCACCAATACATGAAATCGTTTCAGTCGCAATGGAAGCATGGATGGGCCGTGTCTTATGAAGACATGATAGATGGACCAAATTGGTTTGGCTCTAATCCAATGGTGGAGAATAAACCAAAGGGGTTTGGTTTGTTTTAAATGAATGAACCAAAGTTGGTTCGGTTCGTTTTAACTTAAAATAGACCAAATCGGTTTGGTTTATTTTAACTTAAATTAATGGAGCGGGTCAACGGATTTTGGTTATGAACCAATAACCATTAGGAGAATTTGTTCTCTATAAAATAGGGCTTAAGGGTTTTCGGAAAACCTAATCTAAGCAACCCCAAAGTTGCCCCCCCCCTCTCCTTCTCCTCTTGTGGTCGGCGCCCAAACCCTAGCCGCCGCCCACCCTTGTGCTACCGTCCAAGTTGTTGATGACATCCAAGCTTCAGCCGTCGATCCTCCAGCGACCCTCCGGTGATCCTCCTTGGCTCCGGTGACCAAGGACTAGCTGACCCTCTTCCCTTTGGCCGGCGCTAACTCCTCCACCAAGCTGTCCAGTTTTATGGAGAGCTTGTTTCCTTCGTGTCGAAGCGTCATTTGGACGACGTTTGGAGCTCCGACAGTGGCTACTTTGCTGGATATTTGATCTCCGATAATCCTCATAGGTGGAGGACGAAGGATTCATTAAACAGTTGACGAATACCTCTCCGGAGAAGCGAGTTTTTGAGGACTCGTTTTGAATCCGAATTTTGATACGGATTGTGATCTTCTCTCGATCACATCGTCTTCGACACGAGGCTAGTGACTCGTACGAAGATGAGGCTTGTGACTTTGTGAAGTCATCCCGAAGATACTCGGTGTGGATACGGATAGAGGCGATTCTAGCGAGGGTCGCTCCGGTTGATGTCTTTCCCGCTACACGTGATACGTCAGGTATAAGTAGAATAAATTTCCTTTTATTGAAAAATTTAAAACTACAGTTATGTCTACACATGTTGTACTATGCATGTGTGTGGTATGTGTGATGTAATAAATTAGATTTATTTCTTTTTATTTATTCCACTGCGCACATGTTTACGAAAAATGTTCGAATACACACTCGCTGCGGTGCCGGAAACCCAATAGTGGTATTAGAGCCCAGGTTGGGTTTCAACATAATCGTAAAATTATTTTGCGATAGTCGTAATGGTATTTATGAAAATTTTCTACTTTTGAAAAGTTATAAGTATTTATGGATTTTTTTTTAATTTTGGAAAGTTTAGAAGTATTTATGGAAATTGATATTTTCCATAAATAAAATATTTGATTAGATTTGGAAATTTGTTTCCTAATTTAATCATGATTTGATTTGGAAAATCAAATCTTGAAATATTTTATTTCCATAAGTAGTTTTGATGATTTAGGAAATTTGTTTCCTAAATTTACTTTCCTTAATCAACACTTTCCACAAATAAAATATGTGATTAGATTTGGAAATTTGTTTCCCAATTTAATCATGATTTGATTTGGAGAATCAAATCTCAAACATATTTTATTTCCATAAATAGTTATGACATATAAGGAAATTTTGTACATGTCATAATTGTATGTCATGTAATTGCATTAGATGCATATCATTATGTCATGCGTGTCGTGACATGTAGATGTATGTCATGTATGCCATGTCATGTAGATAATAGTTATTTGCATGCAAAGATGATGAGACATAAAAACCCTTACTCAATATTAAAGCCTACACCATCCACTAATATGGTTAGAACCAGAGTTCTGTTTCTTGTTTGGGTTGTTGGACTCTCTCCAAGCCCAGCTTGAACTCGAACATATTCAAACCATGAAATAGTTTAATAATAATATTGTAAGAGTCAGAGGTCAATGGTTAGCTTTGTTTGTTGGACTCTCTCCAAGTCGGGCTAATTGGTTGAATGTACTCTAACCATATTAAAACTATTTCTCAATTAATTGGTTGGCTTTAACCTGGAGCATCGGCTTGTTGGACTCTCTCCAAGGTTGATGTGAAGGGAGGTGAAGTTGGGTGCTATGCATATGATGCATACTTGTTAATGTGTTAACAACCCGATGTATGTGTGAACATTCAATTAGTTGATAGCACATTGTGAGAGTTGCATATATGTGATATGCAATCGGTATATTTGATACCAACCATCGTAGTTATGAATGGCTTGTTGGACTCTCTCCAAGGTTGTTCATATCTATGTTGGATATCAGCCCATTCGGAGATGGACCTACGATCTCCCGAAGTGATTTTGGGGTTTTTGAAATTCAAAAAATGAATGGGATTTTTAAATATATGTTGATGCATTTTAAAATCATTTTCTCATATATGCTCGCTTTGTATTTCTAGGTTAATCAATTGATCATGACGTCTTTGAATTTGCGCACTATTTTGGATTCAAACAAATTGACTGGGCCTAACTTCCTAGACTGGCTTAGAAACTTGAGAATTGTTCTCAAGGTGGAAAAGCTAGCGTATGTCCTTGAAGAGCCTCTTCCCAACCGTCCTAGGGACGATGCAACTCCAGACCAATTGTTGGCCTATCAGAAACATGCGGCAGATTCTGAACTGGTGAGTTGCATCATGCTAGTTGCGATGGTACCTGAGCTGCAAAAGCAGCAAGAGCATATGGATGCTAATATCATAGTCTTCCATCTTCATGAGTTGTTTGATGAGCAAGCGAGATCCGAAAGGTTCGAAGTTTCCAGACTCCTCTTCACCTCTAAGATGCAAGAAGGTTCGTCTGTAGTGCAGTTTGTGCTAAAGATGAACAGGTACATCGAGCGTCTGGCCACCCTCGGGTTTGTGATGGATCATGAATTAAGTATTGACTTAATTCTGCATTGTTTGCCCAAGAGTTTCTCACAATTTGTGAAAAACTATCAGATGAACAAATTAGAATCCACTATTTCTGAGCTCCTCAATATGCTAAAGACTGTGGAGCCTTCTGTGAAGCATGAGGAGAAGGTGGTTCTGTTAGTTGATTTCTCAAAGAAAGGTTCTAAGAGGAAGGCAAAGGAACAGAAGAAAGGGAAGAACAAGAAGGCTAAGAAGGCAGAACCAGCACAAAAGGGCACTTGCCATCATTGTGGCAAGGAAGCCCACTAGCGAAGAAACTGCAAGATTTATCTTGAGTCCGTGAAGAAGAAGAAGGCATCCGATGCCCCATCCTCTTTTGGTATCTTCGTTATTGATTGTCATTCTATTTCCTTAGACACTTGGGTATTGGATACTGGGTGTGGCTCACATATATGTAATGACATACAGGGGCTAAGGAATAGAAGAAGACTCATTAGAGGGGAGTCAAATTTGCGAGTTGGCAATGGAGCAAAGGTTGTTGTGGTCGCCATCGGAACTTATTTGCTGAAGCTCCCTAGTGGACTAGTCTTAGAACTGGACAATTGCTATTGTGTTCCTTCTCTAATAAAGAACATTGTTTCTATTTCCTGCTTAAATACAAATGGTTACCATTTGATGTTTAGTAACAATTATTGTTATATAACTTTAAATGGCATACTTTATGGAACTGGAACTTTGAACAATGATATTTATACATTGGACATATCCAATGACATTTTCAATATCGAAGCGAGCAACAAGCGTGCTCGAAAAGATAATCAATTAGACTCCTACATGTGGCATTGTCGCCTTGGCCATGTGAGCAAGAAATACATGTCTGAATTACACCGATGTGGAATTATGGAATCGTTTGAATTAGATTCATACGATACATGTGAATCATGCTTAAAAGGCAAGTGACTAAGTTACCTTTTACAGGAAAAAGTGAACGAGTGGGAGAGTTGCTAGGTCTAATACATACTGATGTATGTGGACCTATGTCAACTCAAGCTTTAGGAGGCTATAGCTACTTCATTACCTTCACCGATGATCACTCACGGTTTGGATATATGTTCTTGATGAAACACAAGTCTGAAGCTTTTGAAAGGTTCAAAGAATTCAGAAATGAAGTAGAGAAACAACATGACAAGAGTATTAAAATACTTCGATCGGATCGAGGTGGTCAATACTTAAGTCAAGAGTTTCTAAATTATCTAAGAGACAATGGTATATTGTCTCAATGGACTCCGCCATATACACCACAGCATAATGGTGTATCTGAGTGGTGTAACTGGACCTTGATCATGCGAATCTTCCCAAGTCCTTTTGGGGCTATGCACTTCAGACAGATGTTTACTTGTTAAACAGAATGCCAACCAAGGTAGTCTCCACTACTCCATATGAGATATGAAATAGTAAGAAACCTCATGTATCTTACTTGAAGATATGAGGTTGTCCTGCTTATGTGAAGTAGACTGTATCAGACAAATTGGATGCTAAGTCTGATAAATGTCTATTTATTGGATACCCTAAGGAAATAAGGGGTTACCAATTCTATCATCCTGTGGAACAAAAGGTGTTTGTTTCAAGACATGCTGTGTTTCTAGAGAAAGAGTTTCTCTTGCAAGAAAACAGTGAGAGTGTCGTCGAGCTTGAGGCTCGAGAGACTCAAATAGACATTGATGAGATACCTGGTAAAGCACAACAGCCGATAACTCATAGTGATGAGCAATCGGCTGGACCTATTGAAACACCACATCTTCGTAGATCTGGTAGAACACGTAATATTCCTAAGAGATATGGATTTCTCGTAAGTGAATCGAATGACGTGTTACTCATTGATGATGAGGAGCCTACCAGTTATGAAGAAGTTCTGACAAGTTCATAAAGGGAAAAGTGTCTTGAAGGCATGAAGTCAGAAATGGATTCCATGTATGAAAACCAAGTTTGGAACTTGGTTGACCCACCTAAAGGCATAAAACCTATAGGGTGCAAGTGGGTTTTCAAGAAGAAAACCGACATGGATGGTAATGTGATTGGCTATAAGGCTTGATTGGTGGCGAAAGGATATCGTCAAAAGCAAGGTGTTGATTATGATGAAACCTATTCGCCTGTTGCTATGCTTAAATCCATTCGGAAGCTTCTAGCCATAGCGGCTTATTATGATTATAAGATATGACAGATGGATGTGAAAATAGCTTTCCTTAATGGAAACCTACTCGAGGATATGTATATGATACAGCCTAAGGGTTTCACATAGGTTGATAAAACCATGGTATGTAAATTGCGACGGTCCATATATGGATTGAAGCAAGCATCCAGGAGCTGGAATATCCATTTTGATGAGACAATTAAAAAGTTTGATTTCTCACAAAATCCAGACGAACCTTGTGTGTACTATAGGGATCCCGAGCGATAAACAAAATTCGCAGCGGAAAACTTAGGATCCCTCCAGAGATCCAAGCAAAAAAAATATACTCATTTCAATTATCGATTCTATCCTATAGGAATCGAGATTAACTTCGAATCATGCCCTTCGAATTCCAGTCAGCAACACTTGCGGATCTTAGCGTGGTCATAATGTCTACGCCTCTACGGTGCACACACACACGATCTTGGAGAGAAGAGGTAAGCCCTTTCGGTTGTGCTAGCAACCACTCCAAGGTCTCACTTTTCCACTCTATACTTGGCCCTCGTGTGTTGTGAACGAAAATAAAAATCTGATTTTCTTTTTTATTGTCCATGTTGAAGAAGAAGAAGCAACCATAATACACCTTAATGAGACATTAAATGCATTTCCTTATTCTCCATGGTAAAAGAAAGGAAGTCAATTAATGCTCATTAAATGCACATTAATGAGTTTTAAATCCCATTTAAAACCCCATTTATTAATTCGTGTATTATTCATTTTAGCCTTCTTCTCTTGGTTTGACTTGAGTGTAACTCAACATAAACCAATTTGAGTCCAACTCAAATTTAGCCAAGTAATGAGTCTTACTCATTCTAGTTAATCCAATTAACTAATAATTCATTTTAGTCAAACCAAAATGATTTCCTCTCCAAAATAATATGTTCTTTGTGTGTGACCCTATAGGCTCTCATAACGTTGGCAATGTATCCAAAACCATTTTAGATACATAAGCAATGAGCGGTATCTAGCAATACATCATTGCTACCCAAGTGATGAGATTGTCGAGATCCGACAACCTCTTCCGTGACTATTATCATATGACAGTGTCCTTCTATCCTTGATATCTCAGATCGATCAATGAGGCATAGACCATGTCACCCTCTTATCAATCTTTATGTTTCTTGATCCCCAAGTAGACTCACTCAAACAAATGAGCTCAATATCTCATATTGACTCATTTGAGTATGGCCATGCATTTCGTGGTCCTACTCTATCAAGAGGCCAAAGATATCACTCCCATCATATGGGAGGGATAGATCCCATCTACATCACTCACATCCCTCCGCATAATTCGTTACATACTAAGTGATCGCCATTATAGTCACCCAATTACGGTGTGACGTTAGATGATACCAAAGTACATAACTCCTTATGTAGGGAACCGTAGTGACTTCAGGTCTAAGTGTTGGGGATCGAATGGCCGGCTAGAGGGGGGTGAATATCCCTCGTTCGTTGGTCGTCGTATTTTGCTCGTCTACAAAATGTTAGCGCAAGCGGAAGCAATAAACTAAGACAAGCAAATAGACATAAAACAAAGACAATACAAACACGGAGATGTAACGTGGTTCACGGCTACGCCGCTAATCCACGATCCGATTCGTCCACGGTGAATCACTCCACAATATATCCACTAGATCTCTCTTTTGCACAAAGCTAGGTGGAGGTAACCTCTTTACAACAACACTCCTCTTACAAATATAATGAAAATAAGCTTGGGTAAGAGAATGGAAAGCTTTAGGGAACTTTGGGAGAGTGTTAGAGTGTAAGCATTAGCCTCCCAAAGCCTTACCCCCTTCCTTTTTATAGAGGAAGAGGACGATGGCACCCATCGGCCGACCGTCCCGTAGTCGCTGCCCATGGCCGCTTTCCACGCGTTGGATACCATCCAGATCTGGGATCACCGACCGATGGCACCATCGGTCGACCGGTGCTCGATCACCGAGTGCCGGTCAGTCGACTCCATTCTCGTGCCTGCAGACAAGGTTATCCCGATCGCCATTCATCGGTGATCACTATCGACATCATTGACCGATCCATGGCAATCGACTGCCACGCACTTGACCGGTCTTATACCAGTCGATCGAACCATCGACTCAGAGCAGTCGACTTCCATGACATGGCAGTCGACTGGTGTCGAAAAAACTCATCCGACACTTGGCCAAATGGCCAAGTTTCACCTAAGAGCTACCCTTCCCGGGTTACAATCGCTCACTCTCATCCCTCGGAGTCCCTCGCCTTTGAAGTTCTCTTCGTTCGCGGCCACGTCCCTCGGCAGCATCAGGCGCACGGCTCTGCAATGCTCCTTCACGTCTCTTGCCTCGAAGTCTACTTCCTCCAGCTTCACTCCAAGCTCCTCTTCCGGCGGTCCCTCGGATGCTCCAAGCGCACGGCTTCCGCAAAGCTATCCTTCACCGACTCAAGGCACGAGTCATGAGATGTGAAACTCGCCATGGCTCCATGTGCGAATTACTAAGTCCTGCACGACTTCAACGCACATATCAAATCAACATATCAAACTAACTTAAACCCTTTGCCATACCATCAAAACCATATTACGGCAAGAGATTGCCCTAACAATCTCCCCCTTTTTGATGTGTGGCAATCCGTTTAAGTTAGGTAAAAACATTTGATATAAATTCTAAGGTAAGAAAGCATGTAAAGATACATGATATAACAACATGCAACTCCCCCTTAATCCATGAAACTCTCTATTCAAATTTTCTCCCCCTATCATATATTTCTCCCCCTAAAATAATTAACTTAAACATAATTATTTCTCCCCCTTTGACACCATCAAAAAGATTAACACTAAGTTAAAAACACATGGCATCAATTCTAATAGAAAGAAAATACCACAAGTCGATTTAAAATTGGAATTCAGCCTTCTTGATGCGATATTGAGGCCATCGATCATTGGTTGAATACCGATCCCACGTAAATTTCGGGATTTTCTGATTTTCAGACCGAATTTCAGAAATACATTAAAAATTCCAAAAAATTCAAAAAATCATGAAATTTGGGGAACACATTTCTTTTAAGTATATCTATCAGTGAAAAATATGTTTTCATGAAAAATCATTATATTTCCACGTATTTGCCAAAAATCCAAAATCTTTAAAAACTAATAGGTTTTTGATCATAAGAGTATCCATTTTAACACCTAGTTTTGCATCCAATTGTTTCAAAACATGAATACATATATTTTAAAGTAAGAAATTGTTTTGAAAACATATGAAATATCCAATCATGATCTTTGGGCAATATGTCTATGAATTAAACATAAGCCTTCCCCATGATTGGTCTATTATTGCTATGTTGATACTTTAAATGACCATCTAAATGCCATAGACATTAATGAACATTTGTATCATCCTAACATCTCACTCATGCTAAGTTTGCAATCAAGTTAGCCTATAGTGAGTGTGAGATGCATCCTAGGGGGTATTTGTATATACTTAACCAATATATTCATGCAATTCTATCATGGTTAAGTATCAACCTAACATCCTACATGATCATAATGACATATATGAATGAATTTCACATAATGATCATGAAATACATGTTTTCCTCAAATTATAATCACGCATTAGGTATTATATGATGATAATAAACAAAGTATCACCTAAAGCATGATTCAAACCTATTTCTCATGATAACGTGCCAAATTTCAAAAACATAAATCATGATTGCAAATATACATAGGAATCATGATTTAAGCATGATTATCTATTTATGGGTACGTTATCATCACCCAACACTATCAAAAAAAATGTTGTCCCGTCATCCTAAGTCAACCAAATTATGATATAGATTAACTTCATATGGTTGACTATCCTAGGGTTACCCTAACCCTTAAGGATGGATTTTGGAAGCCAAAATAAGTTCTTTCCTATTGGGTTCACTAAGTATTCCTTGGGGATCCATTTTCTAGCAATTACTTTCTTTTTATCTTGTCCCCTAGCTATAAGGCATTTGTAGGCCTTTTCATTTTTCTTTTCCTTGTAGCCTAGGCCCTTTTTGTTGAAACTAGCTCTTTGGCTCCCTAGGATCATGTTCAATGTGTTGGAGCCAATAGTGAATTTCTCTAGGGCTTTGGTTAAATAATCTACCTTTTCCCTTAATGCCCTATTTTCCTCTATGCATGCATCATTAACATCCAAAGGCATATAGTCATGTGAGCATGCATCATCATGGCAAGAAGAAACATTATCATTTAAGCATGCTTTTTCTAGTTTTTATTCTAAATCCTTAATTTGTTTAAGCATGCTTTTATTTTTCTTTTTCATGCCAAATAACTCCTTAGTTAAACTAGAAATTATGGAAACTATTTTCTTAGGAGAAGCATTCGTTACCATAGTTTCCATATCCTCTTCTTCTTCTTCGGATGAGGAGGATGTAGAAGATCCCCCTACATTTGAGCTCTCCCCACTTGAGCTTGATTCTTCATTTGAGGAGGAGGAGGAGCAATCCGAGTCATGAAGAGCCATTAGTGCTAGGTTGGAGTAGACGTGCTCTTCTTCTTCGGATGAGGATGAGGAGGCAAGGTCATCCCATGTCTTGGCTTTGAGTGCCATGGCCTTCCCTTTTCCTTTTGCCTTCTTTTCTTCTTCCTTTTTCTTACTTCCCTTCTTCTTCTTCTTTTCTTCTTTCTTCTTCCTTTCTTCCTTGCTCTTGTTTAGGAGGGGACAATTACCCCTTATATGTCCCTCTCCTTGGCAATTGTAGCATATGACCTTCCCCCTTGGTCTTCTATTCCTATCATGAGATTTATCAAATCTAAAATTCTTAAATGCACGTCTTACCTTCCTCACCATGTAGGCTTCTTCCGTGCTATCCATGGAGGAGGTAGAGGCTTCATCGGATGAGGAGGAGGGGATCTCCATCTTCTTCTTCCCCTTGTTTGCCATCAAGGCTACTCCTCGTGAATTTTGGACTCTAGGCTCTTCTTGTATACCTTCAAGCCTTGTCTCATGAAGCTCCATGGTTGAAAAGAATTCCTCCAAGGTGCTCACTTCTAGGTTCTTGGAGATGTAAAATGAGTCCACCATGGAGCTCCATCTTGAGGACCGGGGGAAAGCATCTATGGCCTTCATTACCATATCCCGGTTGGAGAGCTTCTCTCCTACACTCGTTAGCCCAATTAATATTTCTTTAATTCTAGAATGTAGGGAAGTTACCTTTTCTCCCTTTTCTAATTTGATGTTCGAGAGTTGGGAGCGGAGGAGGTCTCTTCTTGCTAGCTTAGCCTCCGAGGTACCATCATGAAGCTCAACCAATCTCTCCCACATCTCTTTGGCACTTGAGCACTCCCCTATTCTATTTACTTCTTGTTGAGGGAGCACATTGTAGAGGTGGTGCTTGGCCTTTGAATTTGCCAAATACTCTTCTCTTTGTCTTTTGCTCCATCTCGATTTCTCCAATGGCTCCCCATCCTCGTTCCTAGGCAACTCAAAACCGTTTTCCATTATTAATAGAATTTCAAAGTCGGTTTCGAAGAATACCTCGATTCTCTTTTTCCACCAAGAGAATTCGTCGTCAAACTTCGGTGGATGGATATTTGAGCCGGCCATTTTGAAAATTTGCTTGTTGTGGCGATCAGTCATCGACAAGCTTTCCTTGGCTCTGATACCACTTGTTGGGGATCGAATGGCCGGCTAGAGGGGGGTGAATAGCCCTCATTCGTTGGTCGTCATATTTTGCTAGTCTACAAAACGTTAGCGCAAGCGGAAGCAATAAACTAAGACAAGCAAATAGATATAAAACAAAGACAATACAAACACGGAGATGTAACGTGGTTCACGGCTACACTGCTAATCCACGATCTGATTCGTCCACGGTGAATCACTCCGCAATCTATCCACTAGATCTCTCCTTTGCACAAAGCTAGGTGGAGGTAACCTCTTTACAACAACACTCCTCTTACAAATATAATGAAAATAAGCTTGGGTAAGAGGATGGAAAGCTTTAGGGAACTTTGTGAGAGTGTTAGAGTGTAAGCATTAGCCTCCCAAAGCCTTACCCCCTTCCTTTTTATAGAGGAAGAGGGTTTCTTCCCGTTGACACAGGATCAGTCGACTGATGGCACCCATCAGTCGACTGGTCCCGTAGTCGTTGCCCAATAACGGCTGCTTTCCACGTTGGATACCATCCAGCGATCGCATCACCGATCGATGGCACCATCGATCGGCCGGTGCTCGATCCGAGTGCCCAAATGAGTCGACTCCATTCGTGCCCATGCACGGTGCCATCAATCGACCGCCATTCACCGGATCATGATCATCGACATCGATGATGCCGATCCCATGGCGACGTGCCGCCAAGCACTTGACCGGTCTTATACCAGTCGATCGAACCATCGTCTTAGAGCAGTCGACTGCAATGACATGGCAGTCGACTGGTGTCGGGAAAAACTCATCCGACACTTAGCCAAATGGCCAAGTTTCACCTAAGAGCTACCCTTCCCCGGGTTACAATCGCTCACTCTCATCCCTCGGAGTCCCTCACCTTTGAAGTTCTCTTCGTTCGTTGCCACGTCCCTCGGCAGCATCAGGCGCACGACTCTGCAATGCTCCTTCGCGTCTCTTGCCTCGAAGTCTACTTCCTCCGGCTTCACTCCAAACTCCTCTTCCGGCGGTCCCTCGGATGCTCCAAGCGCACGGCTTCCGTAAAGCTATCCTTCACCGACTCAAGGCACGAGTCATGAGATGTGAAACTCGCCATGGCTCCATGTGTGAATTACTAAGTCCTGCACGACTTCAACGCACATATCAAATCAACATATCAAACTAACTTAAACCCTTTGCCATACCATCAAAACCATATTACGGCAAGAGATTGCCCTAACACTAAGGACTATTCATACCAATAGTCACATGAGAAAGTATATGACACTCATATAACGATCCATGATACTTTCTCATGGTGGGTCAATTTAGTATATATAGTCTCCAATATATATATCCATGTATCAATGTGATATCATATATCTATGACTTGTGAGATCAAGTCATCCATTGACCTACATGCTAGTCTCAATGTATCAATATAGCCCTTGTCTATTGATACAATACTCGACTAGGAATATTTAAGAATAGTATTCTCTACAGCTTCTCATAATCAATTCTACCAATTGATATACTGTAGATAACAACCTACTATTCATGGGCATTATTATATTTATTTAGCTGGCACACGCATAAAGAAATATAATAATCAATCTTTGCCTTTATTAATGCAAGAATATAATACAAAAGTCTCCCTCACCAATCATCTTATAATTGGCACTAAGGGCTCATACTAACATGTACAAGAAGGTTAGTGGGAGTGAAGTCGTGTTCCTAGTATTGTATGTCGATGGCATATTACTTATAGGAAACGATGTTTCAGTCTTACTGTCAAGTCTCAAAAAAAAAAAATAATAATAATAATAATAAAATAAAATGGTAAAAATACACAGGCAAATGTCATCGGAAAAGGGGGATAAATTTCGGGGTCTATTTACACCCTAAATAATCACAGTTGAGGGGCATGAAGGGGAAAAACCCTAAAAACCCCATCTAACCGGTCAAATCCTATTTATTTTCCTTTTCTTATTTTCTTCTTTTTCCCTTCGATTCCGTTCGCGCAGCCCACGTTCTGCCCGTGAGCCACCGCAGACGACGAAGGAGGCGATCGTCGAATCCCTGTCGCCGGAGTCGATGCCAAGCTGCCGGAGCAACACCGACCCTCCTCCTTACTCTTCCCAGTAAGTAATCTCTGGCTAGGGCTGGCGAGGGCGGAGGGTTTAGCGAGTTTCGTCTGGGGCTTTAGCGGCGGGATGGAGTCGGGATTTCAGATTTAATCGGGCCTGAGATTTTGGGTTTCCGGTGTGAGTTCTAGCAGGAGTCATGGGTGGATTCTTTGTATTTTGGAATGGATCGAGATAAGGAAACCGGTGGAGCTGGGGTTTCCCGTCGGCAAGGAGGAGGTGAGGGAGTCGGGATTTTAGATTTAATCGGGCCTGAGATTTTGGGTTTCCGGCGTGAGTTCTAGCAGGAGTCATGGGTGGATTCTTTGTATTTTGGAACGGATCGAGATAAGGAAACTGGTGGAGCTGGGGTTTCCCGTCGGCAAGGAGGAGGTGAGGGAGTCGGGATTGAATTGGGCCTGAGCGTTGGGTTTCCGACGTGAGTTCCAGCAGGGTTCACGGGTGGATGTTTGGAATGGATTGAGATAAAGAAACCGGTGGAGCTGGGGTTTCCCGTCGGCTTGGAGGAGGTGAAGAGCAGGGGGATCACGGGAAGAGGTTAGGGAAGTAAATCTTTGGGCTGGAATGGGAGTTCTGGCAGGAAGTTGATCGGAACCGGTGGATGAGGGTGCTCGACAGGAGAGGGGCAGGGGGAATGGAATGGGTAAAACAAACTTTTGCTATTAGGAGGGAAGAGGATCGGATAATGATCTTAGGACCGCTGTGGTGAATTGATGTGTGGATTGGTGTTGTGGGTTTCATTCGGTTGGGGTTGTAATAGCTGATAATATACAGGTTAGGGGCATTATGAATTGAGTACGTCGAGGGAGGTATAGGAGGGTTAAATATTCAGATAATAGTCAGATAAATGTTTAACAGATGTAATGAGTAGGTTGTTTGAGAAAGAAATCAGCATGCTGGGGTGGATATAAATGTGTATGTAAATGAGCATTATGTCCGTAGATGATTCTTGCTATATCCAAGTATCTCACAAGATGTTTAGTTAATCCTTCATAAGTTTTTTTTCTTAATGCAGTAAATGATATGTAATACGTGATAAATATCATCTACCTATGTATGAGGTTAGATGTTATATGTATATGTGTGTAATTACCATCTACCTGTGTATGAGGTTAGATGCTATAGGTATATGTGTGTAATTACCATCTACCTGTGTATGAGGTTAGATGCTATCTATATAAAGATATATATTTGTTCACCTATGATGTTTAATGTTCTTATTTTTGTTAGCTAAAATGTTCATCAGATCCTTCTTATGCTTCGATGTTATGTGAATAAGTTATATTAACATCTACTTGTGTATGAGGTTAGATGCTAGATATATATATATATATATATATATATATACGCGTCCATTCATGATGTTCTATGTAATCCTCGTGTGACTGAGTATGATAGAAAATGACAGAAATTCTTAGTTAGCTAACTGTATGTACATGAGCATTAGTGGTGCCTAGATGGGTTGGGCTCCCCGAGTTGAGCTCCGGGGAGGGCCCACCCAAATTGACAGATTGACTGATGATTGATGACTGATTCCCTTAGTTTCTTCCTAGAGGTACCTCAGGATTGCACAAGAAAATAAGTTATTTGACTGGCTCAGCATTTTAAATGCACAATGTGAGGTACCACGAGGGTTTATGTTTAGGTACAGTTAGCATAACAGGAAGGCATGATTGGGTTCGCTGTACTTGTTATAATGATATGTTGCTAAAAGTATTGGTTATATTTCATATTGACTTACAGAAAGTGTAATCGAAAATGTATGTTGAGCTATAGTAGTTTACATTTATAGTTGTAGAGTTATATGTTTCCTTTTGAATTTCTCCTCCCTGTGTTATATCCCTGTCATTGATCTACTTACTGGGCTATGAACTCATGATGTCACATAACAATTTTAGGTAGGGAACCGGATACCCCGATTGAGATGCAAGAAGCGGAGGTGGTGTAACTGAGGAGATGATGATGAGCATGGCACACATTGTCCGGGGCATCTATGGAACAGGGTTTCCATATTCAGGGGAGATGATTTGATGTTCTTTTTGTTTTTTTTTAGGTTCTGAGGGTTAAGTGTGTAGTTGAGACTGCTAAACTGGATGGAATAAAATAAATTTGTTGTCGGGCGTTTCGATCTTGTGTATAGTTAGGTAATATTGATGTGTGACTAGGGATTTGGTATATGAATACTGGGTTAGGTCTTTTCAGTTGGTATCAGAGCGAACGATCCTAAAGGACAATGTGTGCATGCAATCTCATCCAGGACTCAGATACATCCGTCTCCGCATTTGTAAGCTTTGAATTTACTTTTCAAGTAGTAGTCTTAATGTAATCATGTTTAGGTTTATGTACAAATTGGAGATAACGATGCGGTTGTCGGGTTTTATAGGAGAATGGCAGGCTGAAGAAACAATGGTGAAGGGGGGCAGAGTAGTCAGTTTCTCACTGAGCTTGCCGCAATTATGCAGGAACAGAGTCGGATTCAGGGAGAACAAATCCAACAGCTGTTGAGAGCCAGGGAGCATGGAAACACCCACAGTGGTCCCACACCAAGGCGGAACCTTTACAAGCAGTTCAGGGATCTTGGACCGACAGAGTTTAAGGGAAGCACAGACCCGATTGTGGCAGAAGGATGGATTCGATCATTGGAGACGATATATGACTTCATGCAGCTTACTGATGCTGACAAAGTGAGATGTGCCATATTCATGTTGCGGGGCGATGCTTGGATATGGTGGCAGGGTGCACGTTCAGCGGTGGATTTAGCTACAGCTACTTGGGTTGAATTTAAGGAGGTATTTTATGGTAAATACTTTACTGCTGACACCAGAACTCGAATGGCCAGAGAATTCCTAGAGCTTCGCCAAGGGGACCGGACAGTGGCTGAGTATGTCAAGGAATTCAAGAAGGGGTGGTATTTTGTACCTATGATTGCCAATCAACCAGTAGAGGAGCTGAAACATTTCACTGAGGGATTGAGGGCAGCCATTCGCCATGATGTTAGGGTGAGTCGAGTTACCACCTTCAGAGAGGCTGTGGATCAGGCTCTGATGGCAGAGAGGGAAAGGAATGACATGATAAAGGAAGTACAGACTAAGAGGTCTAGTTACCAGGGAAGGGAATCTCCTGCGTCGAGTCAGAAGAGGTTTGCACCGAGCCAGTTTCGAGGCAAACATCCACAGTTTTAGACGCCACGGCGACAATTCTGTGGAGTCGACGATCGACCATACTGTTCTCAAGGGTGAAAGCAAAACTCAGTGTCCCAAGTGCGATAAGACTCATGCAGGTCAGTGTTTTGTGGGTACAGATGTGTGCTACAAGTGTAAGAAGTCTGGGCACTTTGCTATGAACTGCCCTCAGCTCAAAGAGCCAAGTAGAGGAAGGGTGTATGCTATGACACAGGAGCAGGTGGATCCGGATTCGGCCATTATCACAGGTAGAATTTCTATTGTCAACCTACCTGGTCATGCCTTAATAGATTCTGGAGCTACACACTCTTTCATATCGGTGGCCTACGTTGCAAAACTAGGTATTTCATGTGATTGGATGGCTACCGGCTATACCGTGTCCTTGCCTTCGGGGGAAGAACTGACCAGCAATAGAATAGTGAGGAACTGTCCGATAAGGATGTAGGGAATTCTTTATGCCAAATGGCATATGCGCAACGGAAAAATTAGGATCCCTTCCAAGTGATCCATGCGAAAGCAAACTCGTATAAAATAAATTTCTCTAAACCAAGCCTATCTTATAGGAGAGGATTACCTTTGTTGCGTGCCCTTGTTAATCCCGCTTCTTCCTTTTGTTTGTTGGATCTTTAGCACGTTCAAGTGTCCGTGCCTCTATATGTATCCACACGAGCAAGCTCTTGTCTCACAAAAGAAAACTAGAGGAGCTCTCCTTTACTTCTTGCTAGAGAAGTCCCTAAAGGAGAGGAAGCTAGGGAAAAAGAGAAGGGAAGAAGAAGACTACTCTTCTTGCTACACTCACAAAAGCCACACAACAATAAGCTCTCAAGCTCTCTCCAAGCCTCAAGCTCCCAACAACCACACCAACAATTGCTTTGGCCGGCCACTCCATGGGGTCTTTTATAGGGTTGGAAAAACCCTTTCACCTCCACACATTGAATGCAATCCATTGCATTGGGACATTTGTTTGGCCGGCCACTTAAGGAGACAAAACCATTTTGTTTCCTTCCACCTTATCTAGCTTAGGTGGCATGCTTATGTGGCATTCTTATGTGGCATTCATGCATGTTGAATTAATCTTATTAATTCAATTAAGCTTATGTTATCATATTGAATTAATCTTATTAATTCAATTAAGCTTATGTTATCATATTGAATTAATCTTATTAATTCAATGAGGTAACATATTGAATTAATCTCATTAAATCAATTAGCTGTAAAATCTTTATTAAGCTTAAAGTCCAAAACCATTTTGTACTTAAGCTTATTCCCAAATTATTCTAGTCAAACTAGAATACTCTAATTCCTCTAATTATCATGCTCTTGTGTGTGACTATAGGCTCTCATAACGCTAAGGGTGGATCTAAACTCTTTAGATACACAAGCAATGAGCGCATCTAGCAATACATCATTGCTACCCAAGTTATGAGATAAGTCAAGATCCGACTAACCTTTCCGTGACTACTATAATATATGACCGTGTCCTTCTATCCTTGATATCGATTGATCAATGAGGCATAGACCGTGTCATCCTCGATCAATCTATGTGTTTCTTGATCCCCGAGTAAACTAACTCAAACAAATGAGCTCAATATCTCATATTGACTCATTCGAGCATGGCCATGCTTTAGTAGTTCTACTCAATCAAGGGGCCCACCGATATCACTCTCGCCATATGAGAGGGATAGATCCCATCTACATCACTCACATCCTCCGCATAATTTGTTATATACCCAAGAATCGCTTTATGGTCCACCTCGTACGTGACGCTGACGATACCAAAGTACATAACTCCTTATGTAGGGAACCGTAGTGACTTCGTGTCCGAGGACTATTCATACCAATAGTCACATGAGAAAGTTTATGACACTCATATAACGATCCATGAAACTTTCTCATGGCGGGTCGGGCCAAGATATATTCTCTAATATATACCCATGTGTCAACTTGATATCATATATCCATGACTTGTGAGATCAAGTCATCAATTGACCTACATGCTAGTCTTTATGTATTAATATTGCCCTTGCATATTAATACTTGACTAGGAACATTTAGAAAGTGTTCTCTACACCTCTCATAATCAATTCTCGCCAATTGATGGTAGATAAGAACCTACTTTCTAGGGCATTACTATATTTAATTTAGTCGCACAAGCAAGACTTAAATATAATAACCAATCCTTTGCCTTTATAGAATATGATACAAAATGTTCCCTATTCAACCATCACATGATTGGTTCTAGGGCTATAACTAACAATCTCCCACTAGCACTAGTACCAATCACTATGATATCTAATACCTAGTGACCTAGTGTGACCATCATGCTTCCTCCGTACAAAGCCTTGGTCAATGGATCTGCGATGTTAGCTTCGCCGATACTAGATATCCTCACATCTCCTCTATCGATGATCTCTCAATGAGATGGAAGCGCCAAGAAGATGTGTTTGGTCCGAGATGTGATCGAGGTTCGTGTAATAGCCCCATTGTTGTCACAATAGAGGTCTATTGGATCTGCAATGCTAGAACTACCCCAAGTTCATCGATGAACTTGGAGCCAAACAGCCTCCTTTCTCGCATCGATGCAAAGAATATACTGGCTTTAGAATCAAGAATCGTGTCCTCGCTTGAACTCTTCCACCACACCCACCATTCGTGCAAAACACGTACTCGACATGATCTATAGTCATCCTTGTCTGTTTGGAAGCTTGCATCGCTATAACCCTTTACAGCTAGCTCCTTATTGCCTCCAAATATCAGGAAATATTCTTTCATTCTTCGTAAGTATTTAAGAATATTTTTGATCGCTATCCAAAGCTGACTTTCACCGATCCGATCGTATCTACTCGCCATGCTCAAAGCATACGAGACGCCAGACGAGTACAAAGCATGGCGCATATGATAGACCCTATGGCGTACGATAAGGGATCTTATCCATGCGATCTCTCTCCTCCTTGAAGAGGGACATTGAGTCTTCGAAAGACTCACACCATGTGATAAAGGCGTAAATCCTTTCTTGGAATTTTGCATAGCAAACGATCTAGCACTTTATCAATGTATGTACTCGACTTAGGCCAAGTAATCTTTAGATCTATCTCTATAGATCTTGATGCCTAGAATATAGGCTTCACTAAGTCTTTCATCGAGAAACAATTCCCTAACCACATCTTCACAGATCGGAGTGAGGGAATATCATTTCCGATGAGAAGTATGTCATCTACATACAAGACAAGAAATACAACTGGTTCTACTATTTCTCTTGTAGACACAAGGTTCATCTTCATTCTTGATGAAACCAAACTCCTTGATTGCATCATCGAATCAAGATTCCAAATGAGAGGCTTGCTTTAGTCCATAAATGGACCTTTGCAGCTTGCATACCTTTCCAGATGCTTTGGATCTTCAAAACCCTCGGTTGTGTCATGTACACATCCTCGAGTAGCTTTCCATTCGAAAAGTGGTTTTGACATCCATCCGCCAGATCTCATAATCGTGGTAGGTCGCAATAGCAAGTATGATCCGAATGGATTTAAGCATCGCAATCGGTGAAAAGGTTTCATCATAGTCAATACCATGAATTTGTTTGAATCCTTTAGCCACCAATCTACCTTTATAGGTATGCTTATTACCATCCATGTCATCTTACTTTAAAGACCCACTTACACCCAATGGGTTTTACCCCTTCAGTGGATCAACCAAGGTCCATACTTGGTTAGTGTACATGGATTCCATTTGGATCTCATGGCCTCTAGCCATTTCTCTAACTGGGCTCATCATAGCTTCTGATAGGATGTAGGCTCGCCAAGATCGACAAGCAATACATCACCATTGTCACCAAGAGAAAAGAATATCTCTCTGCCGACGACGGATCCTATCGATCTACGAAGAGGTTGGTCTACTTGAACAGTGTTTGTTCCACAACTTTGGGCAACAATTTCTCATCCACAACACTTTGTGGTTCCTGCTCATTTTCCATCGAAGCCTTAGTGTTATATCATCTTGAACTTCTTCAAGATGAATTTTACTCCCACTAGTTTTTCTAGAAATAAATTCTCTTTCTAGAAAGACAAAGATTTCGCAACAAACACCTTGCCAAGTGTGGGATTGTAAAAGTAATATCCCTTAGTTTCCTTGGGATATCCGACAAAATAACACTTATCCGATTTGGGTCCTAGTTTATCCGAGACTTGACATCTTACATAAGCTTCACAACCCCAAATCTTTATAAAAGACATTTTGGGACTCTTCCCACCCATATCGATATGGTGTCTTTTCTACGACTTGATGGGACGCGATTAAGTGTGAAAGCTACTGCCTCTAGAGCTAGTCCCCAAAAGGAAGTAGGTAGATCACTGCTCATCATTGATCGTACCATATCTAATAGAGTACGATTTCTCCTCTCGGATACACCATTCCATTGTGGTGTTCCAGGAGTGAGTTGGGATATTATCCCACACTCACCAGTGATCACGAAACTCTTGACTAAGGTATTCACCACCTCGATCCGATCAAGTAGCTTGATACGCTTACCAAGTTGGTTTTGTACTTCATTCTTGAATGCTTTGAACTTTTCAAAGGATTCGACTTATGTCTCATCAAATATAAGTAGCCAAATCTACTCATATCATCGCTGAAAGTAATAAAGTACTTATAGCCTCCTCGCTTCGACATTGAAAGGCCCACATACATCGATGTATGAGTCCTAACAAGTCCGCCGCGCTTCTCTCCATGTCCACTAAATGGAGTTTTAGTCATCTTTCCTAAAAGGCAAGATTTGCATACCTCATATGATTCAAAATCAAATGAGTCCAATAATCCATCTTTATGGAGTTGGGATATGCATTTTCATTTATGTGACCTAGGCGATAAGTGCAGAGATATGTTTGGTTCAATCATTCGATTTGAACCGCTTGGTATTTACGTTATAAATTGGGTTTTCTAAATCTAGAACATAGAGACCATTCATAAGTGGTGCATTACAATAGAACATTTCATTCAAATAAATGGAACAACATTTGTCCTTTATTATAAAAGAAAAGTTTTTCTTGTCTAAACAAGATACGTAAATTATGTTCTTTGTCAATGCAGTACATATAAGCACTCCTCTAGTTCTAAGATAAGCCTGGGCAAAGACAAAGAATATGTTCCTACACACAAAGAAGAACTTTATGCCATTGCCTACTGTAGGTCTACTTCGCTTTTGCCATTTGTCTACTATTTCTCATCCCTCGCACATTATTACAAATGTGAGATGCACATCCTAGATCTAATACCCATGTAGAAGAAATAGATAGATTAACTTCTATAACGTATACCGAGGCGTAAGTCCCACTTCTTTTATTCTTTACTTCTCAAGGTAGACTTTGCAGCCCGCTTCCAAAGTGTCCGCCTCACCGCAATGGAAGCGCCCCTTCCTTAGGTACTTTACCTTTACCCTTTGAAGTGGATGAATTGGCCTTGCCTTTGGCTTTGGTCTTACCCTTGCCTTTGCGCTACCTTTGCCCTTCTTGACCATTAGTACTGTTAACTTTCTTTTTGAGATTCGGTTCTAGCTTCTAACATGCCGAGAATCTCAGCAAAGGTTTATCAATTTCATTCATGTTATAATTCATGACGAATTGATTATATGCTTCCGCAACGATTGCGATAACATCGGCTGCCAATTCTGGCTCTGGAAAACCTAGTCTTCAAGGTTCTCAACGCACTCCAATCATTTTGAGTACGTGAGTTCCTACAGTGTTCCTTCTGCATCTTGCATGCAAAAAGAGCCTTAGACACTTCAAAACGCCGTGCTAGCTTGTCCTTGATATAGTTGTTTCAAATGCTCAACCATATCATAGGCATCCATGTTCTCATGTTGCTTCAAGCTCGTAGTTCATGGTGGCAAGCATAAGACATGACACATCTAATGCGCCATCTTGATGCTTCTTATAAGCATCCTTTTCAAAGACGAGTGTGCATGGGCGGGTGTTTCAGTGGGTAGACGCTTTAGGACATATAGTTTATGCTTCTTGCTTGAGGATAATCCTCAAGTTCCTATACTACCAAGAAAGTTCGCTTCCATTGCTTGTCCTTCTCAAGGACAGATCGCAAGTTGAGGGGTGTGTCGTGTTAGATGTCATGGTGATCTACAACATTAAAATGCAAAGTTAAGTATCATACCTAAATCATTTAATTAGGCCTTTAATTAAATGAGGCTCCCACTAAATTCTCATAGCTACTCTTTAGCTATAAATTTATATGGGATAAAGATCCACATTATAATTCGTCTTGAGTTAGCTTTGGCTAATCGCCCAAGACGTAGTATAATTAGGTAGGCAATCTTTGCCAATTACATCTGATGTAACTCTTTAATAGCTTTGGTTAAGTTTTAGATTAGTTTAGTGTTTATTCCTAAACCACTTCCGTGGCGAGGCAATGTGGGCCTTCTTGGATATCGGAGCAACGACCACTTCTAAGACAAAGCTGATGTTCGGAAATCACATAAAACTAATTTTAAAACTTATGTTCAAAGCTAATATATGCCTCTACTTTCTTAACTAATTAAGAAAACTTAATTAAGTCTTAACCAAGTTTGATAGCGGGACATCACGATTGTCCACTCGCACTCTTCCAAGATAAAATGCATTGCTTTGCTTTGGCAAACCCAATAACAAATGATCGAGGAAGTAGTGAGTACCAAGCTTTGGTAGGCATATCGTTTTTGACTTATTAAGAAATAAACATGTATCATATACATATTAGCATACATCACATATAAGCTAAACTAATCATGCATCACATACAAGCTAAACTAACATGCATCACATACATATTAAACTAACGTGTCATGGTTATGGCCCTTTATTCTACAATCTTCTCAAGCCAATGAAAAGATTGATTGGTCAACCTAGGGATAGCATCTTCTCCTAAGTGCTTCCTTTTGGTTGTCTTGTGTGTTGACTTCCTCCTTGTAACCTCATCTTCCAATGGACCCTCCATCTTTGTTTTGTACATTACAAAAGGAGAAATACTCGAGTTACATTCGAGTCTAAAACTAATTTTACAACAAGAATTTTAGGAGGAAGGCACGACACGCAGGCCGTATTTAAGAATTACAACACACACACATTCACAAACCTTTTGGGACTAGGCCATAACCATGCACCATGTCATTTTAACTTTTAAAAGACATTGGATATTTTATTATGTTTGACAATTGCTAATGCAATTATCAACTCATAATAAAATTTATCCTACTTCTATATCACATATAAAATAGAGAAAACCTATTTTATACGATCTTTCGCAAGTGGCTCTGATACCACTGTAGGGAAATTCTTATGCCAAATGGCATATGCGCAACGGAAAAATTAGGATCCCTTCCAAGTGATCCATGCAAAAGCAAACTCGTATAAAATAAATTTCTCTAAACCAAGCCTATCTTATAGGAGAGGATTACCTTTGTTGCGTGCCCTTGTTAATCCCGCTTCTTCCTTTTGTTTGTTGGATCTTTAGCACGTTCAAGTGTCAGTGCCTCTATATGTATCCACACGAGCAAGCTCTTGTCTCACAAAAGAAAACTAGAGGAGCTCTCCTTTTGCTAGAGAAGTCCCTAAAGGAGAGGAAGCTAGGGAAAAGAGAAGGGAAGAAGAAGACTACTCTTCTTGCTACACTCACAAAAGCCACACAACAATAAGCTCTCAAGCTCTCCAAGCCTCAAGCTCCCAACAACCACACCAACAATTGCTTTGGCCCACTCCATGGGGTCTTTTATAGGGTTGGAAAACCCTTTCACCTCCACACATTCAATGCAATCCATTGCATTGGGACATTTGTTTGGCCACCACTTAAGGAGACAAAACCATTTTGTTTCCTTCCACCTTATCTAGCTTAGGTGGATGCTTAGGTGGCATGCTTATGTGGCATGCTTATGTGGCATTCTTATGTGGCATTCATGCATGTTGAATTAATCTTATTAATTCAATTAAGCTTATGTTATCATATTGAATTAATCTTATTAATTCAATGAGGTAACATATTGAATTAATCTCATTAAATCAATAAGCTAAAATTATTAAGCTTAAAGTCCAAAACCATTTTGTACTTAAGCTTATTCCCAAATTATTCTAGTCAAACTAGAATACTCTAATTCCTCTAATTATCATGCTCTTTGTGTGTGACTTATAGGCTCTCATAACGCTGGCAAAGGGATCTAAACTCTTTAGATACACAAGCAATGAGCGACATCTAGCAATACATCATTGCTACCCATTATGAGATAAGTCAAGATCCGACTAACCTTTCCGTGACTACTATAATATATGACCGTGTCCTTCTATCCTTGATATCAGATTGATCAATGAGGCATAGACCGTGTCATCCTCGATCAATCTATGTGTTTCTTGATCCCTGAGTAAACTAACTCAAACAAATGAGCTCAATATCTCATATTGACTCATTCGAGCATGGCCATGCGTTTTAGTAGTTCTACTCAATCAAGGGGCCCACCGATATCACTCGCCATATGAGAGGGATAGATCCCATCTACATCACTCACATCCTCCGCATAATTTGTTATATACCCAAGAATCGCTTTTATGGTCCACCCTATTACGGTGACGCTTGACGATACCAAAGTACATAACTCCTTATGTAGGGAACCGTAGTGACTTCGTGTCCGAGGACTATTCATACCAATAGTCACATGAGAAAGTTTATGACACTCATATAACGATCCATGAAACTTTCTCATGGCGGGTCGGGCCTCAAGATATATTCTCTAATATATACCCATGTGTCAACTTGATATCATATATCCATGACTTGTGAGATCAAGTCATCAATTGACCTACATGCTAGTCTTTATGTATTAATATTGCCCTTGCATATTAATACTTGACTAGGAACATTTAGAAAGTGTTCTCTACAGCCTCTCATAATCAATTCTGCCAATTGATGTGTTGTAGATAAGAACCTACTTTTCTAGGGCATTACTATATTTAATTTAGCTGGCACAAGCAAGACTTAAATATAATAACCAATCCTTTGCCTTTATAGAATATGATACAAAATGTTCCCTATTCAACCATCACATGATTGGTTCTTAGGGCTATAACTAACAAAGGATGCAGAACTATACAAAGATACGTTTCAGTTTACGTATTGCTGCTATATCTAAGTTCTTACAAAAATGTAATCAGTGCATTACATCCACCATGATAAGGCATTTGATTTTCTTTATGAGAGTGTGATTTAACGAATGATGGATTTGTCATCTTCAATGCAACCTCCACGTTGAGTCATCTACCTATTATATCAGCATGTAAAGCTCAGAAAATGTTAAGTAAGGGGTGTAACGGATTTCTAGTCAACATAATGGGAAGTTCTGAGACTTTTAAACCAAGTCTGGAGGAAGTAGAGGTAGTCCGGGATTTCCCCGATGTATTTCCAGAGGATATTGCAGGATTACCCCTGTCAGGGAGGTTGAGTTTGGGATAGAATTAATATCGGGAACCACCCCCGTGTCTAAAGCACCGTACCGCCTTGCACCCACCAAAATGAAGGAACTGAAGGAGCAACTACAATAACTACTGGATAAGGGTTTCATCCGACCCAGTGTGTCTCCCTGGGGAGCGCTAGTGTTGTTCGTCCGTAAGAAGGACGGTTCAATGCGGTTGTGCATTGACTACCGGGAGTTGAACCGGGTTACAGTCAATAATAAGTACCCGTTGCCTAGAATCGATGATCTGTTCGATCAACTACAGGGAGCAACAGTATTCTCAAAAATTGACTTGAGGTCGGGGTACCACCAATTGAGGGTGAAAGGAGAAGATGTTCATAAAACTGCCTTCAGAACTCGATATGGACATTATGAGTTTCTAGTTATGCCGTTTGGACTCACTAATGCCCCCGCAGCCTTTATGGATTTGATGAACCGGATTTTCCAGCCATATCTGGATCAGTTTGTGATTATCTTCATCGATGATATACTAATTTACTCTCAGAGTCGTGAAGAGCACCGACAACATCTGACGCTGGTACTGCAGACTCTGAAGGATAAGCGGTTATACGCTAAGTTCAGCAAATGCAATTTTTGGCTGAGACAAATAGCATTTTTAGGACATATAGTCTCGGAGAGGGGAATAGAGGTGGATCCAGTCAAAGTGGAGGCAATCCAGAGTTGGGCTACTCCGAGGAATGTTACCAAAATTCGATGTTTCCTGGGACTAGCGGGGTATTATCGCAGATTTATTCAGAGTTTTTCACGAATTGCGCTACCCTTGACTTCGTTGACCAAGAAGGGGGTGAGGTATGAATGGACTACTCAGTGCGAGCAGAGTTTTATGGAGCTAAAGGAAAGGTTGATGATAGCACCTGTGCTTGCAGTTCCAGACACTTCTGGGCAATTTGTGGTGTACACTGATGCCTCCAAATCTGGTCTAGGGGATGTATTGATGCAGAAGGGGAGGGTCATTGCCTATGCATCATGTCAGTTGAAGGTGCATGAGCAGAATTATCCTACACATGACCTGGAACTAGAAGTGGTTGTCTTCGCATTGAAGATCTGGCCACACTATCTTTACGGAGAACGATGTGAGATCTACACAGATCATAAAAGTTTGAAATATTTCTTTACTCAAAAGGAACTAAATATGCGGCAGAGACGATGGTTGGAGTTGGTAAAAGATTATGACTGAAATATTAACTATCACCCGGGTAAGGCTAATGTGGTGGCGGATGCACTGAGTCGCAAGACGGCGACGCTATTACAGTTGACCAACCAGCAAAGATTGATATCAAAATTTCAACAGATAAGAGTGGAGGTGATAGCACCAGGTGAGCAGGTTAGGTTGGCGGCACTGACGGTTACATCAAACTTACGGGATCAGATCCGGGCAGAACAAGCCTCGGATCAACAGTTAATGGAATGGAAACGCAAAGATGAAGCAAAGGGTAGCACCATCTACTCAGTGATTGATGGGATAGTGCGATACAAGGGCCGCATATGGGTGCCTAAGGGTGGATCCCTGAGGGAGAATCTCATGAGGGAAGCTCACACTACCCCGTACTCTATCCACCCTGGCAGCACAAAGATGTATAAGGATATGCGACTATTATAATGGTGGTCGGGCATGAAGAGAGACATAAGCAAGATGGTCCATGAGTGCCTTACCTGTCAACAGGTGAAAGCTGAGCACCAAAGGCCCGCGAGACTGCTCGAACAGCTTTCGATACCTATCTGGAAGTGGGAAAATATTGCCATGGATTTTGTGGTAGGATTACCGATCTCGACTAAGGGATCAAATGCAGTGTGGGTTATTGTGGATCGATTGACGAAGTCAGCCCACTTTTTGCCAGTGAAAACCACCTTGACTATGATACAATATGCAGAGTTGTATATATGGGAAATAGTAAGGTTACATGGAATTCCTGATCATATTGTGTCAGATAGAGATCCAAAATTTACATCCGGGTTCTGGAAGAGTTTGCATCGGGGATTGGGTACAAAACTTGCTTTCAGCACTGCGTTCCATCCCCAGACTGACGGTCAATCTGAGCGAGTAATTCAGATTTTGGAAGATATGCTACGAGCTTGCATTATAGATTTCAAAAGGAGTTGGGAGTCCAAACTACCCTTGGTAGAGTTCACCTATAATAATAGTTATCAATCCACCATCGGTATGGCTCCCTATGAAGCGCTATACGGAAGAAGGTGTAGAACCCCACTACATTGTGAAGAGGTAGGAGAAAGGGCAGTTCTGGGTCCAGAGATTGTGACCCAAACTGTGGAACTAGTAGCAAAGATCCGGGATAGAATGCAGTCGGCACAGAGTTGCCAAAAGAGTTATGCTGATTGTCGAAGGAGGGACCTAGAGTTCACAGTGGGAGACCATGTATTTCTCAAAGTGTCACCCATGAAGGGAGTACTGAGGTTCGAAAGGAAGGGCAAACTCAGTCCAAGGTATATTGGACCTTTTGAGATCCTTGACCGGATTGGAACACGAGCATACCGAGTTTCTCTACCACCAAACCTGGCGGGAGTTCATAATGTGTTTCACGTATCCATGCTCAGGAGGTACCTTTCCAATCCTGCACATGTGATTGGGAAGCCACACACAGGGACACCGATCTATCCTACGAGGTAATACCAGAACAAATATTGGATCGTCAAGTGCGGAAGCTGAGAAATAAAGAAATCAAAATGGTGAAAGTTTTATGGGGAAATCAACAGATAGAAGAAGCTACCTGGGAGACCGAGCAGGATATTCGTGACCGTTACCCTGAACTATTTGGTAAGTCAAATTTCGAGGACAAAATTTTTTTTTTAGGGAAAAGAGTTGTCAAGTCTCAAAAAAAAAATAAAAAATAATAATAATAATAATAAAATAAAATAAAATGGTAAAAATACACGGGCGAATGTCATCGGAAAAGGAGGATAAATTTCGGGGTCTATTTACACCCTAAATAATCACAGTTGAGGGGCATGAACAGGAAAAACCCTAAAAACCCCATCTAACCGGCCAAACCCTATTTATTTTCTTTTTCTTATTTTCTTCTTTTTCCCTTCGATTCCGTTCGCGCAGCCCACGTTCTGCCCGCGAGCCACCGCAGACGACGAAGGAGGCGATCGTCGAATCCCTGCCGCCGGAGTCGACGCCAAGCTGCCGGAGCAACACCGACCCTCCTCCTTCCTCTTCCCAGTAAGTAATCTTTAGCTAGGGCTGGTGAGGGCGGAGGGTTTAGCGAGTTTCGTCTAGGGCTTTAGCGGCAGGATGGAGTCGGGATTTCGGATTTAATCGGGCCTGAGATTTTGGGTTTTCGGCGTGAGTTCTAGCAGGAGTCATGGGTGGATTCGTTGTATTTTGGAATGGATCGAGATAAGGAAACCGGTGGAGCTGGGGTTTCCCGTCGGCAAGGAGGAGGTGAGGGAGTCGGGATTTCGGATTTAATCGGGCCTGAGATTTTGGGTTTCCGACGTGAGTTCTAGCAGGAGTCATGGGTGGATTCTTTGTATTTTTGAACGGATCGAGATAAGGAAACCGATGGAGCTGGGGTTTCTTGTCGGCAAGGAGGAGGTGAGGGAGTCGGGATTGAATTGGGCCTGAGCGTTGGGTTTCCGACGTGAGTTCCAGCAGGGTTCATGGGTGGATGTTTGGTATTTTTGGAATGGATTGAGATAAAGAAACCGGTGGAGCTGGGGTTTCCCGTCGGCTTGGAGGAGGTGAAGTGCAGGGGGATCACGGGAAGAGGTTAGGGAAGTAAATCTTTGGGCTGGAATGGGAGTTCTGGCTGGAAGGTGATCGGAATCGGTGGATGAGGGTGCTCGACAGGAGAGGGGCAGGGGGAATGGAATGGGTAAAACAGACTTTTGCTATTAGGAGGGAAGAGGATCGGATTATGATCTTAGGACCACTGTGGTGAATTGATGCGTGGATTGGTGTTGTGGGTTTCATTCGGTTGGGGTTGTAATAGATGATAATATACAGGTTAGAGGCATTATGAATTGAGTACGTCGAGGGAGGTATAGGAGGGTTAAATATTCAGATAATAGTCAGATAAATGTTTAACAGATGTAATGAGTAGGTTGTTTGAGAAAGAAATCAGCATGCTGGGGTGGATATAAATGTGTATGTAAATGAGCATTATGTCCGTAGATGATTCTTGCTATATCTGTTATCGGTCAGCATGTTTAGTTAATCCTTCATAAGTTTTTTTTCTTAATGTAGTAAATGATATGTAATACGTGATAAATATTATCTACCTGTGTATGAGGTAAGATGTTATATGTATATGTGTGTAATTACCATCTACCTGTATATGAGGTTAGATGCTATAGGTATATGTGTGTAATTACCATCTACCTGTGTATGAGGTTAGATGCTATCTATATAAAGATATATATTTGTTCACCTATGATGTTTAATGTTCTTATTTTTGTTAGCTAAAATGTTCATCAGATCCTTCTTATGCTTCGATGTTATGTGAATAAGTTATATTAACATCTACTTGTGTATGAGGTTAGATGCTAGATATATATATATATATATATATATATATATATATATATATATATATATATATATATATATATATATATATATATATATATACGCGTCCATTCATGATGTTCTATGTTATCGTCCTGTGACTGAGTATGATAGAAAATGACAGAAATTCTTAGTTAGCTAACTGTATGTACATGAGCATTAGTGGTGCCTAGACGGGTTCGGCTCCCCGGGTTGAGCTCCGGGGAGGGCTCACCCAAATTGACAGATTGACTGATGACTGATGACTGATTCCCTTAGTTTCTTCCTAGAGGTACCTCAGGATTGCACAAGAAAATAAGGTATTTGACTGGCTCAGCATTTTAAATGCACAATATGAGGTACCACGAGGGTTTATGTTTAGGTACAGTTAGCATAACAGGAAGGCATGATTGGGTTCACTGTACTTGTTATAATGATATGTTGCTAAAAGTATTGGTTATATTTCATATTGACTTACAGAAAGTGTAACCGAAAATGTATGTTGAGCTACAGTAGTTTACATTTACAGTTGTAGAGTTATATGTTTCCTTTTGAATTTCTCCTCCCTGTGTTATATCCCTGTCATTGATCTACTTACTGGGCTGTGAACTCATGATGTCACATAACAATTTCAGGTAGGGAACCGGATACCCCGATTGAGATGCAAGAAGCGGAGGTGGTGTAACTGAGGAGATGATGATGAGCATGGCACACATTGTCCGGGGCATCTATGGAACAGGGTTTCCAGATTCAGGGGAGATGATTTGATGTTCTTTTTGTATTTTTTTAGGTTCTGAGGGTTAAGTGTGTAGTTGAGACTACTAAACTGGATGGAATAAAATAAATTTGTTGTCGGGCGTTTCGATCTTGTGTATAGTTAGGTAATATTGATGTGTGACTAGGGATTTGGTATATGCATACTGGGTTAGGTCTTTTCACTTACAGTCAGTTAAGATTTGGTTGTCCAAGACATTCTCCAAGAAAAACCTGGGAGAAGCAACCTACATCCTCGGGATTAAAATCTATAGAGATAGATCGAAACAGTTGCTTGGTCTTTCGTAGTCTACATATATAGACCGAGTGCTAAAGAGGTTTAGCATGTCGAAATCCAAGAAAGGTTTCCTACCCATCAGGCATGGGTACACCTTTCGAAGTCTATTTGTCCGCGCACAGAAGACGAGAGAATTTGCATGAGTAAGATTCCCTATGCATCCACAATAGGATCTATCACGTATGCTATGTTATGTACGAGGCCCGATGTATCGTATGCTCTGAGTGTCACAAGTAGATACCAGTCTGATCCAGGAATGGATCATTGGGCGGCTGTTAAGATAAGCCTTAAGTACTTGAGAAGAACTAAGGTTGTGTTCCTAATATATGGAGAAGGGGACATGGTGATACGCGGGTATACGGATGCCAGCTTCCAGATAGACAAGGATGATTCCAGGTCTCAGTCTGGATACGTGTTCACCTTGAATGGGGGCGCAGTGAGTTGGAAAAGTTCCAAACAAGACACTGTAGCGGATTCTACCACTGAGGCTGAATACATTAAAGCTTCGGAAGTAGCAAAGGAAGTAGTTTGGATCAAGAAGTTCATTTATGAACTTGGTGTGGTTCCATCCATTGTTGAAGCAATGCCAGTCTACTACGACAACAATGGAGCAATACACAGGCGAAAGAGCCAAGGTTTCATCAACGATCCAAACATGTGTTGCGCGGATATCATCTAATCAGAGAGATCATTAGTAGGAAGGAAATACAAATCGAGAAAATCCCCGCTGAAAGGAACTTAGCGGATCCTTTGACTAAGGCATTACCTCAAAGTAAGTTTGAGAGTCATGTTAGAGCCTATGGTATTGGATACCGTAGCAATTGGCATTAGGCCAAGTGGGAGTTTGTTAGTAATATATTAGAGATGTCCTAAAGCAATCGCCTTATGTTTGAACCATTTATATGATAAATGAAGATTCACTATTTGAGTATAGATGTTTTCATGTATTTGATTAGATCTTAAACTCATTTACTGAATGTCCATGATACGATTCACAGCATGAGAGAATTTGTGATTGGATCACAACTATTGAGTATCTCTACATGTGTAATTGTGATGTATTAGAATTATCCCTAGTCGATGAATTGATGGATTTGGACACCATCAATTCTGTCGAGACTAGCATGAGGTATACTCCTTGGTGTATCCAAGCAGCTGATTCTCACTAGCTGGAGACATTGTGATGTTCGGAGTTAATCGTGGATGCTAGTTATTGTAACTAGTTCATTGGAGTGACCAGCTGTAAGACTTCATATGGTTCTCTACATATATAGATATGTCAATGAAGTTCTTACTGCAGCTTAAGTGCGATGTTCCTTTGACTTGCGGTATTCAAGTCATCTTGATCATGAAGACTTATGCTTTGACATCTTAAGCAAGCATCTCTGAGGAGATGTGGACCCGAGATGATTGGGTATAAGTCGAAGTGATCGAAGGTGTTTGAATAGCCTATAAAGGATTCACCACTTCTTGCGAAGAGATGTATACCCATGGCCTCTCGTCGGATTGTTACTAAAGTCTTTGGCTAAAGCATTACATGTTTAGAGTAAGGTACTCTTGAATACATGTGCAGTAACTAGAATCCGTAGGACGAGGAAATAATACTTGGGCTAGGTGTGACGTAGTCAACCTAGTGGGGACTGACACTATAGACAATGTCCTAAACCAAGTGGGTATAATATGAGTTAAGGGAATGGGGCACGATTCATTGTAGCTGCTGAAGGGTTTCAGAAATAGTTCTGGATCAACCGTTGATCTTTTTGGTTAATTGGGGATCATGATGTACTACTAGGTGCCACTCATGATCGTTCTATAATTAATGGTTAATTATAGATGACCAACATAAATCGAGAACATATTTGGTCACATGCAAAACGAGCGTAATATGAAGGATTTAAAACGAGCTTGAGAATGAGATTCTCAAACCGAGAGAAACTAGGTTTGGTTGGACCATGAGAATGGACCATATGTTTCCAGCGTGGATTGAACCCCCCCCCTCTAGCAGTCACCGAATCCTCAAAAATTTGTAGTAGAGCCTAGGGCTCTTCTACGGACTAACCGCCGGGAGCAAAGACGCTAGAGGGTGAAGATGGAGTTTGAAGAACAACTAGGTTAGGACATCAACACACCAGTGCCTTACACCTTCTATGGACAAGGAGGGTTTAGGCAATGGAAGGCAAAAATTAAAGACTTCCTAATGATGAGGGACTTCGAAGTATGGTCCATTTTGATGGAGGTATTAGCTATCAAAGAGGACCGAATGGAGGGTTCCTCAAGAAGAAGAGATGGACAGAAGAGCAAATCCAAGCCTTCGAGAAAAATGATAAAGTAATGAAATTTTTGATTGATTTAATACCTAACAATATCTTGTGTATGTTAGGTAATTATGTAGATGTCAAGGATCTATGGAGCTATGTGGCAAAGCTCCATGAAGATTCATTACCGGTCCATGAAAAAGGATCATCACCTGCTTCAAGTGAGGATTCAAAAGTTGAGGAGGAGTCAACTTCTAGATCGATGGGAGAGGAATTGGAAGAGGTGGAAGAAGCCTCTACCTCTAGGATTAAGGGGGAGGAGTGAATTACCACACCGGAGCAACCTCAAGAGGAGTCATCTACCTCTGGGAGAGATGAAGAATCCACTCCGACCACCAAAAATACCCTAGGTAACTCCAACACACCGTTTCAAAATAAAATTCATATAATGTGTTTTGAGTATAGGGAGTTTGGGCACTATAAGAGCAAGTGCCCAAAGAAGGTCAAGAAAAGTCCACCGGTGCCTAAAAGTCAAGAAAAGTCAAAGGATACCAGTGTCCCGATCAAGAAGACCAAGAAGCTCATAGTATGCTTCAAGTGTCACCAAAAAGGGCATTATAGGAGTCAATGCCCTATGGGGAAGAAGAAGAGGCAAGAAGGAGAAACACATGTAGGGGGAGTCTCTAAGACAAACCCTAAGGTATATCTAAATAATGCTCTTTCTTTAAATTATAAGCCAAAGCATGCTAGGAATAAATTTAGCAATCTTGCAATTTATCATAAAGATCATGCTAGAAATAGGGAGTTTTGTCTAGGTGCTAAGAGTGTTAATTTTTTAAATAAGGAGAAATTTGGGGCTAATGTCTCTAGAAAAATCTTACCTAGGGAATCTATTAGAAAAATTGAAGACCACCTAGGTTTTAACTCCAAATGGACTAGGCATATGCCTAGGAAGAACCGTGGCCAAGGATTAAATCAAAATTCAAAATTTGGGCAATTAGAGGTTGAAAATCAAGCCTTGAGGTCAAGGCTTGAGAAACTTGAGAAGACCCTTAAGATTATGCAAAACCAAATAAAAGGGTCAAATGGTCAAAGTCAAGGGTCTAGGTCCAAGAGTCAAGGCCTAGGGCATAGGAGACAAGAGTCTGTTAGTAATATATGAGAGATGTCCTAAGGCAATCGCCTTATGTATGAACCATTTATATGATAAATGAAGATTCACTATTTGAGTATACATGTTTTATGTATTTGATTGGATCTTAAACTCATTTATGAATGTCCACGAACGATTCACAAAGATGAGAGAATTTGTGATTGGATCACAACTAGTGAGTATCTCTACATGTGTAATTGTGATGTATCGGAATTATCCTAGTCGATGAATTGATGGATTTGGACACCATCAATTCGAGACTAGCACGAGGTATACTCCTTGGTGTATCCAAGCACCGATTCTCACCGGGCCGGAGACATTGTGATGTCCGGAGTTAATCGTGGATGCTAGTTATGGTAACTAGTTCATTGAGTGACCACCGTAAGACTTCATATGGTTCTCTGCATATATAGATATGTCAATGAAGTTCTTATGTGGGCTTAAGCGATGTTCCTTCGACTTGCGGTATTCAAGTCATCTTGATCATGGAGACTTATGCTTTGACATCTTAAGCAAACATCTCCAAGGAGATGTGGACCCGGGATGATTGGGTATAAGTCGAAGTGATCGAAGGTGTTTGAATAGCCTATAAAGGATTCACCACTCCTTGCGAGGAGATGTATACCTAAGGCCTCTCGTCGGATTGTTACTAAAGTCTTTGGCCAAAGCATTACATGTTTAGAGTAAGGTACTCTTCGATACATGTGGAGTAACTAGAATCCGTAGGACGAGGAAATGATACTTGGGCTAGGTGTGACGTAGTCAGCCTAGTGGGGACTGACACAATAGACCATGTCCTGAACCAAGTGGGTATAAGATGAGTGAAGGGAATGGAGCACGATTCATTCGAGCTACTGAAGGGTTTCAGAAATAGTTCTGGATCAACCGTTGATCTTTTCGGTTAATTGGGGATCATGATGTACTACTAGGTGCCACTCATGATCGTTCTATAATTAATGGTTAATTATAGACGGCCAACATAAATCGAGAACCTATTTGGTCACACGCACAACGAGTGTAATCCAAAGGATTTAAAACGAGCTTGAGAATGGGATTCTCAGACCGAGAGAAACTATGTTTGGTTGGACCAAACATAAAGCGAGCATGGAATTGTTTCAGTCGCAATGGAAGCGTGGATGGGCAGTGTCTTATGAAGACATAATGGATGGACCAAAATGGTTTGGTTCTAATCCAATGGATGAGAATAAACCAAATGGTTTGGTTTATATTAAACGAATGAACCAAAGGTTGGTTCGGTTCGTTTTAACTTAAAATAAACCATCATGGTTTGGTTTATTTTAACTTATCTTAATGGAGCGGGTTAACGGGCTTTATGGATATGATCCATTAACCATTAAGAGAATTAGTTCTCTATAAAAGTGGGCTTAAGGGATTGTTAAACCCTAATCATCCAAAACCCTAAAGCAAGTTGCCGCCCACCTCCTTGGTGAATTCGGCGCCAACAACCTTGTGCCGCCGCCCAACCATTTGTGCCGCCGTCCAACTTGTTGCCGGCGTCCAAGCTCCAGCCGGTGAACCTCCGGCGACCCTCCGGTGATCCCCTAAAAGGTTCGGCATCAAGGTGAGCTTTTGTCTCCTTGTTTTGGCCAGCGCCTATCTCCTCCACCAAGCTGTCCAGTTTTCTGGACAGCTTCTTCTCCTCTCGTCGGAGCGTCGTTTGGACGACGGTTAGTGCTCCGACAGCGGCTAACATACCGGGGATTTGATCTCCGGTAATCCTCTGAGGTGGAGGACGAAGGATTCGTCAATCGGTTGACGAATACCTCTCCGGAGAAGCAAGTCTTGAGGACTTGTTTTTAGGTCCGAATTTGGATTCGGATCGTGATCATCTCTCGATCACGTCGTCTTCAACACGAGGCTAGTAACCCGCATTTAAGACGGCTCGTGGCTTAGGCGGTCATCCCGAGGAGCTCGGCGTGATACGGATAGAGACGATTCTTACGAGGATCGCCCGGTTGATGCCGTTCCCGCTACACGTCATACGGAAGGTATAACGTAGTTTAATTTCCTTTTATTGCAATTTTAATTTACGGTTATGTCTACACTTGTTGTAATAGCATGCGTGTGTTGTGTGTGTTGTAATAAATAGGAGTATTTATTATTTTTATTGCTTCAGCTGTGCTCATGTTTACGAAACATGATCGAACACACGCCATGCGTGCCGAAACCCAACAAAGGGTATCGTGAGCCTGTGTTGTGTTTCGACATAATCGTAAAAATGGTTTTGCGATAGTCATAATGTATTTCTGGAAATTTTCTAATTTTGGAAATTTAGAAGTATTTATGGAAATTTTTCAATTTTGGAAAGTCTAGAAGTATTTATGGAAATCTTCCACTTTTGAAAAGTTGGAAGTATTTATGGAAATTGATATTTTCCATAAATAAAATATTTGATTAGATTCTGGAAATTTGTTTCCTAATTTAATCATGATTTGATTTGGGAAATCAAATCTTAAAATATTTTATTTTCATAAGTAGTTTTAATGATTTAGGAAATTGGTTTCCTAAATAGATTTTCCTTAATCAAATAATTCCATGAATAAAATATGTGATTAGATTTGGAAATTTGTTTCCTAATTTAATTATGATTTGATTTGGAGAATCAAATCTTAAACATATTTTATTTCCATAAATAGTTATGACAAATAAGGAAATTATATACATGACATAATTGTATGCCATGTAATTGCATTAGATGCATAACATTATGCCATGCGTGTCGTGACATGTAGATGTATGCCATGTATGCCATGCCATGTAGATAATAGTTATTTGCATGCAAAGAGGATGAGACATAAAACCCTAACTCAATATTAAAGCCTACACCTTCCATTAATATGGTTAGAACCGAGTTCTTTCTTGTTTGGGTTGTTGGACTCACTCCAAGCCCTCAACTCAACATGTTCAAATCATTGGAATAGTTTAACTCTAATATGGTAAGAGTCAGAGGTCAATCGTTAGTTTGGGTTGTTGGACTCACTCCAAGCCTGGCTAATTGGTTGAATGCGCTCTAACCATATTAAAACTATTTTGCGATTAATGGGTCGGCTTTAACTTGGAGCATCGATTTGTTGGACTCACTCCAAGGTCGATGTGAAGAGAGGTGAAGTTGGGTGCTATGCATATGATGCATACTTGTTAATGTGTTAACAACCCAATGTATGTGTAAACATTCAATTAGTTGATAGCACATTGTGATAGTTACATATACATGATATGTAATCGGTATACTTGATACCCACCATCATAGCTAAGAATGGTTTGTTGGACTCACTCCAAGGTTGTTCTTATCTATGATGGATATCAGCCCATTCGGAGATGGACCTACGATCTCCCGAAGTGATTTTAAGGGTTTTTGAAATTCGAAAAATGAATGGGATTTATAAATGTATATTGATGCATTTTAAAATCATCTTTCTCATATATGCTCGTTTTGTATTTCTAGGTCAATAAATTGATCATGACGTCTTTGAATTTGCGCACTATTTTGGATTCGAACAAACTGACTGGGCCTAACTTCCTGGACTGGCTTAGAAACCTGAGAATTGTTCTCAAGGCGGTAAAGCTTGCATATGTCCTTGAAGAGCCTCTTCCTGACCGTCCTAAGGACGATGCAACTCCAGACCAAATGTTGGTCTATCAGAAGCATGTGGCAGATTCTAAGTTGGCGAGTTGCATCATGCTAGCGGCGATGGTACCCGAGCTGCAGAAGCTGCATGAGCATATGGATGCTAACACTATGGTCTTCCATCTTCATGAGTTGTTCGATGAGCAAGCAAGATCCGAAAGGTTCGAGGTCTCTAGGCTCCTCTTCACCACGAAGATGCAAGAAGGTTCGTCTGTAGTACAGTTTGTGCTAAAGATGAACGGGTACATCGAGCGGCTAGCTACCCTCAGTTTTGTGATGGATCATGAGTTAAGTATTGACTTAATTCTGCATTGTTTGCCCAAGAGTTTCTCGCAATTTGTGATGAACTATCGGATGAACAAATTGGAATCCACCATTCCCGAGCTTCTCAATATGCTGAAGACTGTGGAGCCTTCTGTGAAGCATGAGGAGAAGGCGGTTCTGTTAGTTGATTCCTCAAAGAAAGGTTCTAAGAGGAAGGCAAAAGAACAGAAGAAAGGAAAGAAAAAGGCAAAGAAGGCGGAACCAGCGCAAAAGGGCACTTGCCATCACTGTGGCAAGGAAGGCCACTGGCGAAGAAACTGCAAGACTTATCTTGAGTCCATGAAGAAGAAGAAGGCATCCGATGCCCCATCCTCTTCAGGTATCTTCGTTATTGATTGTCATTCTATTTCCTTAGACACTTGGGTATTGGATACTGGGTGTAGCTCACATATATGTAATGACATACAGGGGCTAAGGAATAGAAGAAGACTTGTCAGAGGAGAGTCAAATTTGCGAGTTGGCAATGGAGCAAAGGTTGCTGCGGTCGCCATCGGAACTTATTTGCTGAAGCTCCTAGTGGACTAGTCTTGAACCGACAATTGCTATTATGTTCCTTCTAATAAAGAACATTGTTTCTATTTCTGCTTAAATAGAAATGGTTTCCATTTAACGTTTAGTAACAATTGTTGTTATATAACTTTGAATGGCGACTTTATGGAACCGGAACTTTGAGTAATGGCATTTATACGCTGGACGATATCCAAAGGACATTTTCAATATCGGCGGCAACACGCGTGCTCGAAAGGATAATCACATAGACTCCTATGTGGCATTGTCGTTGGCCATATAAGCAAGAAACGCATGTCCGAATTACACCGATGTGGAATTCGGAATCGCTTGAATTGGATTCATACGATACATGTGAATCATGCTTAAAAGGCAAGATGACTAAGTTACCTTTACCGGAAAAGGTGAACGCAGTGGGAGAGTTACTAGGTCTAGTACATACCGATGTATGTGGACCTATGTCAACTCAAGCATTAGGAGGCTATAGCTACTTCATTACCTTCACCGATGATCACTCACGGTTTGGGTATGTGTTCTTGATGAAACACAAGTCCAAGCCTTTGAAAGGTTCAAAGAATTCAGAAATGAAGTAGAGAAACAACATGACAAGAGTATTAAAAATACTTGGTCGGATCAGTGGTGAATACTTAAGTCAAGAGTTTCTTGATTATCTAAGAGACAATGGCATATTGTCTCAATGGACTCCGCCCTATACACCACAGCATAATGGTGTATCTGAGAGGCGTAACCGGACCTTGTTGGACATGGTCAGGTCAATGATGAATCATGCGACTCTTCCCAAGTCCTTTTGGGGTAATGCACTTCAGACAGCTGTTTACTTGTTAAACAGAATGCCTACCAAGGTAGTCTCAACTACTCCATATGAGATATGGAATAGTAAGAAACCTCATGTATCTTACTTGAAGATATGTGGTTGTCCTGCTTATGTGAAGCCAGACGTGTCAGACAAATTGGATGCTAAGTCGATAAATGTCTATTTATTGGATACCCTAAGGAAACAAGGGTTACCAATTCTATCATCTGTGGAACAAAAGGTGTTTGTTTCAAGGCATCTTTGTGTTTCTAGAAAGAGTTTCTCTTGCAAGAAAGCAGTGGGAGTGTCGTCGAGCTTGAGGAGGCTCGAGAGACTCAAATAGACATTGATGAGATACGGTGAAGCACAACAGACAACTCATAGTGATGAGCAATCAGGACCTATTGTAACACCACATCTTCGTAGATCTGGTAGAACACGCAATATTCACGAGAGATATGGATTTCTCGTAAGTGAATCGAGCGACGTGTTACTCATTGATGATGAGGAGCCTACGATTATGAAGAAGTCTTGACAAGTTCGAGAAAGGATAAGTGGCTTGGTGCCATGAAGTCGAAATGGATTCCATGTACGAAAACCAAGTTTGGAACTTGGTTGACCCACTGAAGGCATAAAGCCTATAGGGTGCAAGTGGGTTTTCAAGAAGAAAACCGACATGGATGGTAATGTGATTACCTATAAGGCTAGATTGGTGGCGAAAGGATATGCGTCAAAAACAAGGTGTTGATTATGGCCGAAACCTATTACTGTAGCTATGCTTAAATCCATTCGGATGCTCACGGCCATAGCGGCTCATTATGATTATGAGATATGGCGGATGGATGTGAAAAACAACTTTCCTTAATGGAAACACCGCTCGAGGGCGTGTATATGATATCTGACTGAGGTTTCACATCGGTTGATAAAACCAAGGTATGCAAGTTGCGGATCCATTTATGGATTGAAGCAAGCATCGAGAGCTGGAATATCCGTTTTGATGAGACGATCAAAAAGTTTGATTTCTCACAAAATCGAGGCGAACCTTGTGTGTACAAGAAGGTTAGTGGGAGTGCGATCGTGTTCCTAGTATTGTATGTCGATGACATATTACTTATAGGAAGCGATGTGTCAATCTTCTGATCGATTAAGGTTTGGTTATCCAAGACATTCTCCATGAAAGACACTGGGAGAAGCAACCTACATCCTTGGGATTAAGATCTATAGAGATAGATCGAAGCAGTTTGCTGGTCTTTCGCATCTACATATATAGGCCAGGAGTGCTAAAGAGGTTTAGCATGTCGGAATCCAAGAAAGGTTATCTACCCATCGGGCATGGGGTACACCTTTAAGTCTATGTGTCGCGCCGAGAAGGCGAGAGGATTTGCATGAGTAAGATTCCCTATGCATCCATGATAGGATCTATCATGTATGCTATGTTATGTCACGAGGCCCGATGTATCGTATGCTCTGAGTGTCACGGCGGATGCAATCCGATCGAGGAATGGATCATTGGGTGGTATTAAGAGCGATCCTTAAGTACTTGAGAAGAACTAAGGATGTGTTCCTAATATATGGAGAAGGGACATGGTGATACGGGTATACGGATGCGGCTTCGAGACGGACAAGGATGATTCCATGTCTCGATGCGGATCGTATTCACCTTGAATGAGCGCAATGAGTTGGAAAAGTTCAAACAAGAGGCTATGGCGGATTCTACCTAAGGCGAGAATATATTGCGGCTTTAGGCGGCAAAGGCGGTTTGGATCAAGAAGTTCGTTCATGAACTTGGTGTGATTCGCCATTGTTGAAGCAATGATGGAGCAATTGCTCTCATCAGCGATCAAACATGCTTATCGAGAGATCATCGGTAGGAGCGAAATACAAATCGAGAAAATTCCCCTTTGAAAGGAACTTAGCGGATCCCTTGACTAAGGCATTACCTCAAAATAAGTTTGAGGTCATGTTATTATGGTATTGGATCTGTAGCGATTGGCATTAGGCCAAGTGGGAGTCTGTTAGTAATATATGAGAGATGTCCTAAGGCAATCGCCTTATGTATGAACCATTTATATGATAAATGAAGATTCACTATTTGAGTATACATGTTTTATGTATTTGATTGGATCTTAAACTCATTTCTTGAATGTCACGATACGATTCACGGCATGAGAGAATTTGTGATTGGATCACAACTAGTGAGTATCTCTACATGTGTAATTGTGATGTATCGGAATTATCCTAGTCGATGAATTGATGGATTTGGACACCATCGATTACATCGAGACTACGAGGTATACTCCTTGGTGTATCAAGCGGTGATTCTCCTTTGGCTGGAGACATTGTGATGTCGAGTTAATCGTGGATGCTAGTTATGGTAACTAGTTCATTGGAGTGACGGTAGTAAGACTTCATATGGTTCTCTGCATATATAGATATGTCAATGAAGTTCTTACTGTGGCTTAAGTGCGATGTTCCTTTGACTTGCGGTATTCAAGTCATCTTGATCATGGAGACTTATGCTTTGACATCTTAAGCAAACATCTCTAAGGTGATGTGGACCCGGGATGATTGGGTATAAGTCGAAGTGATCGAAGGTGTTTGAATAGCCTATAAAGGATTCACCACTCCTTGCGAGGAGATGTATACCCATGGCCTCTCGTCGGATTGTTACTAAAGTCTTTGGCCAAAGCATTACATGTTTAGAGTAAGGTACTCTTTGATACATGTGGAGTAACTAGAATCCGTAGGACGAGGAAATGATACTTGGGCTAGGTGTGACGTAGTCAGCCTAGTGGGGACTGACACAATAGACCATGTCCTAAACCAAGTGGGTATAAGATGAGTGAAGGGAATGGGGCACGATTCATTCGAGCTACTGAAGGGTTTCAGAAATAGTTACGGATCAGCGTTGATCTTTTGGTTAATTGGGGATCATGATGTACTACTAGGTGCCACTCATGATCGTTCTATAATTAATGGTTAATTATAGGCGGCCAACATAAATCGAGAACCTATTTGGTCACCACGCTGCGAGTGTAATCCAAAGGATTTAAAACGAGCTTGAGAATGGGATTCTCAGACCGAGAGAAACTATGTTTGGTTGGACCAAACATAAAGCGAGCATGAAATTGTTTCAGTCGCAATGGAAGCGTGGATGGGCAGTGTCTTATGAAGACATAATGGATGGACCAAAATGGTTTGGTTCTAATCCAATGGATGAGAATAAACCAAATGGTTTGGTTTCTATTAAACGAATGAACCAAAGGTTGGTTCGGTTCGTTTTAACTTAAAATAAACCATCATGGTTTGGTTTATTTTAACTTATCTTAATGGAGCGGGTTAACGGGCTTTATGGATATGATCCATTAACCATTAAGAGAATTAGTTCTCTATAAAAAGTGGGCTTAAGGGATTGTTAAACCCTAATCATCCAAAACCCTAAAGCAAGTTGCGCCCACCTCCTTGGTGAATTGGCGCCAACAACCTTTGTCGCCCGCCCATTTGTGCCGCCGTCCAACTTGTTGCGGCGTCAAGCTCCAGCGGTGAACCTCCGGCGACCCTCGGTGATCCCTAAAGGTTCGGCATCAAGGTGAGCTTTTGTCTCCTTGTTTTGGCCGGCGCCTACTCCTCCACCAAGCTGTCCAGTTTTCTGGACAGCTTCTCTCCTCTCGTCGGAGCGTCGTTTGGACGACGGTTAGTGCTCCGACAGCGGCTAACTTACCGGGGATTTGATCTCCGGTAATCCTCTGAGTGGAGGGCGAAGGATTGTCAATCGGTTGTGAATACCTCTCGGAGAAGCAAGTCTTGAGGACTTGTTTTAGGATCCGAATTTGGATTCGGATCGTGATCATCTCGATCACGTCGTCTTCAACACGAGGCTAGTAACCCGTCACGAAAGCGAAGCTCGTGGCTTAGCGAAGTCATGATACGGATAGAGCGATTCTTACGAGGATCGTTCGGTTGATGCCGTTCCGCTACGTCATACGGAAGGTATAACGTAGTTTAATTTCCTTTTATTGCAATTTTAATTTACGGTTATGTCTACACTTGTTGTAATAGCATGCGTGTGTTGTGTGTGTTGTAATAAATAGGAGTATTTATTATTTTTATTGCTTCCGTTGTGCTCATGTTTACGAAACATGATCGAACACACACCTGCTTGTGATCAGGAAACCCAATGATGGTATCGAGCGGGTTGTGTTTCGACATAATCGTAAAATGGTTTTGCGATAGTCATAATGTATTTCTGGAAATTTTCTAATTTTGGAAATTTAGAAGTATTTATGGAAATTTTTCAATTTTGGAAAGTCTAGAAGTATTTATGGAAATCTTCCACTTTTGGAAAGTTGGAAGTATTTATGGAAATTGATATTTTCCATAAATAAAATATTTGATTAGATTCTGGAAATTTGTTTCCTAATTTAATCATGATTTGATTTTGGAAATCAAATCTTAAAATATTTTATTTCCATAAGTAGTATTAATGATTTAGGAAATTGGTTTCCTAAATAGATTTTCCTTAATCAAATAATTCCATGAATAAAATATGTGATTAGATTTGGAAATTTGTTTCCTAATTTAATTATGATTTGATTTGGAGAATCAAATCTTAAACATATTTTATTTCCATAAATAGTTATGACATATAAGGAAATTATATACATGACATAATTGTATGCCATGTAATTGCATTAGATGCATAACATTATGCCATGCGTGTCGTGACATGTAGATGTATGCCATGTATGCCATGCCATGTAGATAATAGTTATTTGCATGCAAAGAGGATGAGACATAAAACCCTAACTCAATATTAAAGCCTACACCTTCCATTAATATGGTTAGAACGAGTTACATGTTTCTTGTTTGGGTTGTTGGACTCACTCCAAGCCCGCTCGAACACGAACATGTTCAAATCATTGGAATAGTTTAACTCTAATATGGTAGAGTCGGAGGTCAATCATTAGTTTGGGTTGTTGGACTCACTCCAAGCTGGCTAATTGGTTGAAATGCGCCAACCATATTAAAACTATTTATTAATGGGTTGGCTTTTAACTCGAGCATCGATTTGTTGGACTCACCCAAGGTCGATGTAAAGAGAGGTGAAGTTGGGTGCTATGCATATGATGCATACTTGTTAATGTGTTAACAACCCAATGTATGTGTAAACATTCAATTAGTTGATAGCACATTGTGATAGTTACATATACATGATATGTAATCGGTATATTTGATACCCACCATCATAGCTAAGAATGGCTTGTTGGACTCACTCCAAGGTTGTTCTTATCTATGATGGATATCACCCATTCGAGATGGACCTACGATCTCCAAGTGATTTTAAGGGTTTTTGAAATTCAAAAATGAATGGGATTTATAAATGTATATTGATGCATTTTAAAATCATCTTTCTCATATATGCTCGTTTTGTATTTCTAGGTCAATAAATTGATCATGACGCCTTTGAATTTGCGCACTATTTTGGATTCGAACAAACCGATCGGGCCTAACTTCCCGGATCGGCTTAGAAACTCGAGAATTGTTCTCAAGGCGAAAAGCTTGCATATGTCCTTGAAGAGCCTCTTCCGATCATTCCCTAAGGACGATGCAACCTGCATCAAATGTTGGTCTATCGTAAGCATGTGGCGATTCTCGAGCCGGGCGAAGTTGCATCATGCTAGCGGCGATGGTACCGAGCCGCAGAAGCAGATGAGCATATGGATGCTAACACTATGGTCTTCCATCTTCATGAGTTGTTCGATGAGCAAGCGAGATCCAAAAAGGTTCGAGGTCTCTAGGCTCCTCTTCACCACGAAGATGCTCAGAGTGCGTTTGTGCTAAAAGATGAACGGGTACATCGAGCGCTAGCTACCCTCGGTTTTGTGATGGATCATGAGTTAAGTATTGACTTAATTCTGCATTGTTTGCCCAAGAGTTTCTCGCAATTTGTGATGAACTATCGGATGAACAAATTGGAATCCACCATTCCCGAGCTTCTCAATATGCTGAAGACTGTGGAGCCTTCTGTGAAGCATGAGGAGAAGGCGGTTCTGTTAGTTGATTCCTCAAAGAAAGGTTCTAAGAGGAAGGCAAAAGAATATAAGAAAGGAAAGCAAAAGGCAAAGAAGGGAACCAAATAAGAAAAGGGCACTTGCCATCACGGGCAAGGAAGGCCACCGCTAAGAAACTGCAAGATTTATCTTGAGTCCATGAAGAAGAAGAAGGCATCCGATGCCCCATCCTCTTCGTATCTTCAAGTATTGATTGTCATTCTATTTCCTTAGACACTTGGGTATTGATACGGGTGTAGCTCATATATGTAATACATGTGGCTAAGGAATAGAAGAAGACTTGTCGAGGGGAGTCAAATTTATGAGTTGGCAATGGAGCAAAGGTTGCCGCTACGCCATCGGAACTTATTTGTCAAGCTCCCTAGTGGACTAGTCTTGAATCGACAATTGCTATTATGTTCCTTCTCTAATAAAGAACATTGTTTCTATTTCGCTTAAATAGAAATGGTTTCCATTTAACGCTTAGTAACAATTGTTGTTATATAACTTTGAATGGCGACTTTATGGAACCGAACTTCGAGTAATGGCATTTATACGCTGGACGATCCAAAGGACATTTTCAATATCGGCGAGCAACACGCTGCTCAAAGGATAATCACATAGACTCCTATATGTGGCATTGTCGTTGGCCATATAAGCAAGAAACGCATGTCCGAATTACACCGATGTGGAATTCGAATCGCTTGAATTGGATTCATACGATACATGAATCATGCTTAAAAGGCAAGATGACTAAGTTACCTTTACCGAAAAGGTGAACGAGTGGGAGAGTTACTAGGTCTAGTACATACCGATGTATGTGGACCTATGTCAACTCAAGCATTAGGAGGCTATAGCTACTTCATTACCTTCACCGATGATCACTCACGGTTTGGGTATGTGTTCTTGATGAAACACAAGTCCAAGCCTTGAAAGGTTCAAAGAATTCAGAAATGAAGTAGAGAAACAACATGACAAGAGTATTAAAATACTGATCGGATCGAGGTGGTGAATACTTAAGTCAAGAGTTTCTTGATTATCTAAGAGACAATGGCATATTGTCTCAATGGACTCGCGCCTATACACCACAAAGATAATGGTGTATCCGAGAGGCGAATCGACCTTGTTGGACATGGTCGTCAATGATGAATCATGCGACTCTTCCCAAGTCCTTTTGGGGTTATGCACTTGCATAATTGCTTACTTGTTAAATGTAATGCCTACCAAGGTAGTCTCAACTACTCCATACGAGATATGGGCTAGTAAGAAACCTCATGTATCTTACTTGAAGATATGGGGTTGTCTCGCTTATGTGAAGTGGATCAGACGCATAAACCGGATGCTAAGTCTGATAAATGTCTATTTGTTGGATACCCTAAGGAAACAAGGGGTTACCAATTCTATCATCCTGTGGAACAAAAGGTGTTTGTTTCAAGGCATGCTGTGTTTCTAGAGAAAGAGTTTCTCTTGCAAGAAAACAGTGGGAGGGTCGTCGAGCTTGAGGAGGCTCGAGAGACTCAAATAGACATTAATGAGATACCTGGTGAAGCACAACAGCCGACAACTCATAGTGATGAGCAATCTACTGACTTATCAGTAACACCACATCTTCAGATCCGTAGAACACGCAATATTCCCGAGAGATATGGATTTCTCGTAAGTGAATCGAACGACGTGTTACTCATTGATGATGAGGAGCCTACCAGTTATGAAGAAGTGCTGACAAGTTCAGAAAGGGATAAGTGGCTTGGTGCCATGAAGTCGGAAATGGATTCCATGTACGAAAACTAAGTTTGGAACTTGGTTGACCCACCTGAAGGCATAAAGCCTATAGGGTGCAAGTGGGTTTTCAAGAAGAAAACCGACATGGATGGTAATGTGATTACCTATAAGGCTAGATTGGTGGCGAAAGGATATCGTCAAAAGCAAGGTGTTGATTATGACGAAACCTATTCGCTCAGAGCTATGCTTAAATCCATTCGATGCTCCCCGCCATAGCGGCTCATTATGATTATGAGATATGGCGATGGATGTGAAAACAGCTTTCCTTAATGGAAACCCGCCGAGGACGGTATATGATACACCGAGGGTTTCACATCGGCTGATAAAACCAAGGTATGCAAGTTGCACGATCCATTTATGGATTGAAGCAAGCATCCAGAGTCGAATATCCGCTTTGATGAGACGATCAAAAAGTTTGATTTCTCACAAAATCCGCATTTAACCTTGTGTGTACAAGAAGGTTAGTGGGAGGCAAATGTGTTCCTAGTATTGTATGTCGATGACATATTACTTATAGGAAACGATGTGTCAATCTTACCGCTTAAGGTTTGGTTATCCAAGACATTCTCCATGAAAGACCTGGGAGAAGCAACCTACATCCTTGGGATTAAGATCTATAGAGATAGATCGAAACGGTTGCTTGGTCTTTCGCAGTCTACATATATAGACCGAGTGCTAAAGAGGTTTAGCATGTCGGAATCCAAGAAAGGTTATCTACCCATTAGGCATGGGGTACACCTTTCGAAGTCTATGTGTCCGCGCACAGAAGACGAGAGGATTTGCATGAGTAAGATTCCCTATGCATCCGCAATAGGATCTATCATGTATGCTATGTTATGTACGAGGCCCGATGTATCGTATGCTCTGAGTGTCACGAGCAGATACCAGTCTGATCCAGGAATGGATCATTGGGTGGCTGTTAAGACGATCCTTAAGTACTTGAGAAGAACTAAGGATGTGTTCCTAATATATGGAGAAGGGGACATGGTGATACGCGGGTATACGGATGCCAGCTTCCAGACAGACAAGGATGATTCCAGGTCTCAGTCTGGATACGTGTTCACCTTGAATGGGGGCGCAGTGAGTTGGAAAAGTTCCAAACAAGAGACTGTAGTGGATTCTACCACTGAGGCAGAATATATTGCGGCTTCAGAAGCAGCAAAGGAAGCGGTTTGGATCAAGAAGTTCGTTCATGAACTTGGTGTGATTCTGACCATTGTTGAAGCAATACCGGTCAACTGCGACAACAATGGAGCAATTGCACAGGCGAAAGAGCCAAGGTCTCATCAACGATCCAAACATGTGCTTCACCGCTATCATCTTATCAGAGAGATCATCAGTAGGAACGAAATACAAATCGAGAAAATTCCCACTGAAAGGAACTTAGCGGATCCCTTGACTAAGGCATTACCTCAAAATAAGTTTGAGGGTCATGTTCGAGCTTATGGTATTGGATACCGTAGCGATTGGCATTAGGCCAAGTGGGAGTCTGTTAGTAATATATGAGAGATGTCCTAAGGCAATCGCCTTATGTATGAACCATTTATATGATAAATGAAGATTCACTATTTGAGTATACATGTTTTATGTATTTGATTGGATCTTAAACTCATTTACTGAATGTCCACGATACGATTCACAGCATGAGAGAATTTGTGATTGGATCACAACTAGTGAGTATCTCTACATGTGTAATTGTGATGTATCGTAATTATCCCTAGTCGATGAATTGATGGATTTGGACACCATAAATTCCATCGAGACTAGCACGAGGTATACTCCTTGGTGTATCCAAGCAGTTGATTCTCACTGGCTGGAGACATAGTGATGTCCGGAGTTAATCGTGGATGCTAGTTATGGTAACTAGTTCATTGGAGTGACCAGCCGTAAGACTTCATATGGTTCTCTGCATATATAGATATGTCAATGAAGTTCTTACTGTGGGCTTAAGTGCGATGTTCCTTTGACTTGCGGTATTCAAGTCATCTTGATCATGGAGACTTATGCTTTGACATCTTAAGCAAACATCTCTAAGGAGATGTGGACCCGGATGATTGGGTATAAGTCAGTGATCGAAGGTGTTTGAATAGCCTATAAAGGATTCACCACTTCTTGCGAGATGTATACCCATGGCCTCTCGTCGGATTGTTACTAAAGTCTTTGGCCAAAGCATTACATGTTTAGAGTAAGGTACTCTTCGATACATGTGGAGTAACTAGAACTGTGAGGACGAGGAAATGATACTTGGGCTAGGTGTGACGTAGTCATCCTAGTGGGGACTGACACAATAGACCATGTCCTGAACCAAGTGGGTATAAGATGAGTGAAGGGAATGGGGCACGATTCATTCGAGCTACTGAAGGGTTTCAGAAATAGTTCTGGATCAACCGTTGATCTTTTCGGTTAATTGGGGATCATGATGTACTACTAGGTGCCACTCATGATCGTTCTATAATTAATGGTTAATTATAGACGGCCAACATAAATCGAGAACCTATTTGGTCACACGCACAACGAGTGTAATCCAAAGGATTTAAAACGAGCTTGAGAATGGGATTCTCAGACCGAGAGAAACTATGTTTGGTTGGACCAAACATAAAGCGAGCATGGAATTGTTTCAATGAATGGAAGCGTGGATGGGCAGTGTCTTATGAAGACATAATGGATGGACCAAAATGGTTTGGTTCTAATCCAATGGATGAGAATAAACCAAATGGTTTGGTTTATATTAAACGAATGAACCAAAGGTTGGTTCGGTTCGTTTTAACTTAAAATAAACCATCATGGTTTGGTTTATTTTAACTTATCTTAATGGAGCGGGTTAACGGGCTTTATGGATATGATCCATTAACCATTAAGAGAATTAGTTCTCTATAAAAGTGGGATTAAGGGATTGTTAAACCCTAATCATCCAAAACCCTAAAGCAAGTTGCCGCCCACCTCCTCGGTGAATTCAGCGCCAACAACCTTGTGCCGCCGCCCAACCATTTGTGCCACCATCCAACTTGTTGCCGGCGTCCAAGCTCCAGCCGGTGAACCTCCGGCGACCCTCCGGTGATCCCCTAAAAGGTTCGGCATCAAGGTGAGCTTTTGTCTCCTTGTTTTGGCCGGCGCCTATCTCCTCCACCAAGCTGTCCAGTTTTCTGGACAGCTTCTTCTCCTCTCGTCGGAGCATCGTTTGGATGACGGTTAGTGCTCCGACAGCGGCTAACATACCGGGGATTTGATCTCCGGTAATCCTCTGAGGTGGAGGACGAAGGATTCGTCAATCGGTTGACGAATACCTCTCCGGAGAAGCAAGTCTTGAGGACTTGTTTTTAGGTCCGAATTTGGATTCGGATCGTGATCATCTCTCGATCACGTCGTCTTCAACACGAGGCTAGTAACCCGTACGAAGACGAAGCTCGTGGCTTGGCGAAGTCATCCCGAGGAGCTCGGCGTGGATACGGATAGAGACGATTCTTACGAGGATCGTTCCGGTTGATGCCGTTCCCGCTACACGTCATATGGAAGGTATAACGTAGTTTAATTTCCTTTTATTGCAATTTTAATTTACGGTTATGTCTACACTTGTTGTAATAGCATGCGTGTGTTGTGTGTGTTGTAATAAATAGGAGTATTTATTATTTTTATTGCTTCCGCTGTGCTCATGTTTACGAAACATGATCGAACACACACACGCCGCGGTGCCGGAAACCCAACAGAGTCAACCAAGGGCAAGAAAGGTTTGGGTCACACTAAGCCTAAGGTGACTTATCATAGTGTTCCTTTTGATTATGGAACACAAACTAGGTCTAGGAAAGCCAAGGTCAATAGGGAAGTCATCCCTAAGGTTGACCAAGGTAGGTGCTTAGTGGCCAAGGTTTCCATGAAACCTAAGAAGACAACTAAGAAGGTTACTAGGGAGGTAATCCCTAAGGTTAACCTAGTCAAGATCCAAATGACAAAGGCTAACAAGCTTAGAAGGGTCATTAGGAAGGTATCTAGGGAGGTTATCCCTAAGGAATACCTAGTAAACCCTAGGAGCTCAAATAGGTTTTTGGTTCCTAAGAGCGTGATCGATTCACGCTAGATGGGTTTAGGTGTGCCAACTTTAAATGGATGGGTATTTAACCTAATCATGGTGAAGATGGCACTTTAGGGCATTTCTAAGGTTATGGGTATCTTGGAAATAAGTTTGATCTTATGATCCTAAAAGATCTTAGGATGTGCCAATACATTTTTGGGATTATGAAAAATCAATTAAATTGGCACATTTTAGGTTTAGAGGTTGTAGTGTGCCATTTTGGGTTGTTGGCACATTTTGGGAAATTTGGATAATATGGAAAAATATACTTAATTATATCAAATGGCAATTAATATTAAATTTTAGGTATTGTTATACCTATACATCTTGTTTGCCATGCCTTGTTTTCCATATAACATGCCATGAAATCATATTTATTTTTAATCATTTAATATGTCATGATCATGTTTAGGATTAAGGTTAAAAATGTCATGTGTTTTTAGATTATATCATGTGTCATGACATCATGATCATTGGTCATGCTTAATTATGTTATAATTTATGCCATGATCATTCATGCATTTAATTTGATTAAAATTGATTTAAGGACAATGTCATGATTTGAAGTCTCATCTATAAGGGAATCAAGTAGTGTTGTCTTAGAAAATGCATGAGGCTTTAGTTTAAGATAAACCAAAACTCACATCTCACATCTAACTTGACATGTATGTGTATTTATACACCCTAGATACATGTAAGATGCTAGAATATGAGTTAAGTTCAAGGTACATAGCTTTTGCATGGAGATGAACTAAAACTCATCTTATCTTAATTGTGGATAATTAGGAAAGCTTATGTTCAAGTAATGTACATTAAGCCCAAAGAATATGATCCAATATAGGTTTTCAAAAACTTTTTAAAAATCAATTTAGAAAACCTTGGTGAAGTCTATCTTTTGATAGTAATCACCATTGATGAAATTGATACAAAGTGAGCTAAAACATTGAAGTTTTTCTTCACTTTTGAACTTTGTATCAATTTTGATATTTTATGGGTAAAATATTTTTCTATCATTTTTCACCCATTGTATTGGTCATAAGTATTATACGTATGAAATTTCATGATTTTTAGAATTATGTATAATTATTTATGAATTCTCAAAAATAAATTTTGATAACTGAAATTCAGAAATTTCAGTTATTAGTCGACTGCCCTTGTTGGCAGTCGATTGATGAGCACGACAGTCGATTGATTTCTGATGGAGTCAACTGCCAGGCTGATTTCGGGAAAAATAAGATTGTTTAGCTCGTTTTCAGCTACAGTAAAGTTCCCTAACCACTCCTAACCCTAGGATATGCTTTGGGAAGTATTATGAAGGGTGAAACCCCATTGGATATGGATTAGGGGAGGTGTTAGGGTGATGTATCAAATTTAAGGTATGGGAAAGTTCAATGTAAAACTTTAGACCTTATTTTTGATGGTTTAGAGTTCCTATTGGCTTAGGGACTTCCCAAGGACATTGTTTGTGCAATGGTCAAGGGGGAGCAAGTCTTTAGGGGGGGTATCCATCATGGGATGATGGATAGTATTTTTTCCTCATGAGAAGGAAAAATGGGAGAGTTTGTAGGATTGCCTCTCTTGAGCGATATGAGACTTATCACTAGGAAGATTGTAGGCATCCTAGGTATTTTTGGACCAAGGGGGAGATTGTAAGATCTCATTGGGACATGAGACATTGACTACCTTGGAGAGAACCTTTTTGATGTTAGTCAAAAAGGGGGAGAATGTTTGGGGAGAATGTTTGGGAAAATATTTAAGATTACCAATTTGGAATAATTGGTAAGAAGATTTGAGTTAGTGTTCTTACTCAAAGGTATGTGTTTTTGTAAACATCAAAAAGGGAGAGATTTTTGGTGCAATCTGCCCAGGTAACAATTGACCGGACTCGAGTTTGACACGAGCGATATTTTGATGTTTGACATGAAGGTTTGACATTAATGTTTGAAAATGTTTTGGGGAGATTGTTGGTGCAATCGACCCGGGTCATGATTGACCAGACTCAAGTTTGACTCGAGGGAGATTTTGATGGTTGATTGGAGTTGACCATGTCATCGAATGTCCATGTCTTGAGTACTTGGCATGTAAAGTCCAAGCATGGGTGTTGGCAAGGAAAAGTCTAAGGATGGGTCTAGGCATGGAAAGTCCAACATTTGTTGGCAAGGAAAAGTCCAAGCTTGAGTCTTGGCATTTGGAAAGTCCAAGGGTGTAGTCTTGGCCATATAAGTCCAAGGGTGTACTCTTGGCGGTAAAAGTCCAAGTCATGAGTACATGGCATTTGAGAAGTCCAAGGGGTTTGATATTGGTGGCGCAAAGTCTAAGGGTGAAGTCTTGGTAGCATAAGTCTAATGATTGGTGCCGTAAAGTCCAAGCGGAGTCTTGGCAGCGTAAGTCCAATGTGCCTTGGCGGTGTAGACACCGTTAGCATGACATAGCCGATGGAAGCACCTGAAGGCTAACGTATGGATGAACAAGACTTGGATGACTTGGAGGGATCTGATAGGTACGAGGCTGACGGAGGTGGCTAGAAGGCTTAGGTCTAGGCTAAGGGTGGTCTAGCAAGTATGGGGCCACCATCCTTAGGTTAAAACCTCATGTTTGAGGTTGGCAGTCGACTAGCAATATGGTCGGTTCGACTGTCTTTAGTCGACTAGAGTTCGACTGTCGGTTAAGGGCTGAAAATGGCTTGGCAATCGACTGCCATGGATGGTAGTTGACTGCTGAATGGGGTTTTTTAGTCGCGACCACAGAACGCTTTGTAGCCGATAGGGCAGTCGGCTACATACGCTAGCAGTCGATTGGTGATGTCATCAGTCGACTGCCAAGAGATCCATTGAAATTTTTCCAACATGGATCGAGCCGTTGTCTCACGACAATAGTGTTGGTAGTTGACTGGGGCCTTATGGCAGTCGACTGCCAGGCAATAATCCAGCTCGATGCAGGTTAAAAAGAGTAGCTCGAGGAGGATTTCGGTATTGGTTCTTTGGGAGCTTTGGTGAGGCGATTTGAAGGCGAATTGCAGGTGCATTTTAGGGTCCTTCAAGCTCATCCAAGCAACCAACTAGCAAGCTCTCAAAACCCCTAGATTGTAAAGTGCCCTTTACATTTCTTTGTATTTTGCTTATAATTTCGTGTATTTCTTTTGTAATCACTTGTACGAGATTTCTCCACCTCCGGATTGTTCCGAGAAGGAGTTATTCTTGATTAGTGGTGTGTGGTCGCATCGCTAGAGCTCGTTGAGCTTGATCCGTGGAGTAGGAACCATTCGGTTCTGAACCACGTTATATCATTGTGTTTGCGTGATTGTATTTGTGTTGTATTTGTTTTATTATTTCTATTTCCACTGCGTATAACACATTTTGTAGCAAATGAGAACGAATTCCATCGATGCATCGAAACGAGCTATTCACCCCCCCCCCTCTAGCAGTCACCGAATCCTCAACACTTTTTTGGACAAGAAAGGGTTTTCATTTACTATAAAGGACAAATGTTGTTCTATTTATTTAAATGAAATGTTCTATTGCAGTGCACATTTGATGAATGGACTCTATGTTCTAGATCTAGAAAACCCAGTCTATAAAATAAATACCAAACGATTCAAATCTAATGATTTGAATCAGACATATCTTTGGCATTGTCGCTTGGGTCACATAAATGAGAGTCGCATATCCTAGCTCCATAGAGATGGATTACCGATGGTCCCGATCAGTCGACTGCTAGGCGGAATCTAGCCCAAGGAGAAGATTTAAAGGGAGCTCATGGAGGAGGTTTTTGCCATCGGTTCTTGGACATTTTTGAGGCTATTTGCTGGTGCAAATCAGGATCTTCAAGCACGATTCAAGCAATCAACAAGCAAGCTTTCCAAAGCAATAGTTGTAAAGTTTTCTTTATGTTGTTTTGTATATTCATCTTGTATTTGCTTGTTTTACTTTGTATTACTTGTTGTAATTCATTGCACAAGGTTTCTCCACCTCCGACTTGTTGTTGAGAAGGAGTTTATTGGATTAGTGGTGTGTGATTGCATCGATAGGGCTCTTACGAGCCCAATCCATGGAGTAGGAACCATTCGATTCTGAATCACGTTATATCGTGTTGTCTCTTATGCTTGTGTTGTTTTTTACTTTTGTTATTATATATTCCACTGCGTTAACAAGTGTTGTAGAGACGAACGCGATCGAATTCTATCCATAACGAAAACGTGATATTCACCCCCTCTCTAGCAGTCACAAATGTTCCTACATTCCTTTCCTTTTTGATTATCCTCCGAACTAGATTGATTAGTTTGGTCTCCATTTCTTTCTTCGATTGTTAGTTGTCTTATTTTGGAGGTGGCTTGTCTTTCTCCTTTCTTCTTTGACCTGCAAATAATGCTACACCTTTCTCGATCGGGACCTCGTTAGATTGTTTGTATAATTCAAATTCCGAAAATAATTCATCTAATCTAATCTTAGTTAAGTCTCTTGACACATTGTAGGCATCAACCATAGATGCCCACAAGGTGGTCCTAGGAAATGCATTTAACGCATAACTTATTATGTCCCGATTCTCCACCTTTTGTCCGATGGAAAGTAGGTTGTTCATGATGCCTTGGATCCGGGCATGGAGTTGCGTAGCGGTCTCGTGATCCTACATCTTTAGATTATACAACTTATTCACTAGTAAGTCTCTTTTGCATACCTTTGCATCGGATGTCCCTTCGTGTACCTCGATTAACATGTTCTAGAGGTCTTTGGCACTAATGAATGGTCCAATTCGGTTGAGCTTCTCCTTGGACAAGCCACACTGCAAAATTAGGGTCGCTTTTGCATCAGCTTCGATTTTCCTTTTGGTTGCGTTGATGTTAAATATGGAAAATTTAAATACTAAATTAAATGGCCAAAATTTAAGGAAATAATCCTAGGAATTATTTTAGAAATTTTGGAGAATTTTAGAAATTTTTACAGAATTTTTCTGGAATTAAACAGGGCTTGTACGAGATATTTACGGGGATAAGAAAAACATGCTTTTAAAGGGCCTATTTGAAATATCAATTTTTGAGGGGTAAATGTGTTAACTTAAACCTAGGGTTAACTCGTTTCCTCATTCTTGACTCACGAGCCATTTATCACCGTTGTTTTTTTCCTGACCGGTTCACATTCGCGATAACTTCCTCTCCATCACGCCCGACTCCACCTCACGATCCCTCAAGATTTTCTTCCTCGCAACTCATCTCCTCTTGCGGCCCTGTTCTCGCCACAGCCGACCTCTCCCTCTCGCTCTCCCTCCTCGCAGCAGGCAACGACGATTGGCCTTGATGGAGGCCACGGACGGGTTGACGGCGAGCACGCGCAGCTGGGAGGTGGCGTCGGCGGCGGCTGTACCTTGTTCTGAACTAGGGCATGATTTTCGATTAGGTGCTCATTTGGGACAGGGAATTCTCACGAAAGCTAGGTAAGCTAGAAATCCTCTCCTTGAACTTGGAAGAAAACTATATCTAGCTATGAATTTTTGTGGTTGATCATGGGTTCTCGTTGGGCAGAGTTCGTGAACTCCATTTGCTTCGGTGAACAGAGGATTTGGGGAGATTGGTTGTCATTGGAATCCTAGGGTTGGTAAGCATGATTTATTTTGGTGTTATTTGGTTGATATTGGACTGTTGGTTGATATTTTGTGGTTGCGGATGAATTTTGTGTTGTGGGATGGATCTCCTTTAGGTGAGTTGGCTGTGGGGTTTAGCTGTGAGGTTGTTATGGGTTTTACACGGTTGTGATTGGGTTTTGGTCGGTTGTATGGCTGTGAAGGTGAGTGTGTGAGCCGTAGATGAGTTGTGAGCGACTGTGATGGTTGTGCATGATCTGTGAAGGGTTGTAAATGAGCATTGATGGAGTGGAGGAAGATAGGTTTGCGAGGGGGATGCCAATTAGGGTGGTTAGATCCCTAATTTGATGTAACAGTAGGTTATTAAGGGGTTATGAACGGTGGTGATGGCTGTGAATCGCTGGGGTTGAGTGTGTTCCTGTAGAGTTGTCAGATTTTTATATATATATGAATTAATAGTAATTATGTTATATGCATGTTTCAGTCACGAGACAGGTTCACGGGCATAAAGACAGTTGGTATTCTTCATAGCAGGCAGGTATCTTTGACTTATCTTCTTTTAGATATTGTCATATTGTTGTGCATTGTTTACTATAGTTAGTAGAAGTTTTCTATTCTTGTTAACTGCCCTAGTATGTCACTACCTAGTATGTGTTGTATTTTTTCATATGCTTATTATATTATGCTCTATCACTTTGATACTTGTCATTTGTTTATTTAGCACTAGAGTATTGACATACCTAACATAATGGGCATTTAATGAATAATAGATATACCTTGCATGTGTACCTAGACTTATGTACTTAGGTTATTTGATATGAGCCTCTATTGGTACATACCCTAGGTAGCCATGAATTCATAGGTGTATCGTGCATTAGTGACATGAATCTTCTTGCATTATTGCATGACTGACGATCATCGGCTCCTCGATATAAGGTGATGCTACTTAGTAGTTGAGCCCATCGTCAGTTACATTATCTACACACACAACCACTCATGGGTTAGTGGTATTTCAGGTGTGTGTGTGTGTAGTTGCTCTGTTAGGGCTCCACGGTGGTCGCTCAGGTGATTGGTATTGCGACGTGGTAGCAGATAGGGAACCCTCCTTTGTCGTGAGACGAGGAGATGAAACGAGGTGATGACCCCCATACACATACATGGGGTAGGAGGGCGATACTCCGCCAGTATCCTGTCCACTTGGTCACATAGGTGTAGTGACGGTAGAGTGCACAGTTATCACATCCTTACCGACTCAGCATACACAGATGACATGTCAATGGCTTGACTTGCGTTAGGGGTGACACAGGTCATTATATCATGTGCATACGATTTTACTATATCCATTGCTTGTTACACTTTTGGTTGTTGCATATGATTGCCATGCACATACAGGAGGTATTATGTTGTTTGTTTTGGTGATTCTACATATACTTGTGTGGATGTATTTTATGTCAACATAGGTGATTCTGGTATGTACAGTTTCAGGTATGTATTTTTGTTGAGAAACTGTACCAACATGATTATTATTGCTACTTATAGTTTACTATGCATGACTGTTAGATATCCGCTGAGTTTTAGTCACTCCGTTGGTATCTCTTGTATTTCAGGATGAAGCCTTCCGGAGGGTCCAATTGCCAATCCCCTGATCTGATAACTCTGTTATTTGGTTTTCAGGCTTCCACATTTTTATCTCTTGTACTCTATGTTTTAAACTTATAGTACTTTATACTCATGATTGTTTTGGTGATATTTGATTGTCCTTTTAAACTTTTTGTTCGATTTGATTTTGGTTATGTGTGTGGTTGTGTATTCTTGCTCAAATGGCAGAAGAGGTAAGTCTAGAGGTTCTTATGTTTTGTATTTACTTTGGGTTGTTGGCCTGAGGCCATGTACTATTTACATTGTGTTTTATGTTCCGGCCATGTTGGTCGATGTATACAGGTTTCAATTGTCCGTAGTACAGGGGAGGTGCTATCCGATTTTCGTCGGACAAGTACCCCTCTAGGGGTGTGACAGTTGGTCCATTTATCGAAGTCCAATGCTCCCATTGATCATTGGTGGGTAGAACAAAGCCGGTTTGAATTATTATCCAAGTCTCGACTTGTGCCTTCAAAAAAACACTCTATCTGACCCTTCCAATAACGAAAGTCATCTCCATTAAAGAACGGAGGTCGGGTGGTGCTATACCCCTCAAGATGGGCCATCAAAAAATCTTGAAAAATTAAAATACAAATCAAAAGAAATTCCAAGACATGGTTTTGGATAGTAATGCAGGAAATAATAATAAATAAACGAGAAAAAACAACTAAAATAAACAACTAAGCACTTACAACCTTCGATTCCTCGAAAGGGTACTAAATGTCATCTTTTGGGGATGAAAACAGATTTTTACGGGGGTAAACCCCTATAAGAAGAGTAGATCTCTGAGAGAGCTTCGATTTGGTGGGTAGCATGTTTTGTGAATCCACTTGTATGAAATGTTATGCCCATTTTACCGTGAGCAACTCCAGAAGTGATTAGTTTGATTGATACATGCAAATACACAAACAAAAAAAGTAATGTACCAAGACTTGGTCTTGGATTAGTAGTGTGGGAAAAACATAAAACAATAAATAGAAAAAGAAAAGTGCTCAATCGGTGGTTGCACCGAATTTGAGCACCTGCTCTGATACTAAATGTTGGATCGAGAAGAATCGCTAAAGGGGGGATGAATAGCGATCATAAAAATTTTCTTTTCGTTCGTCAAAAACTCAATTAGACACAGCGGAAAGTAAGATAATAAAAGTAATTGACATAATTCCTTTTTACTTGGTTCACAACCAAAGGGTAGCTACTCCAAGGCCCTGCGATCCTAGACCGCGTACGAAGGGGAAATTCACTAAAAGTCTCCTCCTCGTTAGTGGTAGGAGACAACGATTACAATGAAAAACCAAAAGCTCGAGGATGAGGCAACACGCCTACTTCACCTCGTTATGATGAAAACTTCAAGCACAAAAGAAGTAAACAAATTAAAGCACAAATTAAACTACCGAAGAGGAGTTGGAATCTTGGCGTGTCGTCGGCATTACGACGGCGTAGAGTTGTTGTTTAAGCGTAGCGTTGTTGGGGAACTTTGGGAGCAAGAAATGATGATCCAAAAGGATGAACCCTCCCCCCTTCTTTTATAGCGCTTCAAACCCTAGCTCATTGAGATCTGGATTTGGGTCAAAGAGCCTCATCTCCCCAAGATAAGTGGAGCTTATTTTGACTTCCTTCGAGCTGACTAGTTTGAATATCAGTCGATTGATGACCTTCATCAGTCGACTACCAATAGAAAACAATCGACTACTAGCATGGTCACTCCCCTACAACAAAGTGTTGGAATAGAATACATAAGTAATGGATATTTTGACGATTCCTTACCATCCGATCTCGACCTAGAATTTCCCCTGGAAGTCTTAGCCGGATCGCCACCTAAGTTCGTCCCTGTACAAATGATACAACCTCACTATTACTCCGCACTCGTACTTACCTCTGATCCTTCCTACTCTATCGCTTATCTTTCAGTCTTCCACCTAGGTTCCTCGACTCCACAAGGTTCTCTCGGTGTCGCTCGACCACCATGGTTTCTCGTCCCAAGATTCTCCGGGTGTCACTAACCTTCAGCTTGGCTTAAACACTTCTTGCACACTTAACACTACTCATGAGATAACAATAAGAGCTTAACTTTGAACCTTTGCCATAATCAAAACTCATGTTCGATTATCTGGTGCCCCTGAACCAACATCGCACTCCTTTTGGCACTTCCTCGATCGTACGATGGGAACTTTAAGCAAGGTAGAACTTAGCAGATGATGTATATTCATTCTTTCGAAGCTTTTGCTTGAGTCTTCTTTTATAGAACAATATATTTGATAAGGTTCAGATCCATATCCTATTTAAGTGGATCTTATCTCGAGGTGGCATCTTTGACCGATCCAAATTATGACTTGGCATTTTGGCTGGTTCACACACATCAGTCGACTATCGTTCATTGTTAATCGACTATACTAGTCGACTGCAGGTCCATCCCAGTCAACTACTCTTTGCATTTGACTCGGCAGAAAAGAAGTAGCAACTCTAGTCGAGGCATGGCTCGATTGAACTTGGATCACTCAAAATGTACTTGGACCTGCATTACAAGTTTAACATAGTATAGAATTATTATTAATAGTGATAGTCTATGACTGTCCGATCTCGACTTCGGTCACACCTCTGGAAGCCTTAGTCAGATTGAAACTTAGGGTTGTCCCCTTATCGAGGATGCATCCTTGCTACTGCTCCTCACACGGAGCTTACCTTAGCCCACTTACCTGTTGCTTAGCATCTAATTCTCTTGACATTTTCGATTTTGGCTAGGGCTACTCAATTCCTGCACACCTATCTTTCTATAATTATCCCATAATTAAGGTAAGAATAACAAAGGAAATTTCCATAAGAGAAATCTCCAAAAATGGCGGAACCATGACACGACCATGTGATAACTGCCATTTTGTTGTATTATTTCGATCGTTAATATCATCGTTTTAATCCTCTCGTGTGTTTAATTGTTGATTATTTGCATATTTTATGAGTTGGATCATCTTTTGGACCTAATTGTAAATTCTCCTATATTTTGGACTTATATGCAAAATTTGTCTTTATTTGTAGGAGATCGAGATGAGCCACTGGACTAGACTCGAGTTGGATCAAATATGGCTTCATCTGGGGTCATAATAGGGAATTCAAGTTAACTTAATCTGAGCCTTTCATCCAGATCAGAGACAATTAGATTAAGAGATTAGATCTGAGCATTATGACTGTTCAATGAAAGCAGTTAATTCTGAGCCATCTATCCAGATTTGGAGAGATCCAGTCTATACATTTCGATCTGGACATCTGAGCCCTTCCTCCAGATTCGATCGATCATAATTATCCCTTCAGATGGATTAGATCCATCCATTCAAAATCAGAGGAATCATTGTCGTTGGATCACAACCTTCTTAATGGATTAATTAACTTAATCAAGCCCTAGTTTCAAATGGACGGCTGAGATCAATGGGAGTGCGATCGGACGGCTAAGGTTTTTCATTTAATCAACCTAATTTCACGCGAAGCGCAGAAGAAAGGAGAAACTCGTGAGCACAGTTTTCTTCTTCCCTAATCTGCGCAGCTTCCTCCCCAAATCGCACTTCACCGGCGGCTTTCTTCCACAACATCCGCCCGGAGCACCGCCGGTCGTTCCCTTCCTCCACCAAGGTTGGCAGTGGCATTCCCTATTTCCTCATCTTCTCCACGCAGCGCATCCCCTTCTTCATCCCAAAACGAGTGTGGCGACAGCGATTCCACATCAACACTCCGACGATGGATTTCGACAATCAATGGTCCTCCCCGATTCCATTCCACTTGGCGTCCTCTCCTTCCCATGGTCTGGCGGAGCTCGCAGCTGCAATTGGGTGGCGGCAGTCCGTTGATCGAGCGATGGGAGTTCATCCATCTTCATCAGTGATCCTCAGATCCCTCACCGACGGAGCTGAGCTACCCTAGTGGGTCGTGGTCATGCGAAGCTAGGGGTGACTTGCTACTGTCGGGATTCCGCAGAATCTATTTCCAGTTTCGGCGGAAGTGCTTCTTCCAATCTAGGGCGGTCTTCAACAGCAGCTGGTGGCGATGATCCTCTGTTCCCAGATCCCATTCCATCCATATTGACTGCTCGTGGTCACGGCAGTCCCGCATCCATCATCGGAGCTGTGAACTACCGCATCGATCCAACTCTTATCGGAATCCGATGAGAGATCCATACCCTGAGACCCTTGGAGCGTTCGGTATTGTCGTAGGTCACCGGAGAGGGTGGTACCTTTCCGGTGTTTATGGATGACTATTGATTTACTTTATTGATTTACTGTTGATTCAGTATTGTGTTTCTTATTGTTTTACTGCAGTGTTCACTTTGGGTATTTTTAGTATTTTTACATTGTTGGCTAATTACTGTGCACTATATTTTTTCAGTATTGATTTCCTAGTGTTCAGTGTGTTTCAATGATGTTTCAGTAGTATTTTGTTTATGTGTGGTAAATCATGCACGTGGTAATTAGTTTGATAGTTTAGTGAGTCTTGTTATTCATTTACAGTGTTTACCTAGTGGTTAGATTTATTTCCTTTAGTGTAATTGTTCTTTCCCATTTTCGTTAATCTTCATCCACTGTGCCGTATAGTGACATTGCGGTGCTCGGTTGAATTGCTTTTATCATTAGTTTAGGTTTTATTTACATTTGGCCAGTGCACCATATAGTGACAGTGCGGTGCTTGGTTGAATTGCTTTCGTTTATTGTATTTCGTTTATTGTAGTTTTTAGTGACTGTTTGACTACTGTGTCGTATAGTGACAGTGCGGTGCATGGTTGAATTGTTCACATTTGTTTGATCAGTGTACCGTATAGTGACAGTGCGGTGCTTGGTCAATTTCTTTTTTGTCTATTAGTTTAGTTTTTCAATGACTGTTTGATCACTGTGTCGTATAGTGACAGTGTGGTGCTTGGTTGAATTGTTCACATTTGTTTGATCATTGTACCGTATAGTGACAGTGCGATGCGTGATCACTTACTTTTGCGCATTAAGATAGTTGCTTGTTACTTGTTATTTGGTAGTTAGATTTCCTTCCTGCAGATTTAATTTCCATGTTTGTTTGTTTACTAGAATTGTTTGACCATTGCATCGTATAGTGACAGTGCGGTGCAAGGTTGAATCGTTCTTGCATTAGGTTAGGTTCCCGGGAATTAATAATTGGTAGTTAGGTTTACTTTTTGCATGTTTTATTCTCATGTTTGCTTTTGAGTTTGCATTTTAATTGTTTTGATAATTGTAAAACCCCCCAGTGTTTACTTCTATTTAATAACAAACGTCCAGCCATTAGGTTCGTTGGGAGACGATCCGAGTCAGTCCTATACTGCATTAGTGTAGTTAGGGGGTTCGGTAAATAATTTGGGAACGGTATCATGACAAATATTCATTTATCAAATTTTGGCGCCGTTGCCAGGGACCACATTAGTGTCTTACACACGACCAATCGTGCCAAAAGGCACGGTCGTACCAGGACACATAGCCAACCATGTGTCCTTATGGGCACAACCTAGCTTTTGGTCATTTTTCCCTAGAGCCAGGCATGACCCATGCCAGTTAGGCATGGTCGTGTGAGACTTTGTATGGTTCATTTGAGTTTGTTTAGGTGCGATATTGTCCTGCTAAGTCCGTCAAGGCCATAGGAGGTTCCATAGCCTCCATTTCGCACCTCCTTAGTCTGGTCCAACCAGATATATCCTCTCTCATTGAAAATTTCATTCTTAGACTTGTTTTACATCTCAAGATCACCCGTAGTGCATGTGACCCAATAGGTTCCCGGTTATGTTGACCATTCATAATTATCCCTTTAATTATGAATAGATCATGAGTGGCACCTAGCAGTACATCATTACCTCCAATCGATCGGAAAGTCTAGATCAACTCCAGAATGTTTCTGAACCCTTCAACAGCTTTAGTTGTTCGTGCCTTGTTCCTTTCACTCATCTTATACTCACTTGGTTCAGTACATGGTCTATGTGTTCATCCACACTAGGCTAACTATGCCACACCTAGACCAAGTTAGTTTTCTTATCCTATGGATTTAAGTTACTCCTACATGTTCCCAAGAAGACCATCTTCTTAACATTTTTGCTCTGGCCAGAGACTTCTGAGTAATAATCCTGACAAGAGGCCTAGAGTATACATCTCCTTTATCAAGACTGGTGAATTCTCTGTGGGTTATTCAAACACCTACTATGTAGATGGCTGCGAAGAATTCAAAGTGTAAGGTGTCATGATCAAGGTGACTTGAATACCTCAATTCTAAGGAAGCTCGCACTCAAGATGCAATGAGATCTTTAATGACATATAGAACCATATGAAGTCTCATAACAGGTCACTCCAATTAACTAATTACCATAACTAGCATCCACATGTTCACTCTCAACATCATTTTCAAAATTTAATTTTAATTTTTAGGAATTCATGCTTGGCCTTAATCCCTATTGCTTTTTGCATCGAAACTTTAAAAAATTAAAATTTTTGAAAATTTGAATTATTCAAGTAGAGTTTTGAATATTTAGATTTTTTAAAATTTTGAAAATTTAAATTTTAGTTTTATTCAGGGGGAGTTTCTGAATATGTTTAAAAAATTTTAAAGTGTTTGAATTATTCAGGGGAGTTTCTGAATATGTTTGAAAAATTTTGAAATGTTAAAAATTTAGAATTATTCATGGGGAGTTTCTGAATATGTTTGAAATTTTTTGAAAATGTTAAAAATTTTGAATTATTCAAGTGTAGTTTTGAAAAATTATGAAAATGGTGAATTATTCAAGGAGAGTTGTGAAAAATTTTGAAAACTTTTAAAATTTTTCAAGGGCAATTTTGAAAATGGTGTTGATAAAATATCATAATAACTCTCCAATACATTATGTTCGTATCTTTAACTTAACCCTTATTTTAATGTATGCCAAAGGGGGAGAGAAGAGACATAAAATTATAGATTTAAAATAAGATATAAATTTAAAAGGATGCAAAAATTTGATAAGGATTAATGCATTTCATACATGGTTAAATTTATGTATGACAAAAGTTATAAATTCATTTCTTACACATGTTAAAATATAAAGATTGGTATTTGATTCTCCTAACTCTAACTAATTTGTTGTCATACATAAAAAAAACTGGAGATTGTTGATGCAGTAAGCATGACTCCTTAGTTTTGATGTATGAACCACAGTTAAGAGTTAGGATTCACGTGTGATCTAATATAAGTGTTAAGTGTGCATGCTTAATAGGAAGTCCTAGTAGGTCGAGTTGATCGGATACTAGGCATGAATCTTGACAGATAAGGAGGACCGGATATGAGACATGAAGTCTGTTGGGAGTATGGGGAATACAATCAAAGTCCCACATTGGTAAGACATGGAAAAGATCATGTGCTTATAAGAAAAAAGATATCTCCATTGGTATGAGGCCTTTTGGGTAAAGCCCAAAAATAAAACCATGAGGGCTTAGACCCAAAGTGGACAATATCATGCCATTGTGGAGATATGTGGAGCTTATAAGCACTAACAATTGGTATCAGAGCCATGGTCCATGTCAAGCCATGAACCTCGAACGAAGGAAGTTGAGCTCCCACGTCCGGATCAAGAGAACCAGACATCAGGAAGGAAGTCTAGTTGGGTCGGGGGGACCGAACAACTGGCAGGAAGTCCTGGTGGGTTGAAGATCGGACATCAAGCAGAGAAAATCCTTCGAGGAGGGATAGGCTTGAGGGGGGGCCCAATGTGGTCCTTCGTTTGAGGGGGGGATTGTTGGGAGTATGGGGAATACAATCAAAGTCCCACATTGGTAAGACATGGAAAAGATCATGTGCTTATAAGAAAAAAGATATCTCCATTGGTATGAGGCCTTTTGGGTAAAGCCCAAAAACAAAACCATGAGGGCTTAGGCCCAAAGTGGACAATATCATGTCATTGTGGAGATATGTGGATATTATAAGTACTAACAAAGTCCAGATGGGTCACGTGGACCGAACATTTGGCATGAAGACCGATTTGGTCAGAAGACCAGGCAATCGGAAAAAAGTCCAGCTGGGTCAGGCAGACCGGACAGCTGGTGGAAGCCTGGTGGGTTAGATCAGATGTCAAGAATGGTAAGTCCGGCAGGCAGTCGATAGGTAAGCTTCAAGTGAAGAGGTGAGGCCGAGTCATCTGTAGCGGGACAAAGCTAGTTATTGATCCGACAAAAAGTCCGCGTGGGACTTAGTAGTCGAGGTTAAGTAGTATTACTACTACTATCATGATTCATGTTATATATTTTACTAATCCTATTTTGTAGGGATCAGTCGACTGAATGGATTTAGTCGACTAAATTCCAATCGACTGGATATGTATCAGTCGACTGGATACCTATTTGGCAGGATCAACTATTGATCGATCAGAGATCATGCGACACAGATGGAAAGGGCTTGAGTCGACTGAAGAGTTTGAGTCGACTAAAGAGGGAAATTTATCGATGTGGAGCCGAGTATCGTGGAGTCGATTGAAAAGGATTCACTCAACTGGAAAACCATGAATTCCATATCGATGGGCTGATGTGGAGTCGACTAGAAGGCATTCCAATCGACTGGAAACAGTTTATAAAAGTTATGCTGGACCAGATCCTAGTATCAATTATAATCTATGTCGAAGTGATGTCAAACTTTCCTCACAACCACAAGAGCTTCAATTATTCAGAAGGACTCTTTTCCGACATCTCATGGTAGAGCTACGGGCCATGGACTAACAACCCAGTTCGGGTTGTGAACCGAGTAAATTAACTGTGTATTTAATTGCATTTCTTTTCTGCTGCGTACTCATATTAAAATTAATAAAAATTTATTAAACATCGAGATTCACCCCCTCTCTCGGTTTACTTGATCCTACATAAACAATAGAATTTACGCAAAGAATAGGGTTTACAATCCAATGTAGGTCTTCTCCTCGACTTTGAAGTACAAAATCTTGACCTCCAGTGGCATTCTTCCTCCCCGTTGTGAGTTCCTGAAGCTTTTCAGGGCTTCGGAGTGTCGTCCTAGCCATCGTGCCTCCTCTCTAGGGTTTGGGCGGAGCTTTCCTTATATAGACATCACGCCGGATCACTGTGAAATCTAGAAAAAACCCTAGTCACATCAATTTGCTGGGCCGCCACATGGCCGTGTGAAAACACACAGCCTGGCCATGTGTCAGGCTGTGGAGGCCATTTTCGCCCTCTGAACACGGTAGTGTGTGGACACACGCCCTGGCCGTGTTCCCTTTTGTGTCCAGCTGCCAAATGTCTTCATTTGCTCCGAAATTGCACTTTTTCTCTATAAAATTATATCCTGCACACAAAAGTAAATAGAGCAGATCTCCGAACCAGAAAATAAGAAATCCATGCAATATAATATAAAATATGCATGAAACGAACATAAAATGCTATGAGATGTGAGCGAAAACTACTCCTAAAACCCTATATGTTTTGCTCACATCAGCTGACTTTCTAGTGCGGCCACTTCGATGCTCAATTCAGTAAAAGTATGGAGAAAATAACAGTGTAGAAGGAATGAAGAAGAAAAAGTGAGAAGAAGATCTTTAAGGTATCGAATAACGAAGAAACATCCATCCCCTCTTCCTTCCTTCTCTACCCATTTTATAAACGCTTAATCCCACCACCTTCTTGAAGTGAATTTACTCTAATACTCTTGCCAAACTATCAAGTGTAATCTCTTTTCCTACTTCTATTCAAAAGATCTCCTTCAAATGCCTTATAAACTATATGCATCCCTGCCATGTATTAATTAAACAAAATATAGAAACAAATGTTTAAATATATTAAACTAATCATCTTCAACCTCCTCCTATCACTTCCCATACTCCGACATACCCTTTCCTCCTTTTTTCGTCATATTCAAAAAGAAACCCCGAAACCCATAAGTGGCTCGGGAAATGAACATACAGCTTGGGTAATAGACACATTGCATGAGAAATAAACATACTGCTTGAGAAATGAACACACTGCTCGGGGAATAAACTTACTGCTCGAGAAATAAATATACTTCTCGGGAACTAAACATACTACTCGGGAAACACACTAACCGCTGCACTAGCACCATACTTATTCATTGAACAATGCTGCCCTACTCATTCTACTATGCTTGGGAATCATACATATTGCTCAGGAAATAAACATACTACTCGAAAAATGAACACACTACTCGGGGAATAAACTTACTGCTCGAGAAACACACTAATTGCTCTGCTAGCACCATATTTATTCATTGAACAATGCTGCCCTGCTCACTCTACTATGCTCAGGAATCACACATATTGCTCGAAAAATAAACATACTACTCGGAAAACACATACACTGTTTGGGAAACAAACATACTGCTAAGGAAACACACTAACCACTCAGTTAGCACCATATTTATTCATTGAACAATGCTTCCCTACTCACTCTACTGTGCTCGAGAATCATACATATTGCTGGGGAAATAAACATATTGCTCGAGAAATACATACACTACTCGGAAAAAGTTCTTACTGCTCGAAAAATGAACATACTGCTCGGGAAACAAATTAACCACTCAGGATTTCACATAAACTTCTCGAGAAAAGCTTAATCTTGATCAACAAAATCCCTGACCCCATCATAAGTTCCCCCACTTTAATAAAACTGAAGAGCGAAGTCGAATGAAGTTTTTACAAGTTCTTATAACAAAAAAGTTCTCTACCTTAGCTACCCCAGACCCATCATAAGTTCTCCCTCTTTAGTAAAATTGAAGATCGAAGTTGAATGAAGTTTTACAAGTTCTCACGAATGCATAGACACTTATTACATCAACCTCAAATACCCAAATCTATCACACTGACATATTGGGAACTCAGCCTTAGATTTTGCATGCAGTACTGAGCCTGAACATTATATGAGGCATTGAGCATTGACTACTGTATGAGGCATTTAAGCCTTGACTACTGTATGAGGCGTTTAAGCCTTGACTACTGTATGAGGTGTTTGAGTCTTGTTAGAAATTTACCTGCCATTACAGCTGGAATTATAGTTCCTCGTGGGAGAAAATAATTATCTAGCCCTTAAGTTATTATAAGAGAATCCTTGAGAATATTTTACATATGCCATATAGTGGTGATATAGCTCCCTGTGAGGGAAAATAGCTTATCTAGCCCATAGGTTGTTATAGTAGGCGTGAAGCCTTGAAGATTTTACATATGTCATATAGTGACATTATAGTTCCCCATGGAGGAAAATAGCTTATCTAGCCCATAGGCTGTTATAGTAGGCACAAAGCCTAAGTTAGTTTTTACAAGAAAATTGTGAAGAATCTGCCATACCTTGGATAAAATATCACTGACATAAGATAGAAGAAATTCTGAACAAACATAAAAATCCTTAGTATTAATGGCATTGACAACTACCAAAGAGAATATAATTAAATGACCTTAACCCCTTGAATAAGAGTTTCAATTAACATTGTTCTATGTCAAGCATGTAATTCCTTAGAAAAATTTGATAACCCCCTTTCTATGAAAGAACATAAGATATCCTTCAAATTCTTCATGAGATGTAGAATGCCTTAGAAAAAAAATCACATAACCCCTTGGCAAAGAATACTTTAGATAACTAAAAACCCTTAGGCGAAAAATGGTTCAGAAAATTTGATAACCCCATTCTGTAAAAGAACACCATATAGCCTTGAAACTCTACATTAGGCATATGATGCCTTAGCAAAAATAATAATTCTCACTACCAAAGAGTACTATATAATCTTTGAATTGCATATTTGGTGTAAAATGCCAAAGAAAAAATACCCATAATTTCTGCAAGAAAAAATTCTTTTAAGAAAAAATATTAGTGCTAAAATTTCTTAATTCCATTTTCTCTATACTCGACCGCCATCTCTCCACTTTCCTTTAAACAAAAACCATGACCTTCGCTAACACTTAATCGTTCAACTTCTAATTATGCTCGAAGCCCTAAATCCCTTCTTCATTGACACCGTCAACCCCTCTGCAACCAGTACTTTCTCCATGTCATCCTCTTCTTCCACCGCTCCCTGGTATGAAACCACGCCCAACAAACTGACTTTTAACCACCCATTATTTTTCTATGAACCCAAATATATTATTGAGGGCTTCACTGTCATCATCCCCAATCGCTCCCAATGCCCTCACCTTCATCCGCCCCGCACCAGCACACTTTTTACAAGGCAGATAGAAGGATGTCTCCCCCTTCCTATCCCAAAACCTCACTTTCACTTCCTTACCTATTATGCCCACCCGATCAACCAATTAACACCCAACTCCATCTAGATTCTTGTCGTCACAATCATCATCTTTCAACATCTCGACATATCCCAAATCCTTCACATATTCCATTGCCTATATCAACTAAAAATGGTTGATTCAGGAGTGTTCTATTTCATGGAATGCTAGGGGTACCAGTTCCTGACCGACATGCCCACTTCCCACAAGAGCTGGAAGGAGTTATACTTCTTTGTCCGTATGGATCCCATCCTTCAATTTTCCTACCGCTGGAGAACCACCCTTAAAGAACTCCCTGACCTTAAAACTATTAAGGAAACAATTAACTTTCCCGCCATCCCAACCAAGCTTAAAAATAAACATTTCAGCATCAACGAGCTTCTCCAAGAACCCATCTTATCTCATTATGGTCTATCACCTTCTCAATCACCAGATGCACATCCCATTGGTAAGTTTCCCTTACTACAATTGTCTTAATATATATAACAATACTGCATCCTATTTCTTAACCTATACATTAGCACTCTACTCTACTTATTTATTATACTGATTTGAAAGCATACATTTAAACCCCATCTTACATGCCTAACATTTATACTGGTGTCTTAGTTTACATATCCACAATGCCTGCTTTTGCATACTCACTAATCATCTGACCCGCACCAACATTGAATTGATACTGTTAGCCCGTGCCAAACAATTACAATCTCTAATTTCCCATATATATCGACATCAGACTCTATACATTCACTGAATTTACTTTAAAATGTTCATCCACATTCTGTTTTGCAAAGGATATGATGAGTGTAGGCATTGCTAGGGCTCTAGCCCAACAACAAAGGATAAGAAAAAGAACTGATCCGGTAGCTACTTCCTCTACCGCCTCTGAACCACCCATCTCAGTAACTAATCCTTACTCTTCCATTGTATCATATTTTAAATATCTTGATTCAATTTCACCAAAAATAACTTATACTTCTCTATCATAGGTTGCCCTCGAATCTCCTGAAGACCTAATTCTAACTATTATCAAACCAGATCAACCAACCATTACCTTAGTATATTCTAACCTTATTCCCCCTCCACAAGAACCAATTCTCAATCTTTTTCCTTTTCTTATTACTTTACCTTCCACAAAATCTTCTTCCTCAAATCCTCTATCAGAGTCTTTGCCCCCTTCTGACACACTTATCCATAGCCCCCCTACTCACATCCACCATGAGCCCATTGAACTATCCTCATCTCTCTCCCACTCCTCCTCCATAGATAATCTCCCCCTAACCTCTTTATTCCACATCAGAACACAACATCGCACAGCTCCTTCTATTCCAATAGCCCCAGAACTTACCCCATCTTCTCCCTTGGACATGCTAGTACAAGCAGTGTCTGATTATTATCCTAGACATCTCCTCTCCTCTCTTCTTATTAAGTCAATATCCCCTACGATTTCAACTTCTCCTCCTATACTCCCTTCAACTTCCACCGCTTCTGCTATTCTCCCTAGCTCCCATAATAGATTCCTCCTTATCACAGATCACTTTCCTCACCTCCTCCTCTAATACTCCACTAATTTTACAAGAGTTACAAGAAAGCCTTCAGACAGTAAGCATTCTTACTTAGTAACTATTTCCCTGTGCCAATATTTTATCTCATGCAATTTTTTATTAAATTCTCAGAGTACTTCCAAGCTTAAATCCTTTGAAAAGCGGTTCTATAAATTCCAAAGCCGACACTAGAGATCATCTACCTCATCTATAGAGCCACTTCTACCCCTAACAACACCAATTGCCCCTCCAACCTCTTCAACGGGCACCCAGAATGACCCTGAAGAAATCACCACAATCAGTCTAGGCACACATATCAGCCTTCCAACTTCTCCTGTCCGAGTAGCAAAAGAAATAGAACTCCAACAAAAAATACAATGGCTGCAACTACAAGTGGAGACTTTTTCTATCGACCGAGAACAAATAATAGTAGTGTTGGACTTTCCGAGCTGCAAAAACCGCTTTTTGCGTTGTGGAAACCTCGGAAGCCCAGCCACGGATCCGTGCGAAGGTATATAAAAATAAAAACATGTATGTGCTAAAGTAAACCTAGATCTATCTTAGATCTAGAAGGTGAGACCATTACCCTCATAGCGACGCCCTTCGCTTATCCCGCTCGTCCAAACGCTTTGTCGGAACTCAAGAGTGTCAAGTGTACACTCCTCTACAAGTATCCACACGGACAAATGGTGGAGAAAAACACCTTAGAGTGTGCTAGCACCCCTTAGACGTTCATGGCTAGATGAGGAAGAGAGAGCTTGAGGGAAGAGAAGAGGAAGAAGATGAAGTTACACAACTTAACTTCACATCATCTATAACCCACTATAAGGGGGTTACATGCATGCATGTAAATCCAAGAGCCAATGGCTCTTGGTCTCCCTCATGAGGTGGCACCCCATGAAGTGTCCATGATGATGTGGAACATCATCATTGGCCGGCCATGCCAAGTCATTATCATGACATGGCATTTTGTAAAGTCAAACTTGACCTTTCATCTTCCCTCTCAAGTCAAGTCAAACTTGACCTCTTATCTCCCATGGTTGATCAAATCCAACCATTTGATTAAAGTTAATTTAATTTAATGAATCTCTATTCATTTAATTTAAATTGATTTGATGAATCAAATCTAAATTAGACTCATTCAACACTTGAATCAACTTGAGTCTAACTCAATTAGTCTAATTTGGATTACTCTTAATCCAATTTGGTTCATCCCATGAACCTAATACTCATGGTTCATCATATGAACCTAATCTCCATCTAATTGCCCTTATGTGTGTGACCCTATAGGTTATTGTAACGTTGGCAATGTCCCTAAACCGATTTAGGAACATAAGCAATGAGCGGTATCTAGCAACACATCATTGTTACCCAAGTTACAAGAATATTGAGCTCCAACATCACCTTTGTGACTACTAATTGTGACTCTCACAATATGTGAAAATGTCCCTCTATCCTTGACATCTAGATTGACCAATCGAGGCATAGACCGTGTCATCCTCGTGACAATCTAAATCTTGAACTCCAAGTAGACTCACTCATATCAAATGAGCTCAATATCTCATATTGACTCATTTGGGCATGGTCATGCACTTCGTGGTCTCACTCTATCAAGAATATCGATGTCACTCCCGTCATATAGGAGGGATAGATCCCATCTACATCACTCACATCCCTCAGCATAATTTGTTACATACCCAGTAATCGCCTTTATAGTCCACCCATTTACGGGTGACGTTTGACGAAGCCAAAGTATGCAATGCCTTATGTAGGGAACCATGGTGACTTCAGGTCTAAGGACTAATAGTCATACTAATAGCAACATGAGAAAGTATATGACACTCATATAACGATCCATGATACTTTCTCATGGCGGGTCATTCAGTATTCATTCTCCAATGCATACCCATGTGTCAACTTGATATCTCATATCCATGACTTGTGAGATCAAGTCATCATGTTGACCTACATGCTAGTCTCTACGCATTAACGTTGTCCCTGAATGTTAATACTTGACTAGGAATGATTAAGAGTAGTATTCTCTATATCATCTCATTAACGATTCAACCAATCGACTGATATAGATAAGAACCTACTACTCAAGGACATTATTATATTTACTTATTTGGCACCAATACAAGTAAATATAATAACCATGCCTTTATAAATAGGAATATGATACAATAAAGTCCATACAACAATCATCACATGATTGACTCTAGGACTTTCACTAACAATCTCCCACTAGCACTAGAGTCAATCACCATAGTATCTAATACCCAATGACCTAGTGTGACCATCATGCTTTTTCTATACCAAAGCCTTGGTCAAGGGATCTACGATGTTAGCCTTTGTGGGTACTCTGCAAATCTTCACATCTCCTCTATCGATAATCTCTCGAATGAGATGGAAGCACCGATATATTGGCCTACTGTTGTAGAATCGGAAGCGTGTCTCGCTTAACTCTTCCACTCACAGCCACCTATTCAAGCAAAACACGAAACTACTGATCTATAATCTTCACAGTCGGTTTGGAAGTTGGCATCAGTAACCCTTACTGACTAGCTCCTCATTGCCTCCAAATATCAAGAAATATTCTTTAGTCCTTCTCAAGTACTTAAGAATATTCTTGACTGCTATCCAGTGACGCTCACCTGGATCTGACTGGTACCTACTCGTCATGCTCAAAGCATACGAGACATCAAGATGAGTACACAGCATGACGTACATGATAGATCTTATAGCAGATGCGTAATGGATCTTATCCATGCGGTCTCTCTCCTCTCTAGAAGAGGGACTTTGAGTCTTCGAAAGACTCACACCATGTGACATCGGCAGAAGTCCCTTCTTGGAATTTTGCATGGCAAACCATAGTAATACTGTGTCATTGTATGTACACTGACTTAGGCCAAGCAGTCTCTTAGATCTATCTCTATAGATCTTGATGCCTAGAATACAAGCTGCTTCACCTAAGTCTTTCATTGAGAAGCACATCTCCAGCCAAGTCTTCACAGACTGTAGCGAAGGGATGTCATTCCCAATGAGTAGTATGTCATCCACATACAATACAAGGAAGACAACTGTGTTCCCATTAACCCTCTTGTAGACACAGGGTTCATCTTCATTCTTGATGAAATCAAACTGTTTGATCGCATCATCGAATAGAAGAATCCATCTCCGAGAAGCTTGGTTTAGCCCATAAATGGACCTTTACAACTTGCATACTTTCCCATTATGCTGTGGATCTTTAAAACCCTCAGGTTGTGTCATGTACACATCCTCGAGTAGGTTTCCATTCAGAAACGCGATTTTGATATTCATATGCCAGATCTCATAATCGTTGTATGCTACAATAGCAAGCAAGATTCGAATGGACTTAAACATCGCCACTGGAGAAAAGGTTTCATCATAGTCAATACCATGAATTTGCTTGAAACCTTTAGCCACCAATCGGCCCTTATAGGTATGCATAAGTCCATCCATGTCAGTCTTTCTCCTAAAGACCCACTTACACCCAATGAGTTTGACCCCTTCAGGTGGATCAATCAAAGGCCATACTTGGTTGGTGTACATGGATTCCATCTCGGATCTCATGGCCTCTAGCCATTTCTCAGAATCTGGGCTCATCACAGCTTCCTGATAGGAGGTAGGCTCATTCTCAATGAGCATTACGTCATCATGGTCAGACAAGAGAAATGAGTATCTCTCAGGTTGACGACGTACCCTATCAGATCTGCGAAGAGGTAGGTCTACCTGAACAGGTGGTTGTTCCATAACCCTTTGTGCAACAAACTCATCACCCACAACACTTTGTGGTTCCTGTTCAACCTCCATCAAGGCCTCAGTGCTATAGTCCTTATCTTGAATTTCTTCAAGATGGAACGCACTCCCACTAGTTTTTCTAGAAACAAAATCCCTTTATACAAAAACCCCAGTCTTTGCCACAAACACTTTATGCTGATTGGGAATATAGAAGTAATATCCCTTTGTATCCTTGGGATATCCAACAAAATAGCACCTATCGGATTTGGGTCCCAGTTTGTCTGAGACTTGACATCGAACATAAGCCTCACAACCCCAAATCCTTAAGAAAGACATCTTTGGATTTCTCCCTGTCCATATCGTATATGGTATCTTTATCACAGCCTTGGATGGTACACGGTTAAGGGTAAAGGCTGCTATGTCTAGAGCATATCCTCAAAAGGATATAGGAAGATCTGTGTGACTCATCATAGATCGTACCATATCTAATAGGGTACGATTCCTCCTTTTGGATATACCATTCCACTGTGGTGTTCCAGGAGGAGTGAGTTGGGATAGAATCCCACACTCAGCTAGATAGTCACGAAACTCATGGCTAAGGTATTCACCACCTCGATCTGATCGAAGTATCTTAATACTCTTGCCAAGTTGGTTTTGTACTTCATTCTTGAATTCTTTGAACTTTTTAAAGGATTTTGATTTATGTGTCATGAGATACAGGTAACCATATCTACTAAAGTCATCAGTAAATGTAATGAAGTACTTGTAACCACGTCTAGCAGCAACATTGAAAGGACCGCATACATCACTATGTATAAGTTCTAACAAGTCTGTTACTCTTTCGCTGTGTCCACCGAAGGGAGTCTTGGTCATCTTACCTAAAAGGCAAGACTCGCATGTCTCATATGATTCAAAATCAAATGAGTCTAGCAGCCCATCCTTATGGAGATGAGATAAGCAACTCTCATTTATGTGACCTAAGCGACAATGCCAGAGATAGGTTTGGTTCAACTCATTTGACTTGAACCTTTTGGTACTTATGTTATAGATAGCTCTCTCTAAGTCTAGAAAGTAGAGTCCGTTCATTAGAGGTGCACTACAATAGAACATATCATTTAAATAAACTGAACAACATTTGTTCTTTATTATAAATGCAAATCCTTTCTTGTCCAAACAAGAAACTGAAATGATGTTCTTAGTTAAGGCAGACACATAACAACATTCATCTAATTCTAGTACAAGCCCAGAGGGCAAAGATAGATCATAAGTTCCTACAGCAACAACATCAACTCTTGCTCCATTGCCTACTCGTAGGTCCACCTCGCCCTTTGTCAATGCTCTGTTATTTCTCAGCGCCTGCACATTGGTACAAATGTGAGATGCACATCCGGTATCTAATACCCATGATGAAGAAATAGATAGATTGACTTCTATAACATTTATACCTGAAGTAGAAGTCTCACTTCTCTTCTTCTTAAGATCTTCCAGGTATGCCTTGCAGTTACGCTTCCAGTGTCTAGCTTCCTTGCTGTGGAAGCAAGCCCCTTCCTTGGCTACCCCTCCTTTGGGTTTCAATTCCTTGCCTTTGCCCTTGGCTTGGGACTTTCCCTTACCTTTAGGCTTGCCCTTGCCTTTCTTTTTTTGCACCATCAAAATGGCGTCAGATTTTTCCTTCTTAAGGTTGAGCTCAGAACTTCTCAACATGCTGAGCATCTCAGGCAGTGGCTTATCAATTTCATTAATGTTGTAATTCATGACAAATTGATAGTAGCTTTGCGGCAAAGATTGCAAGATTAGGTCAGTGGCCAGATCTTTGCCAAGTGGGAATCCCAGTCTTTGTAGGTTTTCTACGTACCCAATCATCTTGAGTACATATGGACCTACGGAAGTCCCATCATGCATTTTGGACCCAAACAATGCCTTAGAGACTTCATATCTCTCATGCCTTGCTTGTCCTTGAAATAGTTGACGAAGATGTCCAACCATATCGTAAGCATTCATGAACTCGTGTTACTTCTGAAGCTCAGAGTTCATGGTCGCGAGCATTAGACATGACACATCTAATGCATCATCTTGATGCTTCTTGTAAGCATCTTTGTCATCTCGCGAGGCAGTGGCAGGAGGTGCCTCCGGAATGGGCTGCTCCAGGACGTACAACTTCCTTTCTTGGGTAAGAACAATTCTCAGGTTCCTGTACCAGTCAAGGAAATTTTCTCCATTGAGCTTGTCCTTCTCAAGGACAGAATGCAGAGAGAGATTGTTCGTGTTTGTCGACATAGTTATCTACAACATACAATGCAGAGAATTAATATCATATTCCTTTTATCATTTAATTAGACCTTTAATCAAATGATGCTCCCACTGAATTATAGGAATTTTATAGAATCGAGTTATGGATGTGGTCAAACCACTTTACTAGATTCATACAAACTAGCTATAATTCTTGCGGGACAAGATCCACATCATACTAAGCCTTGAGTTAGCTTTGGCAAAATCGCCCAAGAGTTAGTACGATCGGTGGGTAACATATTACCGATTACATCTCTATGCAACTCTTGTTTATAGGATCAAGACCCACATTTACAAAAGACCTTGAGTTAGCTTTGGCTAAATCACCCAAGATTTAGTGTAAATGCGATCTTAACCTATCTTTCCAACGATTGGAATATGCCTATAGTTCTACTCGATCCAATTGAGTTAACTAGTTTTGCTCAATCTAATTGAGCTTACTCTAACCCAAGCGTGATAGGCGGGACTAAGATTGTCCCTCCGCACCCTACCAAGATAATATGCGTTGCTCTGCTTTGGCAGATTCAATAACAACAAATGATCGAGGTAGTGATGGGTATAAAGGCTCGGTAGGCATTTTCGAGTTGATTCGATTATGATCTAATCTAATCGAAATGTGTATCTTATACGCATTTAGGCCTTTATTATCCTATATTAGCATGCATCACATACAAACAATCATTATTCTAGCATGCATCATATACATACAAGAAAATTATTCTAGCAGGCATCATATACATACAAGCATTATTCTACTAGCATGCATCACATACATACAAGATAAATAAATTTTATATATATATATATATATATATATATCAACATATATATATATATATATATATATATATATATATATATATATATATATATATATATATATTTATATATATATATATATATATCAAGTATATATATATATAATTAAATGTGATGTAGTCATGGCCCTACTACGATCTTCTCAAGCCAATGAGAAGATCGGACGGTCAACCTAAGGCTAGCGGCTTCTCCAAGCACTTCCTTTGACCGCCATGTGTCGTCGTCACCCTTCTCGTAACCTCGTCTTCAAGTGGACTTTCCACTGCTCCATTTTGTACATTACAAATATGAAACTCGAGTTACATTCGAGTCTAAAACTATTTACAACTAGAATATCAAAAGAAGAGGTCCGACGCGCAGGTCACATACACTATACAACACGCACAACCACAAAACGGCACGCAGGTCGTATTATGAATTACAACACATCACATCCAATCATATTGGAGTTATTGGGCCATGACAATCACAGAATTACACATAATTCTAAATTATGTCTTTTTATAGAAAATTTCTATAATTTTTCCTAATTTCTTTTTCAATTTTATGAGTCACCTCTCTGGAACGGTCCCGCTAAGCGGTTTCCGGGCGCGATCGCGGGACAAGGCCCCTTTCGGGGAGAGGGGCAGCGCCCCTACTCGCAAAATAAAGTTTGTGAGTGTCCCTACAATGATCTTATAGTGACTTAAGTCACTTTCCCAAAAACCTAAAGCGAGAACTCATCGTTTCGGAGAGTTTTTCTCGACGATTGAAGCCTACAAGTGTCCCAGCACTCGTTGCTTCGATTCTTCGAGAAATAATACCCAAAAATTCTATAAAAATAGGAAATTTACAGAAACATATAAATCTGTAATTTTTTATATCTAATACAAAAATTAAAAAAATGAAACACATACATGCTTCACATGTGGCTCTGATACCACTGTTGGACTTTCCGAGCCGCAAAAACCGCTTTTTGCGTTGTGGAAACCTCGGAAGCCCGATCACGGATCCGTGCGAAGGTATATAAAAATAAAAACATGTATGTGCTTAAGTAAACCTAGATCTACCTTAGATCTAGAATGTGAGAGGATTACCCTCGTAGCGACGCCCTTCGCTTATCCCGCTCGTCCAAACGCTTTGTCGGAACTCAAGAGTGTCAAGTGTACACTCCTCTACAAGTATCCATACAGACAAATGGTGGAGAAAAACACCTTAGAGTGTGCTAGCACCCCTTGGACGTTCATGGCTAGATGAGGAAGAGAGAGCTTGAGGGAAGAGAAGAGGAAGAAGATGAAGTTAAACAACTTAACTTCACATCATCCATAACCCACTATAAGGGGGTAACATGCATGCATGTAAATCCAAGAGCCAATGGCTCTTGGTCTCCCTCATGAGGTGACATCCCATGATGTGTCCATGATGATGTGGAACATCATCATTGGTCGGCCATGCCAAGTCATTATCATGACATGGCATTTGGTCAAGTCAAACTTGACCTTTCATCTTCCCTCTCAAGTTAAGTCAAAGTTGACCTCTTATCTCCCATGGTTGATCAAATCCAACCATTTGATTCAAGTTAATTTAATTTAATGAATCTATATTCATTTAATTTAAATTGATTTGATGAATCAAATCTAAATTAGACTCATTCAACACTTGAATCAACTTGAGTCTAACTCAATCAGCCTAATTTGGATTACTCTTAATCCAATTTGGTTCATCCCATGAACCTAATCCTCATGGTTCATCATATGAACCTAATCTCCATCTAATTTCCCTTATGTGTGTGACCCTATAGGTTCTTGTAACGTTGGCAATGTCCCTAAAATGATTTAGGAACATAATCAATGAGCGGTATCTAGCAACACATCATTGCTACCCAAGTTACAAGAATGTTGAGCTCCAACATCACCTTTGTGACTACTAATTGTGACTCTCACAATATGTGACAATGTCCCTCTATCCTTGACATCTAGATTGACCAATCGAGGCATAGACCGTGTCATCCTCGGGACAATCTAAATCTTGAACTCCAAGTAGACTCACTCATATCAAATGAGCTCAATATCTCATATTGACTCATTTGGGCATGGCCATGCACTTCGTGGTCTTACTCTATCTGTTGGGATGTATACTGAAAGCCTAGCTCTTTGGTATGAACATTTTATTTTGAAATAAGAATCACATGATCATTGTTTGCACTTATATATGTGCATATTGTCTAATACTTTACATTGTAGATAACATGGTGCTTGGGTGTGGCACAGAAGATCATGTTATCAGTCCCTTGTAGAGTATAAGCAGAGGCTCACAACCAAGATGGTTTTGGACAAACCATTGGCATGGTTGTAGTGTAGCTCGGTATTGTTTTGTCTTGAACATAGAGTTACACTAGTACACTTAGGTGTATTGAGTAGGACCGACATAGAGGTGATTCAATTTATTGCTGACTGCATAGTTGAATCGGACCTCGGATATTATGTTGTACATGCTCTTAATCCCGATATAATAACGGGCACATGTACTTAATATTTATTTCTTTGATTTACTAGAGGGTGAGATTTCTATGGATTAAATCAATATGCCCGGTAAGTTGGGAAATGATATTATTTACATGGTGTGTCGTTGATTATAGGAGGAAACCGTGTCCTATATATTAGGTTGATGATGTCCCCTTGAGGAGCTCATAAGGTTCATCATGTAAACCCTGCAGGTTGACTTAGTCAACATGATGATAAGGTTGAGTGGTGCTACTCGAGGAGTTAGATGTTAATTGATTGATGGTCAGTAAATCAATCAATTGACGGACATTCGATATCTTAAACACGGGGAGATGAATGTACAAATAATATATGGAGCCCATATTAATTTATGGGGGTTGGTGAGGTAGTTCGATGATGATCCTCTAGTGGAATGGAACATCATTGATGGATCAAGTTTGTGTGGTTCCGATCCATCGGGTGGCCAAGACCCAACTCCTCCTCATGGTCCCTATCGTAGCCTAATATAAACCTCATGAAGTCTATATCAAATGATGGAAAACAAATCTCTAGATCCGACGGTTAGGATTAAATCCCTAGAATCGACGGTGGAGATTAAATCTCTAGATCCGACGGTTGGGATTAAAACCCTGGAATCGACGGTTGAGATTAAATCTCTAGATCCGATGGTTGGGATTAAAACCCTAGAACCGACGGTGGAGATTAAATCTCTAGATCCGATGGTTGGGATTAAAACCCTTGAACCAACGGTTGAGATTAAATCTCTAGATCCGACGGTTGAGATTAAATCTCTAGATCCGACGGTTGAGATTAAATCTCTAGAACCAATGGAGGAGATTAAACCAAGGCCTAAACCTAACTCTATATATATGGGCTTAGGCTTGGGCGGCAAATGAGATGAAAAACCTAATTGAGACAAGGTGGCTTGGGCAGCAAGAAAGAAAAGGAGATTAGGGTTAGGGTTGGTTCATTGTGTTGGGCGGCAAGGCTTCTTCTTCTTCCCATTGATGGCCGACAAACCTTCCCCCCCTTTTCCTCCTTGGTTTGGCCGGCGTCCAAGCTTTTCCTTTCCTTCTATGGCTTAGGTTGGATGGAATTAGGATGGCTTCCCTTGGGCGACCACCAAAACCTAGATGGGATAGGATTGGGGTTGGGCGGCTAGGGTTAGGGTTTTGGGATTAGGGTGGGCGGCAACATGGAGATGAAGATCTTTTTCTTCTTCCTTCTAAGTGTTGGCCGGCCACTATCCATGTTCCCTATACCTTGGCAGGAGCTCAACCTATTCTCCTTCCCTTCATCCTTGGCCGGAAATTAGGAATGCTTTGTCTAGGGTTTGGGCAGCAACAAGGAGGAGGATTGTTTTCCTTTCCTTTCTCCAATTGTTGGCCGGCGCCCATACCCTTGGTGTTTCTCTTTCGGTTGGCTTCCATACTCCATTCCATCTTCTCTTTGGACCGGCGGCAAACATCATGCTTGGAGCTTGATGGTTGGTCCTAGATAAGAGAAGAGTTTTGTTTCCATTTTGTTCTCTCTATTCTTGGGGCCGGCGGCATCAATCCTTTGTGGATTGGTGGTTGGCTCAAGCAAGAAGGGAAAGAGAGTTCTTCTTTCTTTGGATTGAAGAAGATCTAGGATGCTTCAACTTGTGGAGGATCTTCGCCCACACGAAGTCTACAAGGAGGTTAGGACATACGATAGAAGATCAAGAGGTATAAAAGTTTTATAACTTTTATTATTGTTCTTTGCATGTTCTTATTTGATATGCTAGCTTATGTTCTTTATGTTAGTATATGTTGATTATACTAGTTTACATTTGCATGTATTTGTATAATCATGGACCCCGAATAAGAAACACAAAAACCGGCAATCCGTCCGTCGTCTCTTCCGCGGCTAATTGACTAGAAGAGTTTGGTAGCTTGAACAACTAGTTTGTTCAAGCGATCGCTCGAGTCGTTGGCACGACGACGAATTGGTTGTGCTTAGGAAACTCATCCCATCTGGATTAGTTTTCATTAGTGAAATTTTAATCCGGGGACATGGGAGCCTATGAGCATTCCGAGAAATAGCACGATTGCCAACAAATGGTATCAGAGCCACGGTTTCCGGTTTTGTGTGTTTTGGATTCGGTTACTTTCACACATTTATCATATATTGTGTATGCCGGATAATAGTAGGATGTTTGTAGGCTAACTTTTTGGTTGCAGGCATAAGATCCAACTATTATGGCTATATATGTGTGTATGTGATAGCATGTGTGTGTGATTGTATATTATTTGAATCCTCGGGGTTGACGAGGCTCGATTAGTATTTAATTTTTGTAATTAAATACGGCATTGTTTAGCCGCTCATTTTAGTTTACTTTCGATCTAGATTATTTGTACACTCCTTCGTGGAGTATAGGATCGATGGATGTAAATTAAAATGTTTTATCTCGGCTCGGAACTCTTTGGTGACTTGCGCACGGGAAAAGATGGAGCGGACGAGGTGGCGACACGACGGGACGCATATTGGAGAACAATGCCATAATAGTTGGAAAAATTCTGATTTTTCCATATTTATTGCTGATTTGTTTTATATGCATGTTGTGTGTGCTTAAAATTCCTCATTTTCAATTTACTAAGTGGGAGAGGGATATTTTAATTAATTCCCGTGGCCTCCATTACAATTTAACATGTGATGCAACAAACCTGCGCGTCGGCTCTGAGTGCCTTCCTCCCCATCGGATGAGTTTGTTTGCGGATCACTAGGTCAAATAATGGTTATAGGAAATTATTTAGGAGCGTGTGTACTTCCCCATCGGTAAGGCACATAATCCGAGATAATTCCCTTAGTATCGTGTAATGGTGCACACTTAGATGCAAATAAAAAGTATCCTCCACATCGAAGTCACTGCTTTTATTTGTAGGGCCAAAGAGGAACCAACTATTAATTTTATTTGTCAAAAAGTAAGGTTGACAAGATAATAAAATTAATGGGTAAAACCACCTCTTATAAATGTACAATTCGTATACGTCCACACTATCGTGGCATGCGATATTCTCGGTGTTTTGAGGTGTTGGTTGATTTCAGAATTTTGTTTTGAGGAATCAATAAAATTTGAAATCTAAAGTTTTGATCATTGTGATTCTTAGGATTTTCAAAATGACTTTCAGTCCACTTATTTTGATACTAAAGGAAATAAACTTACTGTATCCAAATTATAATGATTGGAAATGAATCCAAATATTGTCTTATCTGCTAGTATGCCCTCTTCGAAGAGTATCCTCAAGCCATGGTTGCTCATAAAGGTTTCTACTTCTAAGCTGAAAGGCAAGAAGAAGGAGAAACAAGGTGGAGCAAATGTGGTGGGAGGATCTCAGGGAGGAGTGAAGAAGCCAAAAGGCAAGTACTTCACTTACTAGCAGGAAGGACATTGGAAGAAAGACTGTCCCAATCCAAAGAAGAACAAAAGTATATCCTTTGGTCTAGTCATTGTAACATGGTTAGCGGTGTTATCTACCGGCACCTGGTGTGTAGATACGAGAGCCACTAATCATGTCTGCAATACTATTGCAGGGGTTCCAGGAAACCCGATGACTAGCTAAAGGGGATATTACCATTTACTTGGGCAATGCCATGAAGATGGCGGCTATTGCAGTGGGAGATGTTTTATTTATTTTTTGAGAAAAATAAAGGTTTTTGGTTCTTAAGAATTTCCTTTATGTACCCTTATTTAGAAAGAATTGATTTCGATTTCTAAATAGTTTTTGCATGGATAATCTATTTCTTTTCATGACAGATTTGTTATAAAAGGAATAGGGACATTATCCATTCAGGTACATAGATAGGAAATTTATAAATTGAACCACAAGCTCCCATGATGCAAATTGAAGTTAATAACTCATCTTCTAATTCCAATAAGAGAAAAGAACCTTCGAAGATGAACCAAACATATCTTTGGCTTCTTAGGCTTGGTCACATTAACCTAAGCAGAATTCAAAGGTTGATAGCTGATGGACCTTTGGGTTCATTAGTGGTGGAGGATCTCCCAACCTACGAATCTTGCTTGGAGGGTAAGATGACCAAGAGGCCTTTTTCAAGGCCAAGGGGTATAGATCCAAAGATGTGTTGGAATTGGTTCATTCTGATTCGTATGGTCCTATGTCTATCCAGGCAAGAGGTAGTTTTGAATATTTCGTCTCTTTCATAGACGATTATTCAAGATATGGATGACACTACGATCTGATCGTGGTGGTGACAACCTCTTGGAAGAGTTTAGGAACTACTTATCAGAGGTTGGGATTCAATCCCAATTAGTACGCACACCCAGAGGAATGGTGTAGCAGGACTCTTATGGAGATGGTTAGATCGATGATGAGTTATTCTGACTTGCCAGATTCGTTCTGGGGATATGCTCTAGATACGGCGGTATACATTCTGAACTTGGTTCCATCTGAATCAGTGCCTTCTACTCCCACAGAATTGTGGACTGGGCGAAAGCCTAGTCTAAGACATATTCGGATAGGGGGAGTCCAGCACATGTGCTGAAGGCAGATACTGGTAAGTTGGAACCTCGTACAGAAGTACGCATGTTCGTTGACTATCCCAGGGGAACGAAGGGTGGATTGTTTTATAGTCCTAGAGATCAGAGGGTGATCGTTAACACGAACGCCAGATTTCTAGAGGAAGACTATGTGATGAACCACAAGCCCACGAGTAGTTTTGTTCTTGAGGAGTTGACAGGGGAAGTCCCGACTTCAGTACCACCGGTACAAGAGGATATACCACATGTCACTGCACCACGTGTCACAGAGCATACACAGGTGATACCTCGTCGTAGTGGGAGGGTTGTGAGACAGCCTGATAGATTCATGTTCTTGGGAGAATCTTCCGATTTGGTCCCTGGCAAACATGAACCTGATCCCTGGACATATGACGAGGCAATCCAAGATATAGATGCAACATCTTTGCAAAGTGCAATGAATACTGAGATTGAATCTATGGATTCAAATCAGGTCTGGGAGCTCTTATGCATAGCAGCTCATATGGATTATGAGGTATGGCAGAAGGATGTCAAGACAGCTTTCCTTTATGGAAGTCTTGAGCAAAACATCCATATGTAGCAACTAGAGATTCATTGCTAAGGGTAAAGAGCATCTTGTATGAAAGCTTAATCGGTCTATTTATGGATTGAAGCAAGCTTCGAGGTCTTGGAACATCCGCTTTGAGGAGGTAAATCCAGTCTGATGGATTTATTCAAAGTTTGGATGAGTCTTGTGTATATCAGAGATGTGACGGAAACATAGTGGTATTTTTGTACTATACGTAGATGACATTTTGGTGGTTGGCGACAACATCGAAGTGTTATCAGACGTAAGGGTATGGTCGTCCAAACAGTATGATATGAAGGACTTGGGAGAAGTGGGTCACAACCTTGGGATCAAGGTTGTTGTGCTTATCCCAAGCATCATACATAGACATGGTTTTGGATCGTTTTAGCATACAAAACTCCAAGAAGGGTTTTCTACCCTTCAGGCATGGAGTTCTTTTATCTAAGCAGATGTGTCCTAGATCATCTGAGGAGATAGAGGAGATATAGGCAGTTTCTTATGCTTCGGCGGTAGGAAGCCTAATGTATGCTATGTACGAGACAAGATATCTGCTTTGCCGTGAGCATGGTTAGCAGATATCAGAGTAATCCAGGACAGGGACATTGGACTGCGGTAAAAGCATATATTGTAGTGCCTGAGAAGGACTAGGGATTATATGCTAGTTTACCGGGCAGACCAATTACTCCCTGTGGGTTGCATGGATTGCGATTTCCAATCAGATAGGGATAACAGTAAGTCTACCTCAGGTTTTGTGTTTACTTTGGGAGGTGGAGCCATTGTATGGAGGAGTGTCCAGCAGAAATGCGTGGCGGACTCCACCATGGAAGCTGAGTATGTGGCAACCTATAAGGCGGCCAAAGAAGCTGTATGGCTCAGGAACTTCCTGATGGACTTGGATGTGATTCCTGGTTTGCCCAGAACTATCACAATTTATTGTGATAATAATGGTGCAGTTGCAAACTCGAAGGAACCACGAGCCCATAAGGCTAGTAAACACATAGAGTGCAAGTACCACCTGATACGAGAAATCGTAAAAGAGGTAGAAGTTGTTGTCGCCTAGCATGCATCAGAGGATGACCTGGTAGACCCTTTCACTAAGGCCCTTCTAGCGAGATCTTTGATAGGCATGTGGAGGGAAGGGGAATCAGATGTATGGCAGTATGATGACAGCATAGTCTTTTAGTATAAGTGGGAGATTGTTGGGATGTATACTGAAAGCCTAGCTCTTTGGTATGAACATTTTATTTTGAAATAAGAATCACATGATCATTGTTTGCACTTATATATGTGCATATTGTCTAATACTTTACATTGTAGATAACATGGTGCTTGGGTGTGGCACAGAAGATCATGTTATCAGTCCCTTGTAGAGTATAAGCAGAGGCTCACAACCAAGATGGTTTTGGACAAACCATTGGCATGGTTGTAGTGTAGCTCGGTATTGTTTTGTCTTGAACATAGAGTTACACTAGTACACTTAGGTGTATTGAGTAGGACCGACATAGAGGTGATTCAATTTATTGCTGACTGCATAATTGAATCGGACCTCGGATATTATGTTGTACATGCTCTTAATCCCGATATAATAATGGGCACATGTACTTAATATTTATTTCTTTGATTTACCAGAGGGTGAGATTTCTATGGATTAAATCAATATGCCCGGTAAGTTGGGAAATGATATTATTTACATGGTGTGCCGTTGATTATAGAAGGAAATCGTGTCCTATATATTAGGTTGATGATGTCCCCTTGAGGAGCTCATAAGGTTCATCATGTAAACCCTGCAGGTTGACTTAGTCAACATGATGATAAGGTTGAGTGGTGCTACTCGAGGAGTTAGATGTTAATTGATTGATGGTCAGTAAATCAATCAATTGACGGACATTCGATATCTTAAACATGGGGAGATGAATGTACAAATAATATATGGAGCCCATATTAATTTATGGGGGTTGGTGAGGTAGTTCGATGATGATCCTCTAGTGGAATGGAACATCATTGATGGATCAAGTTTGTGTGGTTCCGATCCATCGGGTGGCCAAGACCCAACTCCTCCTCATGGTCCCTATCGTAGCCTAATATAAACCTCATGAAGTCTAGATCAAATGATGGAAAACAAATCTCTAGATCCGACGGTTAGGATTAAATCCCTAGAACCGACGGTGGAGATTAAATCTCTAGATCCGACGGTTGGGATTAAAACCCTGGAATCGACAGTTGAGATTAAATCTCTAGATCCGATGGTTGGGATTAAAACCCTAGAACCGACGGTGGAGATTAAATCTCTAGATCCGATGGTTGGGATTAAAACCCTAGAACCGACGGTTGAGATTAAATCTCTAGATCCGACGGTTGAGATTAAATCTCTAGATCCGACGGTTGAGATTAAATCTCTAGAACCAATGGAGGAGATTAAACCAAGGCCTAAACCTAACTCTATATATATGGGCTTAGGCTTGGGCGGCAAATGAGATGAAAAACCTAATTGAGACAAGGTGGCTTGGGCGGCAAGAAAGAAAAGGAGATTAGGGTTAGGGTTGGTTCATTGTGTTGGGCGGCAAGGCTTCTTCTTCTTCCCATTGATGGCCGGCAAACCTTCCCCCCCTTTTCCTCCTTGGTTTGGCCGGCGTCCAAGCTTTTCCTTTCCTTCTATGGCTTAGGTTGGATGGAATTAGGATGGCTTCCCTTGGGCGGCAACCAAAACCTAGATGGGATAGGATTGGGGTTGGGCGGCTAGGGTTAGGGTTTTGGGATTAGGGTGGGCGGCAACATGGAGATGAAGATCTTTTTCTTCTTCCTTCTAAGTGTTGGCCGGCCACTATCCATGTTCCCTATACCTTGGCCGGAGCTCAACCTATTCTCCTTCCCTTCATCCTTGGCCGGAAATTAGGAAAGCTTTGTCTAGGGTTTGGGCGGCAACAAGGAGGAGGATTGTTTTCCTTTCCTTTCTCCAAGTGTTGGCCGGCGCCCATACCCTTGGTGTTTCTCTTTCGGTTGGCTTCCATACTCCATTCCATCTTCTCTTTGGACCGGCGACAAACATCATGCTTGGAGCTTGATGGTTGGTCCTAGATAAGAGAAGAGTTTTGTTTCCATTTTGTTCTCTCTATTCTTGGGGCGTGCATCAATCCTTTGTGGATTGGTGGTTGGCTCAAGCAAGAAGGGAAAGAGAGTTCTTCTTTCTTTGGATTGAAGAAGATCTAGGATGCTTCAACTTGTGGAGGATCTTCGCCCACACGAAGTCTACAAGGAGGTTAGGACATACGATAGAAGATCAAGAGGTATAAAAGTTTTATAACTTTTATTATTGTTCTTTGCATGTTCTTATTTGATATGCTAGCTTATGTTCTTTATGTTAGTATATGTTGATTATACTAGTTTACATTTGCATGTATTTGTATAATCATGGACCCCGAATAAGAAACACAAAAACCGGCAATCCGTCCGTCGTCTCTCCCGCGGCTAATCGACTAGAAGAGTTTGGTTGCTTGAACAACTAGTTTGTTCAAGAGATCGCTCGAGTCGTTGGCACAACGACGAATTGGTTGTGCTTAGGAAACTCATCCCATCCGGATTAGTTTTCATTAGTGAAAATTTTAATCCGAGGACATGGGAGCCTATGAGCATTCCGAGAAATAGCACGATTGCCAACACTATCAAGAGATAGAGGCTGAAAGATGAGCCACTGAACAAACAAAAATCTTAACCAGAATAGCCAAGAAGCTCAGTAGGTATTTCCAGAGAGAGTTCGAAGGTTCTCTGCAAGCAGCAAATGAGAGAAAATATTTCCTTCCTGATCTGCCCAACCATGAGCTTAACATAGAAGAAGCTTACAGAAAATCCCCTCCGGAGGCTTTTAATACTGACTCGGATACTGATTTCGAGTAGTAACTCTTGTAACTGACAATTTACCACTTTTGAATAGTTGTAATGGAAAAATTACCTTTGTAACTTTATCTATTTATGAACATGCTTGCAATGAATGCTTAACCTTTCATATTTGCACTATGTCTATCTTTATATCATTTTATATTGCCCTGCATGGGTCTACTAACTTCTCATAAACAAAGAATGCTCTCATATCACCTTCACCTTATTTGTATAGGCATACCAAACAGAAAACCCATGAGAACCAAGAATATACTATAAAAAATAACTCAACATTATTAGTCCAACAAATTGGCACACTTGATCATAACATCAAATCAAAATCCAGGAAACACCCCAATACTTCTTTAAAATTCTTATGGAGAAACTGTTGCCAATATTTCTCAGAATACCATAGAATACCTACACATTTATTTCCAAACTTATAACATGACCATTTCCAAACCTCCCCTTATAATTTTCATATATTCAAAAACCGATACAACATTTGTTGCTAAAAAATTGTCCACACCACTCCTTTTTTAACAGAAATTAACATACCCCAATCTTACCTCATTAGAAGCTAAATTCTTTTACTTACCCACCATTTTCACCCTAACAAACTTATGTCATATGATTCTATAATACCATTTCTCAAAATCAGGTGGGAAAAGTTGTTATTTCCCTCCTATTCAACCCCTTTCTCCCCTATAAATAGAGAAGCAATCCCTTCCTTTTCAAGACGAGAAGAAACTCTTCAAAATCCCTTCCTCTAATACCCTCAAGAAAATGCAACCCCTTTCTTAACTTCCTGTCTATGATTTACTTCCACCTGTTCCACAATTACAGGAGAACACTGTCGAACCCTTTCCTCCCGTATACAACTTCCCTCCAACTACCACATTATTGCAGCTAACTCCACCGAGCACCCCCACCTACCTCTTGGTCGCACTAAAGTTTTTTTCTTTGATCAAGTAGAAGTCGCTCTAGTTTTTCCCATTCATCCCTTCCTTTTAGAGGTTTTTGAATATTTTTCTATCCCCTTAATCAACTAAGTCCCAACTCCTTCCATTTAATGCTAGGATTTTATCTCATCACCTCTTTTTTTATCAATTACTCCTTTAGCCATTTTTTTCACTGCTTTTTTCAAATAAAATCATCAGAAATAAGCATCTTTTAATTTCAAGCTCAGCCGAACTCTCAATTTCTTATCGACATCCCTTCCTCAAACAAAGGAAGGAACATTACTTTTTTGTACATTCTCCCTATCCTTTTTCTTCTACATGGTTAACTGCTCTTCCTCCTTGTCCTTCTCTAGGCTCTTACTGTGATAATGAAGAGTATCAAATAATAATTCTATTGTTATCAGAAGAACGATTCCACTTGAACCAGTTATTGACCAAATCAGCACTGTCACTAATCAGGACTAGCTATCCTCTCCAGTCGACTAGCATGCTCGGTAACAATTACTTCTGACTGTATCTTTGCATACTATTATGACCTATATAAATTTTTACTTGTTTCTTTTTCAGAATCATTATTACTGTAGGCTATTGAACATACTCCACATCCTTCCCATACAAATCCTATTCAACTCCATCCCCGACAACCAACACTTTCCATCCAACCCTTACACCCTCATCAAACTCCACTAACCCCTCTTTCTTCCTTCTCAACACCCGATCTACCAGATTCCTTAACATCCACTATTAATGAGATTAGAATACACTTTCTTTTACTTATTTTTCTCGATACTTACATCTATCTCTGCAGGGTAGTACAAGCATAACTCACTTAAACAACCAATGGGCACAATACACTAATAATCTAAAAAGAGAACTACAAGAATGTCAAACCAGAGAGTTGGCATTACAACAAGCCTATCAAAGACTTGAACGAGAACTGCAAGCCTCCTATATAAAGGCACAAGCCGACCGAGCAGAACTATCCACCCTTCATTTCAAGACTTCTTACTTACGGAACACTCTAGATATATTAAAAGCCCGACCTCTTCAAGAAGGAACTAGTAATTCTTACGAAAATTCTTGGACTTCAGCTACTATAAATGATATGTTCCAAGATAGAGGTTTGCCTTCCTTCAATGGGGCTTCCAAGATTGTATCAATCAATTCAAAGTAGTCACCTATCCACCCACCGGACACTCTACCATCTTTTTTGATATCGGCAATACAATTGACTGCACTCCTCCTGATTTACTATCTTTTCCTTTCCCTTTTGTTGGTGTAGGGGCACCAGATAATTGAACCTAGGTTTTGATTATGGAAAAGACCCAAAGTTAAAGTCATATAATTATCTCATGAGCTGAACTAAGTGTTTAGGAAATGGTTAATCTAAGTCGAAGGTCAGCGACACCCAGAGAATCTTGAGTCGAGAAACCGTGGTGGTTGGGCAACACCGAGAGAACTTCGTGGGAGTCGAAGAATCCAGGTGAACACCAAAGGCAAAGAAACAGATCATAAAGGACTAGAGGTAAGCACGAGTGCGAAGAGAGATGGTAAGGTCGTGTCCTCTGTACAGGAACGATCGTAGGTGACGATTCGACTAAGACTTCTAGTCGAAGGTCTAGGTTGAGATCGGACAGTAAGGAACTGTCATATTTACCATATTTCTTGCTAACCTTTTATTGTAGGGAATGACTAAGCTAGCAGTTGACTGCTGGCTATTGACAGTCGACTGATGCTTCAGCAGTCGATTAATGAAGGGCATCATTCGCCTGATGGCGACGAATCAACCAAATATGCAAGGTCAAAAAGGATAATGATTGATGCTGCCACTTTGCGATAAAATAATGTGTCATCTCATGATAAGATCCACAAGTTGAGGATCAAGATCTGGACTTATTCAAAGGCACAAAGTTTATAAAAGGAGGAGAGGACTTGAACCCTAAGATGATCAAGATTACTCTCAAAGTGCTCCCACAATGCTAAAGCTCTAATGTCGTAACGTTGTCATAACGTTGATACAACACAAAACTTACAACCTCTTCATTTGTAGCAACAAGTTTGTTTTTTATTTATTGTATTTGCAGTTTTAATCGTAACGAGGTGTGGTAGGTTTGTTGCCTCATCCTCGAGCTTTCAGTTTTTGTGATTGTTGTCTCCTACCTCCAATGAGGAGGAGACTCTATAATGTATTGCCCCTTCGTACGCGGTCAAGGATCGTGGGGCCTTGGATTTGCAACCGTTGGGTTGTGAACAAAGTTAAAATAAATTTTCTTATTTATTTTTCCACTACACAACTTTTTCTTAATTAAACGAATGAAAAGAAAAGATTTCACGCTCGCTATTCACCCCCCTCTAGCATGCTTTCGATCCAACAATTGATATCAGAGAGGGGGTGCTACAATTTGGTGCAACCATTAATCTAGCATTTTTTTTAACTTTCTTTTTGTTTTGGTTTTTCGATTTGTAAGTTTTAAGCTTTTTGTTAAGTTATCTTTTCTCCCACACTACTAATCCAAGACGAGAGTCTTGGCAACTCATTTGCTTGTCGTCTTTTTATGTGCAAGGATTTCTCTTCTTAAATGGCCCACATTGAGGGGTATAACTTCACCCAACCTCCGTTCTTTAACGAAGATGATTTCCGTTACTGGAAAGATCAGATAGAGTTTTTTCTAAAAACACAAGTCGAGACTTGGATAATCATCCAAACCGGCTTTGCTCTACCCACCAATGATCGAGGCGAGCCCTTGGACTTCGATAAGTGGACAAATGCAACTAAAAGACAAATCAAAGTCCATGCTAAAGCGACTCAAATGTTACAGTGCAGATTGTCCAAGAAGGAGCTCAATCGCGTCGGCCCCTTTATCAGCGCAAAGGATCTTTGGAACAAGCTCATCAAGCTTCACAAAGGAACCAACGATGATAAGGTATGTAAAAGGGACTTATTGTTAAATAAATTATATAATCTGAAAATGCAGGTTCATGAGACCACCACCCAACTACATGCATGGATCTAGGACATCATCAACGGTCTCCATTCGATTGGGCAAGCCATCGACAATCGGGACCTAATAAGGTACTCACTCAACACTTTCCTTGAGACCACTTTATGGGCATCCATGGTTGATGCCTATAAGGTTTCTAAGGATTTATCAAAAATTAGTTTAGATGAGCTTTTCTTTGAATTTAAACATCACGAACAAACTAATGTGGTGTGGGCCGAGAGAGGTATTGCTTTGCTTGCAGGTCAGAGAAGAAAGGAGAAGAGAAAGCCACATCCCGTGCAAGAAGAAGGATCTGAACTCGAGGGCGAATCTGAGTCTAAATCAGAAGAAGTGGTCAAGATAGTAAGCATGGTGCGGAGGATAATCCGAAAAGAAAGGGAGCAATCGAAAAACAAGAAGAAGGGGTGTTGGGACCTGTGCGCCCGCTAGAGGGGGGTGAATAGCGCGTTGATCATAGGTAGATGGAATTCGTTTGCATGATCGTCTCTACAATTTCGTTAGTACGGAGTGGAATAGTAATAATAAAAGCAATAACGAAATGAAGCAATCACACATGAACACAATTATTTAACGTGGTTCGGAACCGCACGGTTCCTACTCCACGGATCGGGTTCGTACGAACCCTAGCGATGCCAATCACACACCACTATAAAACACTCCTTCTCGGAACAATCCGGAGGCAGAAAAATCTCGTACAAGATTATTACAACAATAATCAAATAACAACAACAAATAAAATGAGATACAATGCAATATAAGTAAAGAAAATGCTTTACAAATGCCTTTCGATTGCTTGCTTGTTGATCACTTGAACCGTGGTTGAAGACCCTGATTTGCAGTAGCAAATCGCCTCAAAAATATCCAAGAAATCACTGCCAAAAACACTCCCGTCGAGCTCCTTTTATCCTTGTGCGCGACTTGGATTTCCGCCTATCGATCGGATACCATAAGTCACCGCCATGTGATCGATTGATGCCACTTTATTGTCGTGAGACAGGCGATCCATCCTGGAAAACTCCAGCGGATCTCTTAGCGATCGCTAAACATTGGCGATCGGCCGCGTAGCGTATCGGCCGACTGAGCATTACGTGCTCGGCTAAACTAGCGATATTTTAGCTCTTAAATGGCAGTCGAACTCAAGTTGACTCACGGCAGTCGAACCGGCCATAATACCAGTCGACTGCCAACCTCAAAAATGAGGTTTTAACCCAAGTATGGTGCCCCCATACTTGCTAGACCACCCTTAGCCTAGACCTAAGCTTTCTAGCCACCTCCATCAGCCTCACGCCTCTCGGATCCCTCCAAGTCATCCATGACTTGTTCATCCATTGCGCTAGCCTCCAAGTGCTTCCCTCGGCTATGTCATGCTAACGGTGTCTACACTGCCAAGGCACATTGGACTTTTGCCGCCAAGACTCCGCTTGGACTTTACGCCGCCAATTTCTATCCCCTTGGACTTCTCAAATGCCAATACTCAAGCTTGGACTTTCCCTTGCCAACCCATGTTGGACTTTCCATGCCAAGACCATGCTTGGACTTTCCTTTGTGCCAAGTACTCAAGACTTGGACTTTCCCAAATGCCAAGTACCCATGACTTGGACTTTCCATGCCAAGTACCCATGACTTGGACTTTACCTTGCCAAGACCCATGCTTGGACTTACCCTTGATCACATGGTCAACCCTAGTCAACCATCAAAGTCTCCCTCGAGTCAAACTCGAGTCTGGTCAATTATAACCTGGGTCGATTGCTCCAACAATCTCCCCAACATATTAACCGACATCAATGTCTAACATCAATGTCAAACCACTTTGTCAAACATCCTATGTCAAACATCAAACCATCACTCGAGTCTGGTCAATTGTGACCTGGGCCGATTGCACCAACAATCTCCCCCTTTTTGATGTTTGACAAAAACAAACTATGAGTTAGGCCCCTAACTCAAATTCCCTTACCAATTTTCCAAATTGGTAATTTTATCTTCTCCCCCTTTTGACATACATCAAAAATGTTATCTCTCCAAGGAGGTCAATGTCTCATGTTCCAATGAGATCTTACAATCTCCCCCTTGATTAAAAAATACCTAGGATGCCTACCATCTACCTAGTGATAAGTCCCATATCACTCAAAAGAGGCAATCATATACTTTCTCCCAATTTCCAAATTGGGTTTCTCAAAATCCCATCAATTTTTCCAATTGATGATACTCTCCCAATAACTTCTCCCCCTTCAAGAAGAGAAACACATCCATCATCCCAAGATGGATAACTCCCCCAAAAGGCTTGCTCTCCCTTGACCATTGCACCAACAATGTCCTTGGGAAGTCCCTAAGCCAATAGAAACTCTAAACCATCAAAATTAAGGTTCTAAGTTCAAACTTGAACTTTCCATACCCTAAATTTAATACTTTGACCTAACACTTCTCCTAATCCATATCCAATGGATTTTCACCCTTTATAATGCTTCCCAAAGCATATCCTAGGGTTAGAAGTGGTTAGGGACCTTTACTATGGCTGAAATTGGCTAAACAAATCTTGTTAAGCCGAAATCAGACTGGGATCGACTCTATCATTAACGATCATGCCACTCATCGATCGACTTCCACGCGTTCGATGATAAATTTCCAATTTTTTTGAAAAGTCATAAGTAATTCTACGTATTTTGAAAAATCACGAAACTTTATACGTATATTACTTATAGTCAATACAATGGGTGAAAAATATTTGAAAATTATTTTACCCATAAAATAGTGAGTTTGATACAAAACTCAAAACAATTGAAATTTTCAATGTTTTGACCCTATTTTGTATCAACTCTATCAATGGTGATTGCTATCAAAAGATAGTCTTCACCAAGGTTTTTCAAAATGATTTCAAAATGTTTTTGAAAACCTATTTTGGATCACATTCCTTTGGCTCTATGTACATGACTTGTACACAAGCTTTCCCAATGATCCACATGTTGAGTTAAGATGAGTTTGGGTTCAACTAGATGCAAACACTATGCACCTTGAACTTAACTCATATCCTAGCATCTCACATGTATCTAGGGTGTATAAATACACATACATGTCAATTGGATATGAGATGTGGGTTTTGGTTCATTTAATCTAGGGTTTCATGCATTTCCTAGGCAACCCTACTTGATTCCCTTATAAATGGGACTTCAAGTCATGTCATTGTCCTTAGTTCAATTTTAATCAATTTAATGCATGAAATGATCATGGCATAAAGATAGCAATATTTAAGCATGACCAATGATCATGATGTCATGGCATATGATAAAATCTAAAAACACATGACATTTAAAAACCTTAATCCTAAAACATGAACATGACATATACAATGAATAAAAGTAAGCATGATGTCATGACATGTTATATGGCAAACAAAGCATGGCATATAAAATATATAGGTACAATAATACCTAAATTTTAATATTAATTGTCATTTGATATAATTCATCATATTTTGCCATATTTCTACTTTTCTCCCAAGTGTGCCAAAAACCCAAAATGGCACACTAACCTCTAAACCAAAATTGTGCCAATTTAATTGATTTTTTTTAATTTCAAAAGTGCATTGGCACATCCTAAAATCTTTTAGGATATTGATTCATATCTATTTCCAAGGTAACCATAACCTTGAAAATATCCTAAAGTGCCACCTTTACCATGGTTGAGTTAACTACCCATCCAATCAAGGTTGGCACACCCTAAACCCATCTAGCGTGAATCAATCACGCTCTTAGGAACCCAAAACCAATTTGAGCTCCTAGGGTTAATTAGGTATTCCATAGGGATAACCTCCCTAGATACCTTCCTAATGACCCTCCTAGGCTTGTTAGCCTTGGTCATTTGGGTCTTACAATGGTTAGCTTTAAGGATTGCCTCCCTAATAACCTTCTTAGTGGCCACCCTAGGTTTCCTAGAAACCCTAGCCACTAGGCACAACCTTTGGTCAACCTTAGGGATGACTTCCCTATTGACCTTGGTCTTCCTAGACCTAATTAGTGTTCCATAATCTAATGGAACACTATGATAAGCCATCTTAGGCTTAGGTTTGTGACCCAAACCATTCTTGCCCTTGAATGACTTTTGCTTCTTGGGTCCTAAATGTTGACTTTGAGATTTTGACCTAGAAGTTTGACTAATTGACCCTTGCATTTGATTTTGCATAACCTTAAGGGTCTTTTCAAGCTTTTCAAGCCTTGACCTCAAGGCTTGGTTCTCTAATTCTAATTGCCCAACTTTAGAATTTTGATTTGGTCTTTGGGCATGAGACTTCCTAGGCATATGCCTAGTCCATTTAGGATTGAAACCTAGGTGCTCTTGCACCTTTCTAATTGTCTCCCTAGGTAAAATTGATCTTGTGTTATTTGACCTAGGTTTGTCCTTAGGTAAATTGTTTTTAGGGACATTAGTCCCAAGTTTCTTCTTATTATCTATGTGGACACTTTTAGCTCCTAAACACAAGTATTTATTTCTATTAGCATGCTTTTCATAAATTGCAAGAGAATTAAAGTTCCTAACATGCTTTTGTCTATTGACTAAAGAAAGAGCATTATTAAAATATACCTTAGGGTTTGCCTTAGTGGCTCCCCCTACTTGTGATGCTCCATTTTGAGTCTTTTTTCTCCCCCTAGGACATTGATTCCTATAATGTCCTTTTGAATGGCACTTGAAGCATATGATGTGCTCCTTGCCTTTACTTGTTGGGGAACCGGCATCCTTTAACTTTTCTTGACTTTTAGGTGCCGGCGGAGCTTTCCTAATCTTCTTTGGGACCTTGCTCTTGTAGTGCCCGACTTCTCTACACTCAAAACATATGATATGATATTTATTACAAATTGATATGTTTGAGTTACCTAGGGTGATTGTGGTGATTGGAGTGGATTCTTCATTCCTCCTGAAGGTTGAGACTTCTTCTTGAATTGGTTCCGGCTCCAGTGTGGATGGTCTCTCCCCCTCAAACCTAGAGGTGGATGCCTCCTCCATTTCTTCCACCGCTTCTACCTCTTCAGATCCGGATGTTGATTCCCTATCATCCTCTGAATCCTCTAGCTCTTTGGATGTTTCTTCTTGAGCTTGAGAGGGTGATAGTCCTTCTTCTTGGACCGATGATAGACTTTCATGGAGCTTAGCCATATCGCTCCATAGCTCCTTGGCATCCACATAGTCACCTAGGGTACACAAGAGGTCATTAGGAATTAAATCAAAAATGAATTTGATTACCTTCTTGTTTTTATTGGATTGTTGGAGTTGCTCCTCACTCCACTTCTTCTTCTTGAGAAACCCTCCCTTTGGTCCCTTAGGATATTCAAATCCTTCCATCAACGCGGACCACTCCTCAAGGTCTCTCATCATCAAAAAATCTTCAATTCTCGCCTTCCAAGAATTGAAACCTTCTCGTCCATAGAAGGCATACGAAATTGGGGTGTTGATATCCCATCCCAATTGTCCTTGGACTTCCATCTTTTACCCTCTAGCTTGCTCCCATCGTTGTTAGACTTAGAAGAGCGGCCTCGCTCTGATACCACTTGTTGGGACCTGTGCGCCCACTAGAGGGGGGTGAATAGCGCATTGACCGTACGTAGATAGAATTCGTTCGCGTGATCGTCTCTACAATTTCGTTAGTACGCAGCGGAATAGTAATAATAAAAGCAATAACGAAATGAAGCAATCACACACGAACACAATTATTTAACGTGGTTCGGAACCGCACGGTTCCTACTCCATGGATCGGGTTCTTACGAACCCTAACGATGCCAATCACACACCACTATAAAACACTCCTCGGAATAATCCGGAGGCGGAGAAACCTCGTACAAGATGATTACAACAATAATCAAATAACAACAAGCAAATAAAATGAGATACAATGCAATATAAGTAAAGAAAACGCTTTACAAATGCCTTTCGATTGCTTTCTTGTTGATCGCTTGAACGGTGGTTGAAGACCCTGATTTGCAGCAGCAAATCGCTTCAAAAACGTCAAGATTCAGTTACGTATTGCTAAAGTCAGGCTCCTTTTTGTCATAGGCGACTGGATTTCCGCCTATCAATGCCGCCATAAGTCACCAGTCGACTGATGCCACTGTTGTCGTGAGACAATGGCTCGATCCATGTTGGAAAAACTCCAACGGATCTCTTGGCGTTCATTGCCCGGTAGCGTAATCGGCGCCCGATCGGCTATGGAGCGATACAGCTCGCGGTGAACTAGCGATCGACTACAGTCCCTTGGCGGTCGGTATTCGATGACGATCATTGCGAGCAATTTTAGCTCTTAAACGATAGTCGAACTCAAGTCGACTCACGATAGTCGAACCGGCCATAATGTCAGTCGACTGCCAACCTCAAAAATGAGGTTTTAACCCAAGTATGGTGCCCCCATACTTGCTAGAACACCCTTAGCCTAGTCCTAAGCCTTCTAGCCACCTCCATCAGCCTCACGCCTCTCGGATCCCTCCAAGTCATCCATGACTTGTTCATCCATCGCGCTAGCCTCCAGGTGCTTCCCTCGGCTATGTCATGCTAACGGTGTCTACACCGCCAAGGCACATTGGACTTACGCCGCTAAGACTCCGCTTGAACTTTATGCCGCCAATATCAATCCCCTTGGACTTCTCAATTGCCAAGACTCAAGCTTGGACTTTCCCTTGCCAACCCATGTTGTACTTTCCATGCCAAGACCATGCTTGGACTTTCCTTTGTGCCAAGTAGTCAAGACTTGGACTTTCCCAAATGCCAAGTACCCATGACTTGGACTTTCCATGCCAAGTACCCATGACTTGGACTTTACCTTGCCAAGACCCATGCATGGACTTACCCTTGATCACATGGTCAACCCTAGTCAACCATCAAAGTCTCCCTCGAGTCAAACTCGAGTCCGATCAATTATAACCTGGGTCGATTGCTCCAACAATCTCCCCAACATATTAACTGACATCAATGTCAAACCACTTTGTCAAACATCCTATGTCAAACATCAAAAAATCACTCGAGTCAAACTTGAGTCTGGTCAATCGTGACCTGGGCCTATTGCACCAACAAGGGGCACTTCAAATCAAAAATGAAGCCAATGTAAAATGGATCAAAGAAAGCCTTTCAAGCAACTTGGGATGACAAAGAAGAAGGCATCGGATTGGCATTAATGGCAAGACTATTAGAGTCCGAGTCGGAGTCCGAAGCCGAATACGAATCCAACTCCGACTCCGACTCCGACTCCGTGGACGGCTTCTAGAAGAGGCTCAAAGCCGGGTCAAAAGAAAAAATTAAGGTAAGTTATTCATTAATTGGCAATATTTACCATGCAATTAAAATGTTAAATAGGAAATTAACTAAGTCTGAGTCTAGAGTTGAGTTGTTTCTCAAGGAGGTTGAAATCCTCAAGCAAGAGGCTAATCTAACCTCTTCAACTAGTTAACTTCAAGAGGGAAACTCAAATCAAGTTGAAAAGCTTGAGGAGGAGAATTCTCTCTTGAAAGGACGAGTTCAAGAGCTCGAGGCTAGGTTGGAAAGATTCACATTGGGATCTAAGAATCTTAACTGACCTCTTGGAACCCAAAGAGCCATGTACAACAGAGCCAGACTTGGGTTTAGTTCAAGGACTACGAATAGATCTTATATGTCTATCGTAAATTATAGTCATCAACGAGTCCAAGCATGGGTCCCAAAGGTTTTGTTAAACTCACATATAAGGACCAATAAGTATTGGATTTCCCAAGATCAAGTCCATTTTGTGGATAGACCATATTGGTTCAATGGTCCAGGGGGAGCTAACACTAAAGTAGTATACCCGCCTCCTTAGCAAAATCATTGCATGATTAGTTATTTTGTTTAATTTTTTAGAATGGCTAGATAGGATAAATAGTTAGTCAACTTTGACAACATAGTATCAGGATGCGGCGAGATGATAGTATGTTAGGGAAATAATGTCTCGTGTATTTGAGCTAGATAAGACATATCTATCTTGCACTTAGCTGAGTTGAACTAACTAAAGCCACCTTGCCATATCCTATACTAGTTGACCAAGAAGTAATCTTAAGTGACTCAAGTAATCAATTTCTTGAATTTTGCTTTGTCTAAGGAAGTGATCGTTGTTCTGATCAAAGAAGACCCCTATGCTTCACCACGACCTGGAAGCCAATTTCTTGAAAAGTTTTCTTGACGAACTAAGGGTTAAATCCAAATCTAACCCAAGGTTGACTAACTCTAATCAAGTTAAGATAATCTCACAAAACATATAAGGTGAACATATTTTTGAGACACATAGAATGGGTGAAATGTTAAGGAATAATTAAAATATACACAAAACATAACCTTTTCAAAATGCTACCTATTTTCTCAACTATTGCACTTAACGAATATTTATAACATTTATTGGCAAATACTAAGTATACAACTCTCTAGGCCAAGGTTTAGCTCCCCCTAAATCTCTTATACTTCATATATTTGACTAAGGGGGAGAGCAAACTAACCCTAAGGGTTATATTACAAACCTTTGAAGTTCTCTTTGAAAGTAAACATATAAGCATATTGAAAATCAAAATTATGTTTCAAAAACTTATTAAGTTGTTGGTGCAAGGGGATATACCTCGAACTAATCTATCTAACTAATGCTAGACGCATGATTGGACTCATAGTTGATTTATCCTTAATAATTCTAGACACATGCTTATACAATGTTATTTTTAAACCCCTATTTTATATAAACACCCCGACATTTTTTGATTTATGGCAAAAGGGGGAGAAGAACGAAAGTTAAGGGGGAGTAACACAAAATTTAATTTTAAAGTTTAAAGTATTTTTCTCAAAACTCACCTAGGGTTACGGGGGAGTTTTTGAAAAGACATTTTATCATTTGCTTCACTTATTTTATTCTCTAATTTTCCCTTCACTTTGTGTCTGTTTGCCATAGATCAAAATGTGGGAGATTGTTGGTGTCGGGGCACCATATAATCGAACCTAGGTTTTGATTATAGCAAAGACCGAAATTATTGTCATATCGTTATCTCATGAGCTGAACTAAGTGTGCAGGAAATGGTTAAGCTAAGCTAAAGGTCAGCGACACCCGGAGAATCTTGAAGACTAGAGGCAAAGCGATAGGTCATAAAGGACCAGAGGTAAGCACGATTGTGAAGAGAGATAGTAAGGTCGTGTCCTCTGTACGGGAATGACCATAGGCAGCGATTTGACTAATACTTCTAGTGGAAGATCTAAGTCAAGATCGGACGGTAAGGAACTATCCTATTTATCATATTCCGTGCTAACCTCTTATTGCAGGGAGTGACCAAGCTGGTAGTCAATTGTTGGCTATTGGAAGTCGATTGATGAAGGTCGTCAGTCAACTGATGGTGACGAATTAGCCAAATACGCAAGGTCAAAAAGGATAACGATTGATGTCGCCACTTGGCGATAAGATAAGGTGCCAGATCGTGATAAGACCCACAAGTTCATGATTTGGATCTGGACTTATTCCAAGGCACAAGTCTATAAATGGAGAGGAGGACTTGAACCCTAAGATGATCAAGATTTCTCTCAAAGTTCTCCCACAACGCTAAAGCTCTAATGCAGTAACGCCGTCATAACGCCGATGCAACACCAAGCTTACAAACTCTTCATTGACAGAAGCAAGTTTGTTTTTTATTTATTGTATTTTCTGGTTTTAATCGTAACGAGGTGAGGTAGGTTTGTCGCCTCATCCTCAAGCTTTCGATTTTTGTGATAGTTGTCTCCTACCTCCAACTAGGAGGAGACTCTATAGTGGATTGACCCTTCGTACACGGTCAACGATCGCGGGGCCTTGGATTAGCAACTATTTGGTTGTGAACCAAGTAAAAATAAATTGTCTTATTTATTTTTTCACTGCACAACTTTGTATTAATTGAACGAACAAAAAGAAAAGATTTCACACTTGCTATTCACCCCCTCCCTCTAGCGTGCTTTCGATCCAACACCTTCTAACACTGAGAAAATGTAACTTGTATCTATCATAACATTTGCAAAACAATACACAACTTTTTCTTCATTGTACTACTTAAAAGAACAATACATACATGTTAAAATGTTTTATCCACTAAAATAAGGGCGCAAGTGATACACATTCCAGGGTCTTGTTAAAAACCTTCCCTGAGCATCCTTCAAGCAATAAGCTCATACTCTCGCTTGGCTCTCCACATGGAAGGGTCCTTCCCCTTTAGGTCCAAGCCTACCCTTAGAGTCTCCCACCTGAAAAGAATAAGGCACTATATTTTTATTATAATATTTAATTACATGTGGTCTAGACCTTTCCGCATTATATAAAGCATCATCCCTTTTCTCTTGAATCAAATCTAACTCCATGTGACGAGTCATACAATGGTCGCTCGGGGAACAAGTCATTACTCGGGCAAATTTCTGATTTCCATAAATGATGTGAGCAAAACATAGAGGATTTTAGGAGTAGTTTTTGCTCACATCTTGTTACATTTCATACTTGTTTCATTCATATTTTACTTTGTTTTGCATGCATTCCCTATTTTCTGGTTTGGAGATCTGCTCATTGTACTTTTTTATGCAGGGTTACATTTTACAGGTAAACGATACATTTTTGAAGCAAAAGGAAGAAATTTAGCAGGTAGAACAAAAGGGACATGACCAAGACATGTGAATCCATACGGTCTTTTCCAAACCACGAATTTGGCCACCCAACACCACACACGACCTAGCTGTGTTAATCAACATGGTCATGTGGCGGTGGATTATTTTGATGCGATTAGGGTTCTTTCATGGCTGCGGGCAGCGGCGGCTTCAAGCCTATAAAAGGAAATCCATGCCCAAACCCTAGGGGGAGGTACGATGACTGGGACGACATATCGGTGACCTAAAAAGCGTCGAAAACTCACAACAAGGAGGAAGAAGATGACAAGAGGATTGTAACCTACGCTCCGACATCTTAGAGAAGGGCAAAGAGCACTATAATTCAATTCCCATTCATCTTTGTGATTGTAATGATTAATTCTATTATGCCTTGTGTCCTTTCTTTTCCGTCTATGGAGTAAAATCTTTGATTCTAGGATTAAAGAGTAGCTTGTGTAACGTAGAACATGCTAGTCGAATGATAATTCTATTTATGGATTTTTATTCGTAGTTTATGTTGGTTTGATTTGATGAAGATTTGTGTTTTGGTTTTCTATCTATTGTGCATAGCCGATACAAGGGGTGACAACCCTTGTATCAAAGATCTAGAAGAACTATGTAGGAACCTAGTGGTTGTCCTCATCTCCGGTAACCGTACGTAGAAGAGTATGAAGAAGTAGGGAATGAGACACATTCCAACTCTTCATAAGGATTGATTTGGCATCCTTGTTGAGATGTATATTGAAAAGCCTATCTTTTGTATGAACATCTTTATTTTTGAAATAAGAATCACATGATCATTATTTGCATATTTATGGTTATGTATATTGTCTAATACATTACATTGTAGATAACATGGTGTGTAGTGTCACACGGGAGATCATGTTATCAGTTCCTTGTGAAGTATAAGTAAAGGATCACAACCGAGATGGTTTTGGACACACCAATGGTATGGTTGTAGTGTGATTTGATATTGGTTTGTCTTAACCATAGAATTAGACTAGTACAATTTGTGTGTATTGAGCAAGACCGACTTAGAGGTGACTCGATTTAATGCTGACTACATAATTAAATCTGACCTCAGATATTATGGTGTACATGCTCTTAATCCCGATATAATAACGGGCACATATACTTAGTATTTATTTCTTTGATTTACCAATGGGCGAGATTTATAGAGTAAATCGTTAGGCTCGGTAAGTTGAGAAATGATATTATTTATATCGTGTGTCGTTGATTATAGGAGGAAATCGTGTCCTATATATTAGGATCATGATGTCCCCTTCAGGAGCTCATAAGGTTCATCATGTAAACCCTGCAGGTGGACTTGGTCCGGCATGATGATAAGGTTGAGTGGTACTACACATTGAGTTAGATGTTGATTAATTAATTGTTAGTAAATTAATTAATTGACTGACATTCGAGATCTTAAACACGGTGAGACATTTGTACAAATAATATATGGAGCCCATATTGACTTATCGGGGTTGGTGAGGTAGATCAATGATAATCCTTTAGTGGAATGGATTATCATTAATGGATCGGACTTTATTTGAGCTTGATCCATTGGGTGGCAAAGATCCAACTCCTCCTAATAGTCCCTATTGTAGCCTATTAAAACTCTCTTGGAGCCTAGATCCGATGATGGAAAATGAAACTCTAGATTCGACGGTCGAGATTAAATCTCTAGATTCAACAATGAAGATTAAATCTTTAGATCCGATGGTGGAGATTAAATCTCTAGATCCGACGGTAGAGATTAAATCTCTAGATCCGACGGTTGAGATTAAATCCCTTGATCCGACGGTGGAAATTAAAAGGAGGCTTAAGCCTAGCTCTATAAAAGGATGTCCAAGGCTTGGGCGTAGAACATATTAAGGGAGATTAGGGTTTTGGGCGGCAAGGCTTCTAGGGTTTTGGAGTTTTGCTAGGGTTTGGGGCGGCAAGCTTTGATTGCTAGGGTTTGGTCCTCCTAGGGCTAGCGGCAACAAGGTTGGAGGCTTAGGTTTTCTTCTTCTCCACCTTTCCTTGGCCGGTGACTCTCTCCCTCAAGCTTTGGTCGGCGTCCTCTCCTCTCCTTTGGTCGGTGGCAACCTTTCTTCAAGGTTGGCTGGCGATCCTATTCTCCTCCTTGGCCGGCGACAACCTCAAGTCCATTGACTTAGTGGCCAGTCCTAGATAAGAGAAGAGTTTCATTTCATTCTTCCCTTTGTTCGGAGCGAGAAAAGAAGAGAAGAACGTGATCTAGGAGGCTTCAACTTTTGGAAGATCGTTGCCCACATGACGTCCAAAAGGAGGAAGGACATACAATAGAAGATCAAGACGTATAACAAGAGGTATAATTCTTGTTTATGAATCTTTTCTTATTCTATGTATGTTGTACATTTTGTATGTGGCTAATTTACTTGGACCCCGAATACAAACACAAAAACCGGTAATCCGTACATCGTCTATTCTGCAGCTAATCGAAGAATAGAGGTAGGTTGCTTGAACAACAAGTTTGTTCAAGTGACCACTCTAATCGAATAGCACGACGATGGAACGGTTGCTTGGGTAATCCCTCTTTGTCGAGGATTAATTTTTTAATCCGGGGACGTAGATGGGATTGCCATGAACAAGCAATTGAAGTGGGAAGCGAAGTTCCTACGTTCAAGTGGTATCAGAGCCATGGTTTTCGGTTTTGTGTGTTTAGGATTCGTTTACTTTTATGCACTTTTCATATATTATATGTGCCAGATAATAGTAGAATGTGCGTAGGTTAACTTTTTGGTTGCAGGCATAAGATCCAACTATTATGGCCATATGTGTGTATGTGATTGTATGTGTGTAATTGTATATTATTTGAATCCTCGGGGTTGACGAAGCTAGTATTTAATTTTTTGTAATTAAGTACGACATTGTTTAGCCACTCTTTTATTTTAGTTTACTTTCGATCTAGATTTCATGTACACTCTTTCGTGGAGATAGGATCGATGGATGTAAATTAAAATAATTTTTCTCAGCTCGGATCTCCGGATGGCTTGTAGATGGCGTAGGGAGGAGCGGACGAGCTGACGATACGACGGGAGGCATATTGGTGAACAAAAGCCATAATAGTTTGAAAATATTTCTTTTTCATATTTATTACTTAATGTTTGATATGCATGTCGTGTGCTAGGAAAATTCCTCAATTTCAAATTACTAAGTGGGAGAGGGATATTTTTATAAATTCCCATGGCCTCCATTACGATTTGACATGTGATGCAAACAAACTTGCGTGTCGACTCTGAGTGCCTTCCTCCACATCGAATGAGTTTGTTTTGCGGATCACAAGGTCGAATATGGTTATAGGAAATTATTAAGGAGCATGTGTACTTCCCCATCGGAAGGCACATAACCTGAGATAATTTCCTTGGTACCGAGTAATGGTGAACACTTAGATGCAAATAGAAGTATCCTCCCTATCGGAGTCACTGCTTTTATTTGTTGGGCCAAAGAGGAACCAACTATTAATTTTATTTGTCAAAAAGTTAGGTTAACAAGATAGTCAAATTATTGGGTAAACCCTCCTCTTGCAAATGTAGAATTCGTATACGTCCACACGATCGTGGCATACGATATTTTCGGTGTTTTGAGGTGTTGGTTGATTTTAAAATTTTATTGTTTGCGGAATCAATAATTTTTTAAAATCTAATGTTTTGATATATGTGATTCTTAGGTTTTTCAAAAATGACTTTCATCCCGCTTGCTGTGATACTGAAAGAGAATAAACTTACTGGACCCAATTATGTTCATTGGAAGAGGAATCTTGATATTGTCTTGACTGCTGAGGAGTACAAATATGTACTCTTCGAAGAGTGTCCTCTTAAGGCTGCGGATGATTCTGGGGAAAAGGAGAAGGAGAGTTATAAGAAGTGGATAAAGGCTAATGAGATGGCGCGGTGTTACATTTTGGCTTCTATGTCAAATGACTGCAACATCAGCATCAAGTCATGCCCACTGCTTTTGACAGGATGCTCAATCTCAAAGGGATTTTCGGACACCAGAATCGGGCTGCTAGGTAGGAAGCCATGAGGAACTTGATGACGACCACCATGATCGAGGGAACACCGGTGAGGGATCATGTTGTCAAGATGATGGCTCATTTGAATGAGTTGGAAGTCCTTGGAGCTGAGATCGATGGGGAAACCCAGGTCGATATCATTTTCCAGTCTCTACCTAGGAGGTTTGAGCAGTTTCGCCTGAACTACAATATGAATAAAAGGTTGTATTCGTTGGCGGAGCTTCTGACAGAACTCCAACAGAGGGGAATTTTTGTCAGAGTGCTCAGGCTCAGGCCATGGTTACCCAAAAAGGTTTCTACTTCTAAGCTGAAAGGAAAGAAGAAGAAGAAATAAGGTGGGACAAAGGTGGTGGGAGGATCTCAGGGAGGAGTGAAGAAGTCGAAAGACAAGTGCTTCACTTGCAAGCAGACTGGACACTGGAAGAAGGACTGCCCCAATCGGAAGCAGAACAAAGGTATATCTTTTGGTCTAGTCGTTGAAACATGTTTAGCGGTGTTATCTACCAGCACCTAGTGTGTAGATACGGGAGCCACTGATCATGACTGCAATACTTTGTAGGGGTTCTAGGAAACTAGACGACTGGATGAAGGGGAGATTACCGTCTACTTGGGTGATGCTACGAAGGTAGCGGATGTTGTAGTGGCGGATGTTTATTTGTCTTTTGAGAGGAATAAATTTTTGGTTCTGAAAAATTGCCTTTATGTACCTTTATTTAGAAAGAATTTGATTTTGGTTTCTAAATTGTTTATGGATGGATATTCTATATCTTTTAATGACAGAGTTGTTATAAAAAGGAATAGGGAGATTATCTATTCTGGTGTATTGATAGGAAATTTATATACACTTCAACCAAAAGCTCCCATGATGCAAATAGAAGTAAATAACTCATCTTCTAATTCCAATAAGAGAAAAGAACCTTCGAAGATGAACCAAACATATATTTCGCATCTAAGGCTAGGTTATATTAACCTAAGCAGAATTCAAAGGTTGATAGTTGATGGACCTCTGGGTTCATTAGTGGTGGAAGATTTCCCAACCTGCGAATCTTACTTGGAAGGTAAAATGACCAAGAGGCCTTTTAAGGACAAAGGGTATAGAGCCAAAGATGTGTTGGAATTGGTTTATTTTGATTTGTGTGGTCCTATGTCTATCCAGGCAAGAAGTGATTTTGAATATTTAGTCTCTTTTATAAATGATTATTCAAGATATGGATACATTTACTTGACGTGCCGTAAGTCTGAATCCTTTGACAAGTTCAAAGAATTCAAGGTTGATGTGGAGAAATGTCTGGGTAAAAGTATCAAGACACTACGATCTGATCGTGGTGGTGAGTACCTCTTGGGAGAATTTAGGAATTACTTATCAGATGCTGAGATTCAATCCCAATTGTCTACACCTGGCACACCCCAGCAGAATGGTGTAGCAGAGAGAAGGAATAGGACTATTATGGAGATTGTTAGATCGATGAAGAGTTATTCTGAGTTGCCAGATTCGTTCTGGGGATATGCTCTAGATACGGGAGTGTATATTTTGAACTTGATACCATCTAAATCAGTGCCTTCTACTCCCTTAGAATTGTGGACTGGGCGAAAGCCTAGTCTAAGACATATTCATATTTTGGGGAGTCCAGCACATGTGCTGAAGGTAGATGCTAGTAAGTTGGTACCTCGTACAGAAGTGCGCATGTTCGTTGGCTATCCTAGAAGAACGAAAGGTGGTTTGTTCTATAGACCAAGAGATCAGAGGGTGATCGTTAGCACGAACGCTAGATTCCTAGAGGAAGACTATGTGATGAACCAGAAGCCCATGAGTAAGATTGTTCTGGATGAATTGAGAGGAGAAGTCACTACTTCAGTACCACTAGTACAAGAGGATATACCACAAGTGACTGCACCGTGTGTCACAGAGGATACACAGGTGATACCTCATCGTAGTGGGAGGGTTGTTAGACAGGCTGATAGATTTATGTTCTTGGGAGAATCTTCTGATTTGGTCCCTGGCGAACATGAACCTAATCCCTGGACATATGACAAGGCAATCCAAGAAAATGATGCGGTATCTTGGCAAAGTGCAATGAATTCTGAGATAGAATCTATGGATTCAAATCAGGTCTGGGAGCTAATAAAACCACCTAATGGTGTAAAAACCATTTGATACAAGTGGATCTATAAAAGAAAGAGAGGAATAGATGGGAAGGTTGAGACCTTCAAAGCAAGGCTTGTTGCAAAAGGGTATACTCAGAAAGAGGGCATCGATTATGAGGAGACTTTTCGCCGGTAGCCATGCTTAAGTCTATCCGGATTCTCTTATGTATTGCTGCTCATATGGATTATGAGGTATAACAGATGGATGTCAAGATATCTTTCCTTAATGGAAGTCTTGAGGAAAACATCTATATGAAGCAACCAGAAGGATTCATTGCAAAGGGGAAAGAGCATCTTGTGTGCAAGCTTAATCGGTCCATTTATGGATTGAAGCAATCTTCGAGATCTTAGAACATTTGCTTTGATGAGGTAATCCAGTCTTATGGATTTATTCAAAGTCCAGATGAGTCTTGTGTATACAAGAGATGTGACGGAAACGTAGTGGTATTTCTTGTACTATACGTAGATGACATTTTGTTAATTGGCAACAATGTTAATGTTATAAGGGATCGGCGGAAAAGAATATTGTGCTTATCTCAAGCTTCATACATAGACACAATTATGGATCGTTTTAGCATGCAGAACTCCAAGAAAGGCTTTGTATCTTTTAGGCATGGAGTTCCTTTATCTAAGGAGATGTGTCCTAGAACATCTAAGGAGATAGAGGAGATCAAGGCGGTTTCTTATGCTTTGGCAGTAGAAAGCCTCATGTATGTCATGCTATGTACGAGACCGGATATCTGCTTTGTCGTTGGCATGGTTAGCAAATATCAAAGTAATCCAGGACAGGGACATTGGACTGTAGTAAAGCATATATTGAAGTACCTAAGAAGGACTAGGGATTATATGCTAGTTTACCAGGCAGACCAATTACTCCATGTGGGTTACACAGATTCCAACTTTCAATCAGATAGGGATAACAGTAAGTCTACCTCAAGTTTTGTGTTTACTTTGGGAGGTGGAGCCCTTGTATGGAGGAGTGTCAAGCAGAAATGCATGGCGGACTCTACCATGGAAGCTGAGTATGTTGAAGCCTCTGAGGCGGCCAAAGAAGCAGTATAGCTCAGGAACTTCATGATGGACTTGGATGTGATTCCTGGTTTGCCCAGAACTATTATAATTTATTGTGATAACAGTGGTGCAGTTGCAAACTCGAAGTAACCACGAGCCCATAAGGCAAGTAAATACATAGAGCACAAGTACAACCTGATACGAGAAATCGTAAAGCGAGGAGAAGTTACGGTGGCCAAGATTGCATCAGAACATAACCTGGCAGATCCTTTCACTAAGGCCCTTCCAGTGAGAGCTTTTGATAGACATGTGGAGGGAATGAGAATCAGATGTATGGCAGTATGAGGAAATCATAGTCTTTTAGTATAAGTGGGAGATTGTTAGGATGTATACTGAAAAGTCTATCTTCTATATGAACATCATTATTTTTGAAATAAGAATCACAAGATCATTGTTTGCATATTTATGGTTATGCATATTGTCTAATACATTACATTGTAGATAACATGGTGTGTAGTGTCACACGGGAGATCATGTTATCAGTTCCTTGTGAAGTATAAGTAAAGGCTCACAACCGAGATGGTTTTGGACACACCATTGGTATGGTTGTAGTGTGATTTGGTATTGGTTTGTCTTAACCATAGAATTACACTAGTAGACTTTTTGTGTATTGAGCAGGACCAACTTAGAGGTGATTCGATTTATTGCTGACTACATAATTGAATCGGACCTCGGATATTATGGTGTACATGCTCTTAATACCGATATAATAACGGGCACATAGTATTTATTTCTTTGATTTACTAATGGGCGAGATTTATAGAGTAAATCGATAGGCTCGGTATGTTGGGAAATGATATTATTTATATCGTGTGTCATTGATTATAAGAGGAAATCGTGTCCTATATATTAGGAACATGATGTCCCCTTAAGGAGCTCATAAGGTTCATCATGTAAACCCTGCAGGTGGACTTGGTCCTGTATGTTGATAAGGTTGAGTGGTACTAGTCAGAGTGTTAGATGTTAATTAATTAATTATCAATAAATTAATTAATTGACGAACATTCTAGATCTTAAAAATGGGGAGACATTTCTAAAAATAATATATGGAGCCCATATTGACTTATCGGGGTTGGTGAGGTAGATCAATGATAATCCTCTAGTGGAATGGATTATCATTAATGGATCGGATTTTATGTGGGCTTGATCCATTGGGTGGCCAAGATCCAACTCCTCCTAATGGTCCCTATTGTAGCCTATTAAAACCCTCATGGACCCTAGATCCGATAATGGAAAATGAAACTCTAGATCACACGGTGGAGATTAAATCTCTAGATCCAACGGTGGAGATTAAATCTTTAGATTCGACGGTGGAGATTAAATCTCTAGATCCGACGGTTGAGATTAAATGCCTAGATTCGATGGTTGAGATTAATCCCTAGATCCGACGGTGGAGATTAAAAGGAGGCTTATGCCTAGCTCTATAAAAGGATGTCCAAGGCTTGGGCGTGGAACAGATCATGGGAGATTAGGGTTTTGGGAGGCAAGGCTTCTAGGGTTTTGGAGTTTTACTAGGGTTTGGGGCGGCAAGCTTTGATTGCTAGGGTTTGATCCTCCTAGGGTGGGTGGCATAAAGGTTGGAGGCTTAGGTTTTTTCTTCTCCTCTTTTCCTTGGCCGGTGACTCTCTCCCTCAAGCTTTGGCCGGCGCCCTCTCCTCTCCTTTGGTCGGCGGCAATCTTTCTTCAAGGTTGGCCGGTGATCCTATTCTCCTCCTTGGCCGGCGGCAACATCAAGTCCATTGACTTAGTGGCCGGTCCTAGATAGGAGAAGAGTTTCGTTTCATTCTTCCCTTTGTTCGGAGCGAGCAAAGAAGGGAAGAACGTGATCTAGGAGGCTTCGACTTTTGGAAGATCGTCGCCCACACAATGTGCAAAAGGACGAAGGACATACAATAGAAGATCAAGAGGTATAATTATTGTTTATGAATCTTTTCTTATTCTATGCATGTTGTACATTTTGTATGTGGCTAATTTACTTGGACCCCGAATAGCAAAAGGAAGAAATTTAGCAGGTAGAACAAAAGGGACATGACCAAGACATGTGAATCCATACGGTCTTGTCCAAATCACGAATTTGGCCACCCAACACCATACACGACCTAGCTGTGTTAATCCACATGGTCATGTGGCGCTGGATTATTTTGATGCGATTAGGGTTCTTTCATGGCTACGGGCAGCGGCGGCTTCAAGCCTATAAAAGGAAATCCATGCCCAAACCCTAGAGGGAGGTACGACGACTGGGACGACATATCGGTGACCTAAAAAGCATCGGAAACTTGCAACAAGGAGGAAGAAGATGACAAGAGGATTGTAACCTACGCTCCAACATCTTAGAGAAGGGCAAAAAGCACTATAATTCAATTCCCATTCATCTTTGTGATTGTAATGATTAATTCTATTATGCCTTGTGTCCTTTCTTTTCCGTCTATGGAGTAAAATCTTCGATTCTAGCATTAAAGAGTAGCTTGTGTAACGTAGAACATGCTAGTCGAATGATAATTCTATTTATGGATTTTTATTCGTAGTTTATGTTGGTTTGATTTGATGAAGATTTGTGTTTTGGTTTTCTATCTATTGTGCATAGCCGATACAAGGGGTGACAACCCTTGTATCAAAGATCAAGGAGAACTAAGTAGGAACCTAGTGGTTGTCCTCATCTCCGGCAACCGTAGGTAGAAGAGTATGAAGAAGTAGGGAATGAGACACATTCCAACTCTTCATAAGGATTGATTTGGCATCCTTATTGAGATGTATACTGAAAAGCCTATCTTTTGTATGAACATCTTTATTTTTGAAATAAGAATCACATGATCATTATTTGCATATTTATGGTTATGCATATTATCTAATACATTACATTGTAGATAACATGGTGTGTAGTGTCACACGGGAGATAATGTTATCAGTTCCTTGTGAAGTATAAGTAAAGGATCACAACCGAGATGGTTTTGGACACACCAATGGTATGGTTGTAGTGTGATTTGATATTGGTTTGTCTTAACCATAGAATTACACTAGTACACTTTGTGTGTATTGAGCAGGACCGACTTAGAGGTGTCTCGATTTATTGCTGACTACATAATTAAATCGGACCTCAGATATTATGGTGTACATGCTCTTAATCCCGATATAATAACGGGCACATATACTTAGTATTTATTTCTTTGATTTACCAAAGAGCAAGATTTATAGAGTAAATCGTTAGGCTCGGTAAGTTGAGAAATAATATTATTTATATGGTGTGTCATTGATTATAGGAGTAAATCGTGTCCTATATATTAGGATCATGATGTCCCCTTGAGGAGCTCATAAGGTTCATCATGTAAACCCTGCAGGTGGACTTGGTCCGGTATGATGATAAGGTTGAGTGGTACTACACATGGAGTTAGATGTTGATTAATTAATTGTTAGTAAATTAATTAATTGACTGACATTCGAGATCTTAAACACGCTGAGACATTTGTACAAATAATATATGGAGCCCATATTGACTTATCGGGGTTGGTGAGGTAGATCAATCATAATCCTCTAGTGGAATGGATTATCATTAATGGATCGGACTTTATGTGGGCTTGATCCATTGGGTGGCAAAGATCCAACTCCTCCTAATAGTCCCTATTATAGCCTATTAAAACCCTCATGGAGCCTATATCCGATGATGGAAAATGAAACTCTAGATCCGACGGTCGAGATTAAATCTCTAGATTCAACAATGGAGATTAAATCTTTAGATCCGACGGTGGAGATTAAATCTCTAGATCCGACGGTAGAGATTAAATCTCTAGATCCGACGGTTGAGATTAAATCCCTAGATCCGACGGTGGAAATTAAAAGGAGGCTTAAGCCTAGCTCTATAAAAGGATGTCCAAGGCTTGGGCGTAGAACATATTAAGGGAGATTAGGGTTTTGGGCGGCAAGGCTTCTAGGGTTTTGGAGTTTTGCTGGGGTTTGGGGCGGCAAGCTTTGATTGCTAGGGTTTGGTCCTCCTAGGGCTAGCGGCAACAAGGTTGGAGGCTTAGGTTTTCTTCTTCTCCACTTTTCCTTGGCCGGTGACTCTCTCTCTCAAGCTTTGGTCGGCGTCCTCTCCTCTCCTTTGGCCGGCAGCAACCTTTCTTCAAGGTTGGCCGGCGATCCTATTCTCCTCCTTGGCTGGCGACAACATCAAGTCCATTGACTTAGTGGCCAGTCCTAGATAAGAGAAGAGTTTCATTTCATTCTTCCCTTTGTTCGAAGCGAGCAAAGAATGGAAGAACGTGATCTAGGAGGCTTCGACTTTTGGAAGATCATCGCCCACACGACGTCCAAACGGAGGAAGGACATACAATAGAAGATCAAGATGTATAACAAGAGGTATAATTCTTGTTTATGAATCTTTTCTTATTCTATGTATGTTGTACATTTTGTATGTGGCTAATTTACTTGGACCTCGAATGCAAACACAAAAAACCGGTGATCCGTACATCGTCTATTCCGCAGCTAATCAATGAATAGAGGTAGGTTGCTTGAACAACAAGTTTGTTCAAGTGACCACTCTAATTGAATAGCACGACGATGGAACGGTTGCTTGGGTAATCCCTCTTTGTCGAGGATTAATTTTTTAATCCGGGGACGTACATGGGATTGCCATGAACAAGCAATCCAGTTGAAGTGGGAAGCGAAGTTCCTACGTTCAAGTGGTATCAGATCCATGGTTTCCGGTTTTGTGTGTTTAGGATTCGTTTACTTTTATGCACTTTTCATATATTATATGTGCCAGATAATAGTAGAATGTGCGTAGGTTAACTTTTTGGTTGCAGGCATAAGATCGAACTATTATGGCCATATGTGTGTATGTGATTGTATGTGTGTAATTGTATATTATTTGAATCTTCGGGGTTGACGAGGCTAGTATTTAATTTTTTATAATTAAGTACGGCATTGTTTAGCCACTCTTTTATTTTAGTTTACTTTCGATCTAGATTTTATGTACACTCTTTCGTGGAGTATAGGATCGATGGATGTAAATTAAAATAATTTTTCTTGGCTCGGATCTCCGGATGGCTTGTAGATGGCGTAGGGAGGAGCGGACGAGATGATGATACGACGAGAGGCATATTGGTGAACAAAAGCCATAATAGTTTGAAAATATTTCTTTTTCATATTTATTACTTAATGTTTGATATTCATGTTGTGTGCTAGGAAAATTCCTCAATTTTAAATTACTAAGTGGGAGAGGGATATTTTTATAAATTCCCACGGCCTCCATTACAATTTGAAATGTGATGCAAAAAAACTGCGTGTCGGCTCTGAGTGCCTTCCTCCACATCGGATGAGTTTGTTTTGCGGATCACAGGGTCGAATATGGTTATAGGAAATTATTAAGGAGCATATGTACTTCCCCATCGGAAGGCACATAACCTGAGATAATTTCCTTGGTACCGAGTAATGGTGAACACTTAGATGCAAATAGAAGTATCCTCCCTATCGGAGTCACTGCTTTTATTTGTTGGGCCAAAGAGGAACCAACTATTAATTTTATTTGTCAAAAAGTTAGGTTAACAAGATAGTCAAATTAATGGGTAAAACCTCCTCTTGCAAATGTGGAATTCGTATACGTCCACACGATCGTGGCATACGATATTTTCGGTGTTTTGAGGTGTTGGTTGATTTTAAAATTTTATTGTTTGAGGAATCAATAATTTTTTAAAATCTAATGTTTTGATATATGTGATTCTTAGGTTTTTCAAAAATGACTTTCATCCCGCTTGCTGTGATACTGAAAGAGAATAAACTTACTGGACCCAATTATGTTCATTGGAAGAGGAATCTTGATATTGTCTTGACTACTGAGGAGTACAAATATGTACTCTTCGAAGAGTGTCCTCTTAAGGCTGCGGATGATTCTGGGGAAAAGGAGAAGGAGAGTTATAAAAAGTGGATAAAGGCTAATGAGATGGCGCGGTGTTACATTTTGACTTCTATGTCAAATGACTGCAACATCAGCATCAAGTCATGCCCACTGCTTTTGACAGGATGCTCAATCTCAAAGAGCTTTTCGGACACCAGAATCGGGCTGCTAGGTAGGAAGCCATGAGGAACTTGATGAAGACCACCATGATCGAGGGAACACCGGTGAGGGATCATGTTGTCAAGATGATGGCTCATTTGAATGAGTTGGAAGTCCTTGGAGATGAGATCGATGGGGAAACCCAGGTCGATATCATTTTCCAGTCTCTACCTAGGAGTTTTGAGCAGTTTTGCCTGAACTACAACATGAATAAAAGGTTGTATTCGTTGGCGGAGCTTCTGACAGAACTCCAGGCGACAGAGGGGCATTTTCGTCAGAGTGCTCAGGCTCAGGCCATGGTTACCCAAAAAGGTTTCTACTTCTTAGCTGAAAGGAAAGAAGAAGAAGAAATAAGGTGGGACAAAGGTGGTGGGAGGATCTCAGGGAGGAGTGAAGAAGTCGAAAGGCAAGTGCTTCACTTGCAAGTAGACTGGACACTGGAAGAAGGACTGCCCCAATCAGAAGCAGAACAAAGGTATATCTTTTGGTCTAGTCGTTGAAACTTGTTACCGGTATTATCTACCGGCACCTAGTGTGTAGATACGGGAGCCACTGATCATGTCTGCAATACATTGTAGGGGTTCTAGGAAACTAGACGACTGGCTGAAGGGGAGATTACCGTCTACTTGGGTGATGCTACGAAGGTAGCGGCTGTTGTAGTGGCAGATTTTTATTTGTCTTTTGAGAGGAATAATGTTTTGGTTCTAAAAAATTGCCTTTATGTACCTTTATTTAGAAAGAATTTGATTTTGGTTTCTAAATTGTTTATGGATGGATATTCTATATCTTTTAATGATAGAGTTGTTATAAAAAGGAATAGGGAGATTATCTATTCTAGTGCATTGATAGGAAATTTATATACACTTCAACCAAAAGCTCGCATGATGCAAATAGAAGTAAATAACTCATCTTCTAATTCCAATAAGAGAAAAGAACCTTCGAAGATGAACCAAACATATATTTCGCATCTAAGGCTAGGCCATATTAACCTAAGCAGAATTCAAAGGTTGATAGCTGATGAACCTCTGGGTTCATTAGTGGTGGAAGATTTCCCAACCTGCGAATCTTACTTGGAAGGTAAAATGACCAAGAGGCCTTTTAAGGCCAAAGGGTATAGAGCCAAAGATTGTTGGTGCAGTGGGCAGTGGGCACCAAAGTCGAACCGGTATTTTGATTATGGCAAAAGGCTCAATAGTTAAGGGTATATTTGTTATCTTACGAGCTCAATGAAGTGTGCAGAAATGCTAAAGTTGAGCGGAAGGTCTGCGACACCCGGTGGGAACCGAGGTGGTCGGGCAACGCCAGAGGGACTTCGGAGGAAGCCGAGGTACTCGGGTGAAGACCGGAAGCGAGGCTACAAGGTAAGCTCGTGTGAAAGCGAAGCAAGGTCGTTAAGCGTAGATCCGACCCAATACCTCCAATGGAAGGTCTAGGTCGAGATCAGATGGTTAGAACCATCGTACTTTATATTTTAAGCTAACTTGTACTGCAGTCCAAAACCCTTTGACTACAGTCAACTGCTAGTCAAGTTCCAGCCTCGAGAAGAGCTCGAATTTCAAGGGGGTGAATTTGGACTTGACTCGTGTTTTGGTACAAAGGGTGATGTGACATCAAGGTGGACATCCAAACCATCACCAAGCTTCCTTGTGGTGGACGCCCAAAATAAGGTGAGTTGGCACAAGATGGTTGGCTCCCATGATGTGGCACAAGTTGAATGGCTCCAACAAGTTGGCGCCCAAGGAGGTTGGAGGTGGCACAAGGTGGTTGGATGAAACACCTCATCCTCAAGTTGGCGCCCAAGGAGGTTGGAGGTGGCACAAGGTGGTTGGATGAAACACCTCATCCTCAAGTTGGCGCCCAAGAAGGTTGGAGGTGGCACAAGGTGGTTGGATGAAACACCTCATCCTTGAGTTGGCGCACAAGAAGGTTGGAGGTGGCACAAGGTGGTTGGATGAAACACCTCATCCTTGAGTTGGGATAAGAACCTCACCTTGGACACTACCTATGTCTAAATTCATAGATCAATATCCATAAATAGACATGTTCAAGCCAAGCAAATGACAAGAATTCAAGAGCTCTCAACACGCGTCGTAGCTTGCGCTACTACTACTCACATTTGCTCTGACGAAGTCTTTCTACTTATAAGAGTTGTCGGTATATTTATTTAAGTTCTACTTCTTTAAATTGTCTTTGTGCTTTAATCGTAACAAGGAAAGGAGTGTCCTTTGCCTTGATTTCTTTTTATGTCGTTGCTCCTACTTCCAACGAAGAGGAGTGGTTTTAGTGAATTGCCCTCCGTACGTGATCAAGGATCACTAGGGCCGTGGATTAGCAATCGAAAGATTGTGAACCACGTAAAAATATCTTGTCTACTTTATATTTCCGCTGTGCATTCTCTACTTGCTTTTTACTTATTGCAAAAGTTTTTAACGACACCGTATCGCTATTCACCCCCCCCCCTCTAGCGACACTTTCGATCCAACAATGATGTGTTGGAATTGGTTCATTTTGATTTGTGTAGTCCTATGTCTATCCAGGCAAGAAGTGATTTTGAATATTTAGTCTCTTTTATTGATGATTATTCAAGATATGGATACATTTACTTGACGTGCCATAAGTCTGAATCATTTGACAAGTTCAAAGAATTCAAGGTTGATGTGGAGAAATGTCTGGGTAAAAGTATCAAGACACTACGATTTGATCGTGGTGGTGAGTACCTCTTGGGAGAATTTAGGAATTACTTATCAGAGGCTGAGATTCAATCCCAATTGTCTACACCTGGTACACCCCAGCAGAATAGTGTAGCAAAGAGAAGTAATAGGACTATTATGGAGATTGTTAGATTGATGATGAGTTATTCTGAGTTGCCAGATTCGTTCTGGGAATATGCTCTAGATACGGCAGTGTATATTTTGAACTTGATACCATCTAAATCAGTGCCTTCTACTCCCTCAGAATTGTGGACTGGGCGAAAGCCTAGTCTAAGACATATTCGGATTTGGGGGAGTCCAGCACATATGCTGAAGGTAGATGCTAGTAAGTTGGAACCTCATACAGAAGTGTGCATGTTCGTTGGATATCCTAGAAGAACGAAAGGTGGTTTGTTCTATAGACCAAGAGATCAGAGGGTGATCGTTAGCACGAACGCTAGATTCCTTGAGGAAGACTATGTGATGAACCACAAGCCCATGAGTAAGATTGTTCTAGAGGAATTGATAGGAGAAGTCACTACTTCAGTACCACTAGTACAAGAGGATATACCACAAGTGACTGCACCGTGTGTCACAGAGGATACACAGGTGATACCTCATCATAGTGGGAGGGTTGTTAGATAGGCTGATAGATTTATGTTCTTGGGAGAATCTTCTGATTTGGTCCCTGGCGAACATGAACCTAATCCCTGGACATATGACAAGGCAATCCAATAAAATGATGTTGTATCTTGGCAAAGTGCAATGAATTCTGAGATAGAATCTATGGATTCAAATCAGGTCTGGGAGCTAATAAAACCACCTAATGGTGTAAAAACCATTGGATGCAAGTGAATCTATAAAAGAAAGAGAGGAATAGACGGGAAGGTTGAGACCTTCAAAGCATGGCTTGTTGCAAAAGGGTATACTCAGAAAGGGGGCATCGATTATGAGGAGACTTTTCGCCGGTAGCCATGCTTAAGTCTATCCGGATTCTCTTATGTATTGCTGCTCATATGGATTTTGAGGTATAGCAGATGGATGTCAAGATAGCTTTCCTTAATGGAAGTCTTGAGGAAAACATCTATATGAAGCAACCAGAAGGATTCATTGCAAAGGGCAAAGAGCATCTTGTGTGCAAGCTTAATCGGTCCATATATGGATTGAAGCAAGCTTCGAGATCTTAGAACATTTGCTTTGATGAGGTAATCCAGTCTTATGGATTTATTCAAAGTCCGGATGAGTCTTGTGTATACAAGAGATGTGACGGAAACGTAGTGGTATTTCTTGTACTATACGTAGATGATATTTTGTTAATTTGCAACAATGTTAATGTTATAAGGGATCGGCGGAAAAGAATATTGTGCTTATCTCAAGCTTCATACATAGACACAATTATGGATCGTTTTAGCATGCAGAACTCCAAGAAAGGTTTTCTACCTTTTAGGCATGGAGTTCCTTTATCTAAGGAGATGTGTCCTAGAACATCTAAGGAGATAGAGGAGATCAAGGCGGTTTCTTATGCTTTGGCAGTAGGAAGCCTCATGTATGTCATGCTATGTATGAGACTGGATATCTTCTTTGTCGTTGGCATGGTTAGCAGATATCAGAGTAATCCAGGATAGGGACATTGGACTGCGGTAAATCATATATTGAAGTACCTAAGAAGGACTAGAGATTATATGCTAGTTTACCATGCAGACCAATTACTCCCTGTGGGTTACACAGATTCCAACTTCCAATCAGATAGGAATAACAGTAAGTCTACCTCAAGTTTTGTGTTTACTTTAGGAGGTGGAGCCCTTGTATGGAGGAGTGTCAAGCAGAAATGTGTGGCGGAATCTACCATGGAAGATGAGTATGTTGAAGCCTCTGAGGCGGCCAAAGAAGCAGTATGGCTCAGGAACTTCTTGATGGACTTGGATGTGATTCCTGGTTTGCCCAGAACCATTATAATTTATTGTGATAACAGTGGTGCAGTTGCAAACTCGAAGGAACCACGAGCCCATAAGGCAAGTAAATACATAGAGCGCAAGTACAACCTGATACAAGAAATTGTAAAGCGAGGAGAAGTTGCGGTGGCCAAGATTGCATCAGAACATAACCTGGCAGATCCTTTCACTAAGGCCCTTCTAGCAAGAGCTTTTGATAGACATGTGGAGGGAATGAGAATCAGATGTATGGCAGTATGAGGAAAACATAGTCTTTTAGTATAAGTGGGAGATTGTTGGGATGTATACTGAAAAGTCTATCTTCTATATGAACATCTTTATTTTTGAAATAAGAATCACATGATCATTGTTTGCATATTTATGGTTATGCATATTGTCTAATACATTACATTGTAGATAACATGGTGTGTAGTATCACACGGGAGATTATGTTATCAATTCCTTGTGAAGTATAAGTAAAGGCTCACAACCGAGATGGTTTTGGACACACCATTGGTATGGTTGTAGTGTGATTTGGTATTGGTTTGTCTTAACCATAGAATTACACTAGTACACTTTGTGTATATTACGCATGACCAACTTAGAGGTGATTCGATTTAATACTGACTACATAATTGAATCGGACCTTGGATATTATGGTGTACATGCTCATAATCCCGATATAATAATGGGCACATAGTATTTATTTCTTTGATTTACTAATGAGCGAGATTTATAGAGTAAATCGATAGGCTCGGTATGTTGGGAAATGATATTATTTATATGGTGTGCCATTGATTATAGGAGGAAACTGTATCCTATATATTAGGATCATGATGTTCCCTTAAGGAGCTCATAAGGTTCATCATGTAAACCCTGCAGGTGGAGTTGGTCCGTGTTAGTTATAGCCCTAGAACCAATCATGTGATGGTTGAATAGGGAACATTTTGTATCATATTCTATAAAGGCAAAGGATTGGTTATTATATTTACATCTTGCTTGTGCCAGCTAAATTAAATATAATAATGCCCTAGAAAAGTAGGTTCTTATCTACAGCACATCAATTGACAGAATTGATTATGAGAGGTTGTAGAGAAAACTTTCCTAAATATTCCTAGTCAAGTATTAATATGCAAGGGCAATATTAATACATAAAACTAGCATGTAGGTCAATTGATGACTTGATCTCACAAGTCATGGATATATGATATCAAGTTGAAACATGGGTATATATTAGAGAATATATACTGAACTGACCCGCCATGAGAAAGTTTCATGGATCGTCATATGAGTGTCATAAACTTTCTCATGTGACTATTGGTATGAATAGTTCTCAAACCTGAAGTCACTACGGTTCCCTACATAAGGAGTTATGCACTTTGGTATCGTCAAATGTCACCCGTAATAGGGTGGACCATAAAGGCGATTACTGGGTATATAACAAATTATGCAGAGGGATGTGAGTGATGTAGATGGGACTATCCCTCCCATATGACGGGAGTGATATCTGTGGGCCCCTTGATTGAGTAGAACTACTAAAATGCATGGCCATGCTCGAATGAGTCAATATGAGATATTGAGCTCATTTGTTTGAATTAGTTTACTCAGGGATCAAGAAACACATAGATTGATCGAGGATGACACGGTCTATGCCTCATTGGTCAATCTGATATCAAGGATAGAAGGACACGGTCATACATTATAGTAGTCATGGAAAGGTTAGTCGGATCTTAACTTATTTCGTAACTTGGGTAGCAATGATGTATTGCTAGATGCCGCTCATTGCTTGTGTATCTAAAAGAGTTTAGATCCACTGCCAACGTTATGAGAGCCTATAGGGTCACACACAAAGAGCATGATGATTAGAAGAATTAGTGGATTCTAGTTTGACTAGAATAATTTGGGAATGAGCTTAAGTACAAAATGGATTTTGGACTTTAAGCTTAATGAGAATTTTAGCTTATTGATTTAATGAGATTAATTTAATATGCTAAGCTTACTAATTTAATAAGATTAAATAAATATGTTATCATGATAGCCTAAGCTTAATTGATTTAATAAGATTAATTCAATATGTTACCTTATTGATTTAATGAGATTAATTCAATATGATAACATAAGCTTATTGAATTAATATAATTAATTCAACATGCATGAATGCCACATAAGCATGCCACCTAAGCATGCCACCTAAGCATGCCACCTAAGCTTGATGAGGTGGAAGGAGACAAAGGGTTTTGACCTTTGGAATTTTTCCATGCAATTGATTGCATTGAATGTGATAGGAGGTGAAAGGTTTTTTCAATCCTATAAAACACTCCATGGGGTGGCCGACCAAACTAGGTGAAGCTTGAGGCTTGGAGAGAGCTTGGTGGTGAGAGGCTTTGGTTGTGTGGCTTTTGTGAGTGTAGGCTAGCAAGAAGAGTGGTCTTCTTCTTCCTTTCTCTTTTTCCCTACCTTCCTCTCCTTTAGGGACTTCTCTAGCAAGAAGTAAAGAAGAGCTCTTCTAGTTTCTTTTGTGAGACAAGAGCTTGCTCGTGTGGATACATATAGAGGCACGGACATTTGAACGTGCTAAAAGATCCGACAACCCCAAGGAAAAGTGGGGTTAAAAAGGGCACTCAACAAAGGTAATATTCTCCTATAAGATAGGTTTTTCCTTTTAGAGAAATTTATTTTTGTACGAGGTTTTCTTTCGCAAGGATCACTTGGAGGGGATCCTATTTTTTTCGTTGCGCATATGCTATTTTGCATAATAAACCCCTACAGTGGTATCAGAGCCACTTGCGAAAGATCGTATAAAAATAGGTTTTCTCTATTTTATATATGATATAGAAGTAGGATAAATTTTATTATGAGTTGATAATTGCATTAGCAATTTTTCAAACATAATAAAATATCCGATGTCTTTTAAAAGTTAAAATGGACATGGTGCATGGTTATGGCCTAGTCCCAAAAAGTTTGTAAATGTGTGTGTTGTAATTCTTAATACGACCTGCGTTTCATGCCTTTCTCCTAAAAATCTTATTGTAAAATTAGTTTTAGACTCGAATGTAACTCGAGTATTTCTCCTTTTGTAATATACAAAATAAAGATGGAGGGTCCATTGGAAGATGACGTTACAAGGAGGAAGTCAACAACACAAGACAACCAAAAGGAAGCACTTAGGAGAAGATGCTATCCCTAGGTTGACCAATCAATCTTTTCATTGGCTTGAGAAGATTGTAGAATAGGAGCCATAACCATGACACGCTTAGTTTAATATGTATGTGATGCATGTTAATTTAGCTTATATGTGATGTATGCTAATATGTATGTGATGCATGTTTAAGTTTATTTCTTAATAAGTCAAAAACGATATGCCTACCAAAGTTTGGTACTCACTACTTCCTCGATCATTTGTTGTTGGGTTTGCCAAAGCAAAGCAATGCATTTTATCTTAGAAGAGTGCGAGTGGACAATCGTGATGTCCCGCTATCAAACTTGGTTAAGACTTAATTAAGTTTTTCTTAAATTAATTAAGAAAGTAGAGGCATATATTAGCTTTGAACATAAGTTTTAAAAATTAGTTTTGTGTGATTTCCGAACATCAGCTTTGTCTTAGAAAGTGGTCGTTGCTCCGATATCAAAGAAGGTCTCTGTGCCTCGCCACGGCCTGAAAGCTGGTTTAGGAATAAGCACTAAACTAATCTAAACTTAACCAAAGCTATTAAAGAGTTACATCAGATGTAATTGGCAAAAGATTGCCTACCTAATCATACTACGTCTTGGGCGATTAGCCAAAGCTAACTCAAGATGAAGTATGATGTGGATCTTTATCCCATATAAATTTATAGCTAAATAGAAGCTAATGATGTAAGCAAAATGTGTTTGCCTACATCAATGATTAGCTCATGTCAAAGCTATGAGAATTTAGTGGGAGCCTCATTTAATTAAAGGCCTAATTAAATGACTTAGGTATGTTACTTAATTTTGCATTTTAATGTTGTAGATCACCATGTCATCTAACACGACACACCCCCTCAACTTGCAATCTGTCCTTGAGAAAGACAAGCTCAATGGAGCTAACTTTCTAGACTGGTATAGGAACTTGAGGATTATCCTCAAGTAAGAACGTAAACTGTATGTCCTAGAGCAGTCTATCCCTGAAACACCCGCCCCTGCGGCCACTCGTGCTGAAAAGGATGCTTATAAGAAGCATCAAGATGACGCATTAGATGTGTCATGTCTTATGCTTGCCATCATGAACTCTGAGCTTCAGAAGCAACATGAGAACATGGATGCCTATGGTATGGTTGAGAATTTGAAACAACTATATCAAGGACAAGCTAGGCACGAGCATTTTGAAGTGTCTAAGGCTCTTTTTGCATGCAAGATGCAAGAAGGAACACCTGTAGGAACTCACGTACTGAAAATGATAGGGTACGTTGAGAACCTTGAAAGACTAGGTTTTCCACTGAGCCAAGAATTGGCAACCGATGTTATCCTGCAATCTTTGCGGGAAGCATATAATCAATTCATCATGAATTATAACATGAATGAAATTGATAAGCCTTTGCCTGAGATTCTCAGCATGTTAAGAACTGCTGAACCGAATCTCAAGAAGAAAGTTAGTAATGTACTAATGGTCAAGAAGGGCAAAGGTAAGCGCAAAGGCAAGGGTAAGACCCAAGCCAAAGGCAAGGCCAATTCATCCACTTCAAAGGGTAAAGGTAAAGTACCTAAGGAAGGGGACTGTTTCCATTGCGGTGAGACTGGACACTGGAAGCGGAACTGCAAAGTCTACCTTGAGGAAGTAAAGAAGAAAAGAAGTGGGACTTCTGCCTCAGGTATACATGTTATAGAAGTTAATCTATTTATTTCTTCTACATGGGTATTAGATACCGGATGTGCATCTCACATTTGTACTAATGTGCAGGGACTGAGAAATAGTAGACTAATGGCAAAGGGCGAAGTGGACCTACGAGTAGGCAATGACACAAAAGTTGCTGCTGTAGCTGTAGGAACATATTCTTTGTCTTTGCCCACTGGGCTTATCTTAGAACTAGAGGAGTGCTTTTATGTACCTGCATTAACAAAGAACATAATTTCTGTATCTTGTTTAGACAAGAAAAACTTTTCTTTTATAATAAAGGACAAATGTTGTTCCATTTATTTGAATGAAATGTTCTATTGTAATGCACCACTTATGAATGGTCTCTATGTTCTAGATTTAGAAAACCTAATTTATAACGTAAATACCAAATGGTTCAAATCAAATAATTTGAACCAAACATATCTCTGGCACTGTCGCCTAGGTCACATAAATGAAAAACGCATATCCCAACTCCATAAAGATGGATTATTGGACTCTTTTGATTTTGAATCATATGAGGTATGCGAATCTTGTCTTTTAGGAAAGATGACTAAAACTCCATTTAGTGGACATGGCGAGAGAGCGACGGACTTGTTAGGACTCATACATACTAATGTATGTGGCCCTTTCAATGTCGAAGCCAGAGGAGGCTATAAGTACTTTATTACTTTCACTGATTATATGAGTAGATTTGGCTACTTATATTTGATGAGACATAAGTCAGAATCCTTTGAAAAGTTCAAAGAATTCAAGAATGAAGTACAAAACCAACTTGGTAAGCGTATTAAGCTACTTTGATCAGATCAAGGTGGTGAATACCTTAGTCTAGAGTTTCGTGATCACCTGGCTGAGTGTGGGATAATATCCCAACTCACTCCACCTGGAACACCACAATGGAATGGTGTATCTGAGAGGAGAAATCATACTCTATTAGATATGGTACGATCAATGATGAGCCAGACTGATCTACCTACTTCCTTTTGGGGTTTAGCTCTAGAGACAACCGCTTTCACACTTAATCGCGTCCCATCAAAAGACGTAGAAAAGACACCACATACGTTATGGACTGAGAAGAGTCCCAAAATGTCTTTTATAAAGATTTGGGGTTGTGAAGCTTATGTTAGACGTCAAGTCTCAGATAAACTAGGACCCAAATCAGATAAGTGTTATTTTGTAGGATATCCAAGGAAACAAAGGGATATTACTTTTACAATCCCACACTTGGCAAGGTGTTTATAAATGTTACGTATTGCTATATACAATATTTCCTGAAGCATATCTGATATATAAATTCATCTTGAAGAAATTCAAGATGAAGATAACACTAAGGCTTCGATGGAAAAATGAACAGGCACCACAAAGTGTTGTGGATGAGGAAATTGTTGCCCAAAGAGTTTGTTGGATCGATGCGGTTCGCTAGAGGAGGGGGGGGTGAATAGCGATAAAAACTTTTCCGTAATCGTTCGTTAAGGTACGAGTAAAACGCAGCGGAAAGATAACAATAAATAAATAAAAACACGAGGGTTTTTACTTGGTTCGTAGCCTACAACTACTACTCCAAGGCCCTAGTGGTCCTTGACCACGTACGGAGGGCAAACTACTAAAGAACTCCTCCTCGTTGGAGGTAGGAGTTAAACGAATACAAAACTCGATAAAGACTCAAGGTAGAGGGACACTCCCCCTCTCCTTCATATGATTTAAAGCTTTACTAAAAGAAATAAACTGAAATACAATTTAGAACTTTCGTTACCGACGACTTTAAAGGTTGGAGGTTGAAGCTCTAGTCGTCGTCTCGGCAGCGCTTCGTCGTAGGGATGTCGGAGAGTCGGAGCGTATCAGAAGCACTTGGAAGCTTTTTTGTTGATAAAAAACCCTAGGTTTGGCCCTCCTTTTATAGCCTTTGAGCCCCTCATCGAATGGGTCTTTAGCCAATCACAAATGGGCACAAAACCCCTTGAAAAATGGTGATAACTCTTGACTACTCGAGGCTGATCCTTTGACGGCGATCGGTGATGGACATCACCCGATCGGTGATGGCGACATCGATCGTCGAGTGCTAACCATAATCGCTCGACTAATGGGCTCGAGTCCTTGAGTTGCGATCGGTGATCTTAGGCATGGTTAGCTCAAGAAAAACATAATTTCGATGGTCGTCGACCATCCGATCTCGACCTAGGCCATCTATAAGAAGTCTTTGGTCGGATCTACGCTTAAGATCATCCCCGTAAAGAGGATACGACCTTACTTACGCTCGCACACATGAGCTTACCTCAGTACTTACGTGTTGCTTTTGCTTCCGGCCTTCCACTCAATTCCTTCGGCTCCCTCCGAAGTCTCTTGAGTGTCGCCCGACCACCGCGGCTTCCTCCGGGTGTCGCTAGCCTTCAGCTCCAGCGTTGAGACTTTTCTGCACACTTGATTTAGCTCATGAGATAACAATATATGCTTAACTTTGTATCGTTTGCTATAATCAAAACTTAGGTTCGACTTAGGTGCCTACTGCACCAACAATCTCCCCCTTTTTGATTTATGGCAAACCCACATACAAAGTTAAGTAAATAGCAAGCATGAAGAGTAATAATGTGCATGAGAAACAAAAAATATGAAGATTAAGTTGGAGTAGTAAGGATTTTCTTCAAGTACTCCCCCTTGAGGAAACCTCCCCCTTGACCGAGGGTGAGTCTTGAAGAAAGACCTTAATCCTCCCCCTTGAGGGTTGCTTTAAGTAATTAACATTACTTAAAGTTGGCCTTAGTAAAACATTTTAGTTAAGCCCTTTCTCCCCCTTAAGTAAAACATTAACGACATAAAGTTTTAAAATAAGTTTAAGTAAAACTTAGACGGCACAAATAAGTTTAAGAATTCTTTGGCCTTTTGGTAAAAGTTAACTAAGTTTTAACTTTTGGTTTAAATATGAAGTAAGAGTTAAGTTATCAAAAAAATTGACCCCTTAACTTTGGCCTTTTTCTCCCCCTTTTGCCGTATATCGAAAAGAGTAAGGGGTGTGTGGAAAACAAAAAGGTGTTAAATTTAAAGTCCAAGCATGTTCCCCATTTTTTATATAAAAAAAATACTGAAAATAAGCTCATCTATAAAATGTTCGACTCATATTTGGCTTGATTGATATGTAAGATCAACCAATCCTGGTCAGAGTCGGTTAGTATGTATGATTATACTCCGTGGTTCATAGCGATGCACTAGCTCTACATCTGGAACCAGGAGTAAGGTCCTAACATCTCATGCCCATCTACGTGGCTAAGTACACAAACACATTAGTCCTATGTGTTGTGAGATGTACTGGCTCCTTAAATCTATAGGTGCATGATATCTAAGGTATGTCCTATGCTAGTTCCATAAAAATGAAATTAAAGAAATAGTAGTAAGAACATATAATTTGCATGTACCTATTCTATTACGCACATGCCCAATTTTCGTCTTAATAGACTAAATTCGGCTTCGGGTAGGGGTTTAGTAAATAGATCTGCCAAGTTAGACTTCGATTCGACGTATTCGAGGTGTATGGATCCGTTGGCCACATGTTCTCGAATGAAATGGTGTTTGACCTCTATATGTTTGGTCCTAGAGTGACATATCGGATTCTTTGTAAGATTAATTGAACTAATGTTATCTACGTGAAGTTTAGTATTCGTAAAGTCTAACTTAAAGTCGCAGAGAGTGTGCTTCATCCAAAGAAGCTGCGTGACACACTCACCCATCGCGATGTATTCGGCTTCGGTGGTAGATAAAGCAACACAGTGTTGTTTCCTACTGCACCAACTCACTAGACTCGAGCCGAGAAGTTGACAACAACCACTCATGCTCTTTCTATCGAGCTTACTACCGGCATAATCCGAATCGGAGTAGCCGATTAGTTCGAACTCCGTAGATCTAGGGTACCAAATACCAACGTTATGTGTGCCCTTAAGATATCTAAGGATACGCTTAACTAGGGTTAGGTGTGACTCCTTAGCACAGGTTTGAAACCTGGCGCACATACTTACTGCGAATAGGATGTCGGGTTGACTTGCAGTTAAGTATAGGAGACTCCCTATTACGCTCCTATAGTATTTTAAGTCAATGGACTTACTTTCTAGGTCTTCTCCTATGTTAACATTTATCGCCATTAGGGTGTTTATTACCTTAGCGTCTTGCATTCCAAATCTTTTAATTAACTCCTTAGTGTATTTTTGTTGATATAGGTATATACCATCGTTAGTTTGTTTAATTTGTAGACCTAAAAAGAAACTTAACTCGCCTACCAAGTTCATTTCGAACTCACTTTCCATGAGCGAAACGAACTCGTTTAGTAAGGCTGAGTTAGAGGTTCCAAAAATTATATAAATCTCGTAAATTTGAGCTATGAATATTTCTTTACCTAAGGTTTTTACAAAGAGAGTTGGGTCAACTAAGCCTTGGTTAAACCCTTTTGACTTAAGATGGATTGAAAGTCTCTCGTACCAAGCTCGAGGAGCTTGTTTAAGTCCATAGAGAGCTTTCTTAAGTTTTAGAACATGGTCGGGTTTATCTAGATTTTCGAATCCGGGGGGTTGGCTGACATAAACTTCTTCTTTAATGTATCCATTTAGGAATGCCGACTTAACATCCATTTGAAACAGCTTAAATCCTCGATGTGCGGCATAAGCTAGCAACATTCGAATGGATTCGAGTCTAGCTCTTTGGGGCATAGGTTTATTACGTAATCTAAGCCTTCGACTTGGCTAAACCCTTTGGCGACTAACCTAGCCTTGTTTCTAACTACTTCACCTTTATCATCAAGCTTATTTCGAAACACCCACCTTGTTCCAATTATCGTTTTGTCTTTAGGTGGTGGTACTAACTCCCACACTTCATTCCTAGTAAATTGGGCTAGCTCTTCTTGCATTGCAATAATCCAATCGGGATCAAGAAGAGCTTGTTCAATTGATTTGGGTTCTATCTTTGAAATTAAGGAAATTTGACTAAGGTTCCTATAGGATGCTCTAGTTCGAACTCCTAGATTAGGATCTCCTATCACTTGATCGATAGGGTGGTTAGTTTGAATCCTAGATTGGGTTGGGTTTGTGTCACCTAATGCTTGATCAATGGGGTGACTTGGTTGAACACTAGTTTGGTTGGAGTCATCTATCACTTGATCAATAGAGTGACTTGGTTGACTTAGGTTAGGATTAACACTAGACCTGATCTCGGGATCAGAGTTAGGTCTAGTATGAATCGGCTTGCTAATTGGGGTTGCCGGGGGTTTTGTAGGTTCGTGTCCTTCATCGAACACTACATTAATGGTTTCCTCGACTCTAAGGGTGTCATGGTTATATACTCTATAAGCTCTACTTGTAGTCGAGTACCCTAGAAAGATTTCGGTCGTGGTTTTGGATGTAAATTTCCCTAGGTAATCCTTAGTGTTTAGGATATGTACCTTACACCCAAATACCCTAAAGTACTTGATGTTGGGTACTTTATCGTGATAAATCTCGTATGAGGTCTTAAGGTGCCTTTTTACCATAAGGATCCTATTTTGGACATAGCATGCCGTACTCACGGCTTCTGCCCAAAACCTATCGGGTAGGTCGTATTCGTTCAACATGGTCCTAGCGGCTTCTTGTAGAGTTCAGTTTTTCCGTTCCACTAGGCCATTTTGCTGAGGAGTCCTAGGGCAAGAGAATTCATGGTGGTATCCGTTTAGGTTACAGAAGTCGGTGAACCTTTGATTTTCGAATTCACCACCATGATCGCTTCTAAGTCTTTTAACCTTAAGGTCTTTTTGATTCTCGATTAATTTGAATAGATTGATTAATTGATCTAGGGTATCATTTTTATGTTTGATGAACCTAACCCAGGTAAACCTGGAGTAGTCGTCAATTATGACTAAGCAATATTGACTTCTATTGAGTGACTTGGCTCCATGTGAATCGAATAGATCCATATGCAGGAGCTCAAGTACATTTGAGGTTCGTTCTTGGTTAGTTAACTTGTGTTGTGTCCTAGGTTGTTTCCCTTGTTGACAAGGATTACAGATTTTATTAACCAAGTTGTTGAGGTTGGGTAAGCCTCTGACTAAGCCACTCTGACTCATCTTGTGAACGAGTCTTGGGTGCGAGTGACTGATAACTGTCATTTTGTTGTATTATTTTGGTCCTTAATATCACTGTTTTTATCCTCTCTAATGATTTATTATTGATTATTTGCATGTTTTATGAGTTTGGATTCATTTTGGACCTTTTTGTAAATTCTCCTATATTTTGACTTATTTGCGAATTTTATCTTTATTTGTAGGAGATCGAGATGAGCCACTAGACTAGACTCAAGTTAGATCAAATATGGCTTCATCTGGGGTCATAATGGACATTTCAAAATGATTTAATCTGAGCCCTTCATTCAGATCAAAAAGCAAATTAAATCAAGGGTTCAGATCTGAGCATTATAGACCGTCTGAGGAAAGTGATTGATTCTGAGCCATCCATCTGGATCTGGAGCGATCCGGCCCGTACATTAAGATCTACATGTCTTGGCCGTTCATCCAGACCGTTGGATCGTGATTATACCTTCAGATGGATCAGATCCGTCCATTGCAAATCAGACTAATTTCAGCCGTTGGATGGAGCAGCCTAATTAAGCAGTTAATATATCATCAAGCCCTAGCTTCAAATGGACGACTGAGATCGTGGGAGAAGTGATCGGACGGTTCACAAATTTCATTTAATAAAGCCTTACCTGCCAGGCGAAGCGTAATCGGCGAGAAGGAGCTCGACAGAACTCGTTGCGCGGCGGCGATCTTCTTCCTCGTGGCGGCGGCGGCTTCTTCGTAGCCGTCGACGGTGGCGGCGGATTGCGAGCGTGGCGCGAAGGAGGTCCTTCCATTTCGCGACGAGCAAGCGACAACTCGAGCCGAGGCATTTTCCCCATTTCACGCGCAGTCTTCTTCCCACGTCCGTGGCGGCGATCCGGCATCCCATTCGGCGACCTCCCTTAGAGATCGGCGGTAATCCCATCGACCCTCGGACGATGAATCTGAATCTGTTGGTTGCGGCGGTGATCAAAGCCCGGCGGCGAGGATTCCGGTGATTCCCTTTTCCGTGAATCCACTCCATTCCGTGGGAATAGGCCGTTCCATTTCGCGAGTCATCCACTAGATTTGCCGGTTGGGCCAGTTCCATCACCATCGCCGGTGAAGATTCCCTTCTTGTCCGGTGAATCAAATTCTTTGGGCGATGATCGCATTGATCGTATGTCCATCCTTCTGCTGCTGGTTGGCGGCTCGCATTCACCCTCGGAGAGGTTGTTCGGAGTTATTATCGCCATCGTAGGTTCTAGATTACTTATATTTGATTGATCCATTTAATTGGATATTTGTTTTGCTATGTTTTTGTTTGTTGACTTATGTTAATTCTATAGGTTTGATTATTGCTTAGTTGTTAATTTTGTTAAATCGTGCATTTGTAGGTTAGTTTATTTTCTTGTTTCGATACACTAACCTAGCTACTAAAATTGTCCAATCCATGCATCGTATAGTGAAGTGATTCGATTGCACGGTTGGAGTGCTTTCATTATTAGGTTAGATTTCCTTTACATTCGATCAGTTACCATATAGTGACAGTGCGGTGCCTGGTTGAATTGCTTTCGTTTATTGCATTTCATTTATTGCAATTTTTAGTGACTGTTTGACTACTGTGCCGTATAGTGACAGTGCGGTACATGGTTAAATTATTCACCTTTGTTTCGTGATCATTATGCAGTATAGTACGGTCACGGTGCGTGATTACTTACTTTAACGCATTAGTTAGATTTACTTCCTGCGATTCAATTTCCATATACATTTTACCAGAATTGTTTGACCATTGCATCGTATAGTGACAGTGCGGTGCAAGGTTGAATCGTTCTTGCATTAGGTTAGCTTTGAATAATTGTTTTGATAATTATAAAAATCCCCAGTGTTTACCTCTGTTTAAAAACAAACGTTCAGCCATTAGGTTCGTTGGGAGATGACCCGAGTCAGTCCTATACTGCATTAGTGTAGTTAGGGAGTTCGGTAAATAATTTGGGAACGGTATCACGACAATTCATTAACTGCTCTACCAAATTTTGGCGTCGTTGCCGGGGAATTCTAATGGGTTCGTTTGTCTTTAAACCGTATTTTTTTTGTTTGTTTTCTTTTTCTTTTGTTATTATTGTCTTTCTTATTATCTATATTTGTTGCTCATTTTATTTGTTTGTGTGGATGACTAGGTCTTCAGGTGATAATCTACTTGAGTTTTATGCAGCAGTTTTTCTCTTCCCTCAGAGGCCCAGCCTAGGAAGGGGGTTGTTGAAGAAAAGGCTAGGGAAGCAGATTCCCAATTATGCCGAGGTTTTGTTTCATGAGAAGTTGTACTCTTTCTATGAAGGTAGGAGATACTGTAGTTCGGTTTAGTATTTTGGACGCTCTGAGGTACCCGATGGAGGATCATTATATTCTTAGCGTGGTTATAGCTGATGAGTTGGACTGCATGAACTTTATTTCTTAGTCTGTTTTTCATTTGGATATCTCTGCACCTTCTACATTTTGTTGTGATTTTATTGATTCTGATGTTGATAATGATTTGTTGTTATGACCTATCTGTGGGCCCTCTTTATGTAGACAGGGATATGGATTGTGTAGGGACTAACGCTCTTCAGGCGACGCCCCAAGGATCACTTCCATCAGATGTTTGTGAGAAATGTTATTTCATGGTCGAGCATGGGATAGTCTTAGGTCATATCTTCTCTGTGTATGGTATTGAAGTAGATCCTGCTAAAATTCATGTTATATCTTCTTTATCTTACCTCGCTTCTGTGCGGGAAGTTTGTGCTTTTCTAGGTCATGCAGGTTTCTACAGACATTTTATCAGAGACTTTAGTTTGCCCTACCCTTGACCACTTTGTTGCAGAAGGAGGTGGTATTTCAGCTTGACTAGGATTGTGATGGAGATCAAGCCCACTCCTATAAGCGATTCTTTTCGGATAAGCGATTTTTTCACCTGTAGGGTAAGACACCATGGTATGCAGATCTTGCTATTTATTTAGTTGTCGTGTTATACCTTCACATTTTACTCATGCACAAGTCCAGAAATTGAAAAGTGATGCCAAGTATTATGTATGGGATGATCTTTATCATTGAAAATTTTGTAATGATCAGATTATTAGATGATGTGTACTTGATTATGAGTTTCATTCCATATGTATTTACTTTTTGTTATTCTACGGCTTGTGGGGGTATTTTGGACCCCAAAGAACTGCTAGGAAAGTTTTAGAGTTTGATTTGTATTGGCCCACCTTATTTCATGATGTCTCTGAATTCTACAAGTCTTGTGAGCGATGTCAACGAACAGGGAACATAGGATGTAGAAATGAAATGCCTCAACAACTTTTGTTATTCTGTGAGATTTTCGATATTTGGGGTATTAATTTTGGAGTCTGTGTCTGTATCTTTTGGATTTTCATATATTCTTTTGGCATATGATTATGTTTCTAAATGGGTGGAGGCCATCCCCACCAGGACTGATGATTCTCTAGTTGTGGATTTTGTTAGGTCTCACATATTTTGCAGATTTTGAGTTCCCAGGGCGATCATTAGCGATCAAGGGTATCACTTTTGCATCAGACTCATGAAGTGTCGAGCAAAGAGATTAAGTCTATCTTTGGAGAATACGGTGGGGCGGACATGATGATGCTTCTTCTCAGACATGAAAGGAGTGTGTTCTTTTATTTCTTGCATTTATTTTCTTCCTATCATGTTCGAATAAATTGTATGGTTTGTGTGTTTGTTTACTGTTTACCTAGGTTTGTTTATGCATTGTTGAGTCAAATAATATTCTCTATGCATGCCTTAGTATCATTTCAGATGTGGTAAAAATTAGTTAAGTTTGATCATCAAATTATGGATTTTTGTGTATGATAGGAGACTTCACTTGCATGCAGTCACTTGTTATGATGGTGAACTTTTTATTGATAGTTTAAGCTTGATGTTTATTCACCTAGTGAGGTTACAAGCCATTCTTATCATCTACCCACTTTTGTGTGATAACACATGTGATTCTTGTTACTCTAGAACTTGCTTTGAGTCTTTTCAAAACTGCAGTAACATTTACTTGCATGAATATGATGAAGGATTTCATTCTTTGACTCTTTTCTTGACTTGGTTTGATTGTCTAATCCACTTGATACTTCCATCTTCCATGTCTTACTTGTCATATCTCTTCATTTGCTATCCATTGTCTTTGTATCTTTGTGGATTATCTTTTCATATCTATTGCTTTCCATGTTGGAGGAATAGTTTGATGGGTTGTATTGTCAAGACGGACAAAATTTTAAGTGTGGGGAGGAGTTATATTATTTTTGTTGGAAATATGATATGGAAGATATAGTTTTGAGCGTCATTGGTTACGAGATATATTTATGCGTGATTAGTACTTGAGTTTCTGCACCAAACAAAAAAAAAAAAGAGGAAAAGAAAAAAAAAATGGCGCCATTGATGTTTCTTTTGTAAAAAAAAAAAAATTGTGCAATTGTAATGCAGGCAAATGAGATTGTAATGTGTTGGATAGAGTCATTTGATCCTGAATCTAATTCTAAAGTTTCCAATTATCCTAGCCTCTTCCCATATTCTTTGTTCTTGAGTATTTTGAGCAACTCATCGGTTTATTTCTCCAATTCTTCTCTTGTTCCCTATTCATTTGTACCTTTGTCTTGTACTTCTCTTTGCATACTTTATCACTCTACTTTTGATCTTATTGATTCATATTAAATCCTTTTGATTCATGTATGAGATGTATTGATAGCGATGAAAGTAGATGATAAGCAAGCATATGGTAGTACAAAATTGCATGTTGTTTTGAGGCACCCCACTCCTACGTTATTATGTGAGCATCGTGCATATATCCATTTTGGGAGGTTTTGTATCGAGGCTTAGTCTATTTGATTGTTGTAAATCATCATACATGTTGATTGTTGTAGAGTCGGATCTTTTGAATACCCTAGATCTGATGAATTTGGTGATCCTAAGTAACTTATTTTTTCTGTCTCTGAATTATTGATCTAGGTATTGCTAGGGGAATGAGTTAGGGTGTTAGTGTTTCTTTATTTTCATTATTGCTCGGGACGAGCAAAAATAAGTGTGGGGGAAGTGATAACTATCATTTTGTTGTATTATTTTGGTCCTTAATATCACTGTTTTTATCCTCTCTAATGATTTATTATTGATTATTTGCATGTTTTATGAGTTTGGATTCATTTTGGACCTTTTTGTAAATTCTCCTATATTTTGACTTATTTGCGAATTTTATCTTTATTTGTAGGAGATCGAGATGAGCCACTGGACTAGACTCAAGTTAGATCAAATATGGCTTCATCTGGGGTCATAATGGACAATTTGAAAATGATTTAATCTCAGCCCTTCATTCGGATCGAAAGCAAATTAAATCAAGGGTTCGAATCGAGCATTATAGACCGTCAGGAAAGTGATTGATTACGAGCCATCCATCCGGATCTGGAGCGATCCGCCCATACATTAAGATCTACATGTCTTGGCCATTCATCCCACCGTTGGATCGTGATTATACCTTCAGATGGATGAGATCCGTCCATTTGCAAATCGGACTAATTTCGTAGTTGGATGGGCGACCTAATTAAGCGATTAATATATCTTCAAGCCCTTTAAATGGGACAGGTGAGATCGTGGGAGAAGTGATCGGACGGTTCTCACAAATTTCATTTAATAAAGCCTTACCTCATCGCGAAGCGGAATCGGCGAAGGAGCTCGATGAGAACTTATTGCGTGGCGGCGTCTTCTTCCTCGCGGCGGTGGCGGCTTCTTCCGCGGCCGTCGATCGGCCGTGGCGGATTACGCAGGTGCGGCGCCGCGAAGGAGGTCCTTCCATTTCGCGACGGCGGCGGAACTCGGCGAGGCATTTTCCCATTTCCACGCGCGGCCTCCACGTCCGGCGGTGATAGTCCGGCATCCCATTCCGACCCTCGAGATCCCGAGATCTGACCCTCGGTAGATCTGCGCGGCGCGGTGATCAAAGCGGCGGCGGTGATTCCTGATTCCTTTTCCACGAATCCACTCCAGAATAGGCCGTTCCATTTCGTCGGAGTCATCCACTAGCTGTGCCGGTTGGACAGTTCCATCACCATCGCCGGTGAAGATTCCCTTCACTGTCCGGTGAATCTAGATTGCCGGAGCAGTGATAGCATTCAGTCGTATGTCCATCCTTCTTCTTTGATTTGGGCGCCGCATTCACCCTCGGAGAGGGTTGTTCGGATTATTATCGCCATCGTGGGGTTACCGATTACTTATATTTGATTCAGTCCATTTAATTGGATATTTGTTTTGCTATGTTTTTTTGTTTGTTGACTTGCAATGTTAATTCTATGGGTTTGATTATTGCTTAGTTGTTAATTTTGTTCGTCGTGCATTTGTAGGTTAGTTTAATTTCTTGTTACTGATACACTAACCCTAGCTACTAAAATTGTCCAATCCATGCATCGTATAGTGACGGTCACGATTACGGTTAGAGTGCTTTCATTATTAGGTTAGATTTCCTTTACATTCGATCGATTCTAGTATAGTAGCGGTCACGGTGCACAGTTGAATTGCTTTCGTTTATTGCATTTCATTTATTGCAATTTTTAGTATTTGTTTGACTCTTGTCAGTAGTTGGTTAAATTGTTCACCTTTGTTTCGTGATCATTGTACCGTATAGTGACAGTGCGGTGCGTGATTACTTACTTTTGGACATTAGTTAGATTTACTTCCTGCAGATTCAATTTCCATGTCTGTTTACCAGAATTGTTCGACCATTGCATCGTATAGTGACAGTGCGGTGCAAGGTTGAATTGTTCTTGCATTAGGTTAGCTTTGAATAATTGTTTTGATAATTATAAAAAACCCCAGTGTTTACCTCTGTTTAAAAACAAACGTTCAGCCATTAGGTTCGTTGGGAGATGACCCGAGTCAGTCCTATACTGCATTAGTGTAGTTAGGGGGTTCAGTAAATAATTTGGGAACGGTATCACGACAATTCATTAACCGCTCTATGAGTGACCGAGTCGTCGGTGCCACAACCATGATTCCTCTTCCTGTGTCATAAGACATTTGGCTGAGGAATTGATTAAGTTAATTGTATAAATGTTATTTGTCCTAGTTCCTTTGAGTATTGTTTTAGCTGTTTTATTTGTTTTAATTACACATTCATTTTCTAAAAATACGACCTTATAGTTATTGTCACATAATTGGCTTACGCTAAGCAGGTTATATTCAAAATTCTCTACAAGTAATACATTTTTAATAATAAAATTTGAGTTAAGCTCGATATCACCCGATCCGATGATTTTGAGCTTGCCGTTATTCCCAAAGGCTACCGATCCTTGTCGTTTGAATCGAAGCTTTGTGAATTTGAGTTGATCCCCGGTCATGTGTCGGGAGCAACCGCTGTCCAACATCCATTGATCCTACACACAGGGTGGTTGGATTGGATGTTAGATTTTTTTTTTTAAATTGGTTGTAAGTTGTTAAACCTAGGTCATCTCACCTGTGTCTATATGATCAATCATGTTATACTTATGTGTTTTGTGTGAGATGACTTCCAATTAAGTTGATTAAGTGTATTTAGGTTCAAGTAATTTTATGTTAGATTTGGATTTAAACCTAGGCTTGTCAAGTTTACCTTTTCAAGATCATGGCTTCCAGGTCGTGGCGAGGCACAGGGGCCTTCTTTTATCGGATCATCGACCACTTCCTTAGACAAAGCCATTTTCAAGAAAATGATGACTTGACTCACCTAAGACTATCTCCTAGTCTAACTGGTTATTTTTGAAAAGAGGCTCCCCGAGGCTCAATCTTTTCGAAGAATTTTAGTTGGTTATTTTTTTTTTATTTTTTTTTATTTTTTTTTAAAAGAGGCTCCCCGAGGCTCAATCTTTTCGAAGTTGATTATGTTCATGTTCTAAGTGAGTTCACAAGTTTTAAAGTACAAACTTTCTAAGTTAAAGCACAAACATTCTAAGTTAAAACATGCAATTTCTAAGTTAAAGCACAAACATTCTAAGTTAAAACATGCAATTTCTAAGTTAAAGCACAAACATGTTTTGTACTGGCTCCCCCTAGACCGTTGAATTGGTTCGGTCTATCCACATAGTGGATTTGGTCCTTGGGAACCCAGTACGGGTTGGATCCTAGAGTTGAAATCAAAAAGCTCTTAGGGACCCATGCTTGGACATGTTTCCTATGTCGACTTACAATCGACATATACGACCTATTAGTCGTGTTTGAGTTAAACCCTAGTCCAGCCTTGTTGTACACGGCCCTTTGAGATCCAAGTAGGAGGTCAAGTCCTTTGGATCCCGAAGTGAACCTTTCCAATGTGTTCCTAAGATCTTCGACTTGACTTTTCAAGAGAGAGTTCTCAACTTCGAGCTTTTCAACTCGAGTTGAGTCCTTCTCTTGAACTCGACTAGTCGAAGAGGTTAGGGAGACCTCGTGTTTGAGGAGTTTAACCTCCTCAACAAGGGTCTCGACCTTGGACTCGAATTTAACTAATTTCCAAGACAAAAACCTAACCGTATTTTGTAAAGTATTAAATAAAGTTCGACTTACTTTAAGGGTATCTTTTGAACCGGATGTGTATCCGTGGCTTGACTTGAAGGTAGCTTCGTAGTCCGAGTCATCCTCAGGTTCTGACTCAAGTTCGGTCTCCATGTCTGACTCAATTGATTTCGCCATGAAGACGTGGTCTTCGTCTTCTTCGGATGACGCTTCTTCCCATGTCGCGTTGAGGGCCTTCTTGTGCTTAGGTGCTTGGTGGTTGAGCTTGGGGCACTCGGACTTGATATGTCCAAACCTGTTGCACCCATAACACCTAATATTAGAACTTTTAGGCTTACCTTGGTTGGGTCGAGTCGTGGTTCGCTTTCGTCCCTTGGCTATCCTTCAAGCTAGGTTCATTAGTTCGGCAGTCAACTCCGGGTCAACTTCTTCTTCGGACTCGTCTTCCTCCTCAGTTGGTGGAGGCTTGCTTGCGATTTTCTTCTTCTTTGATCCTGCAAACAAGGCTATACCCCTCTCAGGCTCCGAGTTAGACTGCTCATGAAGTTCAAAATCCAAAAAGAGTTCATCTAACCTAATTTTAGAAAGGTCCTTGGAGACCTTATAGGCATCGACCATGGATGCCCATAAGGTTGTCCTCGGAAAAGAGTTTATGACATACCTTATAAGGTCGCGGTTTTCAACCTTTTGCCCGATTGCGTGTAGGTTGTTGACGATGTCCTGGACTCGGGCGTGAAGTTGTGTCGCAGACTCGTGTTCCTGCATTTTTAGGTTATATAGTTTATTGAAAAGAAGATCACACTTACATACCTTGGCTTCGTCAGTCCCTTCGTGTAGCTCCACTAGTTTTGTCCAAAGATCTTTTGCGCTTATTAAGGGGCCGACGTGATTTAGCTCCTCCTTGGATAGGCCGCATTGAAGAATTTGCGTTTCCTTAGCGTCGGCTTCGACTTGTTTTTTTGTTGCAATGGTCCATTGGTCATAATCCAAGGAGTCACCCACTTCATTAGTCGGAAGTGTGAAACCCGTTTGGATTATGATCCACATCTCGATTTGGGTTTTAAGAAAGCATTCCATCCGACCCTTCCAATAACGGAAGTCATCTCCGTTGTAAAATGGAGGTCGGACGGTGCTAAACCCTTCGAGATGGGCCATTAGAATAAAGAACACAAGGAGACGAAGGAAAAAAAACTAGCAACGACAAAAACACACAAAAAGTACCAAGACTCGCGTCTTGGATTAGTAATCTTGAGAGTAAATTTAACAAAGCGAAATAAATCTGAAATAAACAGAAATAAAAGAAAAATAAATCTGTGAAAAATGGCTAGATTGGTGGTTTCACCAAATCTTAGCAACCCCCGGCTCTGATACCAATTGTTGGATCGATGCGGTTCGCTAGAGGGGGGGGGTGAATAGCGATAAAAACTTTTTCGTAATCGTTCGTTAAGGTACGAGTAAAACACAGCGGAAAGATAACAATAAATAAATAAAAACACGAGGGTTTTTACTTGGTTCGTAGCCTACGGCTACTACTCCAAGGCCCTACTGATCCTTGACCACGTACGGAGGGTAAACTACTAAAGAACTCCTCGTTGGAGGTAGGAGTTAAACGAATACAAAACTCGATAAAGACTCAAGGTAGAGGGACACTCCCCCTCTCCTTGATATGATTTAAAGCTTTAATAAAAGAAATAAACTGAAATACAATTTAGAACTTTGGGTGCGACTTTAAAGGTTGGAGGTTGAAGCTCTAGTCGTCGTAAATCGTCTACGTCGTAGGGATGTCGGAGAGTCGGGCGTGGAAGCTTTTTTGTTGATAAAAAACCCTAGTTTTGGCCCTCCTTTTATAGCCTTTGAGCCCCTCATCGAATGGGTCTTTAGCCAATCACAAATGGGCACAAAACCCCTTGAAAAATGGTGATAACTCTTGACTACTCGAGGCTGATCCTTTGACGGTGATCGGTGATGGCCATCACCGATCGACTAATGGCAACATCGATCGAGTGCTAGCGTAATCACTCGGTGATGGGTGGCCAGTCGAGTCCTTGAGTTAGCGATCGTGATCGCAAGGCAAGGTTAGCTCAAGAAAAACATAATTTCGATGGTCGTCGACCATCCGATCTCGACCTAGGCCATCTATAAGAAGTCTTTGGTCGGATCTACGCTTAAGATCATTCCCGTAAAGAGGATACGACCTTACTTACGCTCGCACACACGAGCTTACCTCAGTACTTACGTGTTGCTTTAGCTTCCGGCCTTCCACTCAATTCCTTCGGCTCCCTCCGAAGTCTCTTGAGTGTCGCCCGACCACCGCGGCTTCCTCCGGGTGTCGCTAGCCTTTAGCTCCAGCGTTGAGACTTTTCTGCACACTTGATTTAGCTCATAAGATAACAATATATGCTTAACTTTGTATCGTTTGCTATAATCAAAACTTAGGTTCGACTTAGGTGCCTACTGCACCAACAGAGTTGTGGAGCAAACACCTGTTCAAGTAGACCAACCTTTCGTAGATCTGATAGGATCCGTCGTCAACCCGAGATATATTCTTTTCTCTTGACTGACAATGGTGATGTATTGCTTGTCGATCTTGACAAGCCTAAATCCTATCAAAAATCTATGATGAGCCCAGATTCCGAGAAATGGCTAGAGGCCATGAGATCCGAAATAGAATCCATGTACACTAACCAAGTATGGACTTTGTTTGATCCACCTGAAGGGGTAAAACCCATTGGGTGTAAGTGGGTCTTTAAAGTAAAGACTGACATGGATGGTAATAAGCATACCTATAAATGTAGATTGGTGGCTAAAGGATTCAAACAAATTCATGGTATTGACTATGATGAAACCTTTTCACCAGTTGCGATGCTTAAATCCATTCGGATCATACTTGCTATTGCAGCCTACCATGATTATGAGATTTGGCAGATGGATGTCAAAACCGCTTTTCTGAAAGGAAAGCTACTCGAGGATGTGTACATGACACAGCCTGAGGGTTTTGAAGATCCAAAGCATCCTAGAAAGGTATGTAAACTGCAAAGGTCCATTTATGGACTAAAGCAAGCCTCTCGAAGCTGGAATCTTCGATTCGATGATGCAATCAAGGAGTTTGGTTTCATCAAGAATGAAGATGAACCTTGTGTCTACAAGAGAAATAGTGGGAGCATAGTTGTATTTCTTATCTTGTATGTAGATAACATACTTCTCATCGGAAATGATATTCCCTCACTCCAGTCTGTGAAGATGTGGTTAGGGAATTGTTTCTCGATGAAAGACTTAGGTGAAGCTGCCTATATTCTAGGCAACAAGATCTATAGAGATAGATCTAAAAGATTACTTGGCCTAAGTCAGAGTACATACATTGATAAAGTGCTAGATCATTTTGCTATGCAAAATTCCAAGAAAGGATTTCTGCCTTTATCACATGGTGTGAGTCTTTCGAAGACTCAATGTCCCTCTTCTAAGGAGGAGAGAGATCGCATGGATAAGATCCCTTATGCATCTGCTATAGGGTCTATCATGTACGCCATGCTTTGTACTCGTCCTGACATCTCGTATGCTTTGAGCATGACGAGTAGATACCAGTCGGATCCAGGTGAAAGTCACTGGATAGCAGTCAAAAATATTCTTAAATACTTACGAAGAACGAAAGAATATTTCCTGATATTTGGAGGCAATGAGGAGCTAACTGTAAAGGGTTAGAGTGATGCAAGCTTCCAAACAGACAAGGATGACTATAGATCGCAATTGGGGTACGTGTTTTGCCTGAATGGTGGAGCTGTGAGCTGGAAGAGTTCGAAGCAGGACACAGTTGCTGATTCTACAACAGAAGCCGAGTATATTGCTGCGTCTGATGCAGCAAAGGAGGTTGTTTGGCTCCGCAAGTTCATCAGTGAACTTGGGGTAGTTCCTAGCATTGCAGATCCAATAGACCTCTATTGTGACAACAATGGGGCTATTGCACAGGCTAAGGAACCTCGATCACATCAGCGGACCAAACACATACTGCGGCGCTTCCATCTCATTCGAGAGATCATCGATAGAGGAGATGTGAGGATATGTAGAGTACCGACAGAAGCTAACATCGCAGATCCATTGACCAAGGCTTTGGCACAGAGGAAGCATGATGGTCACACTAGGTCACTAGGTATCAGATATTATAGTGATTGGTACTAGTGCTAGTGGGAGATTGTTAGTTATAGCCCTAGAACCAATCATGTGATGGTTGAATAGGGAACATTTTGTATCATATTCTATAAAGGCAAAGGATTGGTTATTATATTTACGTCTTGCTCGTACCAGCTAAATTAAATATAATAATGCCCTAGAAAAGTAGGTTCTTATCTACAGCACATCAATTGGCAGAATTGATTATTAGAGGCTGTAGAGAACACTTTCCTAAATGTTCATAGTCAAGTATTAATATGCAAGGGCAATATTAATGCATAAAGACTAGCATGTAGGTCAATTGATGACTTGATCTCACAAGTCATGGATATATGATATCAAGTTGACACATGGGTATATATTAGAGAATATATACTGAACTGACCCGCCATGAGAATGTTTTATGGATCGTCATATGAGTGTCATAAACTTTCTCATGTGACTATTGGTATGAATAGTCCTCAAACCTGAAGTCACTACGGTTCCCTACATAAGGAGTTATGTACTTTGGTATCGTCAAATGTCACCCGTAACAGGGTGGACCATAAAGGCGATTACTGGGTATATAACAAATTATGCAGAGGGATGTGAGTGATGTAGATGAGATCTATCCCTCCCATATGACGGGAGTGAATCTGTGGGCCCCTTGATTGAGTAGAACTACTAAAACACATGGTCATGCTCGAATGAGTCAATATGAGATATTGAGCTCATTTGTTTGAGTTAGTTTACTCAGGGATCAAGAAACACATAGATTGATCGAGGATGACACGGTATATGCCTCATTGGTCAATCTGATATCAAGGATAAAAGGACACGGTCATACATTATAGTAGTCACGGAAAGGATAGTCGGATCTTGACTTATTTCGTAACTTGGGTAGCAATGATGTATTGCTAGATGACGCTCATTGCTTGTGTATCTAAAAAAGTTTAGATTCACTGCAAACGTTATGAGAGCCTATAGGGTCACACACAAAGAGCATGATGATTAGAAGAATTAGTGCATTCTAGTTTGACTAGAATAATTTGGGAATGAGCTTAAGTACAAAATGGTTTTTGGACTTTAAGCTTAATGAGAATTTTAGCTTATTGATTTAATGAGATTAATTCAATATGCTAAGCTTACTAATTTAATAAGATTAAATAAATATGTTATCATGATAGCCTAAGCTTAATTGATTTAATAAGATTAATTCAATATGTTACCTTATTGATTTAATGAGATTAATTCAATATGATAACATAAGCTTATTGAATTAATATAATTAATTCAACATGCATGAATGCCACATAAGCATGCCACCTAAGCTTTATGAGGTGGAAGGAGACAAACGGTTTTGACCTTTGGAATTTTTCCACATGTGGCCGGCCAAACAAGGAGTGTGCAATTGATTGCATTGAATGTGATAAGAGGTGAAAGGTTTTTTCAATCCTATAAAACACTCCATGGGGTGGCCGGCCAAACTAGGTGAAGCTTGAGGCTTGGAGAGAGCTTGTTGGTGAGAGGCTTTGGTTGTGTGGCTTTTGTGAGTGTAGGCTAGCAAGAAGAGTGGTCTTCTTCTTCCTTTCTCTTTTTCCCTACCTTCCTCTCCTTTAGGGACTTCTCTAGCAAGAAGTAAAGAAGAGCTCTTCTAGTTTCTTTTGTGAGACAAGAGCTTGCTCGTGTGGATACATATAGAGGAACGGACATTTGAACGTGCTAAAAGATCCAACAAACCCAAGGAGAAGCGGAATTAAAAAGGGCACGCAACAAAGGTAATATTCTCCTATAAGATAGGTTTTTCCTTTTAGAGAAATTTATTTTTGTACGAGGTTTTCTTTCGCAAGGATCACTTGGAAGGGATCCTATTTTTTTCCGTTGCGCATATGCTATTTTGCATAATAAACCCCTACAGTCCGGTATGATGATAAGGTTGAGTGGTACTACTCATAGAGTTAGATGTTAATTAATTAATTATCAGTAAATTAATTAATTGACGGACATTCGAGATCTTAAAAATGGGGATACATTTCTACAAATAATATATGGAGCCCATATTGACTTATCGGGGTTGGTGAGGTAGATCAATAATAATCCTCTAGTGGAATGGATTATCATTAATGGATCGGATTTTATGTGGGCTTGATCCATTGGGTGGCCAAGATCCAACTCCTCCTAATGGTCCCTATTGTAGCCTATTAAAACCCTCATGGAGCCTAGATCCGATAATGGAAAATGAAACTCTAGATCACATGGTGGAGATTAAATCTCTAGATCCAACGGTGGAGATTAAATCTTTAGATCCGATGGTGGAGATTAAAAGGAGGCATATCCCTAGATCTATAAAAGGATGTCCAAGGCTTGGGCGTGGAACAGATCATGGGAGATTAGGGTTTTGGAAGGCAAGGCTTCTAGGGTTTTGGAGTTTTGCTAGGGTTTGGGGCGGCAAGCTTTGATTTCTAGGGTTTGATCCTCCTAGGGCCGGTGGCAACAAGGTTGGAGGCTTAGGTTTTTTCTTCTCCTCTTTGTTAGGGCAATCTCTTTCCATGATTAGGTTTTGATGTGTGTGGCAAAGGGTTTAAGTTAGTTTGTAATTGTGATTTGATATGTGCGTTGAAGTCGTGCAAGACTTAGTAATTCGCACATGGAGTCGTGGCGAGTTTCACATCTCATGACTCAGTCCTTGAGTCGGTGAAGGATTACTTTGCGGAAGCCATGCGCTTGGAGCATCCGAGGGACCGCCGGACGAGAAGCTTGGAGTGAAGCCGGAGGAAGTAGACTTCGAGGCAAGAGACGCGAAGGAGCATTGCAGAGCCATGCGCCTGATGCAGCCAAGGGACGTTACCGCGAACGAAGAGAACTTAGAAGGCAAGGGACTCCGAGGGATGAGAGTGAGCGATTGTAACCCGAGAAGAGTAGCTCTCAAATGAAACTTGGTCATTTGGCCAAGTGTTGGATGAGTTTTCCTGACACCAGTCGATAGTTCGATCGACTTGTTTAAGTCAGCTGAATCAAGTTGATCAGTCGACTGCCGGCATGGGCAGTCGACTGATGTCTTGATCAGTCGACTATCAAGCGACGACAGTCGACTGAGGACACTGTGCACGGGCACAGAATGGAGTCGATCTCGCAGAGCACTCGACTGATTGACATCCGTCGACTGATGGGTGCCATCAGTCGACTAATGTCAATACCGTTGGATGGAATCCAATGTGGAAAGCAGTCGTTATTGGGCAACGGCTACAGGACCAGTCGACTGATGGGTGCCATCAGTCGACTGATCCTGTGTTAGCGGGAAGAAACCCTCTTCCTCTATAAAAAGGAAGGGGATGGGGCTTTGGGAGGCTAATGCTTATGCTCCAATTTGATCCCAAAGTGCTCTAATTGTTCTTCCACTCTTCTTACTTGTTTTAATTCCATTCTATTGTAAGAAGAGAGATTGTAAAGAGGTTACCTCCACCTAGCTTTGTGCAAAGGAGAGATCTAGTGGATATATTGCGGAGTGATTCACCGTGGATGAATCGGACCGTGGATTAGTGGCGTAGTCATGAACCACGTTACATCTCGGTGTTTGTATTGTTTGTTCTCATTGTTTATTTGCTTGTCTTTATTTATTTGTATTTGCATATTCTGCTTGCGCTAATCTTTGTGTAGACGAGCAAAATTTGTAAACCAACGAACGAGGGCTATTCACCCCCCTCTAGCTGGCCAATCGATCCTCCAACAAGTGGTATCAGAGCAAGGTTGCTTGTCACCGGACTAACCGCCGCAACAAGCTCTACATCAAAATGGCCGGCTCCAACATCCATCCACCGAAGTTTGAAGGAGAATTCGCTTGGTGGAAGAAGCGAATGGAGGTATTTTTTGAAACGGATTTTGATATCATGATTACAATGGAATCCGGTTTCATTTTGCCTAGGGATGAAGAAGGGAAGCCAATAGAGAAATCTAGGTGGACCAAAAGTCAAAGGGAAGAGCACCTTGCAAACTCAAAAGCCAAGCATCATCTTTTCAATGTGCTCCCCCAACAAGAGATCAACCGAATTGGAGAATGCCTAAGTGCCAAGGAGATGTGGGAGAAGCTAATTGAGCTTCATGAAGGCACATCCGAGGCGAAGCTAGCAAGGAGAGACCTCCTCCGCTCCTAACTCAACAACATTAAACTAGAAAAGAGAGAAAAGGTAATTTCCTTACATTCTCGTTTCAAGGAAATTATAACTGGTTTGTCAAGCGTAGGTGAGAAGATATCAAACCGGGATATGGTTATGAAGGCTATAGATGCCTTTCCGCGATCCTCAAAGTGGAGCTCCATGGTGGACTCCTTCTATATTTCGAAGAATCTAGAAGTGAGCACCTTGGAGGAGTTCTTCTCAACAATGGAGCTCCACGAAACAAGGCTTGAAGGAATACAAGAAGAGCCAAAAATCCATCCTTCAAGAGGAGTAGCATTCTTGGCAAACAAGGGGAAGAAGAAGATAGAGATCCCTTCCTCCTCCGATGACGAAGCTTCCTCATCCTCCTCCATGGATAGCACGGAAGAAGCATATATGGTAAGGAGGGTAAGACGTGCATTAAAAGGTTTTAGATTTAATAAGTCTAATGATAGGAATAGAAGACCAAGGGGGAAGATCATTTGTTACAATTGCCAAGGAGAGGGACACATAAGGGACAATTGTCTCCTCTTGAACAAAAGCAAGGAGGAGAAGAGAAAGAAAGAAGAAAAGAAGAAGAAAAAGGGGAGCAAGAAGAAAAAGGAAGAGGAGAAGAAGGCAAAGGAAAAGGGGAAGGCCAAGGCATTCTAAGCAAAAACATGGGATGACCCTTCCTCTTCCTCTTCATCCTCATCAGAAGAGGAAAATGCCTTTGTCACCAATTTGGCCTTAATGGCCTTCGACGACTTGGATTGCTCCTCCACCGAAAATGAAGAATCAAGCTCAAGTGGAGAGAGCTCATGTGAAGGGAGAGCCTCTACATCCTCCTCATCCGAAGAAGAAGAAGAGGATATGGAAACTATGGTAACGAATCTAACTCCTAAGAAAATAGTTTCCATGGTTTCTAGCTTAACTAGGGATTTATTTAGAGCTAAGAAGAAGAACAAAAGCATGCTAGATCAAATTAACGACTTAGAAAATAAACTAGAAAAAGCATGCTTAAATGATAATGATGATGATGCATGCTCACATGATGAATATATGCCATTTAATGTTAGTGATGCATGTATGGATGAAAATAGGGCTCTAAGGGAAAAGGTAGATTACTTGACAAAAGCCCTAGAAAAATTCACCATAGGCTCCAACACCTTGAACATGATCATAGGGAGCCAAAGAGCTAGCTTCAACAAAAAGGGCCTAGGTTATAAAGAAAAGAAAAATGAAAAGGCCTATAAATGCCTAATTGCTAGGGGACAAGATAAGAAGAAAGTAATAGCTAGGAAATGGATTCCTAAGGAGTAACTAGTGAACCCCATAGGCAAGAACTTATTTTGGGTTCCAAAATTCATCCTTAAGGATTAGGATAACCCTAGGGTAGTCAACCATATGCAATTGACCTATATCATATTTTGGTTGACTTAGGATGGCGGGACAACATTTTTAAATAGTGTTAGGTGATGATAACGTGCCTATAAATAGTTAATAGTGCTTAAATCATGATGATTAATGTAATTGCTATGTATGTTTGCAATCATGATTTATGATTTTGATATTTGGCACATAATCATGAGAAATAGGATTTAAATCATGCCTTAGGTGATATTTGCTAATTATCATCATATAATACCTAATGCATGATTACAAATTGATGAATACATGTATTTCATGATCATAATGTAGAATTAATTGATATATGCCTTAATGATCATGAGGATTGTTAGGTGGATACTTAACCTTGATAGAATTATATGAATATAATGGTTAAGTATATACAAATACCCTCTAGGATGCATCTCACACTCACAATAGGCTACTTTGATTGATAAATTAGCATGGGTGAGATGTTAGGATGATATAAATGTCTACTAATGCCTATGGCATTTAGATGGTCATTTAAAGTATCAAAATAGCAATAATAGACCAATCATGGGGAAAGCTTATGTTTAATTCATAGACATCCAAAGATCATGGTTGGATATTTCATATGTTTTCAAAACAAATTCTTAATCTAAAATCTATGTATTCATGTTTTGAAACAATTGGAACCAAAACTAGGTGTTAAACTTGATACTCACATGATAAAAAACCTAGTGGTTTTTAAACCTTTTGGATTTTTGCCAAATACGTAAAAATATAATGATTTTTCATGAAAATCTATTTTTCACTGATGAAGAACCTTATAAGAAATATGTTCCCCAAATTCCATTATTTTTCAAATTTTTTGGAATTTTTAATGCATTTCTGAATTTCACCCCGGAAATCAGAATTCCTGAAAACAGTGTGCCAGTCGACTGGTAGTCTGAACTAGTCGACTGGTGACCTGATATTCCGAATAGTAAAGGCTGATTTCAGGTTTTAAAACAATTTTTGGAATTTTCCTCCTATTAGACTTGATGCCATGAGTTTATAACTTAGTGTTAATCTTTTTGATGGTGTCAAAGGGGGAGAATTGATTATGTTTAAGTAAATTATGATAGGGGGAGAAAATTTGTAGAGAGAGTTTCATGGATTAAGGGGGAGTTGCATGTTGGTATATCATGTTTATGTTTACATGCTTTCTTACCTTAGAAATGATCAAATTCCAATCTTGATCGAGTCGAGTTGATGCAAAGGATGATGATCGTCGATGAGACGACACGTGGAGTGATCGATCGACTCGGAATACCGGCGATTGACATCGATCGATGGATGAACCATGTGATCTAATTCAGTTATGAAGCAAATAGACCCAATGACGATCGTGATCGACCATCGATCGATCTATCGGGGAAACCCTCTTCGTCTATAAAAAGGAAGGGGATGGGGCTTTGGGAGGCTAATGCTTATGCTCCAATTTGATCCCAAAGTGCTCTAAGTGTTCTTCCACTCTTCTTACTTGCTTTAATTCCATTCTATTGTAAGAAGAGAGATTGTAAAATGTTTACCTCCACCTAGCTTTGTGCAAAGGAGAGATCTAGTGGATAGATTGCGGAGTGATTCACCGTGGATGAAACGGACCGTTGATTAGGTGCGTAGCATTGAACCACGTTACATCTCGGTGTTTGTATTGTTTGTTCTCATTGTTTATTTGCTTGTCTTTATTTATTTGTATTTGCATATTCCGTTTGCGCTAATCTTTGTGTAGACCAGCAAAATCCGTAAACCAATGAACGAGGGCTATTCACCCCCTCTAGCCGGCCAATCGATCCTCCAACACTCTTTTCCTTGGCCGGTGACTCTCTCCCTCAAGCTTTGGCCGGCGCCCTCTCCTCTCCTTTGGCCGGCGGCAATCTTTCTTCAAGGTTGGTTGGTGATCCTATTCTCCTCCTTGGCCGGCGGCAACATCAAGTCCATTGACTTAGTGGCCGGTCCTAGATAGGAGAAGAGTTTTGTTTCATTCTTCCCTTTGTTCAGAGCGAGCAAAGAAGGGAAGAACGTGATCTAGGAGGCTTCGACTTTTGGAAGATCGTCGCCCACACAACGTCCAAAAGGACGAAGGACATACAATAGAAGATCAAGAGGTATAATAAGAGGTATAATTCTTGTTTATGAATCTTTTCTTATTCTATGCATGTTGTACATTTTGTATGTGGCTAATTTACTTGGACCCCGAATACAAACACAAAAATTGGACATCCGTACATCGTCTATTCCATGGCTTATCGAAGAATAGAGGTAGGTTGCTTGAACAACAAGTTTGTTCAAGTGACCGCTCTAATCGAATAGCACGATGATGGAACGGTTGCTTGGGTAATCCCTCTTTGTCGAGGATTAATTTTTTAATCCGGGGACGTAGACGGGATCGCCATGAACAAGTGACCCAGTTGAAGTGGGAAGCGAAGTTCCTACCTTCAATCCTCATACCGTCTATCTATCTTAACGAAAGGGTCGGCCTGGTTAGGTATAGGTAGTTTCTAGTAGAAGCGAAAGCTCATCGGGAAATGGTATGATGTCCCTTTCATAAGACATTAATTAGAGAACTAGCCAATATTTTATTGATAGCATGTTCATTGTCTTGCAAGTGAAATCGAAGTCCTAGAATTCCTTTTTGAACCTCAAACTAACCTTCACTTCTTTAGTGTGACATCGTATTTGAGTTAGGACCACTGTTAACCTTGCAACCACAACCCTTAGAGTTTAACTCCGAACAATAACACCCACTGAACAATCGGTACTCGAATCTCAGTCTCTGTGGGATCAATAATCTATTTATTAATTGATGACATCCATACACTTGCGGGCATTTAGCGTGAGCACACACTTCAAGTCCTCGGTGGTTCTCGTCGTAAGATTTGAGGTCGTGTTCACATGCATCAAGTTTTTGGCGGCGTTACCGGGGGAATGTTGATTTTATATCAAATCGAAAGTGGACTGCTTGGATCGGACTTAGGTTCGATTTTTTGTACTTGCTTTAATTTTATTTTATTTACTTCATTTTTATATTTTTAATATCTGGATTAATTTCAGTAATTACATTGCATCAACCTTTAGTTTAAATTTTTCGCATTTGATTTAGTATTTAGATTAGTTTATTTCCTATTTTTAAGCAGTAGCTATACTCCTAATTTAGTGGCTCGGTTCTTCGTATGCATAGATGCTTAGGATTGGAAAATGTATTTTTGATAGACGTAGAAATTGAAAGAACCTACCATCATAGGAGAGATGAACAAAAGAGCATGGAAGACCTAGACGCATATGTGGTAAACATAGGTAGCCGACCTTTGCAGGATTATGCAACCCCTAATGCCAGAGGATTTAGGCCAAGTATAGCTAAACCATCTATCATAGATAACAACTTTGAATTAAAACCTGCACTTATTCACATGGTCCAACAGAGTCAATTCGGAGGAATTATAGCTGAAGACCCGAACCGACACCTAGAAACATTTTTGGAGATATGCTTGACGATGAAGTTCAATGGAGTACCTACTGATGCAATCCGTCCGAGCCTATTCATGTAATCATTGTGGGATAAGGCGAAGGCATGACTTCATTCCCTACCTTCAGGAAGCATTACCACATTAGAGTAATGTGAACAGCAGTTCTTAAACAAAATTTTCCCACCAAGTAAGGTTGCTCACATACACTATTTAAATACTAGCTTCCGTCAGAAGGAAGGGGAGTCTTTGTTCGAAGCCTGAGATCACTGCAAAGGGCTACTCTATCAATGCCCTCATCATGGACTAGAGAGGTGGCTGGTGATCCACATCTTCTAGATTACTTATGCCACCAATGTGTCCATCAATTCTTCTATAGGAGGAGCATTAATGAATAAGACTATCGAGGAAGCAGAGAAGCTGATCGAAGAGGTGGCCTAGAACTACCATCAATGGGCTTCCGAACATAGTCACCCGACTCCTGCAACGGGTAGATATACTGTCAACTCCATTGACCATCTAGCAGCAAGAATGGACACTCTTAGTAGGCATTTTGACTCTTTGAACCCTATCTATGCATGTGCAGTCAAGACCTTTGGAGAGGGAACAACAGCATATCAGGAGGACTGTTATGGAGGGCAAGGAAGCTTAGAAGAGTAGATCAAGCATTGTGTTGTGGTCGGCGATCACACCCAAAGGGCCAACAACCCATATTCAAGCACCTACAACCTCGGATGGAGGAGCCATCTGAATTTTTCCTATAGGAATAATGTGAGAAATTTCCAACAATCGGGAGGATATAGACAATAATAGGGGAGTGGGCAGCTGCAACCACCCAAATCTAGGCTGGAACTAATGATTGAAGACTTTATTGCTACCCAAACAAATGTCAATGTAGAATTCAGCACCAACATCAAAGATATGAAGAGGCACTTAGGAAGTTGAAGGCCTCTGTCGATGGACTTACAAGTCACACGAAAATGCTGGAATCACATGTGACTCAAATAGCCCATACCGTGTCACAAACTATGGATATCTCTCCACCATCAACTGAGAAAAATCGGGTTGAGGAAGAAGGATTATACAGTGAGGGAGTAGGACAAAAAAACAAATTCACTAAGGGTGTGCAGCCATGATTTCAACTTTGCCAAATCAGGCTAAAATTGAAGATAAAATCCCACCCAAGTTGGAGGACTGTCACGCCCGCCCTTTCCCAGGGTCCGGAGGGGCGGCGCATGACGCGATCGTACATACATGCATTACAGCGGAAGACTACATATACTTCTTACAGCGGAAGACTTTAGACATATTTTTTTTCTTTTAAACATAAACATTCATCGTCATTTCATAGGTACTTCTTCTTAACATAGAGCATGCATCATTATTTCATAAGTACTTAGTGCTTAGTACAAGCCCATAAACAAAATCATCTTAGGGAAAACATGAATAAAGAACATAACAGATCTCCTCCACCATGCCACTACCACACACACTTTGCCCCTCCTGCTGCTCCCTTTAGTTTAGCCACCCTTTACCTTTATCTGCAGTACAAGGGAACATAAACTATAAGCACATAGGCTTAGTAAGATCCTGTCCTACTCACAAAAACCATACGTAAGCATAACATGTAAACATACAGGAACATAAATAGGCATAACATGAATATAACATCGTAGAACATAAGCAGGCATAATATAAATATAACATCATGGACATAAGCAGAACATCATGGACATAAGCAGACATAACATTAATATAACATCATAGACATAAGCAGAACATCATGGACATAAGTAGACATAACATGAATATAACATCATAGACATAAATAGGCATAACATGAATATAACATCATAGACATAAGCAGAACATCATGGACATAAGCAGACATAACATGAATATAACATCATAGACATAAGCAGACATAACATGAATATAACATCATAGACATAAGTAGGCATAACATAAAGGTATATGTAGGATGCTCTTCGAAACATATATTATAGGTATTTGAACATAAATCTCAACATATTGGGCCTGACATTGTACCACATCATCATCATCATACTTGGTCCGTACTATGTCCGTCGACCTAGGGGCAATATAACATAGAGGCCCATCCTAAGCCCGTATTTATGACCGTCGGCCTAGGGCATCTGGGAGCCCATCCCTTGGACCTTGTTAGGGTCCTGGTACAAGCCATGCAGAAAGTAAAATACATACATGCTTCTTATCATAACATATCATATTTCATTTCATAAACATATCATGTTCCTTATCATGGCATATCATATTTCTTCTTCATCTCATAACATATTTCTTCTTCATAACATATCATATTGCTTCTCATAACATATTTCTTCTTCATAACATATCATATTTCTTTTCATGCATATCATGTTCCTTCTTTATAAAACATTCATACAATCACAAGGTAATGAGCATAACATGGTCATACATTTAACATGGTAATGAGCAGAAATTTATCATGCATCCCTACTATTGATATAGACATATGGTAGTGACCTAACCAATCATGCTAAACAACTTGAGCAAGGACCCTATTAACATCATGTTAACATCACACACATATAGGGTATGGCAGAAGGCATAAACATCATGAACAAGTATACATGGAGTGACCTAAACTTCATGGAGCTCTATCAAGTTTTAAACACCAAACAACTTATATATGGTCTAACTAACCACATGTTAATTCTTTAACATATAAAGCATGGCATGGGAGGGCACTTAGGATTTTAAATAAGCCTTGGCCGAGAATTCCAAGACAACCTAAGATCCATTTCTTAAATCAAGCTTAGCTTTCACATGTTACCTATATCTGCATTCAAAACATAACATGGTAATTTATAGATCATAGCATGATAGGCCTAAATGGGTCTTGGCCAAATGGTTTAAATGGAAATAAGGCTCAACCACTTAACTCTAGGTTATCCAACAACATATTATCTTTATCTACCATCAAAGCATAGCATAAACTCATCTATAGCATGTCATAAAACATGTTATCTTCTTCTACCATCAACATAACATGTTATCTTCTTCTACCATCAACATAGCATGAACTCATTTAAAACCTAGCATAGAACATGTTATCTTCATCTAACATCAAAAGTTATCATGAACTTATCTAAACATGGCATAGAAAGCACATTAGGGGTCTTGGCCGAATGGTTCAAAGGGCTTAAAGGCTCAACCACTTAACTCTAGATTATCCAACAACATGTTATTTTATCTACCATCAAAACATAGCATAAACTCATCTATAGCATGGCATAGAACATGTTATCTTCTTGTAACATCAAACATGGCATGAACTCATTTAAAACCTAGCATAGAGCATGTTATCTTCATCTAACATCAAAAGTTATCATGAACTCATTCTAAAACAAGGCATAAAAGAATACATAGGGATCTAAAGGGACTTGGCCGAGAGTCTTAGAGGGAGTTGGGGATCAACCACTTAACCAAACTCATCTAGAAACCTATCATCTTCATATTTACACAAGTTATAGCATGGATCATCATGGAGAGCACAAATATTGGTCTTGGCCGAAGGCTCCTTGTGGTTTTGAAGGACAAACACTTAACCTAATCCATCTAGCATCTTATCTTCCTCATATTCATCCAAGGTATGGCATGAATCTTCATTGAAAACTCAAATAAAGATTTTGGCCGAATGGTTCAAGAAGAGGTTGACACAATAACATCAATCGAAAAAACTACTTGTATGCAGGTGAGGGGATTCTTACATCCTTCGCTTTGCTATTGGTTGGAAGATACCCTAAGGGATGCCAAACCTAGCCTTCTTCTTGCTTGGATAGATCTCGGAAAATGGAAAGGGAGAGGGGTAGGTTTCGGTGAGGAAGAAGAAGAGAAAGAGAGGAGAAGTGGAGAAGTGACTTTTCTCTTGTCTCCTCATTCCCTATTTATTCTCTTGAAGTGTCCCTTAGTCTCCCTTACCCCTAACTATAATTTCCCATATTCGTCTAATAGCACAACCCTGCTGGGCTTCTGGTTATTGGATGCATCTTTAGGGCTTAGGTATCTACTAGAGGTTTGGGGTTCAATTCCTAGGCCATGCATCCTTTTTGGCTCTATTTCTTTTATTTTTGAAAGAGCCCACATAAAGACCATTATAATCATGCCAAAAATTCTTGTAAAATTTCTAAGAATTTTACTAGCGTTACAAGGACCCTAGTGAATTTGTTACACCCTGCATGATTTATGGTTAGTGATTCAATGAAGCACTATGCGATCTAGGGTCATCAGTTAGCATAACCCTATGCATTCTACCTGGAGAAGGGACTAAGTGGTATACAACTGACAAACATAGGTATTCGCATGGGGGATGACACGATCAAGGAGCCCGTTGCCATGTTAGAACATGTACCTGTGGTGGTTGAGAATTTTGTCATACCCACAGATCTTATCATATTGGACATAGGACCAAACCCTTAGAATCCCATCATTTTAGGAAGACCCTTTCTGGAAACTATGGGAGCATTCATAGTCATGAAGGTGCATAAAGTCTCCTTGGAAGTAGATGACGAGATCATCATATTCAACCTATAAGAGTGTATGGCTCCCTTTGCAGACAGGTATACCTCGTGCAGGATGACGACCACTTCATCGGAAAATACAAATTTCGAGACGAATGAAGGGAGGTTTACAGAGCCTCCAGAGCCAAGTTGAATTAATGGAGTATGGTTGAGCTAAAAGACCTGGAAAAAAGCGCTTCTTGGGAGGAAACCCAAACTTAGTTTATGCATTTTTTTTATTTGTATTTGTTTGTGTAATTTGAACTTTGATTTATGTCAGTCATCAATTTTTGTAGACAAAATTGAATTAGAAAGAACCTGCTAGGTAAAACAAAAATTATTTTGAGCCTACAATAGGGGTACGGGTGGCCATGTGGTTTCGCACGACCATACCCCATGAGGAGAGGCCCACACGACAGGAATATGGGAGAATTCAAACCCTGATGTGCTCTGGGAGAGAAATAGAGGGACACACGACCTAGCCGTGTGAATTCACTTTTGAGCTTTCACCTGCACATACCTCTTTTTCTAATTTTGAGCGGGATGCAGGTACATCTGCCTACGATTTCTCCAAGTTATTATCGCGCCTCGATGACATATGCACCGAGTAGCAGACGTAGAGGAAGTGATGAGAGGAGTAGATCACTTATATGCAGGTGAAGTTTTAGGGCTTAAGGGAGCACTTCAAGCGGGCTGAGGAGTTCTATGATGAGGCTTGTATCTATTTCCAGGAGGAGGCTGCCCATTGTCAGGAGGAGGCCGCATATCACCAGGAGGTTTGGAAGCACATGCATGCCTAGCAGGCCCAGTGGGCCCGGGGGGAGGAGCACAGAGCATCTACTATATCCACCAGCTCTTAAATTGACCACATGTACATGTGACATCAGCGGTTGAGCACAAGGTTTTTTCAGGAGCCCGACATGCCGAGACTGTCAAACTTCCCACCTCGACCACCGTATTAGAGGTATTGTTTCATACATGTCTAGGGGGGACTCCAAGTTTTGATATGTTTTGTTACTAGCAGTTCTTTCTTTCTTGATACTTGTATTTTAGTTTAAGTTTGCATTCATTTTTTCATGCATAGAGTATTCAGTTCTGCAGTTAGTTTTTGCTATCTTTAAGCTACCTCAGTAATATTTTTTTTAAGATCTCTTCACGAATTGTTTCCGTAGGTAGCTTAACTTCATTTATCTTGTAGTATTTTATTTTATATGCTTTAATGAATGTTCTAGACATGCACTGATTATCTTTGTTTTTACACCAACACTTGATGAAAATTCTGAAGGGGAGAATTCAGTACATATATAGTAATGTTTCATCCCAGTAGTCAAGAACTTTGGAGTCCACAGGTGATTCTAGATTTAACATTTTAGTTACTGGAGATGCTCGGATTGTGTAAGCCCATTTGGAAAAATCAAAATCACCCGTGAGTATGAGAAGAATGAAGGGTCTATTCAAAATAAATAAATAGTTGTCGCGTGTGGAAATGGTTAGGTGCTCCTTTGAGATCGAGTTAGGTTACTTGGGAAACACCTACCAATTTCTCTCAATACTGAGCATGACTTTAAGATTTTGTGCTAGATCTAAGGAACGACCTTCACTTAGGGCAGACTAGTACCTAAAAGCTAGAAATCTTAGGAAAGCTATAAGATGATGACTTAACTTACCGTGGAATGATGTATCCCCTAAAAAGATTCGCTTAGAACATGCACGAGAAGTTAACTTAGTGAATTTTTAAAACATCTCTATTTTGCTTTGATTGAAAATACCACTTAATAAATCTAGTTAGCTTGCTAAGTATTAAATGATATTTCTTTTAAAATTTCATGGTACTGAGGTTTGCTTGAGGACAAGCAAAGATTTAAGTCTGAGGGAATTGATGTGAGCAAAACATATAGGGTTTTAGGAGTAATTTTTGCTCACATCTTGTTACATTTCATACTTGTTTCATGCATATTTCACTTTGTTTTGCATGCATTCCTTTTGTTTGGTTCGGAGATCTGCTCGTTGTACTTTTGTGTGTAGGATAACATTGTACAAGGAAAATGACACGTTTTTGGAGAAAAAGGAAGAAATTTGGCAGGTGGAATAGAAGGGGGACATGGCTTAGCCGTGTGAATCCACTTGGCCATGTCCAAACAAAGGATTTTGCCACCCAGTGCTACACACGACCTGGCTGTGTGAATTTACATGACCATGTGGCACCGGATTATTTTGACACGACTACGGTTCTTTCGTGGTTGCGAGCAGTGCCCGGCTTCAAGTCTATAAAAGGAAAGCCACACCTAAACCCTAGGGGGAGGCACGACAGCTGGGACGACATACTAGTGACCTAAAAAGCATCAAAAACTCGCAAGGGGAGGAAGGAGACGACAAAAGGTGAAGAGAAGGACCAAGAGCATTGTAATTCAATTCTCATTCATCTTTTGCATTGTAATGATTAATTATATTATACCTTGTGTCCTTTCTTTTCCATCTATGGAGTAAAATCTTCGATTCTAGGATTAAGGAGTATCTTGTGTAACGTAGAACATGCTACTCGAATGATAATTCTTTTTATGGATTTTTATTCACTGTTTATTTTGGTTTGATTTAATGAAGATTTGTGTTTGGGTTTTTGTCTACTGTACATAGTCGATATAAGGGGTGACAATGCTTGTATCAAAGATCTAGGAGAAATAAGTAGGAGCCTAGTGGTTGTCCTCATCTCCAGTAATCGTAGGTAGAAGAGTATGAAGGAGTAGGGAATGAGACATGTTCTGACTCTTTATAGGGATTGATTTGGCATTCTTGTACCATCTATCCTATCTTAACCAAAGGGTCGACCTGGTTAGGTATAGGTAGTTCCCGGTAGAAGCGAAAGCTCATCGAGAAAGGGTATGATGTCTCTTCCACAAGACATTAATTAGACAACCAGTCAACATTTAATTGATAACATGTTCCATGTCGCACAAGTGAAACTGAAGTCCTAGAATCCTTTTTGAAGCTCAAACCAACCTTCACTTCCTTTGTGTGACACCGTCTTTGAGTTAGGACCACCGTCAGCCTTGCAACCACAACCCTTAGAATTTAACTCCGAACAACAACACCCACTGAACAATGAGTACTCGAATCTCAGTCTCTGTGGGATCAATAATCTATTTATTATTTGATGACATCCTTGCACTTGCGAGCATTGAGCGCTAGTGCGAACTTCGAGTCCTCGAAGTTTCTCGTCATAAGAGTTGAGGTCACGTTCGTGTGCATTAATAAGCAACCCCACTCCCATTCCAGCAATAACCATATACCCCCATTCCCCTTTTACCCTCCTACTATAAGAGATTTCCCAAGCAACCACCTCCTTTCTTTCCCTATCCAAATAGGATGACTCCTCAGTTTCCCCAATTTAATTCCTTAAACCTCTTCAGTAATAACCTTAATTCTAGGGAACTCATACTTCCCTTTGCCTTTCCCCTTAGTTCCTCTATAAAAATTAAATTCTTTTCCCTCCTTTCTCATCTTTCCTTTCCATGGCTTCCCCTTCACAACCTATTCTCATAAGCTTTGATACAAACTCCACTGTTGATTTAGAAACTCACGCCACTGTAACCTCTGCATATCACCCCTACCCCTTAGGGGTCCCATCAATGCAGCAACTCTTGGTTTCACAGGGTCCTTCCGATCTCCCTTTCCTTCCTTCGGCAATCGTCTATGGCATCTTCTATCACCTCAACAGCAACCCTGACCAATTCCCCCTCTTCCCCCAGCTGATGTCCTACCAATAACTCCATAACCCCTCTTAGGAGGAGAATCTTCTGTGGATTCTTCTCCCCTTTTGTAAATAAGAATGTTCTCATATGCATTCTCAGTCTTCCGTGGCTTCTTCTCATCTATATTTTTAGACAGTTTATATAAAGAATCATGTATCCTTCTCATATGCATACTAAGTGTTATGAACGAAAAAGAAATACCCAGTAGTGAAGATACAAAAACACCCTCACCGGATATCAAAATCATGCCAATGATCATATAAGTCAAACTATGAAATACTTTCAGCTCATCCATAAACAACTTAGAATACCCATATGAACAAGTAATCACAAATACCCCAAAGTCATTGATTAAGCAGGCTGATATGTTCGAAAAAATATAACACCCCATCTCTTTTTCCTAGCAAAATGGTAAAACTCAGGGGTCAACCATATACCCCATTCTAAAATATCACTAGAACTAAGGAGAAACTATCATTGACAATGGTTGCTTCAAGGATACCACGAAATACCATTGTTACCACATTTTAATCAAAGAAACGCTTTCTTGCAAAAATTATACTCATCACTCTTCTTCTGGATGATGCATACCATATCCTCATATTAACAAAATTTCTGAAAAGACTTATCCATGAATTTTCCCTTCTGCCCCATCTTAATAGCATCCACATAACATCTTCGAGAAATTTGTTGATCACTTTTAACTTCCCCTACTTTTTCGACAGGAAATTTAATTTTCTGATGATAAGGAGAAACTACGACATGTAAATTGCTCGGTACAGGTCGACCTACGATAGCATTATAAGAAGAAGCCATGTCAACTATTGTGAAATTAATAAGCATTGTTCTTCTTTTTGGTTCCTCTCCTAAAGATAAGGGCAACTTGATTTGCCCCATTGGCTGCACCTCATGGCCAGAAAACCCAAACAAAGAAGTGTCGACCGGCTGTAAATCAGTTATGCAAACTTCCCACAGATGGAACCAATTTGATGGCGTTCACTTCTTCGGCCTGCCAAGATCTCCCTCCTCTTCTTGTGGATCACTGAATCTGTCACCAAAGAGGGTTAATGATGAGATAAAGAGATATCTTCTTCTTGAATCACCTTGGATCTTGGGAGTAAGGTTAGATCTACTACTCTAAGAAAGAATGTTAGGAATAGGTCAGCTTCCCGGCGTGGCCACTCCAATGCACAAGTCAATAAAAGTATGGAGAAAATAACAATGTAGAAGGAATGAAGAAAAAAAAGTGAGAAGAAGATCTTTGAGGTACCGAATAGCGAAGAAACAACCATCTTCTTCCTTCTCTACCCCTTTTATAGATGCTTCATCCTGCCACTTATTGAAGTGAATTTACTCTAATATCCCTGCCCAGTTGTCAAGTGTAACCACTTTTCCCACCTATATTCAAAATATCTCCTTCAAATGCCTTATACACTGTATGCTTCCCTGCCATGTATTAATTAAACAAAATATAGAAATAAATGATTAAATATATTAAACTAATCATCTTCAACCTCCTCCAACCACTTCTCATACTTTGGCATGCCCTTTCCTCCTTATTTTGTCATATTCAAAAAGAAACCCCGAAACCCATAAGTGGCTTGGGAAATGAACATACCGCTCGGGTAATAGACACACTACACGGGAAATAAACATATTGCTCATGAAATGAATTCACTACTCGGGGAATAAACATACTGCTCAGGAAATAAACATGCTACTTGGAAAATAAACTTACTGCTTGAGAAACACACTAACAACTCTACTAGTACCATACTTATGTTGGTGCAATCAACCCAAGTCATGATTGACCGGACTTGAGTTTGACTTGAGTAGTATTTTGATGTTTGATAATGGGTTGACCATTGTTTGACAATGGGTTATCTATATGGTTGACATGGGGTTGGCCATATGATGGAAAGTCAATGTCATGGGTACTTGGCAAGGAAAGTACAAGTCATGGGTACTTGGTATGGAAAGTCCAAGCATGGATCATGGCATTTGAAAAGTCCAAGCATGGGTCTTAGCATTTGGGAAAGTCCAAGGGTGTGATATTGGCTGCGTAAAGTCCAAGCTTGTGTCTTGGCAGCATAAATCTAATGCTTGGCAGAATAAAGTCCTAGCGTATGTCTTGGCAGCGTAAGTCCAAATGTACCTTGGAAGTGTAGACACTGTTAACATGACAATAACCAATGGAAGCACTTGAAGGCTAACTTATGGATGAACAAGTCATGGATAACTTGGAGGGATCCAATAGGCGTGAGGCTGATGGATGTTGTCTAGCAAGTATGAGGGCATCATACTTGGGTTAAAACGTCATGTTTGAGGTGTATCAATTGACTGGGGTTATAGATCAGTCGACTAGTCGAGTGTTTTGACACTTGACAACCTAGTCAACACTGAGCAATCGATTGGGGTTACAATCAGTTGACTGACAGGAGTCGACCAATGCTCGATTGATGTTCTGAGGTCCATCGCTCGACTGCTATTCTGTGGTCCATCAATCAACTACTAGGGTATGGTAGTCGACTTCTCTAAGTGGACATGAGCATAGAAGATTTGGTAGCTGACTGAGCAGTCAACTACATGTGCATCAGTCGATTGCTAGGGTTTGGCAGTCGACTGATGGGCTATTCGTTGGAGTTTTTCCAGTGTGGATCGAGTCATTGTGAGACAAAGGCTACAAGAGCAGTCGACTGCTAAGTATGGGCAGTCGATTGTTAGGCGAAAATCAGCCCGAGTTGTAACTTTAGAAGGAGCTCGAAGGGGAGATTTTTGGTAGCGGTTCTTAGGGTGATTTAAGGTGATTTGCTAGTGCAAGTATGGGTCTTCAAGTGTAGTCCAAGCAACCAACAAGAAAAGCAATCAAAGCTCATATTTGTAAAGAGTTCTTTACATAGTTTGTTGTATTTAATTTGTATTTGTTTGCATCTTTTCATTACTATTGTAATACACTTGTACGAAGTTTCTCCACCTTCGGTGTGTCATTGAGAAGGAGTGTTTTTGATTAGTGGTGGTGTGCATCACTAGAGATCAATATTGAGCTCGCCCCGTGGAGTAGGAACTAGGGTTCCGAACCACGTTACATCATATGCCTCTTGTTCTGATTGTATTTTTGTATATTCTTGCTTGTATTCGTATTGTACTTTCTATTTCCACTACGTACTAACCTAATTGTAGACAAGCACAATGGATTTCTATCAAACTAACAAGAAATGCTATTCACCCCCTCTCTAGTGCATCACCAACGGTCCTACAAGTGGTATCAGAGCAAGGAGCACTTATACGGACTAATCGCCAAGGGAGCATCGCTAGAGGGTGAAGAGGAAGATGGAGGAGCCAAGCTTTAGACTAGGTTGTCACATCAACACACCTCCTCCATACGAACTTTTTTGAGCTAAAGGATTTGATCAATGGAGGATGTGGATAAAGAGTTTTTTAATGATAGACATTGAGCAGTGGTTCTTCATACTTGACGGATTCAAACTTCCGAGGGGTCCAAAAGGAGGATATCTCAAGAAGAAGAGATGGACCCAAAACCAACTCAGAAAATCTAAAATAAATGACAATGTAATTGATATGTTAGTAGATTCAATACCTAATAATTTATTGTCTAGATTAGGTGAATTTTAATATACCAAGGAGCTATGGAGCAAATTGGCAAACCTTCATGAAAATTCCCCACTAGCCTCATGGGAAGAATCATCATCATCCTCACAAGGGCTTGAGGAATCAGAGGTTGAAAGGTCATCAACATTCGAGGAAGAAGAGGTTAAAGAAGCCTCCACTTCAAGGATTGAGGGGGAGGAAAGAGCTTCAACACCAGAACAAGATTTGGAGGAGAGACCTTCTATCCCGGAGCAAGTACAAGAAGAAATGTCTACTTCTGGGAGGGATGAAGAACCAACTCCGACTTCCACCACCACTCTAGGTAACACAAATGCAATTCATAAAAATAAGGATGATATAATTTGCTTTGAGTGTAGGGAGAAAGGGCATTACAAGAGCAAATGCCCAAAATTGGCCAAGGAGAAAGTACCGACACCAAAAGTCAATCAAAAGTCAAAGGATGACGGAGCCCAGACCATTAAGAGGAATGAGCACATGGTGTGCTTCAAATGTCATAAAAGGGGCCACTATAAGAACCAATGCCCTAGGGGGAGGAAGCAAGTCAAGGGCAAAGAAGGAGTCTCAAATATAGGGGGAGCTAAGACAAACCCTAAGATAATCTCTAAGTATGCTTCATCTTCAATTAATAGTCAAAAGCATGCTAGGAACAATTTTAATGCTATTGATATTACTCACGAATAAAAGCATGCTAGAAATAATAGATTTTATTGTCTAGGTGCTAAATCATGGAATACTAGGGCTAAGGACAAATCTATAAATAATGCCTCCAAAATAATTCTACCTAGGGGAACAATTAGCAAGGTAGAACATTGATGTGAGCAAAATATATAGGGTTTTAGGAGTAGTTTTTCCTCGCATCTCATTTCATTTTATGTTTGTTTCATGTATATTTTACTTTATTTTGCATGTATTTCCTATCTTATGGTTTGGAGATTTGGTCGTTGTACTTTTGTGTGTAGAACAGCATTATACGGGGAAAATGGAACACTTTTGGAGCGAAAAGAAGTCATTTGGAAGCTAGAGAAAAATGACACATGCCCTGGCCCAGTGGAAACACACGACCTATGCCACAGCACCAGACATAGCCTGGCCTTGTGGATCCACACGATCATGTGGCGCTGTGCGATTCCGACGCGATTCGGTTATTTTCTAGGTTTCGGGGAGATCCAGGTTGATGTCTATATAAAGGAGGCTATGCCCAAACCCTAGGGAGGAGGCACGATAGCAGGATGACACTCCGACACCCTAAAAAGCTTTAGGAACTCGCAATGGGGAGGAAGAAAGCCACCAGAGATCCAAGTTCTGCACTTCAACGGCGAAGAGAAGAGCCACATTGCATTGTAATGTCTGTTCTTTGCATAATATCCATTGTTTATACGAATATGATCATGCTTTGTATTTCTCCTCTCATATTTATGGAGTAGATTCTTCGATTATAGGATTAGGGAGTAGTTTGTGAGCGTAGAACATATTATTCCAAATTAAATTATGTTCTTTAGTTTGTATTTGCAATTGCTATTAGTTTAGACTAATATCTATGTTGTTTAGTTTTCTATCTACTGTGCTAGCCGATATGAGGGGTGATAGATAACTACCATTTTGTCATGTTATTTTGGTCCTTAATATCACTATTTTTGAGTTGGATCTATTTTTGGACTTGAATGTAAATTCTCCTAAATTATGGACTTATATGCAAAATTTGTCTTCCTTTGTAGGAGATCGAGATTGGCCACTGGACTAGACTCAAAGTGGATCAAATATGGCTTGAAGGATAATTTCAAACTAGACTAATCTGGACCCTTCATTCAGATTAGAGGCAATTTAATCAAGTGACAAGATCTGAGCAACATGGCCCATCCGATTAAAGTAGCTGATTCTGAGCCATCTATCCAGATCTGGAGAGATCTTGTCTGTACATTAAGATATGGGCATCTGAGCTTTTCATCCAGATTTGATTGATCGAGATTATCCCTTCAGATTGATCAAATCCATTCATTCAAAATCGAAGGAATTGAGTCGTTGGATCACATCCATCTTAATGGATTAATCAATTTAATCAAGCCCTAGCTTTATTAGATGCCTGGGATTGAAGGGTGCTTGGATCGTACAATCAATGAAATTCACTTTAAAAAACCCAACATTTTCACCGCAGAAGGGGATCACACGACAGAACAACCCCTTTCACGCGCGAGCAGCCAATGACACCCTCCTTTCCACTTTCCTCGTTGGTTGTCGGAGAGGAAAGGGGATTCCCTCCTTCTCCGATGACCGGTGCCACTCCATTTCTCTACCACCAGCAATCGCCAGCCCTGTTCCACAGTGTCGTCATCGTCATCTCTATCAAACCGCTGATATCTCCGCCCATTTTATCGCTGCCGACCAATCGGAGTGGGGATTCCCCTCCATTATCGTCTCGCTCTTCCACATTTACAGCCAGCACCTTCACGGCAATGTCGACAGCATCTCCACACGTCCGACAACTCTTTCATAGCTCCGACCAGCTCCTTCATCGATCTACGCCTATTTTTTAGCATTCTCTTTGTTTGATTGTTTCTTGGTTTAGTTTGTATTAAATGTTTGTAATCCAATTTCCCATTCATATTTAGAATTGCACGTAGTTGGTTTGATTTGTTTCACGCTTACGTAGTGTTTGATGAAATGTCTCTTTCAGTAATTAGGTTGTAGTTCATTTGATTAGATTTAGTTTCATGCTTTACTTTACATCTTGTTCATGCATTAAATTTCGTTGATGCATTGATTATTAAATTTGGTTGTTAGTTACATCTTTTCTTCTCTTGAGCCCTAGCAGTCGCCTTCACCTTGCTTCCATCCATTTTCCTCTACGGATTCGAGGAGGAACTGCTTCATTAAGATATTTCGGCATCGTCCTCCATCTCCACAATTTATCCTCCTTCTCTTTCGTAATCGAGGGTAAAGAAGGAGTCTCAAATATAGGGGGAGGAAGCAAGTTAAGGGCAAAGAAGGAGTCTCAAATATAGGGGGAGCTAAGGCAAACCCTAAGATAATCTCTAAGTATGCTTCATCTTCAATTAATAGTCAAAAGCATGCTAGGAAAAATTTTAATGCTATTGATATTACTCACGAACAAAAGCATGCTAGAAATAATAGATTTTATTGTCTAGGTGCTAAATCATGGAATACTAGAGCTAAGGACAAATCTAGAAATAATGCCTCCAAAATAATTCTACCTAGGGGAACAATTAGCAAGGTAGAACATTGATGTGAGCAAAATATATAGGGTTTTAGGAGTAGTTTTTGCTCGCATATCATTTTATTTTATGTTTGTTTCATGTATTTTTTACATTATTTTGCATGCATTTCCTATTTTCTGGTTCGGAGATCTGGTCATTGTACTTTTGTGTGTAGGACAGCATTATACGGGGAAAATGGCACACTTTTGGAGCAAAAAGAAGTAATTTAAAAGCTAGAGCAGAATGACACACGCCCAAGCACTTTGGAAACAAACAACCTATGCCACAACACCACACACACCTTGGCCGTGTGGATCCACACGCCCGTGTGGCACTGTGCGATTCTGACGCGATTCGATTATTTTCTAGGTTTCGGGGAGATCCAGGTTGATGTCTATATAAAGGAGGCTATGCTCAAACCCTAGGGAGGAGGCACGATAGATGATAAGACACTCCGACGCCCTAAAAAGCTTCGGGAACTCACAACGGGGAGGAAGAAAGCCACCAAAGATCCAAGTTCTGAACTTCAACGCTGAAGAGAAGAGCCACATTGCATTGTAATTTTTGTTCTTTGCATAATATCCATTGTTTATACGAATATGATTGTGCTTTGTATTTCTCCTCTCATATTTATGGAGTAGATTCTCCAATTCTAGGATTATGGAGTAGTTTTTGGGCGTAGAATATGTTATTCCAAATTAAATTCCGTTATTGAGTTTGTATTTGCAATTGGTATTAGTTTAGACCGATATCTTTGTTGTTTAGTTTTCTATCTACTGTGCTAGCTGATACGAGGGGTGCCTGATAACTACCATTTTATCGAGTTATTTTGGTCCTTAATATCACTGTTTTTATCCTCTCTAGTGATTAATTATCGATTTTTTGCATGTTTTATGAGTTATACCTATTTTTGGACTTGATTGTAAATTCTCCTAAATTATGGACTTATATGAAAAATTTGTCTTTTTTGTAGGAGATCGAGATGGGCCACTGGACTAGACTTAAAGTGGATCAAATATGGCTTCATCTAGGGCTAGAAGGATCATTTCAAACTGGACTAATCTGGACCCTTCATTCAGATCAGAGGCAATTCAATAAAGGGATCAGATATGAGCAACATGGACCGTCTGATAAAAGTAGCAGATTCTGAGCCATCTATCCAGATCTGGAGAGATCTAGTCCGTACATTAAGATATGGGCATCTGAGCTTTTCATCAAGATTCAATCGATCATGATTATCCCTTCAGATTGATCAAATTCGTTCATTCAAAATCGGAGGAATTTGAGATGTTGGATCACATCCTTCTTAATGGATTAATCAAGTTAATCAAGCCCTAGCTTTATTGGATGGCTGGGATTGAAGTGTACTTGGATCGGACAGTCAACGAAATTCACATTAAAAAACCCAACATTTTCACCGCAGAAGTGGATCGCGCGACAGAACAACCCCTTTCACGTGCCAACAGCCGATGACGCCCTCCTTTACACCTTCCTCGTCGGTCGTCGGAGAGGAAATGTGATTCCCTCCTTCTCCGATGACCGGTGCCACTCCATTTCCTCTACCACTAGCAATCGCAATCCATGTTCCATAGCACCGCCGCCATCTTCTCCATTAAACCGTCGACATCTCTGACCATTTCATCGCTGCCGACAAACCGGAGTGGGGATTCCCCTCCATTATTGTCTCGCTCTTCCACATTTGCAGCCAACACCTTCACGACAACGCCGACAACATCTCCACACCTCTGGCAGCTCTTTCACAGCTTCGACCAACTCCTTCATCGATCAACACCTATTTTTTAGCATTCTCTTCTTTTGATTGTTTCTTGGTTTAGTTTGTATTGAATGTTTGTAATCAAATTTCCCCTTCATGTTTAGAATTGCACGTAGTTGGTTTGATTTGTTTCACGCTTACGTAGTGTTTGATGAAATGTCTCTTTCAGTAATTAGGTTGTAGTTCATTAGATTAGATTTAGTTTCATGGTTTACTTTACATCATGTTCATGCATTAAATTTCGTTGATTCATTGATTATTTCATTTGGTTGTTAGTTACATCTTTTCTTCCCTTTAGCCCTAGCATCCGCCTCCACCTTGCTTCCTTCCATTTTCCTCTACGGATTCGAGGAGGAACTGCTTCATCAAGAGATTTCGGCATCGTCCTCCATCTCCATAGCTCATCCTCCTTCTCTTCGGATTCTAGGAGGAGTCTGCCTCGATGACATTTCTTTGAGCTCAACCGGATCCTGTAGGGATGTATACTGAAAAGTCTAACTTTTGTATGAACATCTTTATTTTGAAATAAGAATCACATGATCATTGTTTGCATATTTTTATGGTTATGCATATTATCTAATACATTACATTGTAGATAACATGGTGTGTGGTGTCACACGGGAGATCATGTTATCGACTCCTTGTAAAGTACAAGTAAAGGCCCACAACCGATATGGCATTGGACAAACCATCGGAATGGTTGTAGTGTGATTTGATATTGGTTTGTCTTGACCATAGAATCACACTAGTGCACTTTGAGTGTATTGAGCAGGACCGACTTAGAGGTGATTCGATTTATTGATGACTACATAATTTAATCGGACCTCAGATATTATTATCTACATGCTCTTAATCCCGATATAATAACGGGCACATATACTTAGTATTCATATCTTCGATTTACTAATGGGCGAGATTTATAGATTAAATCGATAGGCTCGGTAAGTTGGGAGATGATATTATTTATATGGTGTGTCGTTGATTATAGGATGAAACCGTGTCCTATATATTAGAATGATGATGTCTCCTTGAGGAGCTCATAAGGTTCATCATGTAAAACCTGCAGGTGGACTTGGTTCGGCATGATGAAAAAGTTGAGTGGTACTACTAATGGAGTTAGATGTTGATTAATTAATGGTCAGTAAATTAATTAATCGACAGACATTCGAGATCTTAAACACGGGGAGAAAATATACAAATAATATATGGATCCCATATTATCATATGGGGGTTGGTGAGGTAGATCAATGATAATCCTTTTGTGGATTGGATTATCATTAATGGATCAGACTTTATGTGGGCTTGATCCATGGGTGGCCAAGATCCAACTCCTCCTCATGGTCCCTAATGTAGCCTATTAACATCTCATGAAGCTTAGATCCAAAGGATAGAAACAAAACTCTAGATTCAAAGGTAGAGTTTAAATCTCTGGATCTGACGGTTGATATTAAATATCTAGATCCAACGGTTGAGATTAAATCCCTAGAACCAATGCTAGAGATTAAAAGGAGGCTTATCCCTAACTCTATAAAAGGAGGGAAAGGGGTTGGCGTGGAGGACAATTCAAGAGAAGCTAGGGTTTTGGAAGTTGGCGGCAAGGCATAGGAACTAGGGTTTGGGCTTGGGCGGCACCTAATAAGGAAATTTTTCCTTGTGTTGTTCTTCTTCCCCAAGATGCCGGCACCCTTGGAGTTTCTTCCAGCCCTTGGCTGACGTCCAAAACAAGTCCTCTCCTTCTCCTTCGCCGGTGGAACAATGGTTTAGGGTCCTCCCTTGAAGCTTTTGGCCGGCCACTCTCAATCTCCTCTTCCTTCTTGGCCGGCGGCAAGCTTCCTCCTTGGAAGTTGTTGGTTGGTTGAAAGAAGGAATAGAGCTTTGTTTCTATTCTTCCTCTTGCTTTGGAAGAGCAAGGAAGGAAGATTTACGATCTAGGAGCTTCAACTTTTGGTAGATCGTCGCCCACACGACATCCGAAAGGAGGAAGGTCATACATTAGAAGATCGAGAGGTATACCTATTCTTCATTCTCTTTTGTAACATGTTTATTTTTGTTTTTCAATTATGAGCATGTAATATTCTGTTTGTGGCTAAATAATACTTGGATCCCGATCATAAATACAAAAGTCGGTGATTCGTACATCGTCTATTCCACGGTGACTCGTAGAATAGAGGATGGTCACTTGAACAACGAGTTTGTTCAAGTGACCTCTCTAAACGAATAGCACGATGATGACTTGGTTGTTTGGTTAATCCCTTGTGTCTAGGATTAAATTTTTTAATCCAGAGACATCGATGGGATCGCCATGAACAAACCACCGAGGTGAAGTGGGAAGCGAAGTTTTCCCTCACGGACTCGATAAGCAAAACCCTTCAATTGGTATCAGAGCCAACGTTTCCGGTTTTTTGTGTTTAGGATTCGGTTAATTTTTATGTACTTTTCAAATATTATATGTGCCAGATAATAGTAGGATATCCATAGTTTACCTCTTTGGTTGCAGGCATAAGATTCGACTATTATGGCCATATGTGTGTATGTGATTGTATGTGTATATTTTGTTGAATCCTCGGGGTTGACGAGGCTAGTATTTGATTTTTTTGTAAATTAGATATGGCATTGTTTAGCCACTCTTTATTTTAGTTTACTTTCGATCTAAATTTCTTGTACACTCCCTCATGGACTATAGGATCGATGGATGTAAATTAAAATAGGTTACAGTCTCGGCTCAGATCTCCGGATGGCTTGTACATGGCGTAGGAGGAGCGGACGAGAAGGCATTGCGACAGGAGACATATTGAAGACAAAAGCCATAATAGTTAGAAAATAATTTATTTTTCATATTTATTGGTTTTTGTTTGATATGCATGTCGTAGGCTAGGAAAATTCCTCAATTTCAAATTACTAAGTGGGAGAGGGATATTTTTATAAATTCCCATGGCCTCCATTACGATTTGACAAGTGATGCAAACAAACTTGCGCGTCGACTCTGAGTGCCTTCCTCCCCATCGGATGAGTTTGTTTGCAGATCACAAGGTCAAATATGGTTATAGGGAATTATCAAGGAGTGTGTGCACTTCCCCATCGTAAGGCACATAACCCGAGATAATTACCTTGGTACCGAGTAATGGTGAACACTTAGATACAAATATAAGTATCCTCCCCATCGGAGTCACTGCTATTATTTGTAGGGCCAAAGAGAAACCAAATATTAATTTTACTTGTCATAAAGTTAGGTTGACAAGATAGTAAAATTAATGGGTAAAACCTCCTCTTACAAATGTAGAATTCGTATACGTCCACACTATCGTGGCATATGATATTCTCGGTGTTTTGAGGTGTTGGTTGATTTTAAAATTTTATTGTTTGAGGAATCAATAATTTTTTGAAATCTAATGTTTTGATCTATGTGATTCTTAGGTTTTCTTTCAAAATGACTTTCAACCCACTTGCTGTGATACTGAAAGAGAACAAACTTACTGGACCCAACTATGTTGATTGGAAGAGGAATCTGGACATTGTCTTGACTGCTGAGGAATACAAATATGTACTCCTCGAAAGTGCCCTCCCAAGCCTGCAGATGATTCTGGGAAAAAAAAGAGAGAGAGTTATAAGAAGTGGATCAAGGCCGATGAGATGGCGCAGTGTTACATTTTGGCATCTATGTCAAATGTACTGCAACATCAGCATCAAGCCATGCCCACTACTTATGATATGATGCTCAATCTCAAGGAGCTTTTCGGTCACCAGAATCGGGCTGCTAACCAAGAAGCCATGAGAAACTTGATGACGACCACCATGATCGAGGAAACACCCGTGAGGGATCATGTTCTCAAGATGATGGCTCATTTGAATGAGCTGGAGGTCCTTGGAGCTGAGATCGATGGGGAAACCCAAGTCTAGGTGTTTTGAGTAGTTTCTTCTGTACTACAACATGAACAAAAGGTTGTATTCGTTGGCGGAGCTTCTGACAGAACTCCAGGCGGCAGAGGGGCTATTTCGTCAGAGTGCTCAGGCACATGCCATGGTGACCCAAAAGGTTTCTACTTCTAAGCCGAAAGGCAAGAAGAATAAGAAACAAACTGGGGTGAAGGCGACGGGAGGTACTCAGGGAGGAGTGAAGAAGCCGAAAGTCAAGTGCTTTCTTGTAAGCAGACTGGACACTAGAAGAAGGACTGCCCCAACCGCAAGAACAAAGGTATATCTTTTTGTCTAGTCGTTGAAACATGTTTAGCGGTGTTATCTACAGGCACCTGGTGTGTAGATACAGGAGCCACTGATCATGTCTGCAAGACTTTGCAGGGGTTCCAGGAAACTAGATGACTGGCTGAGGGGGAGATTACCGTATACTTGGGCGATGCCACGAAGGTGGCGGCTGTTGCAGTGGGATATGTTCATTTATATTTTGAGAAAAATAAGCTTTTGATTCTTAAGAATTGCCTTTATGTACCTTTATTTAGAAAGAATTTAATTTCGGTTTCTAAATTGTTTATGGATTGATATTCTATTTCTTTTAATGACAGAGTTGTTATAAAAAGGAATAGGGACATTATCTATTCGGGTGCATTGATAGGAAATTTGTACACACTTGAATCAAAAGCTCCCACGATGCATATTGAAATTAATAACTCATCTTCTAATTTCAATAAGAGAAAAGAACCTTCGAAGATGAACAAAACATATCTTTGGCATCTTAGGCTTGGTCATATTAACCTAAGCAAAATTCAAAGGTTGATAGCTGATGGACCTTTGGGTTCATTAGTGGTGGAGGATCTCCCAACCTATGAATCTTGCTTGGAGGGTAAGTTGACCAAGAGGCCTTTTAAGGCCAAGGGGTATAGAGCCAAAGATGTGTTAGAATTGGTTCATTCTGATTTGTGTGGTCCTATGTCTATCCAAGCTAGAGGTGGTTTTGAGTATTTCGTCTCTTTTATAGACGATTACTCAAGATATGGATATATTTACCTGATGCGCCGTAAGTCTGAATGCTTTGACAAGTTCAAAGAATTCAAGGATGATGTGGAGAAACGTCAAGGTAAAAGTATCAAGACACTACGATCTGAACATGGTGGTGAGTACCTCTTGGGAGAATTTAGGAACTACTTATCAGAGGATGGGATTCAATCCCAATTGACTGCACCTGGCACACCCCAGTAGAACGGTGTAGCAGAGCGAAGGAATAGGACTCTTTTGGAAATGGTTAGATCGATGATGAGTTATTCTTAGTTACCAGATTCGTTATGGGGATATGCTCTAGATACGGCAGTGTACATTCTGAACTTAGTTCCATCTAAATCAGTGCCTTCTACTCCCACAAAGTTGTGGATTGGGCGAAAGCCTAGTCTAAGACATATTCGAATATGGGGGAGTCCAGCACATGTGCTGAAGGCAGATGCTGGTAAGTTGGAACCTCGTACAGAAGTACGCATGTTCGTTGGGTATCCTAGAGGAACAAAGGGTGATTTATTTTATAGTCCTAGAGATCAGAGGGTGACCGTTAGCACGAACGTCAGATTTCTAGAGGAAGACTATGTGATGAGCCACAAGCCCAAGAGTAAAATTGTTCTGGAGGAATTAAAAGGGGAATTCACTTCTTTAGTACCACCGGTACAAGAGGATATACCACATGTCATTGCACCGCGTATGGCAGAGCATACATAGGAGATACCTCGTCGTAGTGGGAGGGTTATGAGAAAGCCTGATAGATTCATGTTCTTGGGAGAATCTTCTGATTTAGTCCCTGGCGAACATGAACCTGATCCCTGGACATATAACGAGGCAATCCAAGATAAAGATGCAGTATCTTGGCAAAGTGCAATGAATGCTAAGATTGAATCTATGGATTCAAATCAGGTCTGGGAGCTAGTAGAACCACCCGATGGTGTAAAAACCATTGGATGCAAGTGGATCTACAAGAGAAAGAGAGGAATAGATGGGAAAGTTGAGACCTTCAAAGCGAGGCTTGTTGCGAAGGGGTATACTCAGAAAGAGGGTATCGATTATGAGGAGACCTTTTCACCGGTAGCCATGCTGAAGTCTATCCAGATTCTCTTATGCATAGCAGCTCATATGGATTATGAGGTGTGGCAGATGGATGTCAAGACAGCTTTCCTTAATGGAAGTCTTGAGGAAAACATATATTTAAAGCAACCAGAGGGATTCATTGCTAAAGGCAAAGAGCATCTTGTATCTAAGCTTAATCGGTCCATTTATGGATTGAAGCAAGCTTTGAGGTCTTGGAACATCCGCTTTGATGAGGTAATCCAGTCTTATGGATTTATTTAAAGTCCGGATGAGTCTTGTGTATACAAGAGATGTGACAAAAATGTAGTGATATTTCTTGTACTATACGTAGATGACATTTTGTTGATTGGCAACAATATCAAGGTGTTATCAGACGTAAGGGTATGGTTGTCCAAATAGTTTGATATGAAAGACTTGGGAGAAGTGGGACATATCCTTGGGATCAAGGTTATAAGGGATCGCAAGAAAATGATGTTGTGCTTATCCCAAGCTTCATACATAGACACAATTATGGATCGTTTTAGCATGCAGAACTCCAAGTAGGGTTTTCTACCTTTCAGGTATGGAATTCCTTTATCTAAGGAGATGTGTCCTAGATCATCTGAGGAGATAGAGGAGATGAAGGCGGTTCCTTATGCTTCGGCAGTAGGGAGCCTCATGTATGCAATGCTATGTATGAGACCAGATATCTGCTTTGTCATGGGCATGGTCAGCAGATATCAGAGTAATCCAGGACAGGGACATTGGACTGCGGTAAAGCATATATTGAAGTACCTGAGAAGGACTAGGGATAATATGCTGGTTTACCAGGCAGACCCATTACTCCATGTGGGTTACACGGATTTCGACTTCCAATCTGATAGGGATAACAGTAAGTCTACCTCAGGTTTTGTGTTTACTTTGGGATGTGGAGCCATTGTATGGAGGAGTGTCAAGAAGAAATGCGTGGCGGACTCTACCATGGAAGCTGAGTTTGTGGCAGCCTCTGAGGCGGCCAAAGAAGTTGTATGGCTCAGGAACTTCCTGATGGACTTGGATGTGATTCCTGGTTTGCCCAGAACTATCACAATTTATTGTGATAATAGTGGTACATTTGCAAACTCGAAGGAACCACAAGCCCATAAGGCTAGTAAACACATAGAGCGCAAGTACCACCTGATATGAGAAATCGTGAAGAAAGGAGAAGTTGTTGTGGCCAAGATTGTATCGGAGGATAACCTGGCAGATCCTTTCACTAAGGCCCTTCCAGCGAGAGCTTTTGATAGGCATGTGGAGGGAATGGGGATCAGATGTATGGCAGTTTGAGGACAACATAGTCTTTTAGTATAAGTGGGAGATTGTAGGGATGTATACTGAAAAGTCTACCTTTTGTATGAACATCTTTATTTTGAAATAAGAATCACATGATCATTGTTTGCATATTTTTATGGTTCTACATATTGTCTAATACATTACATTATAGATAACATGGTGTGTGGTGTCACACGGGAGATCATGTTATCGACTCCTTGTAAAGTATAAGTAAAGGCTCACAACCGAGATGACTTTAGACAAACCATCGGAATGGTTGTATTGTGATTTGGTATTGGTTTGTCTTGACCATAGAATCACACTAGTGCACTTTGAGTGTATTGAGCAGGACCGACTTAGAGGTGATTCGATTTATTGCTGATTACATAATCGAATCGGATCTCAGATATTATTATGTACATGCTCTTAATCCCGATATAATAACGAGCACATATACTTAGTATTCATCTCTTTGATTTACAAATGGGCGAGATTTATAGATTAAATCGATAGGCTCGGTAAGTTGGGAGATGATATTATTTATATGGTGTGTCGTTGATTATAGGAGGAAACTGTGTCTTATATATTAGGATGATGATGTCCCCTTGAGGAGCTTATAAGGTTCATCATGTAAACCCTGCAGGTGGACTTGGTTCGGCATGATGAAAAGGTTGAGTGGTACTACTCATGGAGTTAGATGTTGATTAATTAATGGTTAGTAAATTAATTAATCGACGGACATTCGAGATCTTAAACACGGGGAGAAAATGTACAAATAATATATGGAGCCCATATTATCATATGGGGGTTGGTGAGGTAGATCAATGATAATGCTTTAGTGGATTGGATTATCATTAATGGATCGGACTTTTTGTCGGCTTGATCCATGGGTGGCCAAGATCCAACTCCTCCTCATGGTCCCTAATGTAGCCTATTAACACCTCATGAAGCTTAGATCCAAAGGATAGAAACAAAATTCTAGATCCAAAGGTAGAGATAAATCTCTAGATCTGATGGTTGAGATTAAATCTCTAGATCCGACGGTTGAGATTAAATCCCTAGAACCAATGCTGGAGATTAAAAGGAGGCTTATCCCTAACTCTATAAAAGGAGGGAAAGGGGTTGGCGTGAAGGACAATTCAAGAGAAGCTAGGGTTTTGGAAGTTGGCGACAAGGCATAGGAACTAGGGTTTGGGCTTGGGAAGCACCTAATAAGGAAATTTTTCCTTGTGTTGTTCTTCTTCTCCAAGCTGCCGGCGCCCTCGGAGTTCCTTCCAGCCCTTGGCCAGCATCCAAAACAAGTCCTCTCCTTCTCCTTGGCCGGTGGAACAAAGGTTTAGGGTCCTCCCTTGAAGCTTTTGGCCGGCCACTCTCAATCTCCTCTTCCTTCTTGGCCGGCGGCTAGCTTCCTCCTTGGAAGTTGTTGGTTGGTTGAAAGAAGGAATAGAGCTTTGTTTCTATTCTTCCTCTTGCTTTGGAAGAGCAAGGAAGGAAGATTTGCTATCTAGGAGCTTCAACTTTTGGTAGATCGTTGCCCGCACGACATCCGAAAGGAGGAAGGTCATACATTAGAAGATCGAGAGGTATACCTATTCTTCATTCTCTTTTGTAACATGTTTGTTTTTGTTTTTCGATTATGAGCATGTAATATTCTGTTTGTGGCTAAATAATACTTAGATCCCGATCATAAATACAAAAGACGGCGATCCGTACATCGTCTATTCCGCGGTGACTCGTAGAATAGAGGATGGTCGCTTGAACAACGAGTTTGTTCAAGTGACCTCTCTAAACGAATAACACGACGATGACTTGGTTGTTTGGGTAATCCCTTGTGTCTAGGATTAAATTTTTTAATCCGGGGACATTGATGGGATCGCCATGAACAAACGACTGAGGTGAAGTGGGAAGCGAAGTTTCCCCTCACGGACTCGATAAGCAAAACCCTTTAGATCCGTGAGAGTTCGGAGCATCCATCAAACTACTGTATTCAAAAGTTTGTACCATCACACATCCACTGCCATTTGCAGAGTCTCGATCGAGCTTCGTTGGACTTAGCTAGAGGAACTTGTTCATTCACCGGGCCTATCTTTGGTTGATTAGATCATTTATTTCCTCTTCCAATTTTTGTTGATTTAATTCCTGCATTATTTGATTTAGTCATTGCATGTTAGTTTAGAGTTTTAATTACCTTCCAACCATAGATTAGAGCTCAAATCCCAAATCCCCATCTTCATTAGAAACCCCAAAGCAATAATTAGAAATCCTAAATTACACTTGTTGGGAAACGATCCGGGCCATTCACTATGCTATATTAGTGTAAAGAGGGTTTGGTAATTAATTTATAATGATACCACAACAAATACCTGTTATCAAATTTTGGCGTCATTGCCTGGGAAGATGATGGATGAAGTCGGCAACGATGCTAAAATTTGCAGAACTGTCAGGGATTAGGAGGCTTTCATCAGGATTATAATTCAGAGATTAGCAAAACTGTCAGGGAACTCACCACACCAGATTTTGCTTGTCAATCTTTTTCCATTCATTTTTCTAAATTAAAAGGGGATGTTGAACTCTTTGAAATTGTACATTTGCTTCCGAAATTCCATGGTTATGCTAGTGAAGATCCAATTAGGCACTTGCAAGAAATTTATATGGTATGCTCAGCAATGAAGCCACGAGGTATATCACAGGAGGACATTATGATTAGAGTATTTCTATTCTCTTTATCAGATAGGGCAAAGGATTGGATCTATTATCTTCCTCCTGGCTCTATTACATGTTCGAGTGAAATTAAGAAAGCCTTTTTGGAAAGGTTTTTCCCTGCATCCAAGCCCAAAGAAATTCGGAAGAGCAATTGTGGTATTAAGCAAATGATAGGAGAGACTCTATATGAGTATTGGGAGAGATTCAAAAGATTGTGTGCTAGTTTCTCCCATCACCAATTAGCGATCACCTACTCATCCTGCACTTCTATGATGAATTATTTCCTATGAACAGATGTATGCTTGATGTAGCTAGTAGTGGGGCCCTAGTCAACAAGACTCCTACTCAGGCTAGAGAAATTATTGAGGTCATGACTATGAATTCACAACATTCTTATCACCCTCCACCAGCATTTCAGAGGTTGGCTCCTGAGTTCCAGAATATCCCAATGCTTAATAGCCCATAACAGTCCCAGCAAATGCAAGCACAAGGATTTATTCAGCCTTGGTTAGAGACCATTTCTCTAGATATCGATGCGCTAGAGGAGATGGATTATGGAGTATGTGATAGTGAAGTTTATGATTCTGCTGCTCTACAGGACTCTAATATTTCTATGTGCTATGATAATGAAGTTGTGGATGATGTGGATGTTATTGATGAAAATAGTGCAGATATTATTGTAGATGATACTGTTACTCTTGCTTGTGATATTGTTAATGTTTTACATGATATTTTAGTTGTAGTAGATATTGTAACTTTTATTGAGGTTGATGATGTTGTAAATGAGGCAGTGTCTGCAGAATTATTATGTTCAGCTATAAAACTACCTGATAAGCCTGACCAGAATTGCTCTGAAGATATCAAGATGAGTTCCATAGGAGTGATGGTTTGCTGGAGAGCCCCAGACTGGACACTCCTATTACAACCTAAGCCTCCAATATTTCTGCTTTACAAGACTCCAACACCTCTACTGATGAAGGCCGTGAAATTCCATGCAATAATCCACCCCAAGGTTGGACACTTTTTCTGAATCGCCTCGGACTGCCAGAGATTACATATGATGAGGTGATCATATTGGAGGGAGCAACACAGTATTATCATGATCATACCACGGAGGCACTTACCCCCATTTAGTCCATCCCACTCTCAGCGTAGATGTTAAAGCTGAATCTTCTTCAACCACTGGGATGAGATTTCTTATGGAGCACTCCACTGCCTAAGTGGCTTCTCTTACTGAACCTTCTCCAACCACTGGGACCTCAGGGGAGTTTGCTCCATCTCACCTCTTTTCATTTCTTTGTATATACGTTTCTTTTACTTTATTTATTTTTATTTTAGTTTTTATGTTTTGTTTGTTGAGTTTTTGTTTTGTTGGGATTTTTAAATAAATTTCCTATGCATTCCTTTATATCATCTTAGAAGTCGTGAAAGCTAGTTAAATTTGATTGTCGAGTTTCGGGGATTTATTGTCATGAATGGATTATTTGATTGCATGTGGTTACTACTTGGTGATGGATTCTATGTTGATAGACTGAGTTCATTATTTTTGTTTAACTAGTGAGGTTGAGCCTATTTTTACTTCTTGTGTGTGATGTACTTGTGGTTATTGTAACTCTAGAACTTGCTTTGATTCTTTTGAGACCACACAACAGTAGGCTTGCATGATTACTATGAAGGCAATCACATTTGTTTTCCTTCACTTCTTTTATCATCACATGCTTATTTGAATAACATTCTAGTCATTCATTCTTACATTTTTTCTTTCCTTCGATTACTTTCTTCTCCATTTCTATTTCTGGATGTGGAATACTTGGATGATCCATGATGAGTGTTTTGCCCACCATGGACAAAAATTTAAGTGTGGGGGAGAGAGTAGCTCAGGAAAATTTAGTGTTACCATAGGCAAGTCGTGCTTAATCACCATGAGTTAGCCATTCTCGTTATCTTTTTAGCTGAGCTTGATGTTGAAGCATAGGGAAATGCACTACATGTCGAAAAAAAATAAAAAAAATGAAAAAGAAAGAATAAACAGTTGGGTGCCCATGAAATAAAAAAAATATATGGTGAAAATTACATGTTGTGCCATTTTTATTTATGTGTGATAGTATTTTTGTTAACGACATCCCTTGTTGCAATCATTGAGAGATTTATTGTATATCATGAGTAGATTTTGTATTGAAGAACGTGATAAGGGTTGTTTACATGTTTATTGGGTTGGAAGAAAAAAATTTAGGGCAATGCTTTCTTGTACTCATCTATGTAGCATTCCAGTATTTCCATATCTTCTTGCATTTCTTTAGCTATTTTTTACCTTTCTTTTCTTTCACACATATTGTCATTTTTCTTATATTCATGTTTCCCTTATATTCTTAATAAGCCTTCAATGATTGTGCATTCTTATGTGTATATAGTGGTGAAGAGTAGAAGAAAAGCAAGCATATGGTAGTGCATAAACGATGAGTAGCTTGAGTTAACTCCACTATTACATGCTTATGAGAGCGAGAGAAACCACCACTTACCTTGTGAGGCTTAATAATTCTTAGTCTATTCATGATGGATTAAAGTCACCATGTTTGTTAACCTGTGTAAGATTTGAGTCCATGATTGCTTGAGTCTTTGAGATTTGACAATTCTAGGTAACTTTCTTTCACGATTTTCTATGCATGCTTGGAAATTTCTAGGGAAATATACTTTCAGTTTACTTTTAGTTTTCTTTTCTTGCTCAGGACGTGCAAGAATAAGTTTGGGGGAATTGATAACTATCATTTTATCATGTTATTTTGGTCCTTAATATCACTGTTTTTATCCACTCTAGTGATTAATTATCGATTATTTGTATGTTTTATGAGTTGGATCTATTTTTGGACCTGATTGTAAATTCTCCTAAATTCTTGACTTATATGCAAAATTTGTCTTTCATTGTAGAAGATCGAGATGGGCCACTGGACTAGACTAAAAATGGATTAAATATGGCTTCATCTAGGGGTAGAAGGATCATTTCAAAATGGACTAATTTTGACCATTCATTCAGAACAGAGGCAATTCAATCAAGAGACCATATCTGAGCAACATGGACCTATTGGTGCAATAATGCCCCAAGCATTTATATATATTTTGATGTTTGGATAATCATCTAAGTTAGGCAATGTTTTGTGATCTAATTGTATACATGTTTAAGTGACAGGAAAATCCAAGTATGAAGACTTGGTAAAAGACAAGTCCAAGTGTGATCTTGGCAAAGAGAAGTCAAGGAAAGGTCTTGGCAGCATAAGTCCAAGCATGTAGTCTTGGCGGCGTAAAGTCCAAGCAGTCCTTGGAAAAGAAGTTGAAGTCTTAGATCGAAATCTTCTTTACTTGCTCTTCCAAAGCAAGCAAGAGGAAGAATAGAGTTTAAAAGAAGAAACCCAAAGCATGACGAAACCGAAGGAAGCTTTTGAAGGCAAGCGCATGGATGGAGTCGTGGACTCAGAGAAATCCTAGAGGCGCAAGGCTGATGGAGAAGCTAGAAGGTTAAGTCTAGGCTTAGGTTATGTTTTCAAGTATGAATTAGTCATACTTGGAGTGTGCCAATGATCGAACATGGTGTCCGAATCGCCCTTAAAATATAGCATTAGAGTTCGAAGGTGCCGATCGGGTTATCCTCCGAATCGTGATACGATCGACTGATCAGACATAGTCGGCAAATGATCGCCATTATTGGCGATCGCCATAAACAGACATTCGAGCCGATCGCTACGGCTATTTAGCAAAGATCCGAATCGCCATCAGCTGGCCGATCGATAGTCTTCCTGCTATGGTGATGACGACGGCAAATCCCGCAAATGCATTGCTCGGCCGTTAGAATCGGGCGCCGATCGATGTAAGTCATCACGATCGATAGACTCCAACGGGAAAAAGAGGCTCTTTCCTATAAAAAGAGCCCAAGGGGAGCAAGAAGAGCCTAATGCTTATATTCTGATCTTTCTTCTAAGCTCCTACAAGTTTTCCAAGCTTTCTAAGTGTATTAATCTCCTTTCTCCTCTCAAATCTTCATTGTCATCTTTTGTAAGAAGAGGAGGTCTTTGTAAAGAGAAAGCTTCATAGTGAAATTGCTTGGGTTGATCCACCTTAAGGATCGCCGTGGAGTAGGAGCGTTAATCTCGAACCACGTAAAGGCTTTGTTAGCATTGGTTTTGTTTTACATATATTACTTGTGTTTGCTTCCGCTAATTACTTTTGTAGAAAGCGAAAAGAGCTATTCACCCCCCCTCTAGCTTTCAAACGATCCCTTACAAGTGGTATCAGAGCCCGGATCGCATCGGAAGATCTAGCAATCAACCGGAGCAAAGATGGCATTTCAAGAGGGGTATAGCACGGCGAGGCCTCCGTTCTTCGACGGCAACGATTTTGGATATTGGAAAGGTATGATGGAGTATTATTTAATGAACGATATTGAAAATTGGTTTAGTATTGTAGATGGTTTTGAGAAGTCGGTCGACAAATTCGGAGCACCACTATCGACAAAGGATTGGACAAGAGAGATGGCCAAGAAAGCACAAGCGAATGCAAAAGCAACGACCACACTTCAATGTGGTCTATCCAAGGAGCAACTATCTAAGGTCGGGCCATTCAACTCCGCAAAAGAGCTCATCGAACTCAACGAAGGATCCAAAGAGACAAGAAGGGCCAAGAGGGATCTTTTGATTGGCCAACTCCAAAGCTTCACTATGAAGACAAATGAAACGGTGAGCCAAATGCACGGGCGCTTCAAGGAGGTAGTCAACGGACTACACGTTATAGGTGAAAAGGTCGACAAGAGACCTTGTGAGGTATGTACTACAAGCCTTCCCTAGGACCACCTTATGGGCCTCAATGGTAGATGCCTATAAGGTCTCTAGGGATCTTTCATTAGTTAAATTAGATGAGTTATTTTGTGAATTTCAATTGCATGAACAAGCTAACACTTCATCCAAAGAGAAGGGTATAGCTCTTGTTGTAGGAAAGAAGGAGAAGAAGAAAAAGGAAAAGAAGGAGGTGTCTTCCTCATCCGAATCCGAGGAGGACTCATCAAGTAGTGAGGATGAGTTGTCGGCAAGTGAGGTAGCACACTCGTCAAGAAATTTGGTGGGAAGTCAAGGAGGCTCACCAAGAAAGATGTGAAGAGGATGTTTCAATCCTCAAGAGGTAAATCTTCTAACAATTCAAATTCTATTTCTAGCGTGGCGTGTTTTGGTTGCAACAAGAAAGGGCATATAAAGCCCAATTGCGGAACTAAAGAAAAGGAGGAGAAGGATAAGAAGAAGAAGGAAAAGAAGAAGAAGGAGGCGATGATGGCACAAGCGTGGGACACTCTAAGTATGGAGGAGTCTACCGACAATGAAGAAGTTTGTCATTCAACCCGAAACTTAGCCCTCATGGCATTGGAAGAAACCGGAAGCTCAAGCGAGGAGTCTTCTTCCTCTTCAAGTGATGATGATGAGGTAAATGACTCACCCAAAGTAGATTTACTTTATAAGACTATTGCATGCTTACAAAATGCTTTAAATAGATCAAAAACTAGGATTATGGATCTAAAATTAGAAATCAAATCATTTAAGAATATAGATGCATCATGTGATAAACCATCTAGTGATGATGATTGTACTCTTAGGGATGAAAATGATGAGTTAAGAAAAGAAATAAGTAAATTAAGAACATGCCTAGAAAAGTTCACTAATGGTTCCAAATATCTAGATATGATTATCAAGGACCAAAGGGAAATTTACAATAAGGCCGATTTAGGATATAAACCTAAGGAGAAAGAGGTAGCATTTGCATCCCTAGTTAGTAGAAAATCCATGATTAAAAGCAAGGGGAGAAAAGCATGGGTACCAAGGAAATTTATAACTAATGCTAGTGGTCCTAAGATTTGGGTACCTAAGGATTGTGTTTTTCATGTGACATAGGTAGAAGATCCAAGCTTGTGGATAGTTGATAGTGGGTGCTCAAAGCATATGACCGGGGATGAGAGAAAATTCTCCACTATCAACCACACTAGCCAAGGAAAAGTGTCTTTTGGTAATAGCGGCAAACTTAAAATTTTAGGAAAGGGCACCATTGAGGTATCTCCCAATCTTGCTATTCATAAAGTTCTATTAGTTAAAAATATGAAATTTAACTTACTTAGTGTAAGCCAATTATGTGATGCAAATTTTGATGTTAAGTTTGATTCCTCAAAATGCTTTATAAGACACAAAACTATAAATGATTGCATGTTAGTAGGCTTTAGAAAATCAAATATATATTATGTTGATTTATCTTATGCTACTAATCCTTCCACTAAGTGTCTTATTGCAAAAGAGGAAGAAAGTTGGCTTTGGCATAGGAGACTAGGTCACATAAACATGAAGAATATAGCCAAAATAGCAAAATTGAAGCTAGTCAAAGGATTGCCTAGAGTCAAATATCTCAAGGACAAGATGTGTGATGCTTGTCAAGAAGGGAAACAATCAAAAACATCACACAAAGGTAAAAATTTACTTAGTACCGCTTTACCATTAGAATTGCTACATATGGATTTATTTGATTGCCATAGTACCCCATCTATAATTGGTAGTAAATATTGCTTGGTAATAGTAGATGATTTTTCTAGGTTTACTTGGGTGTTTTTCTTGAAAAATAAGGATGAAACCTTAGAAATAATCATAGGATTTAGCAAAAGAGTAGAAAATGAAAGAAAACTCAAAATCAACCGGATCCGTAGTGATCATGGTGGAGAGTTTGAGAATTCTAACTTTCAACTTTTTGCTTAGAACAAGAAGGGTATAAGCAGAATTTTCTTGTCCTAGAACACCCCAACAAAATGGGGTTGTGGAAAGAAAAATCGTGCCCTACAAGAAGCGGCTAGGACAATGCTTAATGCATATTCCTTACCTAGCTACTTGTGGCGAGGCAGTTAATACGCTTGCTATATCCAAAATAGGGTATTAATTCATAGGTTTTTAGGAAAAACTCCATTTGAATTGTGGAATGGTACAATTCCAACAAATCATTATTTTAAGGTCTTTGGATGTAAAGTCTATATCTTAAATACCAAAGACAACCTAAGTAAATTTGAGTCCAAAGCGGATGAGGGAATCCTAGTTGGATACTCATCCACTAGTGTAGGATATAGAGTTTACAATAAAAGGACTCAAAAGATTGAAGAATCTTCAAATGTTCAATTTGATGAAACTTTAAATACATACCCTAGAAAATCCCCTATTGATGATGACATAAATAATGAAAATCAAGAAATTACCAAACAATTTCAAGATTTAAACTTAGGGGATAATAATCAAGGGGGAGGATTGGATCAAGGGTAAGGGATGATTCCGATAATGAACATAGAATTGAAGTAAATCATGATCAAACTCAACTTGATACACCTCCTAGAACCATAAGAGTTCATCAAAGTCACCCATTAGATCAAATTGTGGGTGAATTATCTCAAGGAGTTAGGACTAGGTCATTCCATAGGGACCCCACTAGTCATATAGCTCTAATTTCTCAAATTGAGCCCAAAAACATTAAAGATGCATTACTTGATCCGGATTGGATCTTAGCAATGCAAGATGAATTGGCTCAATTTGATAGGAGTCAAGTGTGAGAGTTAGTTCCTAGACCAAGTGAAAACACTATTATTACTACAAGATGGGTCTTTAGGAACAAACTAGATGACCAAGGGAATATCACTAGAAATAAAGCACGATTAGTTGCATGGGGTTTTAATCAAGTTGAAGGACTTGATTATGATGAAACATATGCCCCGGTTGCTAGATTAGAGTCCATTAGAATACTTTTAGCATATGCCTCCTATATGGGTTTCAAACTCCATCAAATGGATGTCAAATCGGCATTCCTAAATGGGTTTATTAAGGAAGAGGTGTATGTAGAACAACCTCCCGGGTTTGAAAATATGGACTACCCAAACCATGTATACAAACTTAGGAAAGCCTTATATGGTTTGAAACAAGCTCCCGGGCTTGGTATGAAAGATTGTCAACCTTCCTAATCTCCAAGGATTTGAGAAGGGTAGTATAGATCAAACTCTCTTTATAAAGTCAACATCTAAGGACATTTTTGTAGCCCAAGTGTATGTTGATGACATTATCTTTGGGTCAACAAATGATGAACTTCTTGAAGACTTTATTCAAAATATGGAAAAAGAGTTTGAGATGAGTCTAGTTGGAGAATTAAATTTCTTCCTAGGTTTGCAAGTTAAACAAACTAGTGAAGGAATTTACATTTATCAAACCAAATATGCTAAGGAAATGATTAAGAAATTTGGTTTAGAAAATGCTAAGGTAGTGTCAACTCCAATGGCAACCAATGCCAAAATAGATAGTGATAGTGAAGGAAAACAAATAGATCTTACCCTTTATAGGAGCATGATTGGTAGCCTCTTGTATTTAACTGCTAGTAGACCCGACATATTATTTGCGGTTGGTATGTGTGCTAGGTATCAATCATGTGCTAAGGAATCTCATTTAGTTGCCGTTAAAAGAATTTTAAGATATGTCAAGGGCACACTAAATGTAGGTCTATGGTACCCTAGGACTAGGTCATTTGAATTACTTGGGTATACCGATTCCGATTATGCCGGGTGCAAATTGGATAGGAAAAGTACTAGTGGTGGATGCCAATTTCTTGGGTCCTCCCTAGTTAGTTGGAGTAGTAGGAAGCAACATTTTGTTGCTTTATCAACCACCGAAGCTGAATATGTTGCTATGGGTGGTTGTGTAGCTCAACTATTATGGATGAAACATACCTTAGAAGATTATGAGCTAACTCACTCCAACATGAAAGTACTTTGTGATAATGTGAGCACCATTAACTTGACCAAAAATCCGATTGCATCACTCTAGGACCAAGCACATTGAAGTGAAACATCACTTCATTAGAGACCATGTGGCAAAGGGGGACATTGAGCTTAATTACATTGAATCTAAGTCCAACCTAGCCGACATCTTTACCAAGCCTCTCCCCGAACTAGAATTTTCATCACTTAGGAGAGAACTTGGGATGTGCTTTGTAGAATAGTATGTAGTTTTGCATGATTCTATAGAAATACTAGGATTTATACCTTTAACCATCTCACAAAACACTTAGGAAACCATGATTTTTGTATTAAGCCACCTAGACAACATGTGAGATGTTAGGAAGATGCACTTGGTTCATCATGCTTGTTATGATGCATTACTATGAACCAAAGTGTCATCTAGAAACATTAATCCTTCATTGGACCAATCATTGGGAAGGCCTCTGTACAATTAATGTGCATATAGCTCCAAGAATATGATTGGAAATGTCAAATAAAATAAAATATAAACTATGTCTATCAAATCTTGAGAAACAATTTCCTATTGATAAGCCAAAGTGATACAAAGTTTTGCAAAAATATCATAACTTTTGCAAAATCTCAAGATTGTGTCAATATCAAAATCTAGAGGTGATATAATTTTAAAATAATTTTTCCTTGATAGGAAATGATCTAACAATATTACCACGAAATTTTGTGATTTTTGATCTTTATTGAATTAATTATGAAAAAATATTATAACTTTTGCAAAATCTCAAGATTGTGTCAATATCAAAATCTAGAGGTGATATAATTTTAAAATAATTTTTCCTTGATAGGAAATGATCTAACAATATTACCCACAAAATTTAGTGATTTTTTGATCTTTATTGAATTAATTTCAGATACGAATCGGGTCGGGCTTCGATCGATAACTATCGCCGATCCGCCATTTATGCGCCGATCGACGCGGCATGTAATCGCTCATATGCGATCGCCGATTTGATCGATCACCATCACGCCTTGATCACGATTAACAGCAATGGCCGTGTCGCGGTTTTTAGGGCTTTCCACCGGTTCGACTCGCCAGAACCTCTCGATTTCTCTCTTCTTTTCCTCTTCCGACGACCGTCCACCGCACCTCTTAGCCGTTCTCCTTTGTTTTCCGGCGACTTCATCGACACGTGATCCCATTTAGAGTGCTCTCCAACTCGAGGACCTTCTCGTGTCACTCCGTTCGCGCTCTAGGGTCCAGTCACTCGGCTAGGGTTTCGTGGTCCGGCACTGATCCTTGTTCACCATGCCACCTAGGTATATTTTCTTTCATGATCAATGTTTTGTTTTGTTCCTATGATTGTATTTCACTAACCCATGCTTATCTTGTTGTCTCTGTTCATGCATCATCAACCTACATTGTGCATTTTTTGTTGTCTTTTCGCCCATTTAGAATTAAGCACGTTGCTACTAAGCGCACCCGGGCACCTCCGACCAATGAGGGCCCGTCAAACCCTCAACCCTCTGTTGATCCTCGATTTCCAAATTCCGCCCTTGAAAGTGCTTTTCATAAAAACAAATTCCAACTTATTCCACCTAGGTCAATGGATTCCAAGTTTCTTAAAGACTACTGTTTCGACATTGTTCAAATCATCCAACATTACAACCTTGAGTCTTTGGTTTTCTGTGAACATCACGTAAATATCACCCTCCTCTCTGAATTTTTTAACAACCTACGACCGGTTGGAGATGGGCTGAGATACGGACTCGCGTTCGCAAGCGATCTGGATTTGATCCCAGATCTGGACCGATTTTCTCGGATGTCTTCCTTCCGAGAGTGATTTCACTCTATATCCATCTTGGAGTGAACCTCTTCCATCTCCCTTTGAGGAGATTTCTTTAGATTCCCTTCATGATACCTTCTATCACTATCCTCGACCTTTGAACACCAATTTATTTCAATCACAAGAATTGTCCTGACAATGTCCTTTATAAGGTCGTTGCTCATTGTCTTCTTCCCATAGTTACCGTGGTTTGGCCTTGGTTCGCCCTCCACATCTACTTCTCATGCATTTCTTTCGTCAATACTTAGACATTAACATTGGTCTCAATACCTTCCAATGCATCATTCATTTCATAAGACCAAACAATGGGAAGATTCACATACCATTTGGAAATGTCCTCACTCAATGGCTCACCAGAGGCATTGATGTGAATATAGGAGTCATTAAAGTCATGAATAAGAAATATGATCAGATGACTCGACGGAGTTTCTCATTGGCGGGCCTGAAGGCCGATAGAGGATCCATCTTCTGGGACCCAAAGACGAAGGTAGCAGTGCCGCTCGGCACGAGAGGATGTGCGGAAGGAGTTGCCGAGGGTGGTGCGAGGAGTAGCCGAGGTGGTGCCGCAGTGTTATCGAGGGGCTGGCCAGCAGGAGGCTGCTGCAGCGTCTTTGTTCTACGAGACACATCCTCGGTGCCCGCCTGATGCTTTGCGGAGCGGGTGGACACACATTTGAGGAGTGCGCTAGAGCATCAGAGCTCCTCTCCTCGTGAGAGAGGTGCATCGGCGTGAGGACATCTTGGCGATTCTCCGCCTGCTACACTGGACACCCACCTCACGATGGTTCGCATCGCACCGATGGATGCCGAGGGCGGCGATCGTTAGATCGCTTGTTTTCTTGTTATTTTCTTTTGGCCATATGTATGGCATATAAACTCCTACTTATGTAATGACTTTTGATTGATGAAATGAAATTGTTTTTTTTTATTCACTTTTATTAGTGCCTACAATTTGTTGTTTATCAAGTTTAGATGTTGAGTATATAGTACGAAGTTATGAATATTGATACGATACAATTACACTTTTTGTGTCATAATTTTGTTGTTTTAAATATCGTATCAATCCATTAATCTGATGAACATGTTTTTCGTCTAATATTTTTCATATGTTATATTAGTCGAATAAAATGTGTATGCCAAGTTTCGTGATTTTTGGACACCCACGTAATTTTCTACGCATTTTCAAACCTTGACTGAAAAACTCGAAATTCAGATTTGTCTGATATCAGTCGTTGGTTGCGATCATTGCCATCGCCATGGTCAGCTGATCGCCTATTCCAATGAACTATCCTTGCTTTGGAATGGAAAGCGGTTTTTCATCAGTTAAAAGGTTTCAATTTTGGACATTATACAATTTCCACAGTATATATATGATACCTTGTATGGAAAGGCGGATTTTCTTGGTGCACTGGTTTAGGGGGAGCTACATCCCTTATTTATATAATTGTTGGTGCAAGACTAGGACATATTTGCCTATTGCTTATGTTTTGTTTATCATGAAACATGTCTTGGATTTAGGGGGAGCTTCATATCAATTTTATACCTTTGTTCAAGATGTGTTAATTATAATTCTTTCCTGCACTTATTGAATAACCTCTTCTCTTTTTGTTGTATGTCAAAGGGGGAGAAGGGATATTTAAGTTAGAATTCATATTGAAATATGTTTATGTGTTAAAGATCTAACTTAAATGATTGCCAAACATCAAAAAGGGGGAGATTGTTGGTGCAACAATGCCCCAAGCATTTATATATATTTTGATGTTTGGATAATCATCTAAGTTAGGCAATGTTTTGTGATCTAATTGTATACATGTTTAAGTGACAGAAAATTCAAGTATGAAGACTTGGTAAAGACAAGTCCAAGTGTGATCTTGGCAAAGAGAAGTCAAGGAAAGGTCTTGATAAGTCCAAGCATGTAGTCTTGGGCGTAAAGTCCAAGCATTCCTTGGAAAAGGAAGACCAAAGGAAAGTCTTATGCATAAGTCCAAGCTCTGTAGTCTTGGCGGGCGAAAGTCCAAGCGCATTTTTGGCAAAGAAGAAACCCAAAGCATGACGAAGAAACCGAAGGAAGCTTTTGAAGGCAAGCGCATGGATGGAGTCGTGGACTCAGAGAAATCCTAGGCGCAAGGTGATGGAGAAGCTAGAAGGTTAAGTCTAGGCTTAGGTTATGTTTTCAAGTATGAATTAGTCATATGGAACATGGTGTCGGCCGAATCGCCCTTAAAATATAGCATTAGAGTTTGGAAGGTGTTATCCCGATCGGTGGGGTTATCCTGGCTGAATCGGTGACGATCGACTCGACTCGATCATAGCTTACAAGCCGGCAAATGATCGCCATTATTGGCGGCCGATCGCCATAAATGATCGGTATAGCCGATCGGGCCGGTCGATGCAAGATTACCGAATCGCCATCGCTGGGCCGATCGATAGTCTTCCCGCTGGCGATGACGACGCAAATCCTAACCGGCTATTCGTGCCGTTAGAATCGGCAATGATCGATGTAAGTCATCGATGCGATAGACCTCCAACGGGAAAAAGAGGCTCTTTCCTATAAAAAGAGCCCAAGGGGAGCAAGAAGAGCCTAATGCTTATATTCTGATCTTTCTTCTAAGCTCCTACAAGTTTTCCAAGCTTTCTAAGTGTATTAATCTCCTTTCTTCTCTCAAATCTTCATTGTCATCTTTTGTAAGAAGAGGAGGTCTTTGTAAAGAGAAAGCTTCATAGTGAAATTGCTTGGGTTGATCCACCTTAAGGATCGCCGTGGAGTAGGAGCGTTATCTCCGAACCACGTAAAGGCTTTGTTAGCATTGGTTTTTGTTTTTACATATATTACTTGTGTTTGCTTCCGCTAATTACTTTTGTAGAAACGAAAAGAGCTATTCACCCCCCCTCTAGCTTTCAAACGATCCCTTACAGGACCGTCCGATAAAAGTAGTTGATTCTGAGCTATCTATCCAGATCTAGAGAGATCTAGTCCATACATTTAGATCTGGACATCTGAGCTTTTCATCCAGATTCGACCGATCGAGATTATCCCTTCAAATTGATTAAATCCGTTCATTCAAAATCGGAGGAATCTGAGCCGTTGGATCACAACCTTCTTAATGGATTAATCAATATAATCAAGCCCTATCTTTATTGGACGGTTGGGATTGAAGGGTGCTTGGATCGGACGGTCAACGAAATTCACTTTAAAAAACCCAACATTTTCACCGCAGAAGGGGATCACGTGACAGAACAACCCCTTTCACGCGTGAGCATTCGGCGACACCCTCCTTTCCACCTTCCTCGCCGATCGCCGGAGAGGAAAGGGGATTCCCTCCTTCTCTGGTGACCCATGCCTCTCCATTTCTTCTACCACCAGCAATCGCCAGCCCTGTTCCACAGCGCCACCACCGTCTTCTCTATCAAACCGCCGACATCTCTGCCAATTTCATCGCCCCGACCAATCGGAGTGGGGACTCCCCTCCATTATCATCTCGCTCTTCCACATTTGCGGCCAACACCTTCATGACAGCGTCGACAACATCTCCACACCTCCGACAGCTCTTTTACAGCTCCGACCAACTCCTTCTTCATCGATCCACACCTATTTTTCAGCATTCTCTTCATTTGATTCTTTCTTGGTTTAGTTTGTATTGAATGTTTATAATCAAATTTCCCTTTCATGTTTAGAATTGCACGTAGTTGGTTTGATTTGTTTCACGCTTACGTAGTGTTTGATGAAATGTCTCTTTCAGCAATTAGGTTGTAGTTCATTAGATTAGATTTTGTTTCATGCTTTACTTCACATCATGTTCATGCATTAAATTTCGTTGATGCATTGATTATTTCATTTGGTTGTTAGTTACATCTTTTCTTCCCTTGAGCGCTAACAGCCGCCTCCACCTTGCTTCCATCCATTTTCCTCCACGGATTCGAGGAGGAACTGCTTTAGCAAGAGATTTCGGAATCCTTCTCCATCTCTATAGTTCATCCACCTTCTTTTTCGGATTCGAGGAGGAGTTCCACCCCGACGACACTTCTTCGAGCTC